>CM061560.1:54991040-56191040 GCA_030864225.1 Capsicum baccatum var. pendulum
TTTTGGGCTAAAATCAATCCCTAAATGAATTTGGGGTTTTGGATCAAGAACTAAGAAATTCATCAATAAAGTGATGAAATCTTTCCTTAAGTTGGATGATAATCGCGATAATAGATGATAATCAAGCTCCCAAGTCACCCACCTAACTCAATTTTGAGTTATCATACCCATTTCAGGGTTTAGGCTCTCATAGATGAAGGAAAATTGCCTAAATTCATGCCCTTGGGGTCTATTTATAGACCCCCCCACCCCTGCGGCGAAGAGATGTGGTATCCCCTTGACAACAAAGTTAAAATTTTATTTTTGACCCTCGAAACTCATTCGGAACTTAAGTAACATAACCCAATAGTGAAATTTAAGTGTAAACCACATTTTAAATTCATTTATTCATCCAAACTTTCATCCAAGATTATTTCAAAAAAAAGTGGGGCCCACACATATCGTTACATTATACATAAAATTAGGTCAATAATACAAAATTAGTTCGGGAGCCTTAAGACCAGAACCAAGGGTCCCCTTGGCCTAAAATCAACATTCCTGACATGATGACGAGGTTCAATTTTCTATCTTAGGTCATTTTAACCAATTATGGGTCCCATACCCATATTCCCATTTTTTCCACTTTTTGACCAATAGGTCGAAATGAGCTCGGGCTCATTGGAACCTGAATCAAAGGCCTACCTACCCTAAAATCAATATTCTAGATTTACTGATGCAGCTAAAATTTGCATCCGAGATTGTTTAACTAAATTTTTTTCTTGGTGGCCATTTGGGACCAACAAAGACTTCAAAATAGGGAATTGGTTCTAAAAATAAAATGCACTACCCGATAACCAAACCATTGATCCCAGAAACTCATAAATCACTTATGTCAGATATGAAAAAGCCCTAATGGTGAAGATAAGCAAAAATATAAAAAATAACTAGAAGGTTCATTAAATTTTTGTTTATTAACAAATCATCCCATTTTATCATTTTTGAGACAAACGTATTATTATGATTATGATCAGCTTCCATAAGCATGGTATCTCCTTTATTACTTACTATTTTATCCTTAGGGGAAAAGGTAGTTTTCATTAATCTATAATATACTCTATATATTATTGTTATTTCTCTAGTATTTATCTTACTATTCATGTTTTTGTTTTAACATTTAATGTTAATGTATCCATAACATTTGGATTATTAATATCTGTAGAAAAATTATGACAACAATTAAAGTATACTGGGTCATTAGCGAGGTTACTTTGTAATACTGCTAATAACGAATCATCAAAGTTTAATAACCTATTATCTCTTAAAAAGAGGCATATAGGAACATCTAAACCTAATCTATTTAATAGTTTAACTGCTACTTGAACAAAAACTATATGAAGAAACTTATAATTTAATAGTCTTAATATTCCTATTGATGGCTACGGTAGATTCCGAAGTTTTAATATTATAATTTTTTACATAATTAAAGTGTCTAGTTTTATAGACTCTTAAAATCATCTTTTGGAATATTCCAATTTCGTAAATCACTTTCTACTTTAGCATTTTACTAGAGGTGACAGAAATATGAACACTATTTACTATATTTTGATTGGTTGGAGTATTCATTAGAATTTTTGCAGATATGACATAAAACACTATCCTAAAACCAATATCTACTTTAGATGTTTATCCTTAATAATGATTTCTTTGTAGTAATTACTAGTTTTTCTTCTTCTAGCATTCTTTCATTTTATTCCTATAGGCTTGGAGATGGAAACACCCTCTGAGTCTGGATCTATTTTTTACAATATACTCAGAGCTAATATTACGGGAAATGCCAAGTTTTCCAACGTCTAAACTTCGATTAAATGGCTACCCAACTTAAGTAATAAAAATAAGAACATAGAGGAAGAACAACAGTAACTACTAACTAGAGACATGATTATTCTAAGAGTAACACTAATTTCGACCGGCTCTAGGACAGCGTAATGCTCTAGCCGCTCCTACTCATACTCATATTCCCTCTTATGAAACTTGGCACTAATATTATTTAGGGGACAAAATTGAGAAACGGGGAGCAAAGTAACAATTTAAAGTAGTTTAATTTATAAAGTACTTTTAAACTTTGAAGACAAACTTTAAAACAACAAAGTAAAATGAAAGAAAATGGTATATAAGAGTAGAGAAAGATACTTAAAAAAACTTTTTATTTAATTGGGAATTAAGAGAACATAATATTAGGAGATGGGAAATATGGAAGTTGTAGAGTATTTCTTATTTTAGGGAAATTTATGAATGTCCTCTACTGTTACAAGTTAAAATCTTTAAATAGGCCTCAAAAGTGTTACTAATATTTAACATACAGTATCTATTTTACATATGTATTAATACATGCTATTATTTTATATAGACATGGGCCTTTTTTTCCATGAAGATTTGTGTCATTTGTCTTCTAGTGTGTATAGTTTTTTATGGGTGTTTGTAGGATCAACCATGTTACCACTATTTTTGTACCTTTATTTTTTATGTCTTGAAGATGTGCTTTTTTGTCTTGTAGTATCATAATTTTTGTGTAGATGCTGTGGGATCCACCTTTTGTTGTATTAACCTTTTAATTGTAGAAGAAGTGCTAGCGTTTTTACCTTTTGCTGAAGAGATATACTTGTTATTACTTGATGATTCCTCATGTCTCTGTTGCTAGCATAGTATCTAATAACTCCATTATCTATTTTGAAAGGAGAAATTTCTCTCATGAGGAGAACTAGAGTTGACTTATGTGATGATGTTTATCCTTTAATTTTTAGAGGGACTAATAACATATGAAAAACTATTTTATATTTCCCGATGGTGTAGAGATATTTTGCTCTACATAAAGCATTTCAAAATTGCATTTTTCATCTACTCAATTTACATTGAAACAGTAATTGTTTAATATGTATTATGGATTGAAAAGGTAAATATTTACCCACGAAAATATTTTGCAAAATACAATAAAGGACAAAATAACAATTTTATATATTTCTATTTATAAAACTTAAAAGGTTTAGTTATCTGTTACACAAGATATAAAAGTTACTAATATACTTATAATATCAATAGTATTTAGGAAATTATTTATTTTTATATAGTTTCAATTTGTATAAAAAGGTTTTGTATCCCTTTTATTCAAAATCTTTATATTTTTATCAAGTTCCATAATTGGAAAAGTTATGATTTTTAAATTTAATTTTAATTTTTAATCCCGTGTGTAAATTTGACTCTTGTTAGAAACATTTTTATTAGCTGAAAAGCTTGTTTGAACGGTTGCAAGTGTGTAGACTATTGATGGATTCTTTTTTGCAGAGATGTAAATTCTGCCAATATGAAAAATCTTTTCATATTTAGGTCGAAATGGGGGCTTCAATGGTTGTATTATTTTGGGTCTTATTATTTTCCTATAGAAATTCTCTAGTCAAGAAATCTGGGAGAGAATTGTTTTCTCCCTTTATAAATTCTATTTGAAAATCAAAACTGGATAATAAATCTTTCTATCTGGCAAATAGCTGCTTAGAAATTAAATTTTTAATATCTTTTTGTAAAACAGTTTTGGTTGTGTAAAGATCTTTGAAATATGGCACCTCATAAAATCATAACAAATTTTTCTTTTAATAGTAAATTAGTCTTTTTCTAATCCCCACTAGACTAAATTCTTCTTAAGATGAATCCTACAAACCTATCTGATAATAATAATATAAAATCTACAACATGGTTGAGATTTCCTAGAAACCTTTGGTTTGAAGTTTCACTAGAATATACCTTTTGTAGATTTTTAGTTCTTTCTATCGGGACCTTTAAAGGGAATTCTATTCCCTTAATGTTTATTTGACTCTTTAGACAGTTATCCTAAAGATAGTTTGATCTTTTATAAAGTCACTTTCTTCTATTGATATACTGTTTAGATAGGAAAAATAGTTCCTTTTCCCAAAATAGTTATAATGCCCCGACACTACACCTTTGGCACCACACGGTGCTTACAATCCTAAAGGACCACATGCTAACCCATGACTGGTACCTATTGTGGGCACTGAATTATAATATAAAAAACATATGTGGAAGTAAAACTAAAATGCCATAAGGTTCTCAAAATACTAAAATGATAACAGAGTGTACTGATAATAACATCAGAAAATTGAATAACTGAATATGCTAGTTTGAAAGCCTCTAACTGTCTGAGCATAGAGTTGATAGGACAAACCCCCAATTAACTCCGACTGAAATAACTATTGAACTAACTAAAATACTAAAGTAAAATAATATCCTTGATGGATGAGGACTCACTACTGAATCTGCTACTGATATCCTGAGCTGCTAAGTATGATCAGGAACCCGTGTGTCTGAACCTATAATATGAGACATCATAGTGCAAAAGAGAGTATGCGTCAATACTTTAAATGTACTGGTATGCTAAGTGAGGTAGGTTTATATACATAGGTTCATATGAATAAGATGATAACTAACTGAATGGACATCATGAAGTAACTAGATGAGAGTACATGCAAAGCTGTAATTACTGAAAATGCCGAATATGCAATACTGTGGATATAATGACTACTTGAATTAGACTAAAACTGAAGTACTAAGTTCTGATAACTGAATACTGATACCAGAAAGTTTATACTAGAACTGAAGTACTGAATTCTGATGGTTAAGAAACTGATTACTGGTAGCCATGGTTTTGTAGAACTATCTGAGTTCTTTACTGAATACTGAGACTAAACTATAACTGTGGGAGTGTTCATCTAACCGATATACCCCGATATAAACTAATTTAGGGTCCAACATGTGACCCCAATTAGAAGGGTGCTATCACCTTTCCATGAGATACTAGCAATGCTGGATCAACCCTAATCTGGCAGGAAGACTCATAAAATATATATATATATATATATATATATATATATATATACTACTCCCAACGGAATTGACATTGAATTGATCACTAAACTGTACTAGGCTTGACTGAACTGACACTGATCGTGATGACTGACTAACTAGACTGAGTTTACTTAGTTCTATTAACTGACTGAGTACTATTCTTGACCTTTATGGGGACTATTCTATAACTACTGTAACTAAGTAAACAACTAGATTTCGGGTGATAAATACCCCCAAGACACGATAGCATAAATAATAGAACATGGAAAATCTTGAAAACATAACAATAGCCAATTGTTCACAATTCATTCACTGAGACATTTCATCAAACACTGGGAGGTTATGAAATTGTACATGAATGAGAACACATGATAACGTGTCATGATTACACTATTCAATTCACATGGTCATTCTATCAAACACTTGGGAAGCATAATTTATGCACATGATAATGAACAACACATAAGCATTATGACTACAACTTAAACTTACAAATTCAAGAGTTTTGACATGAAAGATTCATAATTCAACACACATGCTAACATAATTTCATGGAACCCATAAAAGATCCCAACTTGAAATTCATACAACAACTCAAACATGAGCATAATCCAATTTATAACATGGAAATCATAATTCAAGTTTTTGAAAAGGTTTCTTGAACTCCAAGGGTGGAAGGAAACCTAAGGATGAACACCTAACATACCTTGATTGTTGATTTTGTGCGAATTGTGGTGATTTCTTGGTACTTGATCTTGAGCTTGATGAAACTAGGGCTTGTTCTTGAGAGTATTTTATGAATAATGGATGTATTTTTCTCCTTTGGATGGTGTCAATGTGATAGCCAACACGATGCGTCAAGATTGTGTTGGCTTGCTATTTTGGTCATCCAAATATGACTCAAATGAAGTCTGAAAATTCCAAAACTCACCCAGTATGACCTATTGACATCCTTGATCATGAATCAATTTAAAAATCAACAATCTAAGGCTATAAGGATCGAAAATAAGATCATTCAATTACGAAGGCTAAAAATGCTTCTAAGTCTTAACACTTAGCTGAATTTTGCTAAGTTTAGGATTTCTTTTGTCATGCTATATAGGACTAAAATGACTAGGAGTTTGCAAAGTCTTACAATAGTGGTGTGGATTTTATCTAACTTGGCAATATAAGATTTTATTTGATTCATAAAAGAATACCTAAATTATCTCTTCATTTATATCTTTAAATATTACAAAATCATTAATAAAACGAACTCTGTCATTGCATATATGTGTTTTGGCGAGTTTATAATTTATTTTTAATTTTTTTCCTATTGCGGAGAATAATTGTGTAGTACCTTTTTCTAGGTACTCTATAGGAATTAATCCTTCTATAATATAATTTTCATCAGCACGTGTATCAAAGAATGCAATCTTATAAATTTTATAACTTTTATTGATAACCATTGTAATTGGTATATGGTAACTTTGTGCTTTAACTACTTTAATTATATTAATTTCTGATTTGTTTATTGGAGGATTTTCTAGAGATTTTATTTCTAGAGACTCTATTTCCTTATTATAACTTTTTACTCCTGATGTTTCACCAAACTCAAATTGATGTGATTTGTGGTTTTGGTTAGATGTTAAATCATTTAATATTTTATTAGCAAGTGGTGTTGTTTCTAGATTGTTAAGTCTTTGCTTAACTTTTCTAACTTCTTCTTTTAAGTATAATAATTCTATCTGGAGATTTTGTATTGTTGTTTCTGGCTTATATTCTTTAAATTTGTTTAATACATTTTTCATATTAAAGGGTACAGTAGTATCTTTATCAAACTGATAATTAAAAACACATCTTTTAAGGCTATTAAATATTTTCTCCTAAGAGTTGGATCTTTTAGATGATCTATCATGCCAAATAAGGTCTCTTTTTCCTTATTACTATTGGTGATAACATTTATAGAATGACTATCGCAAGTGTAAATTGCACCACTACAAGTACGATGGTCTTTGATTCACTACTGTCTGAACTGTATGCTACATTACGTTGATTATCATCACTAAGACTTTCTTCAAAAGAAGTGCTATTTTTATTTTCATCAAGAATAAAATATAATTTATTTTGAACTTCGTTTCCTAATTCTAACATATTTATCTTGTTTTTCTTTTTATTTGAAACTCGACAATTTTTAGCCCTATGACCCATTTTTTCGCAGTTCTAACATGTTCCATTATTGTATATATATTTACCTTTATTAGAGGCTTTTTTAGATTTTTTAAATCGTCTTTTATAATAATGAGATTTTTCAAATCTATCTTTATAATTTTTATGTTGTCTTTTAATCTTCTTGGTAGCTTCTTTTGAAGGGGCTGATAATTTCATATATCCAAAATTTTGACAAAAGCTTCCTATCTCATTTTGTGTTGTTTTATTATCTCTTTTTAGTTGATGTTTATGTTTGATATCAGTACATAATTCTAGTCCTATGACATTTATAAAACTTATAATATCACCACAATTTAAGTGACTCTAACGAATTCTTCCCTCAAATCTATCTTTTAATTTTGCTTTATCTTTTTCTGCAAATAATGTTGGTAAACAACTTATAAATTTTTATTTCCAATAATTATGATTACAATCTTCTCTAACAATGTCTTTGTTGAGAAAAACATCTTTATACCATCTAAAATCATCTAACTTTGAACATGATAAATTTGATAATATTTTTAAACTTCTATCTTGAAAAAGTTGAGGTTTCCGTATAAAATGTTTAGCTATACTATAAATTAAAGTGGCGGTGGCATCTTCTAGGACTTGGTTTTTAACTGTTTGTCCTGTTGACTTAGTGTTAATAGCTTGTGTAATAATTGTAACATTTGATATGCTTTGCCTATTATTATCTGTGAGGTAGTTGTCCCACCAATATTTTATATTACCTATAAATCTTGATATAATCATTGTAGTTGCTTGTTTATCTGTCATTTTTTAAATTTTCTATGTTGTAATGGTCATTCCCATTTCATGTAGTTTATTATATATAAGATGTTGTACTAATCCATCTATATTTCATTGGGTGATTTCTCTTTCAGAATGTGAAGTAGGAGATAAAAATTTATTTTCTTCGTACAGGATATCCGAAGAAATATTTTTTTTATAATAATTCTTTTTTTCTGAATATTTAGAACTTAATTGTTAATTTCATTAGCGTCTTTCTCCGATGGAGTTCTTATAACCTTATCATCTGTAAATTTTAATCCATATTTTAACCTTTCATTAATTTTCCCTAAAATATCATTTGTAACTTCAAACTTTTCTACAAATTTAAGAGATTTATCTGTCAAAAATTTTGGTAATTTAAATATTGGATAAGTTTCCAACTTCTTCTCATGGTAGGAAGAACTTGGTATATTATGTTGTTGAAGTATTCTATTTATATCCTTATTTCTAATATCACCTTTAGTATCTACTATATCTAATTTAAAAGACAAATTTGTAGAAACTCTACCATCTACTGGTAGGATAATTTCTTCTAACAGAGGAATTATAGATTCAACTACTTTGTCACTAGTATACGATTTATAAATAATCATATTTAATGATTCCTTTTGATCATCTAATTTTCCTATAATTTTAAACCATTTAAATAATTCAATATTGCATCTTAATCTTTTCAAATCATTGCACCATTTTTCTCTAAAAGAATATCTTTTCTTTTAATGAATATCTTTGTTTAAACCATTGCCTTTTCATAGAATTTTTTGGTCCATGATTTATCTAAATATTCAAAGTCAGGTTCAAATATTTCTTCTGACCTAATCATTCATAGAGAATCTTTTACTCCTAGTATTTCACTAGCATTGGGACATATTGATTTATTAGTTTTAAAATTTCAAGATTCATATTCCATTTTAGGAATTTTTTCTGAGAAATCTATTCCTTTTAATTTTCTTTCTATATCTTCTAATTTTACTTCTCTTTGTTCTAAAGAATTGGAGACTGGCGGTCTAGAAAGGGACATTCTTCTACTTTAATAGGCTTGATTAAAAGATTGGGATGTTAGAAATTTTAAATCTATAGATCCATCTATAAATTGTATTACTTTGTTCAATGTTTGAATTTTCTTCTTCAAAACTTCTAACTCCGTTATGAATTGAAATGTCAATTATCTTTTATTAATACATCATCTCATTATATCATTTTATTTTTGGACAAACATATTATTATGATTGTGATTAGCTTCCATAAGCATGGTAGCTCCTTTATTACTTACTATTAGCCTTAGGGGCTAAGGTAGTTTTCATTAATCTGTAATATACACTATATATTATTTCTATTTCTCTAGTATTTATCTTACTATTCATGTTTTTTGTTTTAACATTTAATGTTAATGTATCCACAACATTTTGATCAATAATATCTATAGAAAAATTAGGATAATAATTAAAGTAAACAAGGCCATTTGCGAGGTTGCTTTGTAATACTGCTAATACTGAATCACCAAAGTTTAATAACCAATTATCACTTAAGAGGAGACATATATAAATATCTAAGCCTATATATATAATGGCTTAACTGCTACTTAAACAAGACCTATGAGAAGAAACTTATAACTTTTTCTATATCTGTTAATATCTTCTACTGATAATAATTTAATAGTCTCAATATTTCTATTAATTGCAACAGTGGATTCATAAGTTTTAATATTATAATTTTTTTTACAAAATCAAAGTGTCCAGTTTTATAGACTCTATTAAAACATTCTTTTGGAATATTCCAATTTTTAAAATCACTTTCTATTTTAGCTATTTTACTAGAGGTGTCAGATATATTAGCACTATTTATTATGTTTTGGTTGGTTGGAGTATTCATTAGGATTTTTGCAGATAAGAGATAAAAATTTATCCTAGAACCAGTATCTATTTTAGATGTTGATCCTTAATAATAATTTCTTTGTATTAATTACTAGTTTTTCTTCTTCTAGCATTCTTTTATGTTATTCCTATAGGATTGTCGATGGAAACACCCTCTGGGACCAGCTCTATTTTTCACCACATAGTTAGACCTAATCCAACAAAAAATTCGAGGTTTTCCAACATCTAAACCACTATTAAATGGCCACCCAACATAAGAAATAGAACTAAGAACATAGAGCAAGAACACCATTAACTACTAACCAGAGAACCAATTATTACAGCAGTAATGCTAATCTCAATCGGCTCTAGGACAGCGTAACACTCTATCTTCTTCTACTCATACTCATATCTCCTCCCAAGCAACTTGCCTCTGATACTATTTGGGGGAAAGATTGGGGAAATAGGGAACAAAGCAATAATTTACGGGAACACGGGAGCAAGATAACAATTTAAAGTAGTTTAATTTACAAAGTATTTTAAACTTTGAAAATAAACTTTAAGACAATAAAGTAGGAACAAAGTAAAAGCAAAGGAAAATTAAGAAAAATAATAAAGAATTTTATACTTAAAAAACTTTTTTATTTTGTAAGGAAATCTAGAGAGGATACAAAGAAATGATGGTAAATATGGGAAAGTGGTAGATCATATTTCTGATTTTCGCGAAATTTCAGAATATTCTCTATTGTTACAAGTTGAAATCCTTAAATAGGCCTTACAAGTGTTGATTAATATTTGACATTCACTATCTATTTAACATCTGTATTAATACATACTATTACATCTGTCTATGCACTAATACATGCTATTTATTTTACACATGTTCAATAGTTGATTATTATATATCTGCTCCGCAAGTGTCTTTGAATAGTTGATCATAATCTTGAGCATGTGCCTTTGATGATTTTGAGGAGATATGCCTTTTGATTATTTTGAAAAGATTATGGACTTTTCTTCCATTAAGATTTGTGTTATTTGTCTTCTAGTGTGCATAATTTTTTATTGGTTTATGTAGGGTCTACCTTGTTTCATTATTTTTGTAACTTTATTTTTTAGGTCTTGAAGATTTTCTTCTTCGTCTTAAAGTTATATAAATTTTTGGTAGATGTTGTGGGGTCCATGTAACGCCTCAAAATCTCATCCCGAAGCATCACATGGCGCTTAAGGCTACAACTAGCCCTAAGCTAACCCTTTGAGCCTTCTACTGCTTTTAATGCTTATATTAGCATGAATAAACCAAGCAATAATTCTATATTATTTGATTCTGAACTGAAGTAACTGGAAAACAATACCTGGATAGCAAAACACTGAAAAATCTAGAAACTTCAACTGACAGTCCGACAAGCCTCTACTTACTAAGAACTAGAGAGTCATTGGGACAAACCCCCAACTGACTCACACTGAACTAGAAAGCAATAAACTAACTACTACAAATATTGAAATCAGGAAAGTAGGTCCTCAAACCATAAGGACTCACCAATAGCGAAGATTTAGATAAAGGTACTCGGAGATCACTGCCGCAGCTGAGACGGAGCACCTGAACCTACATTATGAGACAATGTAGCACACAGACATATATGTGGATCAGTACTTTAAGGATATACTGAGTATATGGGGGTGTATGCATTAAGTAAATAATATCACTACTCTTTATGAAACCATGCATGCAAATATGAATGACTCACATAGCTTGAATAAGTCTGAAATATAAATCTAATAAGTCACGAACAATGAAACATGTAATATAAATCTCGTGAGTCATTATACTTAGGTCTAAAATCTATATTCTCATCTTATTCTCAAATCTTGTAAACCAAAAAGGAATCTTAAAATAATAACTTTAAAACTTATACTTTTATCTTAAGGAGAATAAAGAACTTCTTCTGAAACTTTAGGAATTCAAAGATTTATGATTATGGAACTTTGGGACTCTTTGGGAACTTGGGAGTTTCTTCTAACCGACATAAACCCTATGAGCTAACATAGAATCCAACGTCTTACCCACGTTGGGGAGAGCTGTTCTACCATTGCCATCAGAATAGAACCTTAACTTTACTGATCACTATCTTAACCCAATTGGGGTAAATTATCATCCTACGGTGGCTCGTAGTTCTGGGACATGAAACCTTGGAATCAATACCAACTCGGTGTTAAATACTACTCCCATACTTAGGCTCAGAACTTTTAGGAAATCCACCGTAAAATAGTACACTAATGTATAATGAAAGCCAATTATGCTTTTCTTTGCTTCAAATCCTAAACAGTGTGGATTCCTATCTTAGCTTAGGGTCAAAAGCAATCTTTTTTTAAGAATCAAAGTACTGGCTTATTAAATCATGCTAAAAACATAGCCTTCAAGAAACATCACAACTCATACTTGACTTAAAGTATCAATATATACTCAAATGATCTAAATTTCATAATAAGATTTAATTCTTGACTTCAACTTTGGAAACACTTAAAAATATCCATTTTCAATGGCGAAATACAATTCACAACATAAATCCTCAATCCAAGGAATAATTAATTATGATAACATGCAATTTCCAGACTTGAACAATTTCTAAATTCATAAACTCAAAATAGAGTAAACTGGATATAAACTCACTTGTAAAAATATGAAATTCTTTAATAAAATCAAAGCTTTGGGCACAAGAATGGAAGAAGTGTTCTTGTTCAAACCCCACATACCTTAGATTATGGACTTTTAATGAACTCTCGCTTTTGTGACTCTATTCGTGACTTTGAACGGATATTTTTCATGCCCTTGGTCTGGGGATTTTGATTCTTGAAGAAATTTTGAAAAGTGACAGTTAAATCTTGTGTTCTCTTGAACTTTGGGTTGAAACCCTAGAAAGTGTTCTTGGTAAATTTTAGAGAAAAAGGCTATATTTTTGTATTTGGGAATCTTAATCCCATGTTTTGACTGATATAGGGTTGGGAAAAAAGACTAAATTACCCCTTGGACACGAATTTTAAATGCTAAAAAAATTGGGCATCGACGTGATTGGCGACACGGCGCGTCGATGCCATTGACACAATACCGACGCGTTGCGCCATAATCGTGCCAAGCCTCAGAACTTTTGACTGGCAGTTCCTATAACAAAATTGACCAATGCGATGGACTCCAAGATTGCGTTGGTCCACTAATTTTGGACACCAAACGTGGTCTAAACATGGTCCAAAAATTCCGAAACTTGTCCGAGAACACCTATTGACTTCCCTAATCATGAATTAGCTAAAAAATCAACTATCGAAAGTTGGGAAGGTTGGTAATAAAATCCTCAAAGTTTTGAGGCTCTAGGAATGACTAAGTCCCAACACTTAGCTGGATTTTCTAAGACAAGGAACTCTTTAGGCATCGTTAAAGGATTTAGACGATGAGGATTTTACGGAGTCTTATAATATCTCCCCCTTGGGAACATTCTTCCTCGAATATAACTAGTTAGGCTAAGAATATAGGGAAAACTAAAGATGTACAACTAAAATAATTTACTAAACTGACTTTACATAGTCATAAACTTTGAGTACTTCAGAGAATGCATGGACTCATAATGAGAATAGCTACATAGCTGAATCTTTGGTTAAAGAGGATCTGAATTAAGGAAGAACAGTAACTTTGGCTTGATCTGAACTTGTGGAGAAGATATGCGGGTACTTGGCTCGCATATCTACTTCTGCTTCCCAAGTAGCACCCTCAACTGACTGGTTCCGCCATAAAACTTTGACCAAACGAACTTCTTTGTTCCTTAGTCTATGAATCTGATGGTCTAGGATCTCAACTGGAATCTCTTCCTATGAAAGACTGTTCTGAATGTCTAAGCTCTCTGAAGGATCTACTATAATGGAATCACCAATGTGCTTCTTAAGTATGGACACATGAAAGACAGGATGAATAGCTGACAAATCTACGGGAAACTCTACCTCATAAGCTACTTTCCCAACATGGCTTAGAATTCTATAGGGACTAACATAACGAGGACTAAGCTTCCCCTTCTTACTAAATCTCTTCACCCCTTTTATCGGTGAAATCTTCAAATACACCAATTTACCTACCTCAAACTCGAGGTCCCTTCTCCTCACGTCTGCATATGACTTCTGACGACTCTAAGATTTTTTCAATCTCTCTCTAATTAGCTTGACTTTCTCCATAGCCTCAAATACAGCATCAGGTCTAATCAGAGTAGCCTCACCCACTTCAAACCAACCTATAGGTGATCTATATCTTCTCCCATAAAGATCCTCCAATTCTATATCTTCTCCCATAACTATTGTTATATGCAAATTCAATCAATGGCAAATGCTCATCCCAACTTTCTTTAAAATCAAGGGCACATGCCCTCAACATATATTCCAGAGTTTGGATGGTCCTCTCAGCCTGACCATTTGTCGGAGGATGAAAGGTAGAACTAAGATGCACTTAGGTACCAAGACCCTTCTAAAAAGCTCTCCAAAACTGGTAAGTAAACTGAGTACCCCTATCTGAGATGATAGACAAGGGAACTCCATGTAATCTGAATAATTCTCGAATATACAACTTAGCATAATCCTCATCTGTATAAGATGTATGCACTGGTAGGAAATGTGCTGACTTAGTCAACCTGTCTACAACAACCCAAATAGAATCATGATGATGACATAAAGGGGGTAAACCAGTCACGAAATCCATATTCACCTCTTCCCATTTCCAAGTGGATATACCAAACTCTTGCATTACACCACTAGGTCTTTGATGCTCTACCTTAACTTTTTGACAAGTTGTATACTTTGCCATAAACTCTGCTATATCCCTTTTCATGCCACTCCACTAATAGATTTCCCAAAAGTCACGGTATATCTTGGTAGCACCGGGATGAATAGAATATCGTGCGCCATACGCTTTAACCATAATTCTCTGCCTCAAATCACCAACACAAGGAACACAAAATCTACCCTGAAATCTCAACACACCATCTCTCCCATGGGAGAAAACCTATATCTTTTGGTCCTTAACTAACTCTTTCAGTTTGACTAAACTAAGATCCATGTCTTGCTTCTCCTTTACTTCCGAAACTAAGGAGGATTCAGAACTACTCTGAACCCACACATTACCTTTTACTGAATCAAAAAACCTAACACCCAATCTATCCAAACGAAGAACTTCACGAGATAATTCTTTCTTATCCTTCTCCACATGATCCACACTGCCCATAGACAACCTACTAAGGGCGTCTGCCACTATATTGGCCTTGCCCTGATGATAAAACATGCTCATATCATAATATTTTAGCAACTCTAACCATCTTGTCTGTATAAGAATCAACTCCCTCTGAGTAAACATACACTGCAGGCTTTTGTGATCAGTAAACACATCAACACGAACACCATAAAAATAGTGGATCCTTTAAAAATAAAAGCCACAGTAGTTAATTCAAGGTCATGGGTTGGGTAATTCTTTTTATGTGGTTTTAAATTCCTAGAGGTATAGTCTATAACCTTACCTTTATGCATCAACACACAACCTAGGCCATCCTAGAGGCATCACAATACATCATAAAACCATCTGTACCATCGGGCAAAGTTAATAAAGGGGCTAAATTGAGTCTAGTTTTCAACTCCTGAAAACTCTTCTCACAGAAATCTGACCACAAGAACTTAACTTTCTTTTGGCTCAATACGATCATGGAAGACGCAATAGAAGAGAAAAGTTCGACAAAATGGTGGTAATAGCTAACTAGACTAAGAAATTCCTAATTTCTGATGGAGAGATAGGTCTACACTAATTTTTATAGCTTTTGTGTTTTGGGGATCAACTCTAATGCCTTCGGCTGAAATAATATGACCCTAGAAAAGCTACTGACCTTAGCTAAAACTCACACTTGCTAAATTTGGCGAATAATTGATGATCTCTAAGAGTCTATAGGATAATTCTATGATGGTCTGCATAGTCATCCTCACTATGGGAGTACACAAGAATATCGTCTATGAATACTATAACAAATATATCTAGATACTATTTGAACACTCGATTAATGAGGTCCATGAAAGCTATTGGAGCATTGGTTAGCCTAAAAGACATAACTAGAAACTCAAAATAACAATAGCAGGTTCAAAAGGTTGTCTTTTGAATATCACACACTCTTAGTTTAAGCTTATGATAGTCGAATCTAAGGTCTATCTTTGATAAATAAGTTGCACCTTCCAATTGATCAAACAGTTCATCAATTCTAGGAAGAGGATACTTATTATTGATTGTGACCATATTAAGCTACTAATAGTTAATACATATATATAAAGAACCATCTTTCTTTTGCACGAACAAGATGGGTGCGCCCCAAAGATAAACACTGGGCCTTATGAAGCCTTTGTCTAGAAGATCTTTGAGTTGCTCTTTCAACTCCTTAAGTTCTGTGGGTGCCGTATAGTATGGAGGGATAGAAATAGGTTGTGTATCAGGAAGAAGGTTAATACCAAACTCTATCTCTCTAGGAGAGGTACCCCTAGGAGATCTTTTGGAAAAATATTAGGAAACTCGTTAACTATGTTGACTAACTGAATAGTTGGATTCTCAGACTTAGACTCCTAAACTCGGACTAGATGATAGATACAACCTTTGGATATCAACTTTCTGGCTTTAAGATAGGATATAAAATGACTCTTGGGAGATACAAACTTTCTGGACCACTCAAAGACTAGCTCATCTAGGAATTAAAACTTAACCACATGGGTACGACAGTCTATAGATGCATAACAGGAATGAAGCCAAACCATACCCAGAATAAGATCAAAATCTACGATATCTAACTCTATCAAATCAGCAAATAAGACCTTATGAAAAATAGTAATAGGACACTTTTTATAAACTTGATTAGCAATAGCTGGCTCACCTACTAGGTAGAAACCAGGATAGGATCAGGGATCTTTTTGGGATTTATTTTAAAATTCACAGCAACTAATGGGGTCACATAAGAGAAACTTGACCCAAGGTCCAATAACACATAAATATCTAAGTGAAAGACACGGAGCATACCAGTAACAATATCTGCAAAATCCACCTATTCCTGATGGGATGTAAGGTATAGAATCAATTTTGGCACTGACCATCATATATGCTAGATGAAGCACCCTGAGGAGGGGCTGGACGGGCTAAAAGAGTTGGTGCACCGGTAGCCTAAGTTTGGGGTCGAACATCTCTGTTCCCTTGCGTATCATACGAACACTCTCTAAGTCTATGGCCCAACCTGCCATAACTAAAACAACCCTTCTATTCAGCCAAACACTCGTCAGGATGGGTTCTTCCATACTTACCACATGGGGGATAACTGGGCCTGTTACTCACACTGTTCTGGGATCTAGACATAGAAGAGTTATTCTCCTGCTCCTGCCAGTTTTTGGGTATGGGAGCACTAGTTTATAAAGGCGATGGCATAGATGAATGGTACTAAAACTGTGGATGGTTCCCTCCATGGGATCTAGTCTAACCATACTCATGCTGCTCTGATCTAGCCTTTTTGTTTCCTCTTACTCTATCTCTCTTATTTATCTTATCTACCTCAATCTGCTAAGCATAAATCACCAATCTGGAAATATCCATGTATCTATTGAGCATAGCTATGCTACACTTCTTAACAACCAATCCAGACACACCAGTCACAAGCTTACTCATACTAGTTCTGGGGTCAGTCATTAAATCAGAAGCATACTTGGATAACTAGTTGAACTTGAGTCAATACTCCTTTACTATCATAGAGCCTTATCTCAGGTTTATCAATTCCTCTATCTTCGCTTCCCTAATATCAACTAGGAAGAACTTATCCAGGAAGGCATCCTGAAATACCTGCCAAGTCATAGAAGCTGCATTCTCCCCTCTACTATTCCTTCACATCATAACCAAATCATATGCAATATCTTTCATCCTATAAAATGCCAATTCTACACTCTCTTTCTAAAAAATAAGCATAACTTGGGTGATCTTCTTCACCTCATCAAGATACAACTATGGGTACTCACCTTCCTTCAACCCAGAGAACTCTAGCAGATTCATCCTCATAAAATCTCAAATCATGGCTGCAACTAAATCACCTCCTTGTAGAGGTAGAACTGTAGCCTACTTATTGGCTTGAACATTCATGGTGACTGTCTGGGCTAACGCCTGAAAAGCTACCCAGAACTAAGCATGAGACATATTCTCATTCAGGGGATCAACAGGCTAAGATTGTTGGTTATCATTTCTAAGAACATTAGCTCTTCAGGGAGGCATTTTTTGTCATAAAATAGAATGAATTAATAGCAGAGAGAGATAATTATAAGCTCGATAGATTATGAAAGAAAGAGATAACTTTTTCTAAAATGTCTTGTGTCGTCTTACCCATAGATGTGGCGCGCTACACACCGATGATCAAGACTCTACGTAACATGGATTGTCAGACACATAAGACTCTTTAAACCTTAGGCTTTAATACTAAGTTTGTAATGCCTTGAAATCTTATCCCGAAATATCGCATAGTGCTTAAGGCTACAAGTAGCCCTAAGCTAACCCTTTGAGCCTGCTACTACTTCTAACACTTACTTTAGTATGAATAAACCAAGAATTAATGTTATATCATATCATTCTAAATTCAAGTAACTAAAAAACAATATCTGGATAGCAAAACATTAAAAAATCTAGAAACTTCAACTAATAGTCCGACAAGCCTTTACTTACTAAGAACTAAAGAGTCATTGGGACAAAACCCTAACAAACTCGTACTAAATGGGAAAGAAATAAACCAACTATTACAAAGACTGAAATCAGGAAAATAGGTCCTCGACCCATGAGGACTCACCAACTGTGAAGATGTAGATAGAGGTACTCGGATATCACTGTCGCTATTGAGAAGGAGCACTTAAACCTACATTATGAGACAATGTAGCACACAGACATATATGTGGATCAGTACTTTGAGGATTTACTAAGTATATAGAGTGTATACATTAAGTAAACAATATCATTACTCTTTATAAAACCATGCATGCAAATATGAATGACTCACATAGCTTGAATAAGTTCGAAATATAAATCTCATAAGTCATGAACAATGAAACATGTAATATAAATCTCGTGAGTCATAATACTTAGTTCTAAAATCTGTATTATTCTCTTATTCTCAAAGCTTGTAAACCAAAAAGGAATCTTAAAACAATAACTTTAAAACTTACACTTTTATCTTAAGGAGAATAAAGAACTTCTTTTGAAACTTTAGGAATTCAAAGACTTATGATTATGGAACTTTGGGACTCTTTGGGAACTTGAGATTTTCTTCTAATCGACAAAAACTGTGTGAGCTGACATGGAGTCCAACGTCTCTCCCACGTTGAGGATATCTATTCTACCTTGCCATCGGAATAGAACCTTAACTTTAGTGATCACTATATTAACCCACTTGGCGTAAATTATCATCCTATGGTAGCTTGTAGTTCTAGGGCATGAAACCTTGGAATCAATCCCAACTCAGTGCTAAGTACTACTCCTATACTTAGAACTTTTAGGAAATCCACCTTAAAATAGTACACTAATGTATAATGAAAGCCAATTATGCTTTTCTTTGCTTCAAATCATAAACAATGTGGATTCCTATCTTAGCTTAGGGTCAAAAGCAATCTTTCTTTAAGAATCAAAGTACCTGCTTATTAAATCATGCTAAAACCATAGCCTTCAAGTAACATCACAACTCATATTTGACTTAAAGCATCAACATATACTCAAATGATCTAAATATTATAAAAAGGTTTAATTCTTGACTTCAACTTTGGAAACACTTGAAAATATCAATTTTCAATGGGGAAATACAATTTACAACATAAATTCTCAATCCAAGTCATAACTAATTAAGATAACATACAATTTCAAGACTTGAACAATTATTAAATTCGTAAACTCAAATTAGTGTAAATTGGATATAAACTCACTTGTAAAAATATAAAATTCTTTAATAAAATCAAAGCTTTGGGCAAAAGAATGGAAGAGGTTTCTTGTTCAAACCCCACATACCTTAGATTATGGACTTTGAATGAACTCTCTCTTTTGTGACTCTATTCGCGACTTTGAATGGATATTCTTGATGCCCTTGGTCTGGGCATTCCGATTCTTGAAATTTTGAAAAGTGACAGTAAAATCTTTAGTTCTCTTAAACTTTGGGTTGAAACCCTAGAAAGTGTTCTAGGTGAATTTTAGAGAAGAAAGCTATAATTTGGTATTTGGGGACCTTAATCTCGTGTTCTGATTGATAGAGATGGAAAAAAGACTAAATTTCCCCCTTGGACGCGGATTTTAAACGCTCAAAAAAATTGGGCATCGACACGATTGGCAATGTGCTGCGTCAATGGCATCGATGTGATATCGATGCATCGCGCCTTAATCGCACCAAGCCTCAGTACTTTTGACTGCCAATTTTTCCAACAAAATTAACCAACACGATGGGTGATGCGGCGTGCTAGGATCGCTTTGGTCCACTGTTTTGGGACACTAAGCGTGGTCTAAATGTGGTCCAAAAATTCCAAAACTTTTCTGGGAACACCTATTGACTTCCCTAATCATGAATTAGCTAAAATATCAATTATCGAAGGCCGGGAAGGTTGGTGATAAGATCCTCAAAGTTTTGAGGCTCTAGAAATTTCTAAGTCCCAACACTTAGCTAGATTTTCTAAGTCTAGGAACTCTTTAGGCATCGTTTAAGGGATTTAGACAATGAGGATTTGGCGGGGTCTTATAGTCCACCTTTTGTTTTATTAGCCTTTTAATTATAGAAGTAGTGTTGGCTCTTTTCCTTTTTGCTGAAGAGATATACTTGTTATTACTTGATGATTCCTCATGTCTCTGTTGCTGGCACAGTATATAATAACTCTATTATCTGTTTTGAAAGGAGAATTTCTCTCGTGAAGAGAACTAGATGTTGACTTATCTAATAATGTTTATCCTTTGATATTTTCATTACATATGAAAAACTATTTATTATTTTCCAATTGTGTAGAGATTCTTTACTCTACTTGAAACTTTTCAAAATTGCATTTTTCATCTGCTCACTATATTGAATCAATAACAGTTTAAAATGTATTATGGATTGAAAAGGTTAATATTTACCCTCTAAAATCTTATGCAAAATACTATAAACTACATAATAATAATTTTATATATTCCTATTTATAAAACTTAAAATGTATTGTTATCTATTAGTAATATATTTATAATATCTGTGAGTATTTAGGAAATAGTTTCATTTTGTATAAAAAGGTTTTATGGCCCTGTCTGAAGGTCTTGTATTGTTGCTTCTGATTTTTGTTCTATAAATTTATTTAACATATTTTTCATGTTAGAGGGTTCAATTTTCTTTATCAAACTATTGATTAAGAACAATATCTTTTAAGACTATTAATTATTTTTTTTTATAGCTTGGATCTTCTAAATGATCAATTATATCAAATAAGACCTCTTTTTCTTTGTTACTATTGGTAATAACATTTATAGGGCTATTATTGCAAGTTCAAAGTGCACTAGTGCATTCATGGTGGTTAGTTACTTTACCATTGTCTGAAATATATAAGTTATGAAGCTGGACACTATCATAAAAATTTCCTTTTTAAGAAGAATTATTTTAATTTCTTTCATAGTTCCAACACGTATTATTATTGTTTTTATTATTAGTGAATTTTGATTAAAATTTTAACCTTTCATAAATTTTTCCAAAAATATCATTTGTAACTTCAAACTTTTCTTCAAATTTAAGAGATTTATCTTTCAAAAATTCAGGTAATTTCAAAATTGGATGAGTTTCCATATCATGGTAGGATGAACTTTGTTTATTATTTTGTTGAAGTATTCTATTTATATCCTTATTTTCGGATCACCTTTAGTATCTTCTATATCTAAATTAAAAGGCGAAGCTATAGCAACTCTACCACTAACTAGTAGGCTAATTTCATCTGACGGAGAAATTATAGATTCAACTACTTTCTCACTAGTATACCATTTATTAATAATCATATTTAATGATTCCTTTTGATCGTCTAATATTCCAGTAATTTCAAACCATTTAAAGAATTCTATATTACATCTTAATCTTTTCATATCATTGCACCATTTTTTCTCAAAAAGAATACCTTAGTTTTAATGAATATCTTTGTTTATACTATTGCCTTTTTATAGAATTTTCTGAGCTAGCCCGTAATATATCTAAATATTCGAATTCAGGTTCAAATATTTCATCTGACCTAACCATGGATAGAGAATCTTTTATCCCTTGCATTTCACTAGCAGAGAGACTTACTGATTTTTTTGTTTTAAAATTTCTAGATTAATATTCCACTTTAGGAATTGTTTTTGAGAAATCTACTCCTTTTAATTTTTTTTATATCTCTAATGTTACTTCCCTTTCTTCTACAGACATAGAGACTGACGGTCAAGAAAAGGATATTTTTCTACTTGAAGAGGCATGATTAAAAGATTGGGATGTTAGAAATTTTAAATCTATAGATCCATCTGAATATTGTATTACTTGTTCAATGTTTGAATTTTCTTCTTCAACTTCTGGCTACGTTATGGAGTCGAAATGTCAATTATTTTTTATTAATACATTATCCCATTTTATCATTTTTGGACAAACTTATTTTTATGATTATGATTAGCTTCCATAAGCATGGTAGCTCCTTTATGACTTACTATTTTTGCCTTAGGGATTAAGGTAGTTTTCATTAATCTGTAATATACCCTATATATTATTGTTATTTCTTTAGTATTTATGTTACTATTCATGTTTTTTGTTTTAACATTTAATGTTAATGTATACATAACATTTTGATCATTAATATCTATAGAAAAATCAGGATAAGAATAAAAGTATACCGGGTCATTAGCAAGGTTACTTTGTAATACTACTAATAACGAATCATCAAAGTTTAATAATATATTATCTCTTAAAAGGGGACATATAGGAACATCTAAGACTAATCTATATAATGGTTTAATTGCTACTTGAACAAGACCTATGTGAAGAAACTTATAATTTGTTCCATATCTGTTAATATCTTCAGCTACTATTAATTTAATAGTCTCAATATTTTGATTAATTGCAATAGTAGATTCAGAAGTTATAATTGAATAATTTTTTACAAAATCAAAGTATCTGATTTTATAGACTCTATTAAAAATTTCTTTTGAAATATCCCAATTTTATAAACCACTTTCTATTTTAGCTATCTATTAGAGGTGGCAGAAATATTAACACTATCTATTACGTTTTGGTTGGTTCGGGTATTCATTAGGATTTTTGCAAATAAGAGATAAATCACTATCCTATAACCAATATCTACTTTAGATGTTACTCCTTAATAATAATTTCTTAGTAGTAATAACTAGTTTTTTCTTCTTCTAGCTTTTTTTATTTTATTCCTATAGGTTTGGCGACGGGAACACCCTATGGGTTCGACTTTACTTTTCACCACATACTCAGAGCTAATCCAATGAAAAATTCCGGTTTTGCTAACATCTAAACCACTATTAAACGGCTAACCAACTGAAGGAATAAAACTAAGAACATAGAGGAAGAACAACAGTAACTACGAACTAGAGAAACGATTATTCCAAGAGTAACACTAATTTCACTAGCTCTAGGACAGTGTAATGCTCTAGGCACTCCTACTATTACTCATATTCCCTCCCGAAAAACTTGGCTCTAATACTATTTGGCAGACGGATCAGGAACACGGGAGCAAGATAATAATTTAAAGTAGTTTAATTTAAAAAGTATTTTAAACTTTGAAAATAAACTTTAAAACAACAAAATAAGAATAAAGTAAAAGCAAAGAAAAATTAAGGAAAATAGTAGAGAATTTTATACTTACAAAAAATTTTTATTGATTAGGCAAATATTGAGAGGATACAGAGAAAGGATGGAAAATATGGGAAAGTGGCAGAGAAAATTTCTGATTTTGAGAAAAATTTAGAATGCCTTTTACTGTTACAAGTTGAAAGCCTTAAATAGGCCTCAAAAGTATTGATTAATATTTAACATACTCTATCAATTTTACATTTGTATCAATACATGTTATTAAATCTATCTATGCACTAATACATGTTATTTATTTTACACCTGTCCAGAAGCTGATGACTATTTATCTGCTCCATAAGTGCCTTTGAATAGTTGATCATCATCTTGAGCATGTGCCTTCAATGATTTTAAGGAGATATGCCTTTTGATTATTTTGAAAAGACTTTGGACTTTTCTTCCATGAAGATTTGTGTCATTTGTCTTCTAGTGTGCATAATTTTTTGTTGGTGTCTGTAAGATCCACCATGTTTCATTATTTTTGTAACTTTATTTTTTAGGTCTTGAAGATATGCTTCTTTGTCTTGTAGTTACATAAATTTTTGGTAGATGTTGTGGGGTCTACCTTTTGTTGTATTAGCCTTTTAATTATAGAAGTAGTGTTGGCTCTCTTTCTTTTTACTGAAGAGAAATACTTGTTATTACTTGATGATTCCTCATGTCTTTGTTGCTGGCATAGTATATAATAACTCTATTATGTATTTTGAAAGGCGAATTTCTCTCGTGAAGAGAACCAGATGTTGACTTATGTGATGATTTTATCCTTAGATATTTTCATAACATATGAAAAACTATTTATTATTTTCCAATTGTGTAGAGATACTTTCCTCTACTTGAAGATTTTCAAAATTGCATTTTTCATCTGCTTAATATATTGAATCAATAATTGTTTAAAATGTATTATGGATTGAAAAGGTTAATATTTACCCGCTAAAATCTTATGCAAAATAATATAAACTACGTATTAATAATTTTATATATTCCTATTTATAAAACTTAAAATGTATTGTTATCTGCTAGTAATATATTTATAATATCTGTGAGTATTTAGAAAATACTTTCAATTTGTATAAAAAGGTTTTGTAACCCTGCTATTCAAAATATTAATATTTTTATCAAGTGCCAGAGTTGGCAAAAATATCATTCCAAATTTATTTATAATTTTTAATAATGCATGTAAATATGTCTCTTGGTGACTTCTATCATCCAAGTATAATTCCAAAAATACTTTCCATCCAAATATTCACCCTGATGACTGCTATCACGCCTCTTTCAGTCTTGGTTATCTGGCCCCCCAGTGACACAACCCTGAGATTTGGTTGTCGGCGCTCTACCCAACTATTCCTGCTTAGTCCTATGTGCAGGGGAACTAACTGAAGATAGTGCAGGAGCTAACAAATGGCTATGAAACTGAGAATGATTTCCCCTCCTAACTTGTGTTATCATAATCAAACTATTATGTCCTAACCCTTTTCATCTTCCTCACATATTTATTTAATTACTAAGACTTAATCTGCTGATCAAGAGTCATCAATAGAATGATATCCATGTCTACAATTAGCGTGAAAGTCCTACACTCCTTGACCACCAAGTCAAACACTCTAGTAACAAACTTACTCATGTGAGCCCTGGAATTCGGCAACAACTCTGGTGCATACTTAGAATATTATGTGAATTTAAGGTAGTATTCTTTCACTGACATAGAACCCTGCTTGAGCTTCATGAACTCCTCTTCCTTAGACTTCCTCAGCTCAGGAGGAAAGAATCTTCCCAGAAAAGTTGTCTGAAACATATTTCAACTCATTAGAGTTGCATTTTCACCCCTGCCTACCTTCAATATGGTAATTAGTCATAAGCAATATCTTTTAGTTGATAGGATGCCACTTATACACTCTTGGAATACTCCATGTTTAGAAGCTATTGTACATCATACGACTTGCTCCCTTGAGTCGTACACACTTCATATGATTCATGTAAGGTAAATCGTACCTTGAGCAATGTGGAGTATATAAAGTCTGTTGTAGATATGAGTTGACCCTATAAGTCGTATACCATGGTACGATTCAAATGATATTAAGTCATAATTTTAGTAGAATAGGTTCCCTAAGTTTTTGTCCAAGATACGATTGGTTATTTCCAAGTTGTATAGGAAAGTAATGAGTTTTATGTTACCAGTCATATGTGACAAGTTTATACCATCCTTGATTCTGCAAATCTTATGAGTTGGTGGGTATAGTCGTACGCTCAACATACGAGTTGTATAGTTGAGTTGTGAAGATTGATGATTAATTTCTGTAATATTTAGTTAAAGGGATTTTTGGTTTTTTCCCCTCTTATAACTCCAACCCACGACCTATATCCTTAAAGAAGCATTATTTTCCTCCTCTTCCCAATCAATTAACAATACTTACCCCCTCTCATCTTCAAGAACATCAAGATTATGGTTCTTCTCCCCAAATTTATCTTTCATATCCCAAGGTTCAAACTCTTACCATAAGTCAAGAAACTTCAGGTATGTGGGGTTTATGAACAAGGTTATTCATTCATCCTTGTGCCCAAAGTGCATGGTTTTGGGATTAAATTTACTTATTTTGCATTGGGGTTCTAAAACACCCTAGTTTCTAGACCATAAAATTTTTTCTGGAATTCTAATCTCTGGACCCAATACGACTCATGGGTATGAGTTTTACATTGGGGTATGAGTGGTATGGTCCGATCATACCCTAATTAGCGTTGGTTGGTAGGATAGATTTTGGTTACTGTAATAGGTACAACTTAGGGTATGATTCATATTAGTGGTTACGGTTCGTTTGGTTCCTTAACTTAATATTAGACTTGGTACTTAGGTTGGATCTAAGTACGAGTGGCTCACCATGAGCCATGAGCTATAAGCCAGGGTATGAATTAAGCCAGGGACTAGTATGGTAAACAACGTTCAATTCCCCAAGTATTTTATTCTGCCAGGGATACGGGTCATTAATACATATCATATGTTGTGGTTATAAATTCGTTGGATGAGTCGTATACTGTATCATGTTTGATCCAAGGGTTAAGGCTTGGACATGAGTGGTGGATACAAATCATAGTAGGAGGGTATAACTTGTGAGGGTAATTCATATCCTAGTGACGAGATTTTGTGCAACTAAGTAGGAGTATTCTAGATATTTTCCTACTTATCCTAATAAGTCCCCATGACTTCTACCCTACTTGAAAGGTTATTTACCCTAATATTCTAATAATTAACACTTAAAAACTCTTCCTAAACACTCTATAATTCTCGTAAGAGATTTTGGGCAAGGGAAGATAGGGTTTAAACTAAGGGATCAATTTGGAGCTTGTCTTGGTGATTTCTTTCAATCATCATCTTAGTTTAAGGCATGTTTTCCTCCCTCATTATTAATTTAATCTAAAGGCATGGTTTTATGGATGTTTCCATGATTTCCTTGATTATATGATTTTAATTTTCAATTATGATTTGGGGGTTTTGATATTAAATGGATGATTATGGTTTTCCATGGGTTTAATTATGCTTCTATATGCATTAATGGTGGTTGTGGATAGTTGGATTTAATGGGAATGGTTTATTGGTAATTGGAATTGGTTTTGGTCATATTATTCCCCTAATGTGTTTGATAAAATTCTTATAAAGATATGTTCATTTGTAACAACCCAATTCGCTGAACCGGAATGCTACACGGTGCTCATGACCCCGAGGGACCACAAGCTAACCCATGACCGATATCTATACCTGTATACTACAAATCATGATATAATAATGTGGAATACATAGAACTGTAAGGCCATAAGGTTCAACTGAATACAATCATGTGGGTGAAAATACCCAAAACAACTCAATCTGAACGTAAATCTGAACATAAATCTGAAAGCCTCTAAAATGTCTGAATAAGGAGTTGAAGGAATAGGTCTCCAATTAACTCCGTAAAACTGAACTGAAGAAATAAATAAATGAATTAAATCATATTGTCCTCGAATCAATGAGAACTCCCTGTGTCTCTACGACTGGAATGCTACCGCTACTGCTGGGATGGAGCTCGAGTCTCAAAACCTATGGTGTAACATGAAAAGAAAGCACCATAGTATAAATGTGTCAGTACAACTAGAGTACTGAGTATATGAGGAAGGTAGGCTAAACATTAAGGGTTTCATGCGTGAACAACACTGACTGACTAATATGAACGTGGGAGTGCAAACACACATATATAAAAACTAGGACCATGAATGCGTGATAGCATGAACTGTAAGCTAATACATGGTTTACTAATAACTGTCATGACTAATACTGAAACTAATAACATAAGTGACTGTATCTGACAGTCCTGTATATACTGAAATCTGAAGAATGCCCTGAGTTCTTTTACTGAGATTGATACTAAAATTGTAGGAAGTAGTGTTTAACCGACATGCCCCATGTATGCCGTTATGGCTAAGCTGGGGTCCAATCTCTACCCCGATTAGAGGGGTGTCAATACTGTGCCACGGGTAAGGACAGCCTGTGAGTGACCCTTATCTGGCGGGTACTCAATGAGAACGGTGGGAACCCTAAACTGACAGGTTAAGCCACCTCATCAACCCTAATCTGATGGATTAAGATGTCTCAACCTACGCTGGCTACGTAGTTCTGGAACACAAGGATGACTACTAAGAATCACACCCTGAACTGGCAGGTGAGTTCCCATCCTTGGGTACACTCGGTGCTAACCTCTACTCCCATCTGGCGGGACTGAACATGAATAACTGACTGTGCATGACGTAATCTTACTAAATTTCATTGACTGGAGGAATGTTACTGATATCTGACAACTGACTAAGATCATGAGGTTTTCCTGAGTCACATGATTGACTGAAGTCTATCGAATCCTAGCTTGAGTTTGGATATCGTGAAACATGACATAGATCTAGGCACACAGCTATAGTTTTTGGGTACAAGTATCCCTAGGACTCGATGGAAGGAAACTGACACACATGACTGACTTGATCATAAGAGTAGAGTCCTTAATTTATAGCATCATAAGTAGGGATCTCATACTATGCATGGTTATCAACAATGTATTGCACGGAAAGGATTTCATATCACATGGATGTACTTGCACAATCTTAATATCGTATCCATCACATAATCATATTGGCAACACATACCAAGACCATGGAAGTTCATGTGGATTGCAAAGTTATCATACATCTTGTTCATAAGTAGGATTTGCTAGTAAACATAGCATAATCTCATAAGAATAGTTCATGAGTATTCCAACAACCATACAAGGCATATTATCAACATAGAAGTCATTGGAACATAAGGGCATATCATGAATCCTTCACTTAGTCACAATTTAGCTACATTGCATGATTTCTAGTTTATTAGGCACTTTATCAAAAACCTTGCATGCACATCTTATGCATAGGTGAAATCATCAAATTATACATCATGAACAACCAAATTTACATGTTTCTAACTCATATGATATCATGAATTCATAAAAACATATACAGATTCCATCTTGGGAATCACCCAATATCAACAACATGATCATCAACACCCAACAATATAGAAATCATACTTTATAATGAAAAAGAGAGTTTTTGAGCTTTATGGATCAAAGGGATCCATAAATCAACTCACGCATACTATTATATAGCAAAACAAACAAGCATAAACATGGGTATGATCATATTACCACAATCAACCAAGCTTTTGTATTTTAAAGATTGATTCTTGAACTCCATGGACGAAAGGAATCCGTGGATGAACACTACGCATACCTTAGAAGGAAGATTCTTGATGATTGATGGAGGAATTTCCTTGAAATCGGATCTTCAAGCTTAATTATGCAACCCGAGTTGTTTTTCTCCTTTAGTGCTCTTGGATGATGATTTTTGAGATGAAAATAGGGTTGCTATATGTTTAGAAGCTATGTATTTCGTAGGGTTAAGTTTAGGGACGTGTAAGGAGTATTTAAAGACTTAATTACCTTTAAAATAACTCAAAACGGAGTGTTTTTGACACCTGGAATTAACTTAGGCAGAGTCTAAGTGATCGCCTATGCTTGGGTTGGGCGGCGCCTGACCAATCGCCTATGCTTGGGTTGGGAGGCACCTAACCAATCGCCTATGCTTACTGTCTCTCACAAAAATGGGCATAACTTTTCGTTTGGGTATTGGATTAAGGCGAAATTAGTATCGTTGGAAAGTTAATTGGATTCTATACAATTTGGTGGCTCTAAATCAGCCAAAATACCACATTAACATCGAGTTATACTCATTCAAAGATGACCCTTATAAAGTCGAACACTAAAACTTGTTTGATTCAAAAACTCTTAGCTTGTATTACCTTAAGTGACTCATATGAACATGCTTAATGCATCATAAGCTATCCTATCACTAGGATATTCATTGTATGTTATGTACTCAAGTATAAATCATAGGATAGGATATTCATACGTAGGAATACTTATTCACTTCCTAGCTTAGAAACATGTGGGGTAATACAATATCTCCCTCTTGGGAACATTCGTCCTTGAATAAGAATTTACTGAGAAGGGATACAAGACAATAGAACCTGAACTAAACATGAAGAACTGAAACTTGATCTCATGACTGACATGCTAAACATACTGAACTCGTGCATATCTTATGCATGAGCAACTGACACATGAATGCATGACTGAGTATGAAATAGTTAATACGTACCAAGTTTATACTAGAAACATGAATGGGAACTAAATAAGATTAAGGAGAACTGTTACCTTGAGCTTGATCTGAATTGGCGGGGAAGAGGTGAGGATACTTGGTACACACATCTGCTTCTGCTTCCCAAGTAGCTCCCTCATGAGACTGATTTTTCCAAAGAACCTTGACTTGAGGGACTTCTTTATTCCTCAATGTACGAGTCTGATAATCTAAGATTTCAACTAGAATCTCTTCACAAGAGAGGCTGTTCTGAATGTCGATACTCTAAATAGGGACAACAACTGTTAGGTCACCTATGCACTTCTTTAGCAAAGAGACATGGAAGACTGTATGGACTAAGGATAGATCTGAAGGCAACTCAAGCTCATAAGCTACCTTGACGAAGCGATAAAGAATTCTGAAGGGACTGACATACCGGGGGATGAGTTTCCCTTTCTTGCCGAACCTTTTCACACTATTCATGGGAGAGATCTTAAGATAGACATAGTCATTGACCTCAAACTTGAGTTCCTTTCTATGAACATCTGCATAGGACTTTTGTCGGCTCTGAGCAGCCCGTAGTATCTCTCTGATCAACTGAACTTTCTCTAAGGCATCGAATACTAAGTCAGGACCTATGACTGAGGCCTCACTAACTTTGAACCAACTAATCAGAGATCTACATCTCCTACCATAGAGGGATTCGAATGGAGCCATCTGAATACTAGAATGATAGCTATTATTGTATGCAAACTCAATCAAAGGAAAGTGGTTGTCCCAACTTCCCTGGAAGTCAATTACACACGCCCTTAGCATATCTTCAAGATTCTGAATGGTTCTCTCTTCTTGACCATCTGTCTGAGGATGAAACGTTGTACTGAGATGGACTTGGGTACCGTGACCCTTTTGGAATGCTTTCCAAAAGTGAGAAATAAACTGGGTACCTCTGTCTGAGATGATAGATAGTGGAACACCATGTAATCTGACTAACTCCTTGATATAGACTTTGGCATAATCCTCGGTGGAATAAGAGGTATGAACAGGAAAGAAATGAGCTGACTTGGTCATTTTATCTATAATGACCCAGACTGAATCATGTTGATGATGAGTTCTAGGCAAACCCATCACGAAGTCCATGTTAACTTCTTCCCACTTCCAAGTAGGAACGATGAACTCTTGCATGGGACCACTAGGTTTCTGATGCTCTATCTTAACCTGCTAACATGTAGATCACTTAGCCACAAACTCTGTAACATCTCTCTTCATCCCACTCCACCAATAGATCTCCCATATGTCGCAGTACATCTTAGTGGCCCCTGGATGAAAAGAGTATCGTGCACTATGCACTTCTGCAAAAATTTGCTGCCTCAATTCATCTACACCTGGAACACATAGAAGACCTTGACAACAAAGAACACCATCTCCCCCTTGGGAGAAAACCTCAACTTCCTGATTCTAAACTGACCCTTGGAGCTTGATAAGGCAAGGATCCATGTCTTGTTTCTCTTTTAGCTCAGAAACGAGAGATGACTCTGAACTACTATGAAAACACACACCACCCTCTGAAGAATCGACTAAGCGAACGTCTAGTCTGGAAAGCTGATAGATCTCCTGAGCCATCTTTTTCTTACTATCCTCAATGTGAGTAATACTACCCATGGAGAGTCGACTGAGAGCATCGGCCACAACATTGGCCTTGCCCGGATGATAAAGAACACTCATGTCGTAATCCTTCAAGAGCTCTAACCACCTTCTCTGGCGAAGATTGAGATATTTCTGAGAAAAGACATACTGGAGGCTTTTATGGTCTGTGAAGACATCTACATGAACACCATAGAGATAATGCCTCCAAATCTTCAAGGCAAAGACTACCACTACTAACTTAAGATCTTGAGTAGGATAATTCTACTCATGTGGCTTTAATTGTCTGGAGGCGTAGGCTATGACCTTACCATGCTGCATAAGGACACAACATAAACCCACTCTGGATGCATCATAATAGACCACAAAACCGTCTGAACCATCTAGAATAGCTAGAATTGGAGCGGAGGTGAGTCGAGTCCTTAACTCTTGCAATCTCTCCTCGCATGAATCTGACCACTGAAACTTAATCTTTTTTTGAGTCAATCTGGACATGGGAGATGCAATATAAGAAAATCCCTTAACAAATCATCTATAACAGCCAGCAAAACCCAAGAAACTCCTAATATTTAATGGAGATACGGGTCTGGTCCAGTTTCTTACTGCCTCGGTTTTCTGAGGATCTACTCTAATTCTATCATCGATAATAATATGGACAAGGAATGCTACTGATATTAGCCAAAATTCGCACTTGCTGAACTTTGCAAATAACTGGTGATCCCTTAGAGTCTGAAGAACAATCTTTAGATGGTCTGCATGATCACGCTCTGTGCGAGAATAGACAAGAATATCATCTATGAAGACTATGACAAACATGTCCAAGTACTGCTTTAACACACGATTCATCAAATCCATAAAAGTTGTAGGGGCATTAGTAAGACTAAATGACATGACTAAAAATTCGAAGTGACCATACCGAGTACGAAAAGTTGTCTTTGAAATGTCACATTCTCTAACTCTTAGCTGATGATAGCTTGATCTGAGGTCTATCTTGGAGAAGTAACTGGCACCCTGAAGTTGTTCGAATAGATCATCAATCCTAGGAGTAGGATACCTGTTCTTGACCGTGACCTTGTTGAGTTAACGGTAATCAATACACATCCAGAGAGAACCGTCTTTCTTATGCATGAATAATACTGGCGCACCCCATGGGGAAATGCTGGGTCTGATGAATCCCTTATCTAAGAGATCCTTCAATTGATCTTTTAGTTCTTTGAGTTCAGATGGTGCCATTCTGTATGGCAGAATAGAAATAGGTTGAGTATACGGAAGAAGGTCTATACCGAAGTCTATTTCCCTTTCAAGAGGAATTCCTGGAAGATCTTTGGGAAAGACATCTTAATATTCATTAACAACAGGGACTATTTTGAGGCTGGGATATTCAGAACTGGAATCTTTAACATGGACGAGATGATACACACACCTCTTAGAAATCATTTTCCTTGCTCGAAGGTAGGAAACAAGTTGACCCCTGAACGCTGAAATGCTACCCTTCCACTCTAGGACGGGCTCATTCGGGAACTGAAACTGAACTAACCTATTTCTACAGTCGACTATGGCATAGCAGGAATGAAGCCAATACATGCCGAGAATGACATCAAAATCAGTCATCTCTAACTCCACTAAATCTACTGACATGGATTTCTGAGATATTATAACCGGGCAGTTCCTGTATACCCGCCAAGCTATGATGGTTTTTCCTACTGGGGTAGAGACTGAGAAGGGCTCTAATTCTAAAATTACCTGCTATGTATGGAGTAAAAAAATACAAAGATGCACCTGGGTCTAGAAAAGCATAAACATAAACATGAAAAATTTATAACGTACCAGTAACGACATCAGGAGAATTTTCCTGATCCTGCCGGGACTAAAGAGCATACAGTCTGTTTGGGCGTTGCCCACTGGTAGCACTGGAAATGGTACCCTGCTAGTTTGGGTGATTGGACTGAGTTGTAGAATAATTTTGCTGACCCTGAAGACTTGACTGTAGACACTCCCTAATCCTGTATCCTGGCTTGCCACAACCAAAATAGACATCACTACCGGCTCTGCAAATGCCCTTGTGGTTCTTACCACAAGTCTAAAAAAGGGGATTCGTTCGGGCACTGCTAATACTGCCCTGAGATTTAGAGCCTGGCACTTTGTTTCTATTGCCATCTCTGAACTTCGACACTGGAGCGTTGAAGAGGAAGGAGCTGGAACGGCTAACTTAGAGCGACAATATGAACGATTTCTTCTATCTGACTTGGGGTGAGTAAAGTTGAAATTACCTGATCTTGGTCTCTTGTTCTGCTTCTCCCTAATCTTAAAAATTTGTTTTTCTACTTGTTGGGCATGGGTCATGAGTCTGGCTAAGGTCATATCACCGATCAGCATCGCAGACCTACACTCATTTACCATACTATCGTTGACCCCTGACATGAACTTACACATCTTAGCTCTATTGTCTGCTACCTCATGAGGAGCATACATGGCTAGTTGAGTAAATCTGAGAGAATGCTCCCTAACCATTATATTCCCCTGGCTGAGGTTGATGAACTCAAGAACTTTGGCTTCCCTTAGCTCTTGGAGAAAGAATCTGTCTAAGAAGGCTGTGACAACTTTCTCCCACTCGATAGGGTCTGTATCATCTAACCTCTCAGACTTCCACTATTTGTACCAATCATAAGCAACATCCTGTAACTGGTGGGAGGCTAACTCAGCACTCTCAATAGAAGTAACACCCATGATGTCAATGACCTTCTGGACTTGGCCAATGAACTCCTGAGGGTTCTCATCAAACTTGGACCCATGAAAAGATGAATGGTTTATTCGAGTAAAGTCCCGAATGCTAGCTGCTTTGGGAGTGGCCACTGGATTGGCCGAAATAATGAGTGGTCGTACATTCTGTGCAGCCATATACTGAGCAAGTGTGGTAAATACAGCTCTTAACACTGCATGGGAAACATGTTCGCCCAAAGGATCTTCGGGCTGAAGAGATGGATGGTTTCTTCTCTTTGGGGACATGGTCTAGAATAAGAGAAGAATGAATTAGACTGAGAGTTTAACTTGTGATTATGCTCACTACCATGACATGAATAATAAAGAAAGTGGACTGTTCCTAAAACATCTTATAACTTCCAGCACATAAATGTGGCGTGCAACACACCCATGTACAAGACACTACTAGATATGGCTTTTATACTTCCTAGGACTCTATTGAACCTTAGGCTCTGATACCAAGTTTATAACACCCCGATTCGCTGAACCGGAATGCTACACGGTGCTCATGACCCTGAGGGACCACAAGCTAACCTATGACTAATATCTGTACTTTTATACTGCAAATCATGATATAATAATGCGGAATACATAGAACTGTAAGGCCATAAGGTTCAACTGAATACAATTATATGGGTGAAAATACCCAAAACAACTCAATCTGAACATAAATCTGAAAGCCTCTAAACTGTCTGAATAAGGAATTGAAGGAACATATCTCCAACTAACTCTGTAAAACTGAACTGAAGAAACAAATAAATGAATCAAATCATATTGTCCTCGAATCAATGAGGACTCACTGTGTCTCTGCGACTGGAATGCTACCGCTACTGCTAGGCTAGAGCTCGTGTATCAGAACCTATGGTGTAATATGAAAAGAAAGCACAATAGCGCAAATTCATCCGTACAATTGGAGTACTGAGTATACGAGGAAGGTATTCTTAACATAAAAGGGTTTCATGCATGAACAACACTAACTGACTAATATGAATGTAGGAGTGCAAACACACACATATATAAACTGCGACCGTGAATGCGTGGTAGCATGACCTGTAAGCTAATACATAGTTTATAGAGAACTATCATGACTGATACTGAAATTGATAACATGGGCGACTGTATCTGACAGTCCTATATATACTGAAATCTGAAGAACGCCCTGAGTTCTTTTACTGAGATTGACACTGAAACTATGGGAAGTAGTGTTTAACCAACATGCCCCATGTATGCCATTATGGCTAAGTTAGGATCAAATCTCTACCCCGACTGGAGGGGTGTCAATACCGTGCCACGGGTAAGGACAGCCTGTGAGTGACCCTTATCTGGCGGGTACCCAATGAGAATAGTGGAAACCCTAAACTGACAGGTTAAGCTAGCTCATCAACCCTAGTCTGACGGGTTAAGATGTCTCAACCTACGCTGGCAACATAGTTCTGGAACACAAGGATGACTACTAAGAATCACACCCTGAACTGGCGGGTGAGTTCCCATCCTTGGGTTCACTCGGTGCTAACCTCTACTCCCATCTGGAGAGACTGAACATGAATAATTGACTGTGCATGACTTAATCTTACTGAATTCCATTGACTGGTAGAATGTTACTGATATCTGACAACTGACTAAGATCATGAGGTTTTCCTGAGTCACATGACTGACTGAAGTCTATGGAATCATAGCTTGATTTTGGATATCGTGAAACATGACATAGATCTAGGCACACAGCTATAGTTTTTGGGTACAAGTACCCCCAGGACTCGATGGAAGGAAAATGACACACATGACTGACTTGATCATAAGAGTAGAGTCCATAATTTATAATATCGTAAGTAGGGATCTCATACTATGCATGGTTATCAATAATGTATTGCATGGAAAGGATTTCATATCACATGGAAGTACTTGCACAATCTTAATATCATGTTCATTACATAATCATATTGGCAACACATACCAATAGCATGGAAGTTCATGTGGATTGCATGGTTATTATATATCTTGTTCATAAGTAGAATTTGCAAGTAAACATAGCATAATCTCATAAGAATAGTTCATGAGTATTCCAACAACCTTACAAGGCACATTATCAACATAGAAGTCATTGGAATGTAAGGGCATATCATGAATCCTTTACTTAGTCACAATTTAGCTACATTGCATGATTTCTATTTTATTAGGCACTTTATCAAACACCTTACATGCACATCATAAGCATAGGTGAAATCATTAAATTATATATCATGAACAACCAAATTTACATTTTTCCAAGATATCACAAATTCATAAAAACATATAAAGATTCCATCTTGGGAATCACCTAATATCAACAGCATGATCATTAACACCCAACAATATCGAAATCATACTTTATAATGAAAAAGAGGGTTTTTGAGCTTTATGGATGAAAGGGATCCGTAAATCAACTCACGCATACTATTACATAGCAAAACAAACAAGCATCAACATGGGTATGATCATATAACCACAATCAACCAAGGTTTTTTAATTTAAAGATTGATTCTTGAACTTTATGGATGAAAGGAATCCGTGGATGAACACTACGCATATCTTAGAAGGAAGATTCTTGATGATTGGCGAAGGAATTTCCTTAAAATCGGATCTTCAAGCTTAATTATGCAACCCTAATTATTGTTCTCCTTTATTTCTCTTGGATAATGATATTTCAGATGAAAATAGGGTTGTAATATGTTTAGGAGCTATATATTTTGTAGGGTTAAGTTTAGGGACTTGTAAGGAGTATTTATAGACTTAATTACCTTTAAAATAACTCAAAATAGAGTGTTTTTGACACCAGGAATTGACTTAGGCATCACCCAAGTGATCTCCTATGCTTGGGTTGGGCGGCGCCTAAACAATCGCCTATGCTTTGGTTGGGCGGCGCCTAACCAATCGTCTATGCTTACTCTCTCATGAAAATGGGCATAACTTTTTGCTCGGGTATTGGATTAAGGCGCAATTGGTATCATTGGAAAGCTAATTAGATTTCCTACAATTTGGTGGATTTAAATCAGCCAAAATACTACATTAACATCGATTTATACTCATTCAAAGATGACCCTTGCAAAGTCAAACACTAAAACTTGATGGATTCAAAAACTCTTAGCTTCTATTACCTTAAGTGACTCATATGAACATGATTAATGCATCATAAGCTATCATATCACTAGGATATTCATTGTAGGTCATGTACTCAAGTATGAATCACAGGATAGGAGATTTCATACGTAGGAATACTTATTCACTTCCTAGCTTAGAAACACGCAGGGTATTACATCATTGCATTGACTTCTTTTAATGGAAATCTTGCAGTTTTTAATACTTTTTAAAAGAATTATGCATGGTTTGAATGGTTTAAAAAGGCTAAAGGCTAATTTTTTATGCTAGTGGGGAACATGAAATTCTCCCAAGTGGTTTAAAATGGTATATGGAAGGGCACTTAAAAGTCCCTTAAACCTATAAATGGTTGGCTTTGGATATTTGCAAGTAAGGTTTGGTATGATGATACCAATATCAATGGCCTTGGTTAATAAATGGATAATGGTTTGGTTATTTGGAAATTGCTTTTAATTGGGCAATATGAGGTTGGTCTTGTTGACCGTGTGCATAATGCCACACTTTATATTGGGGATGTACTAGTCATCCCATGGGGTACTTCCCTGGTCGTGTGGCTACACACATTAGATCCCTTTTAGTAGGGGGAGCTAAACCCATATAGTCTGTGGGTGGTTTAGGACAATAAAGCTACATAGCCTAGGTAAAGGTTTTAAAGGTATGATAAACTTGGTCTCTTTTCCCAAAATAGTTATATATATATATATGTGTGTGTGTATGGTTGTATGCATATGGATGGTTTTACTTGGTTTTATAAATGGCATTATTTTATTTTTACCTTAAGATCATGCTACCAGTCTCTCGATAACCCCGTCTACTGGCGTCTGTATACCCACTCTATGCAGGAACTAGCCGTTCTACTCCTACATAGTGATTTAATCGAGGATAGCATTTTGACTGAAGTGGTGAGCTTTCATCCTTTAGGAAGAAATTATTTCATGTTATGGATATTTCTAGACATTTTGGTTTTATTTTAGATATTGATTTTGGTTATGGTTAGGGGCATGTCCCAACCGAATTTGATTGCTCTTTTGGTTAGATGCTTTATAGTACTTTGATGTGTGATCATATGCTAACACATTTGAGGCTTTTAACTCTAAATAATTGTGAGGTCTTGAGCAACTTTAGTTATTTTTGATTAGTTTATGTTTGATTTTGCTGTTTAAGTTGATATGATAGAGAACTAACATGAAATAAAACAAAGAAGTTGAAATTTAAAAAAATGTAAAAACAAGTATGACTGATGACATTTGTGATAAGTCATCAGCCCTGTTATAAGCTATCAGGTTGGTCATCATCAGTAGATAGAGAATTGACCTAAAGTGTAAGCTTTGACGACATTTTGTGATAAGCCATCAAGGGTCTGATAAGTTTTCAAGAATATCGTCGGCCTAAGGTAGCCAAGGAGAACTGAAGCAAAGCCTTGACGACATTTTGTGATAGGACATCACGTAGCTGATAGGTTATCAATTTTGTCGTTAGCCTTAAGCAGAAAGAGCCAAAACTGAAGAAGAAGCTGACGACATTCGTGATAAGTCGTCAGTTTCCTGATAAGCTATCATAAATGTTGATGGCTAATCCAAAGGATTTCTAATTTTTATTAATTTGTTTTCTTATTTAGGGTAAACTATTTAAAGCTTTGTTTTAGGGTTTTCTAGAAATTAATTATTATTATTATTATTATTATTATTATTATTCTGCACAAGGTTGACACCTTGAGTTTTGGACAGCATATTTTGATATTTTCTCTCTTTACTTCTTGACTTTAACAACACAACTATATTTGAGAGATTATTATCAGTATTTTGGGATTTTTCCTTTGTGATCTAATCTGTGATTCACTAGTTATTATTCATCTCTATAAGTTTATCTTTCAAATCATGAATTCAATTATGCGTTTTATTTGTTACATCATGAGTGGCTAAACTCCATTAACCTGAGTTATGGGATATAGGGTTAGGTTTTGATGAGGTGCTAAGTATTCAAGATTCAAAAGGTGGTAGCATTTCTTGATAATTCTGAAGTTTTAATTAACGTCTGTTGGTTTCAAACAGTAGACACACCTACTTTGATTTGCTTGAGAAAGAATTCAAATATAGTAGGAAGTGAATTATCAACAGGGACTCGGAAGTACTTCGTTTAATAATCAGTAATGTAACAAGGTTAGTTAACCTGAGGTAAAATCTGGGTAGTAAATAGAAATTCCATAAGTCTGAGAGGATTAGGGAATTAAACTTTTAAGTAGGTCGAGAGATATTTAATCATAACATCAATAAAGATAGCATGTTATCCTACCCACCGTGAGAATCTTGAACCATTTTTAGCATCTGCCATGTACCGGAAGCCCTAGTGAACATAATTTTGGTTATTTCATACACTTTTGATTTACAAATGCCGAAAGTAAAGTGACAAACAACAACTTGTTAAACCTAAACCCCTCATTTCAGGAAATATTAAACTATCAGTGGATTAAATCACAAACAACATGAGTTCACACCATATTCCCTGTGGGATTCGAACCCAACCTAGTTGGGTTTTATATTGACAACGATCGCTTACACCCATTTAAGAGTGTAATTTGAGCGTTATCATACTTTTATGGGTTGGTATAGGAAGGATCGATATTGGTGTCCTCCTTGGCATTGGAATTAGATGAAGGGTTGATATTATTGGGCAATATAGTTGGTTGTTCCATCCTATTTTATTTTGATATTAATTATATTATGTTTTGGAACATCATTAGTTGTGGCCTGGTGTAATTCCTCTATTTTTCATAGCTAAGTTCAGCTCCTAGTTGCCTGTATAGAAGGCTTAAAGACTGAAAATTTAATGAAGTGTTGGGGACATAGTCTTATTTTTGGCCTCTTAGCTTTGAGGATTTTTAAATGAGTCTTCCCGACCCCGAGATATTGGATTTTGAGTTAATTCGTGTTCAAGGGTGTAAGGAGCATGTCTTGGGGAAGTTTAAGATTTTTTGGATGAGGATTGGGTCGTGTTTGGATTTTGATTCCAGCACCTTACCACGATAGTGGCGCATCACAGTAGGCATAGAAATGGAGCCTTCACCGCATCGCGGTAAGCCTTCAATCTGTATTCCAGATACGAATTCAAATATTTGAGGGGTAATTACATCCTTTCCCATCAATCCAATTCAAAAAAACCATAAATTAAACGCCAATTAGGGCATTATATGCCCATTTTCCCCCAATTTCCTCTCAAAAATCAAATCCTAATCATTTCCTCATGTTCATCAATTCATTCCTTTCTCTCCAAGAAAACTAAGAAATCAAGTTACCAAATCCAATAACCTTTAAGAGAGCTTAAAGATTTGTATTTATCTTTTAAGATTCAAGGTTTAAGGTATGTGTGATGTTTATCCATGGGCCATTTTCACCCATGGAGTCCAACAATCCCCTTTTAATACCAAATTATGAGTTTTTACATGTTTATGATGAATTGTATCCATAAAATTGTCATTGATTTTAATTACAAGTTTTGTTACATGTGTTTTTTATGGAATGAGCCATTATATGATTTGAGTATTGAAATCCTAATGTTAAATCCCTAATTCATGGTTTAGTATTGTAACTATGTTTTCAATCACATGTTTTACCTATTCGCATGCTTAAACTCATGACTCCCATGTGTTTGATGAAATGTCTAAGTGTTGGATTTTGAGCAATGATCCTTCATTATGGTTTTAAAGATTCAAATGTCTTTATTGTTATTTCCATTCAGTACTAGGGGGTTATGAATACCCGATACTTAGCTATTTACATAATTTCAATATCTTCAGAATGATTTTAGATATATGAGCACTATCATTCAGTTAGTTATGATCAGTTATTTGTCCAGTTAAGCTTAGTTTAGTCCAGTAATCAGTGTCTTTCAGTTGGGAGTAAAAATTATCACTGAGTGAACATAGGTATGTAGTCTCTCCCATCGGTTAGGCTTGAGGCACTTGTCTCCCCCTTCAGTTAGGCATGAGACATTTTTAGCAGTCCTTATGTTTCAGACCTACCTCTCCACTGTACACTTTGAGGAGTCCCCCATCAGTTTTGCATGATACCCTAGTCCTTCGAACATCAGATTAGTGGATCCACATAGCCAGCTGTCCTTCGGGACATCAGAGTTGTGGATCCACATAGCCAACATTAGTACCCATGGCACGGTACTAACAACCTTCCCACTCGGGTTACAAGTTGGACCTCAATAATAGATTTGGGCCATGTTGGTTATAGCCAGCTCCCACAATCTCAGTACATTATTTGGAATAGTTTCAATTCATATTTACTTTACCAAAGCATACAGATTCTCAGCTATTCAGTTATCCGATTTAATTATTTTTGTTTACAAATTATTTTAGAAATGTATATATGTTTGGTCTTGCATTCTAAGTATTTTAGTTTTCATGCATGCTTACTCAGATATCTCATATTATTCAGTTAGTCATTACTTTATGCATAGTTAACCCATGTATTTCAGCCTAAACTAGTCTCATATACCAGTATATTCAAGGTAGTTACTACATAATTTCTTCGCGCTATGATGTCTTATATCATTGATCTGGACGCACAATTTCCTAACCGCGCTTATATAGTTCACTATTAAAGTAGCAGCTGCAGTGGTAAGTCCTTATCTTTCGAGGACAAGTTTATCTTTCATTCAGTATTTTAGTATTCCTTTATTTCAGCTAGTTGTAGTTAGTTGAGGGTTTGTCCTATCAACTCTATAATCAATTAGTTAGAGGCTTTTTAGACACTCAGACAGTCATTTCTTTTGTTAGTGTTATCAATAGGATTTCAGTATTTTTGCAGATATTTTCAGACTGCCAGATTCAGTTACATTTTTAGTATTTAAAACCTTATGGCATTTATCAGTTGTTTTTCACATATCTATATTATCAGCTACTCAGTGCTCACAATAGGTACTAGCTCATGGGTTAGCTTGTGGTCACTTATGACTAAGCACCATTGTCATGACTAAGGGGTAGCCTCGGGTCATAACACCTGGTTTATGTCCTGGATTGGTATGGCTTGGTATTGTTGGATTATTAGTCTGTGATGGTTGGACTAGGTTGGGTTGGTCACAGTAGTGATCTATTCCCAGAGTCTTTATGTGAGCTAATACACTATCTTGTTATATGCTTAAAGTTCATCCAACTCACGGTAGGCAGCTGGAGGTTGGGTTTGGTATCGAGGTTAGTTTCCAGTCCTGGTTAGACTTGGGACACCCATTAGGACAAGGCCCCAGGGTGGGTCATGTCAAGTTGGTATCAGAGCCTAGGTTCATTGTCAATTGGGAGTCCACAAAGCCTAGTTGATTAGAGTCTCTTTTTGGGGTGTGTAGCATGCCATACTCGCAAGGGAGAGGCTATAAGGCATTTATGAATATTTTACTTTATTGGTATTCTATTTTAAATCTTGGAGTCTCAATCCAGGAATCTTCCGTAATCCTTGTTTGTTCATCTTTCATATCATGTCTTGTAGATCTGAAACATAAAAAAATTCTTCTATCCCATCTGTATGCAGATGGGGTGCATCCTACTTCTAGGATTCATCTTTGATCTCATGGTCCTATACCTGATAGTTCTAGAGTTTTATTGGTTGCTACTAGTCCTCCTCAAGGCAAGGTGACTAATACAAAAGTTTGTCAGTCTATTCATGCCATTGCTAAGTTGGTTACTGCTCTGGCTGAACGGGATGTGTCTGGTGCTTTGTCTACCGAGGCCACGAGGGTTGGCCAATTTATAAAGATGGTTCCTCCCACTTTTTCTGGGGTGAAGGTGGAGGAGGATCCATAAGACTTCTTGGATAAGATGGAAAAGATATTTCAGTTTATGTGTGCTACTAATGTAGATTTAAACTTTGAAGCTTATCAACTCAAAGATGTTACATTCAGTGGTATGAAGAGTGGGATAGGGATAGAGGAGATATAGAAGAGTCATCCTTATGGTATGCCTTCTCTAGTGCTTTTCTAGATCATTTCTTTCCCTAAAAGTTATAGGAAGCAAATATGGAGGAGATTGTGAACCTCAATTAGGGGAGAATGTCTGTAAAGGAATATGCCTTTAAGTTTAACCAATTGTCAAGAAATGCTCCTGATTTAGTGGCTGACATGCATGCTAGAATGAGTAAGTTCGTGTAATACCCTAAGAGTATACCCTGGACGCCACACAGTGCCTACAACCCAGAAGTACCACAAGCTAACCCATGTTGGTACCTGTTGTGAACACTAAATAAAACTGATAAACAATATGTGCAGAATTTCAACTAAAATTCCATAAGGTTTTAACAACTAAAATCAATACTGAATCATGGTTTAAAACATCTAGAAATATACTAGCAATACTAATAAAATGACTAATAATCATAACTGAAAACTGACCAACTGTCTGTACTAGTCTAAAAGCCTCTAAACTGTCTGACAGTATTGTTCAAGGGACAAGCCCTCACCTAACTCTGATTGACTAAATAACTAAACTATTGATATATCTAAATCACCGAAGGCTGCTTCTGCTAATGCACTGTAAAGTCTAAGTATGATTGGGAATCGGAGCGTCCGAACCTATGATATAAGACATCATAGCGCAAGAAACGAATATGAAATCAGTACTTTGAATGTACTGGTATGCTAAATGGGGTTAGGCTGATATACATGGTTTCATGTTCATAAGTAATAACTGACTGAATGTATACCAAGATATACTAAATAAGAATACATGAAAACTATAAAAACTGAGAATGCATAACGAAGCATAACACAAGTTCTAAAATAGTCTATAAACTAAAATAATGAAATCATGAAATCTGTTAACTGAATAAGTGATAACTGCATGCTATGGTCAAGCAAGACTGAAATGAATTGTATTCTAGTTATTGAAACTAAAACTGTGGGAGGTATCATCTAACCAATATGCCCTAGTCTGAGCTGATCGGGGTCCAACCTGTGACCCAGTTGGAAGGGTGCTAGTACCATTCCATGAATAATAACAATGGTTGTGGAGTCAGTCTTAATCTATCAAGTGACCCTTGAGATCAGTCCTAAACTGATGGGTGATCCCTGAGACTGTCAGTCCAAAACTGGCGGATGACATCTCATAACCTATGTTGGCTATGTAGTTTTGGAACTTAGGGATTGATTCTAAGGATCCAGTCCTAACTGACGGGTGATACCCCCTCCCTCGGTTTGCTTAGTGCTAAACCTATTCCTAAATGAACTGACACTGATTACAGGACTAAACTAAGTTTAACTAAAGAAGGAATTAACTCTGATTACTGAACTGATCTAAGTTTGACTTACATGATAATGGACTGAACCGATAATGCTTATACGTTTCTAAAACCATTATGAAAATACTGAGACTAAGTAAAAAACAAAATTTTGGGTATTCATAACCCCCAAGACTTGATAGAAATAACAACAAGATCATACTAAAACTTTTAGGACATGACATATAGTCAATATTCAAAACTCATTCTTTGAGGCATTTCATCAAGCACTTGAAACTCATGGTTTAAGCTAAGCATGGGAATTGTTTTAGGACTTGTAGTAATAGCATGATTTCACTACTCAAATCACCAATTAAGGTTTAACTCAGCGAACAACACCATTCAAACGTGTGGGGATTAATAACAACAACAATTACATGTAACATGGTATAGAATGAAAATTCAGGGGGATTTGTGGTTAAAATCATTATAAACTTTAAAAATCATAGCTTTGAATTTGAAATTTGGGTCGTGGACTCCACGGGTAAAGAAGGCCCATGGATGAACATCTAACATACCTTAATAGAATATTTCTTGGAGACTGCTTGATCGTAGAAGCTTAGAACCTTGATTGCTCGAGAAAGAAACTTGAATTTGTTCTTGGGAAAGGGGAGGATTTTTACATCAATTGATTTGAAGAAGATGGCCAAATAATGCCCCTTTTTGAGTTATAAATTGTGTTTGGGCGGCTGGGGATGAGAGAAAAGGACTAAACTACCCCTTGGCATCTTTTCCCCATTTAAATAACCCTCCTGGCATAACCCTCAAAAATGTGGAATGGACCTCACGTCGCACCTCCCAGAAACGAGGAATGGACCTCGCATCACGAGCCTATCGCAAGACCTTACTGCCTCAAACGAAAAATGACATAACTTTTCACTCGGGTATCGGTTTAAGGAAAAATTGGTATAGTTGGAAAGCTAATTCGATTATCTACAATTTGGTGGGTCTTAATTTAACAATTTGGTTATGTATAAAAAGTTATACTTGTTCAAAGATGACCCTGGTGAAATTGAACACCAAAAATTGACCGAATCAAAGGCTTTTGGCTGACTTTACACTAAGTGACTCTTATAAAGATGTTTTATACATTACAAGCTCTCCTATAACTAGGATAATAAGCATGAGGCATGCATTAAAATATGAATTACAGGATAAGAGGTTACACATGCAGGAACAATGGGTTATTTTCTAGCTTAGAAACATGTGAGGTGTTGTAGTGTTACACCTTAATATACATCAAACTCACTCATAAACTACCAAAGTATTTATTTTGCATAATCTTAAAGTATGATTCTAATATTGGTTTAGATTTTTAGGGTATTACAATATCTCCTCCTTGGGAACATTCATCCTCGAATGAGGCTTGTTAAGCTGAGAGTACTGAAGAATCTTAGATCATATACTGAACATGCATTAATGGGAACATGAGAACATAACTGGGTCTAAAACATGATATATGAACTGAAAATCATGAACTAAACTAATTTTCTTAAATACATGGGAATGTTTATAAGGCTGAGATTGGAATAAGAGAGTTGACTTATGATTACCCATTACTTCAAGCTAGATCATGTTACATGAAGAAAATATGTAAGATTTAGGAAATCAAAGCTCGAGAGACTATAGTACATTTCCCCTTCGAATATTATGTCCCCTGAAAAATATTGACTTAGTTAAAATACTCAGGAAAGACTAAGATGATGCACGACGCACTTACGAACTGAATTATGACTGAATATCTGGAATCTGAAATTGATGCATGATCTAAACTAAATTTATGACTTGCATGGTTGTGAAGTAATTTCCTCGTGAATAGTATAGATGAAAACCATAGGAACTGGTCTGCCTGACTGCTAAACTTAATTGTTGGCTATATAAAATAACTCATACTGAAAGCTTATACTTAACTGGAGTATTTCTTCAACACTTTTTTTATGAAGTTCTAATGGCTTTAGGGAGCAAAGACTCTTGAACATGGTCCAAAAAAGACATCTAAATAACAAACACAACATGGCTAAGATTCTGTAAAATGGAGCACTGGCATACAAAACATCAACTAGGATAGAATTACTAACAGTATGCACTATAACTCCTAACTTTTAAGCTTAACCACACTTCTCAAATACTCTCTCAACTATACTTTCTACTTCAACACTGTGCTTCACTTGAGGCTACTGAAATATCCACATGGGCACTAATAACTCTACCTATTGAAGTCTGAACTGGACTGAATTCTCCCACTATGTTCAAGACTACTCAAATATACAAAATTTACACATAACATTGTAATACTAGTATAAGTCATGAATTCAATACACTCTGCATTTTCATAAATTCTCCTCACCTGAATAATTCTTATTACCACCTCAACAAATATATTCAAACTCTTACCATCCATTCACTTATGTGTAATACAACTACCCACCTGTACCAACCTGACACTAAAGCCTATCTTCATAACTACATATGAACTTCTAAACAAACACCCATGAAAGCATCTTCCTCAGATCTTCCAAACCTCCATAATTAACAACTTCCATGCACTATCCCAAGAAAACTAACATAAAATTTTAACTAACCAAGATGTATATCAAAACTTAGCCTCAATCTCACTTCACACTTACAGCCTTAGCTAAAATAAGCATACTATAATCTTTCATAAATAAGAAATATTTACTCTCTTTCATCTAAGCAATTGGTCATTACTACTATCATTTCATAAAGAGAGGTCATTAAAAGGTTAACATATGAGGACCTGAAGCATGAACAAATGCTATACATAACTTGACACTTAAATGAGACCTGAGGAATAGAATAACAATATCATAGATTCATCAAGAGATCTAAACTGAGGATATACATGACATTAATTTGAATTTCATTAATCATTAAAAGTGTTGCATCATTAAAAGTTGCATGACCTAAATTTGGAGTTCATAAATTTATGGAACACGATCCATACTGTTGAACAAACTGGAATTCCTTATTCTAGGAACTAGGAGAATACATGTTTTTAGATGATACAAGAAGATGAGTTATGATCATAGAGCTGACATGTTAGGCATGAGTAGATATCATGATAACTGAAGAACAAAAAATTGTACTAAGATAAGAATGGGTTGGGCATTATCTTCCCTTACTACTGTTCTACAATAAACTAGTATTACCACTAAAATCTGAGAGCCTGACTGCGTTACTTATTCTATCATCTCCCCACTAGTTTCAAGCTATCATTCTAAGTCTTTGGTACTAGATATTGAGAAGGGCTCTACTAGACTTTTGGTACTGATACTGAAATTAACAGCTATATACTAAGTTACAATAGAAAGAAAGGCTATGTGGTCTAATAAAGCATAAACACAAAGATTAAAGACCTATAATATACTACTAACCATATCAGGAGAGCTTTTCTAATTTTGACAAGACTGGAGTGCATAAGGTTTGTTTTGATGTTGACCACTGGTGGCACTGGAAGTGGTGCCCTGTTGAGTTGGGCGATGAGATAGAACTTAGGAACGACTGTGATAACTATGTTGACCCAACTTGGGGCATTCCCTGACTCTGTGGCCTGGCTTGCCACATCCAAAACACAAACCACTATCATCCCTACATGCATCCTGATGATTCCTGCCACACTTCTCACAAGTAGGGTTATTATGATCACTCTTTGACCTTGACTTAAAACTACCTATTATGTCCCTTTTATTCTTTCTCTTTTTCCCTATGCTTCTTCTCCTCACTCTGCAGAGCATGAACCATAAGCCTAGATAGGACAATAACCAACTAATTGTTCTGAGCAACTACTGAATAAGTTAAGCCATTGAAAGCAGCTCTAAATTTACAGTGAGAGACATGCTCATTCAGGGGATCTTTCTATACAGGTAGAGGTGCGGGTTGATTCCCATTCCTCCTTCAGTTGTTCCTTCTAGGAATCATAGTCTGTAACGAAATTAAAGAATAGCTTTGAAAGAGAATTTAAATAGATCTCATGCTTATTCACACAACATAAACATAGAGAGAAGAGAAACGTTTCCTAAAATGTCTCATAGCCTTTTGTCCAAAAGTGTGGCACATTTCACACATATGCGCAAGACTCTCCTCAACGAGGCTTTCAAACTCCCTAGGACACTTTAAAACTTTAGGCTCTAATACAAGTTTGTAACAGCCCGATAGTACACCCTGGATGCCACACAGTTCCTACAGTCCCAAAGGACCACAAGCTAACCCATGCTAGTAACGGTTGTGAGAACTAAATAAAAATGATAAACAATATATGAAAAATTTCACATCTGAATCATGGTTGAAAATATCTAGAAACATAAGGCTACGAGACATAACGAAAGGCTATGAGACATTTTAGGAAATCAATACTGAATCATGGTTGAAAACATCTGGAAACATATTGGAAATACTAATTAAATGAGTAATAATCACAACTAAAAATTGACCAACTATCTGTACTAGTATGAAAGCCTCTAAACTGGCTAACATTGGAGTTGATGGGACAAGCCCTCAACTAACACCGACTTACTAAATAACTGAACTACTAATATAACTGAATATAAGATAGCTTATCCTCAAAGGATGAGGAATCACCACATCTTCTGCTACTGATGCACTAGAAAGTCTAAGTACTATTAGAATAAGAGCGTTCGAACCTATGATATAAGACATCATAGCACAAGAAACGAGTATGCGATCAGTACTTTGAATAGACTAGTATGCTAAATAGGGTTAGGCTGATATAAATGGGTTCATGTGCATGAGTAATAACTGACTGAATGTATAGAATGAGATACTGAGTAAGAATGCATAAAAACTGTAAAGACTGAGAATGCATGACCAAGCATAAAACAAGTTCTGAAATAATCTATAAACTGAAATACTGAAATATATAAATTGAATAATATATAACTGTATGCTATGGTTAAACAATAATGAACTAAATTCTGTATTGATTAGTAAAAATTAAAACTGTGGGAAATATCATCTAACTGACATGCCCTAATCTGAGTTGTTCGGGGTCCAACCTGTGACCCTAGTTAGAAAGGTACTTGTACTATACCATGAATACTAAGAATGGTTGTGGAGTTAGTCTTAATCCAGTGGGTGACCCCTGAGATCAGTCCTAAATAGGTGGGTGATCCTTCAGAGTGTCAGTCCTAAACTCGCGGGTGACATCTCATAACCTACGTTGGCTATGTAGTTTTGGAACTTAGGGATTACTTCAAAGGACCCAGTTTTAACTGATGGGTGAGCCCCCATCACTATATTTGCTTGGTGCTGAATCCTACTCCTAACTGAACTGACACTAATTACGGGAGTGAACTAAGTTTAAATAAAGAAGGAATTCACATGGATTACTAAACTAATCTAAGTTTGACTGACATGATAACTGACTGAACTGATAATGCTTATATGTGTTTGAAACCATTTTGAAAATACTGAGACTAAGCAAACAACTAAATTTTTTGGTATTCATAACCCTCAGGACTCGATAGGAATAACAACAAGATCATACTAAAACTTTTAGGACATGACATGCAGTCGATATTTAAAACTCATTCTTTGAGGCATTTCATCAAGCACTTGTAGTTCATAGTTTAAGATAATCATAGGAATGGTTTTAAGACTTGTATTAATGGCATGATTTCAGCACTAAAATCACCAATTAAGGTTTAACTCAGCAAACAACACCATTAAAACATGTGAGGATTAATATAAACAACAATTACATGTAAACATGGTATAGAATCAAAAATCAGGGGGATTCATGGTTAACATTACAATAACCTTTAAAAATCATAGCTTTGAATTTGGAATTTGGATTCTTTGACTATATGGGTGAAACGGGCCAATGGATGAACATCTAACATACCTTAATAGAAGATTGCTTGATCTTAGTAGCTTTGAACCTTGATTTCTAAAGAAAGTAACTTGAATTTGTTCTTGGTAAATGGGAGAATTTTGTATGAGTTGATTTGAAGAAGATGGGCAAATAATGCCCTTTTTGAGTTATAAATCATGCTTGGACGTCTAGGGTGAGGGAAAAGGACTAAACTTCCCCTTGGCCTCTTTTTCACATCTAAATAACCCTCGTGGTATGACACCTAGAAATGTGGAAAGGACCTCACATCTCACCTCCCAGAAATAAGGAATAAACCTCTCATCGCGAGCCTATCACGAGACCTTATTGCCTCACACAAAAAATAACATAACTTTTCACTCGGGTATCAAATTAAGGCAAAATTGGTATAGTTGGAAAGCTAATTTGATTATCTAAAATTTTTGAGTCTTAATCCTCCAAATTCGTTATATACAAAAGTTTTACTCATTCAAAGATGACCCTGGTGAAATTGAACACCCAAAATTGGTTAAATCAATGGCTATTGGCTCACTTTGTGCTAAGTGACTCTTATAAACATGTTTTATACATCACAATATCTCCTCTAACTAGTATACTAAACATGATACATGCATTAAAATATGAATTACGAGATTAGAGATTACACACGCAGGAACAACAGTTCATTTTCTAGCTTAGAAACATGCAAGGTGTTATAGTGTTACACCTTAATATGCATCAAACTCACTCATAAACTACCAAAGTAATTTAATTTATTTTGCATGAGCTTGAATCATCTTCTAATATTAGTTGGTATTTTTGGGGTATTATAGTTCGCTTTTAGGTTGAATCAGAATCTGATTTTGGAGAGTAAGACTGCCTTGCTGATTAAAGATATGGGTATCGCTAGGTTAACTATTCATATGCTATTGGTAGAGGATAAAAAGAGGAAAAAATAAAAGTTTGGAGATAGGCATAAAAAGAGGAGTAGGTTTTTTATCATGGAGGTGCTTAGTCTTAGGGTGGTTGAGATAGTCACAAATAGTAGTAAGTGAAGTAGGGGAGTTCTGGTTCCTACTCTGCTACTAGTTCTCCCTACGATTCAGGCGACCGGCGTCATCATGAAGGTGATAATTTATGGGTGCAGGGTGCCCAATCCTAAGCAAGTAGAAGTCAGTTGATATTTCCATGCCCTTCTTATCGGTTTCATGGTCATCCTTATCAAGGTTATTGTGATGAAACAAGGGACAATTGCTTCTAGTGTGAACAAATAGGGAATCAATTCAAGGATTGTTCAATTAATAAGGTTTCTACGGGGGCGAATAGGATTCCTGTAACTTCATCTTCTGCTCCTATAGCTGGTGATGTTGCATCTTCTTCTGTTACTGCTTTTAGTTCTAGTGTCGTTCGGAGTAGGTTGTATGCTTTGTCATCCTAATAGGAATCCAAGGCATCACCTGATGTCGTTACTGGTACGTTACAACTCTTCTCTTATGATGTATATTGTTTACTTGTTTTATCCGGAAGTTATTTTGGATCCTTTTTCTATTTCCACCCCGATAGGTGACTAATTTATTTGTAAAAGAGTCTATAGGGGGTGTGTGGTATCTATTGGTGGCAACCAGACCTTGGTGGATTGATTTAAGTTGGATATAGCAGATTTTGATGTAATTTTGGGTATGGACTATTTACACTCTTGTTGCGCATCCTTGGATTTTTGGACCCGTAATGTTATCTTTAGGTTCCCTAGTGAACCAGTTATAGAGTGGGAGGGTATTTCTTTAGCTCCTAAGGGAAGATTTATTTATCTTAAAGATCGAAGGTTAATCTTTAAAGGATGTCTTTATCAGTTGGTCTGAGTTAAATATTATAACTCAGAAGGTCCTTAATTTCAATCAGCTTTGGTGGTTAATAAATATCCAGAGGTCTTTCTGGATGATCTTCCTATTGTTTCTTCGGATAGAGAAATAGAGCTTGGTATTGATCTAATTTTGTACACTTGTCTAATTTTTATTCCTCCATATATAATAGCTCTAGCTGATTTAAGGGAACTCAAGAGCAACTTAAGAATCTTCTAGATAAGGGGTTTATTTTTCTTAGTGTATCTCCTTAGGGTGGACCAGTGTTGTTTGTGCTTAAGAAGGCTGGTTCCCTTCGAATGTGGATTGACTACAGGCGGTTGAATAAGGTGACAATCAAGAACACGTACACTCTTTTAAGGATAGATAATCTGTTTAACCAGTTTCAAGCTTCCAAGTTATGTTCTAAGATAGATCTTCTGTCTGGGTACCATCAGTTAAAGTTTAGAGAGGTAGATATCTCTAAGATGACTTTCCATACTCAGTACGGGCACTTTGAGTTTTTGGTGATTTCATTCGGGTTGACTAATTCTCCAATGGCATTTATGGATCTGATGAATAGAGTTTTCCATCAGTATTTGGATCTCTTAATCATTGTGTTTATTGATGAAATTCTGGTTTATTCGAAGAGTGAGGTAGATCATGCTAATTACCTCTGTGTGATATTGCAGACCTCAAAGAAATAATAGTTGTATGCAAGTTCTCTAATTATGAGTTTTGGTTGAACGTTGTAACTTTATTGGGTCATATTATTTCTACTAAAGGGATCATGGTGGACCTGCAGAAGGTTGTTGTGGTGAAGAGGTTCCCTAAACCTATGACTCCATCTGATATTTAGAGTTTCTTGGGTTTATCTGGGTATTACAGGCAGTTTATAGAAATCATTTCATCAATAGCTGCTCTTTTGGGTTAGTTAACTTAGAAGAAGTGAGTGGAGTTTTAAGAAGTTGAAGTAAAAGTTAACTTTGGCTCCAATTTTGACCTTGCTGGAAGGCAATAATGGATTCATGGTTTATTATGATGCATCTCGGGTAGGTCTTGGTTGTGTGTTAATGTAGCATGGGATTATGATTGCTTATGCTTTTAGGCAATTGAAGGCACATTAGAGGAATTATCCTACTTATGATTTGGAGTTGTTGGCGGTTCAGTTTGCTTTAAAAATATGGCAGCATTATTTCTATGGTGTTCACATGGATAACTTTTCTGATCATAAGAGCCTATAGTATGTGTTTACCCATAAAGACCTTAATCTCAGGCAGAGGATATGGCTTGAGCTTCTCAAAGACTATGATATGAGTCTTCACTATCACACAGGTAAGGCTAATATAGTTGTTGATGCTCTTAGTAGGTAATCCATTGGGAGTTTGACTCGTGTAGAGGAAGGAAAGTGTGAATTGGTGAAGGATATTCACCGATTAGCTAATCTTGGAGTTTGCCTCATAGACTCAAAGGATCGTGGTGTGGTGGTGCAAGAAATGGTTCGATTGTCTTTGGGTCCAAAATCTAAGGAGAAGCAAGTGCAGAATCCTATCTTGATAAAAATCAAGAGTGACGTTGGTAGGATAAAGTTAGTGGTGTTTGAGATCAGTGGTGATAGTACTTTATGGTACCAAAGGAGGTTGTGTGTTCCTGATGTTTATGGGTTATGACAAAGGGTTTTGACTGAGGCACATGAGTTGTGCTATATTGTTCATCCCAGCTCTACTAAGATGTATCATGATCTCAAAGAGATCTATTAGTGAAATGGCATGAAGAGGGATATGGCTGATTTTGTTAGGCACATGAGTCCAGAAGGTTTGTATCAAGAAATTGATTTTCAAGAATAAAATTGGGAAGTAATCAATATGGACTTTATTATCATTCTTCCTCAATCTTGGAGACAATATGATTCATTTTGGGTTATCATGGATTTGATGATTAAGTCTACACACTTTTTGCCAGTGCAGACTAACTTTTCAGCAAAGGATTATGTGATTTTGTATCTTTAGGAGATCGTAAAGCTGCATGGGGTGCCTATTTTGATTATTTCTAATTGTGGCACGCAATTTATATCTCACTTCTGGCAATCTTTCTAGAAAAGGTTAGTTTGAGTACTACTTTTCATCCACATACGGATGGGCAAGTGGAGAGAACTATTCAGACAATGAAGGATATGCTTCGGGCCTGTGTGATTGATTATGGTGGCAATTGGGTTGAGAATCTACCTTTGGTGGAGTTTTCTTACAACAATAGCTATATTTCTAATATTAGTATGGCCCCTTGTGAGGCATTGTATGGCAGGAGGTGCAGATCTCCTATTGGTTGGTTTGAGCTTGGCGATATAGGCATGTTTGGTCCCGACTTAGTCTACCAGGCTATGTAGAAGTTGAAGGTAATTTGGGATAGGCTTAAGGCTGCCCAAAGTCGCAAAAAGTACTATGTGGATATTAGGCATAGAGACTTAGAGTTTGAGGTTGGAGAAAAGGTTTTTCTCAAAGTATCTCCCATGAAGGGAGTAGTGCGGTTTGGAAAGAAGGGGATGCTCAATCCCTGTTATGTAAGTCCTAATGAGATTTTGTGGAAAATTGGTAATGTTGCTTATGAGATGGAGTTTCCTTCTAGCTTGAGCTTGGTTCATTTGGTCTTTCATGTTTCCATGATAAGGAAGTGCATTGGTGATCCTTCTTTGGTTGTTCCTTTGGAAGGGTTGGATCTCAAAGATTCTTTGTCTTATGAAGAGGTTTTGGTTGAGATCTAGGATAGGCAGTTTCATCAGTTGGGAACCAAGGATGTGGCTTTGATTAATGTTCTTTGGAAAAACCATAAGGTGGAAGAAGCTACCTGGGAAGCAGAAAAGGACATGAAGTCCAAATATTCACATTTATTTTTTGCTCTTGGGATTCATACGGAAAGTATGTTTCTTCAACATATCTTTATTTTCTGAGTTTGTTAAAGGAAATACTAACATCTTTGCCTCTTTGTTTTCAAACCTTGTTAATGATTGGGAATATATTTGATATTACAAATTACTCTTGCGTGTTATTACCCCTACCTTGTCCATCATTTGGGGACGAATGTTCCTAGTATGGGAGACTAAAATACCCTAGTGACTGGACCTTAGAAAATTTCTTAAAATTCTGATCTCTGGACCCAATACGACTCATGGGTATGAGCCGTATGATGAGGTATGGGTGGTATGGTCTGATCTTATACTGATCAGTGTTGGTTGGTGAGATGGATTTTGGTTTCTGGAATGGGTATGACTTAGGGGTATGAGTTGTATTGGTGATTACGAATAATTTGGTTCCTTAACTTAATCTTAGACTTGGTCACACAGGTTGGATCTGAGTACGAGTGTCTTACCATGAGTCTTAAGCTAAGGTACGAATCATACCAGGGACTTGAATGGTAAACAGTGTTCAGTTCCCCAGGTATTTTATTCTGTCAGGGATATGGGTAATGAATATGGATCGTATGTTGTGGTTACGACATGGTTAGATGAGTTGTATGCTGGAAAATTATTAATCCATAAGTTATAGCCTAGATACGAGTGATGGATACCAATCATATTGGGAGGTTACAACTCGTGAGGGCCAGTCGTATCTTTGTGACACAATTTTGTGCAACTTTAGTGGGGGTATTTTGGACATTTCCCTACTTATCCTAATAAGTCCCCATGACTTCTAACCTACTTAAAAGGTTATTTACCCTAATATTCTAATCATTAACATTTAGAAACTCTTTCTAAACACTCCATAATTTTCTTAAGAGATTTTGGGCAAGGGAAGCTAGGGTTACAACTAAGGGATCAATTTGGAGCTTGTCTTGCTGATTTCTTTCATAATCATCTTGGTTTACGGCATGTTCTCCTCCCTCATTGTTAATATTATCCAAAGGCATGGTTTTATGGATGTTTTCATGATTTCCTTGATTGTATGATTTTGATTTTCAAATATGATTTGGGTGTTTTGATATTAAATGGTTGATTATGGTTTCCCATGGGTTTAATTATGGTTTTATATACATTAGTTTTGGATAGTTGGATTGCATGGGAATGGTTTATTGGAAATTGGTATTGGTTTTGGTAAGATTATGCCTCTAATGTGTTTGATAAATTGCTTATAAAGATATGTTCATTGCATTGACTTCTTTTAATGGAACTCTTGCATGTTTTAAAATTTGGTAAAGGAATTATGAATAGTTTAAATGGTTTGCAAAGTCTAAAGTCTAATTGGTTATCCTTATGGGGAACATGAAAGTCCCCCAAGAGGCTTAATATGGTAAATTCAAGGGTACTTGAAAGTCCTCTAAAACCTATAAATGGTTGGCTATGGATGATACATGTAAGTAAGGGTTGGTATTACGATACCAATATTAATGGTCTTAGTTAATAAATGGATAATGGTTTGGTTATTTGTAAATTGGTTTTAAATGGGAAATAATGGCGGGATATGTAGCAAAGTCGGGAAAGGTGAAGGTCCTGAGGGGACCAAAACTGGAAACTCGTATTTGCCGATGTAAGTTTTGTCTTTGTGATTATGTACATGAAGTCACACATTATTTTAGGGATGTACTAGTCATCCCATGGGATACTTCCCTAGTCGTATGGCTACATGCACTAGGTCACTTTCAATAGGGGGAGCTGAACCCATATAGCCCGTGGGTGGTTTAGGATGGTAAAGATACATAGCCCAAATAAAGGTTTTAAAGGCATGCAAAACCCGGTCCTTTTTTCCGATATGGTTATATAAATGTATGGTTGTGTTCATATAGATGGATTTACTTGGTTTTATAAATGGTATTATTTTATCTTTACCCTAAGATCATGCTTACGGTCATTCGTGAACCTCGTCTATCGGCAGTTGTATACCCACGCTATGCAGTAACCAGCCATTCTACTCCTTCTACATAATGAGATCAGGGAAAACATTTGGAATGATGTGGTGAGTTTCTATCCTTTGGATGGCATCATTTCATGTTATAGATATTTCTAGAATTTTAAGTCTTATTATGGATATTGGTTTTGGCTATGGTTTGGGGTATGTCCCAACCAAATTTCATTGCTCTTTTGGTTAGAGGCATTGTGGTACTTCTACAGGTTGGTATGGGCAGGATCGACATTAGTGTTGGCCTTGGCATTACAATAAGCTGAAGGACTGACATCATTAGATAATATTGTTGGTTGTTCCATCCTATTTCATTTTGAGACTAATTATATTATATTTTGGAACACCCTTAGTTATGGCATGGTTTGGTATGGCTTGGTATGGTTAGATTATTTCCCTGGTATAGTTGTACTCAGTTGGGTTGGTCACTGTTGTGATCTATGGCTGGAGTCTTTATGTGAGCTATTACACTACCTTGTTATATGCTCGAAGTTCAGCCAACTTAGGGCAGGCAACTGGCGATTGGGTTTGGTAATGAGGGTGGTCTTCGGTCCTGGTCAAGCTTGGGATACCCATTATGACAAGGCCCAAGGGCGGGTCTTGTCGGGTTAATACCTAAATAGCCATAATCTTGAAATATGATATTACCATGTGACTGAAACCTTTAAGTGCATCAAGGTTCACATATATTCATGTTTTGACTTGCGAGATTTGTATTATGATTTGAATTTCATTATATTAACTAGATATTGTTGAAAGATTTCAAGGTGATTATTGAACATGATGTTTAATTATGAAATCCTATGAATTAAAGTATGAATTCAAAGTCCCAAGTACAAGCATTAAGTTTACAAGAAAGTATAAGCCTTTAAAACTTCATTCACGTACGTTATAGCATGATTCAATGAGAATTGATCTTTTGATCTAAAGATAAGCTATGAAATCCATAACTATTCATCTTGATTATCATTTAAGGAAAAGAAAAGCATAACTGATTTTCATTCTTTAAACCCTTATGCTATTTTAAGGTGGATTTCTTAAAGTAAGAACATATAATTATTCTGGGTGTAGTATTTATCACTGAGACGGGAATGTGGATGAGCGTATTCTAAATTCCTAGAAACTATGATCCACCGTATGTTAAGCTTTTTCCCAATATGGATGAAGTTCAGTGATCACTTAAGTTGAGGTTCTATTCTGATGGTAAGGATAAAACAACTCTCCCCAATATGTGTAAGACATTGGACTCCATGGTAGCTCACGTGGTTTGTGTTGGTTAGAAGAATCCCCCATAAGAAAGTATGGAAAGTAAAGCTTTTAGAAACTAAGTGGCATGGCTCGCAATGTTTATCCTTATACTTCAGCATTCGTGTTTATGATCTTGCAGTCTTCATTTTATTCATATCTAAGGTGAGTCATTTACTCTTAGCATACATCATTCGAAAGTTTACTTATATATATTCAGTTTTTATTTTACTTTTGCATTCACCCCCACATACTCAATACATTCTAGAGGTACTGACTACATATATGTCCATATGTAACATTGTCTTATAATGTAGGTTCGGGTTCTCGTTTCCAATAGCATGATTGACTGCGAGAATCATAACCTATGTCCCGACTTTTGGTAAGTCCTCATAGTTTGAGGACCCAGTTTATTACAAATCTGCTCATTGATGGTTAATGCAATTATTTTAGTTATTTAGTTTTAGTTCAAGTCAGTTGGGGTTTGTGCCTTTTAAGTTTTAGTTAGAGGTTTGTCAAGATTAGTCAGACTATGTGTTTCTTTCATCTTTTCATAGATTTGAAAGTTATTTAGTAACAGTGTTGAGGTTGAGATTATTAATCTATTTGAAATTAGTAAAACTTTTCTTTTATTTCAGCTCATGTTTTAAGTTTATACTTATAAATGTTCAGTGACGAATAGATATCATAGGTTAGCTTTGGGATACACATAGCCCTAAGCACCATATGATATCAAGGAGGTATCTTTGGGGCATTATAAACTTGGTATTAGTACCCAAGGTTTTAAAGAGTCCTAGGGAGTCTGATAAGCTATGTTACATAGATTCTTAATAATACGTGTAAAGTGTACCACATTTATTAGCAAGATGCTATGGAACATATTTAGAACTATCCCTTCCTTCATGATCTCTATCATGCTTTAAAGTTATCTCTATCTATTCATAGTGATGCTTTCACATGAAAGAGAATGCCTCATTGCAGAGCTTATGCACGTAGAGATAGGGATCAATCAGTCCCACCAACACCTATAAACCCTCTAAATGAGAATGTCTCTCATGTTGAGTTTCACGCTATTTTTTCGATGTTAGCTCGGGTTATGAAAGCAAATTCTTAAGGTAATCAACAAGTAGCAGTCTCCTTTCAGTAGAATGGTGACTTAGCTTTTTTAGAGTTTAGGATTTCATAAGGATAAATCCAGTTGAGTTCTTTGGGTAAAATGTGAAAGAGAATCCTCAATTTTTCATTAATGAGGTGAAAAAAATTACCCTGATTATGAATTTTACTAAAGAGAAAAGTGTGTAATTAGTGTCTTATTAGGTGAAAGATATTTCTTATAATTGGGTTACTATATGGAATGAAGGTAGGGGTGAGAATGCAGCTCCTATGAGTTGGGATGTATTTTAGATGACCTTTCTATATAGGTTCTTCCATATGGAGATGAGAGAGGCTAAGGTAGAGGAGATTATAAACATGAGGTAGGGATCTATATCAATGAAGGACTATTTCCTCAGGTTCACTCAGCTAGCTAAGTTTGCACTAGAGTTGTTGCTAGGTTTTAGAGCTCATAAAAGGAGGTTTGTCACTAGTGTGTCTAATTTGGTAGTCAGGGTGTGTAGGACTTCCATGTTGATTGGGGATATGGATATTTCTTGTTTGATGATTTATGCTTAGTATATTAGGCTGAGAAAATGATAGAAAGGGAGAAGGAACAAGAGCACTAGAACCAAGCCGTTTGAGTCTAGTCAGTAAAAGTTAGGAGAGGGAAATCAGCCCAGTTTTAGGGTCACTCATTAGCACCTGAACCATTATCAGCCAATTACTCCGCACCTAAAACTAAGCAAGAGTAATAGGGCAGATCTTCAAATTTGATATCCCAGGGTAGTATTTTTGGGAGACCCAATTATACAGCTTGCACAAAGTATGGTAAAGCCCATTCTGGCAAGTGCTTGATTGGTAGCAATGGTTGTTATGATTGTGGTAAGATAGACCACAGGATCAAGGAATGCCATTATTCTAAGTAGATAAGTAAATATGCTCATCCACAAAATCAATAACTCAGTCAGGTCACCTAGCTCCATAATAGGGCACATCATCCAATACTAGTAGCAGTCAGCGTTAGAACCAGTTTTATGCTATATTGTCCTATCAAGAGGATTAGAGCTCCACAGATGTAGTCATTAGAATGCTTTGATTATTTTATCATGATGTTTATGTGTTATTAGATCTGGGGTCAAACCTCTTTTTTATGACCCCACTTATTGCTGTGAATTTTTATTTATGTCCCAAAAGTGTTTTCTTCTTAGTTACCACTCTAGTGGGTGAGTTAGTTTTTACTAGACGAATTTATTAAAAGTGCCCTATTATAGTCCTCTATTGAGTCACTTTAGCAGACTTAACAGAGCTAGAGATGATATATTTTGATGTCATTTTGGGCATGGATTAGATACATTAATGGTATGCACAAGTAGATTATCACACGCGAGTGGTGAAGTTTCAGTTTTCTAATGAGTCAGTCCTCAAGTGGGAGGGTAGTTCAATATCTCCTAAAGGTTATTTTATCTCTTATTTTGGGTATTGATATCCTTCCTGATACCTAGCCTATCTCTATTCCTCCCACAGTATAGTTTTGGATAATCTTAAAAGGTTAAAAGAGTAGCTTAAGGACCTCTTAGATAAGGGGTTCATCAGGACTAGTATTTTCCTCTGGTTTCGCCAATCCTATTTGTGTGCAAGGTATCTATCCAGAATAAGTACCTCATCCCTAGAATTGATGATTTGTTTGATCAGCTTTAGGGCGTCTGTTGGTTTTTATAGATTGATGTCAGGTCAGGGTATCACAAGTTGAAGGTCAGAGAGTGACATCCTAAAGACTTTTTTTAAAACCTAGTATGGTCACTTTGAGTTTGTGGTTATGTCTTTCGGGATAACAACTGCTCTTACCGCCTTTATAGATTTTATGAATAGAGTCTTCAAGTAGTACTTGGACATGTTTGTCATTATTTTCATAGATGACATACTTTTATATTGTCAGGAATAGTGTTGCAGACCCTTAAGGATCATCAGATTTGTGCAAAGTTTAGTAAGTATGAAACTTGGTTGGAGTCTATTACCTTTTGGGGGCATATGATTTTGGGTGCAGTTATTTATGTAGACCATCAGAAAAGTGATGCAATAAAGCAATGACCTAATCCCATTACTCCATCTAATATTCGGAGCTTTCTAGGTTTATCAAATTATTGTAAGAGTTTTGTTGAGGGTTTTTCATCTATAGTTGCACTATTGACTAAGCTGACATAAAAGAAGGTATAGTTTATATGGTCAGATAAATATGAGAAGAGCTTCCAAGAGTTAAAGGATAGATTGATTTCAACCCTAACGTTAACTTTTCCAGAGGGACTAAACATATTTATGGTGTGTTGTGATGCTTCTGGAGTTAGGTTAGGTTGTGTTTTGATAGAAAATGGGGAGGTAATAGCCTATGCCTCAGGATAGCTTAAATAATATGAGAAGAATTATCCAAACCATGATTTAGAGTTAGCGGTTGTTCTGCTTACCCTTCAAATTTGGAGGCAATACTTGTAGGTTGTGCATGTTGATATTTTCCTTTATCATAACTCATGATCCGTTGAGTGCACCTTATGTTTCTTTGTTTCTGAGTATTGTACTGCCATTAGTGCCTATGTCTGGTTATGGTATTTCTACAACCCGAAGTATGGTTCCGTTGTCTATACCAGCATCTATTTATGATATTTCTCAGATTTTGAGTGTCACAACCCAAACTCGGGACTGGCCATGATGGGTATCTCAAGCCCATCATGGGTAGGAAACCAACCCCTTAGTATTACCTCAAGAGCACATAAATCTAATCAACACAAGTCAACCAAAATAACAATGAGAAGGATAGATGAGTCAAACGAAATTCCTAAGAATTCAAATAAACAACTAACTCATACTTGTCCACAACAACCTCTAAAACCAGAAATACCAAATAAGTTGGGAAGTGCCCCAAAATATGACCAGAAAGAATCCAAAATAAAATACTGAGATAATACTAAAAATAGTAAAATGACTAGGCCTTTCAAAAGATAGAGGACCAGAACTTCACATTAGATCCACGAGAATATTGAATTACCTGATGCTGCATAGGAGCAATACAAAATCCCTCAGACCCTACATCATGAAATAATACAACATCCAGGAATAGTCATTGGGGTTTGCACTGGCATAGAACTCGGGGGTAGGGATAAAATAATGCAATTACCAAAACCTAGTCATAAACCATATACACCACATTCATATAAATATATATAGGATACAGGGATAAGTACAAGGGTCATGAACATGAGAGTTTACAGTATTAACCTAAACTATGTATCTTTCTCCATCCAAAAGACGTCCATGGGCTATATGGGTCCATCTCCCTCTATTAGAAGGGCTCCAATATGTGTTAGCCGCATGTTCTAGGGAAAAAACAATGAAAGGCTAAAGACACAAAGGATATAGCCATCCCAAATTATATATAATGTGTGCACCAAGCAAACAGTCACATGGACCCCAATATTGGCAAACGTGGTTTCCATCCTGGGACCTACACCTTCACGATGTGATACATAATTCCATTTAGTCCCAAATTAAAACAATTTATACATAAACCAACCATTAACTCAAGAGTCATTTATTAAGGCATTTACCTATTTGGTATCATCATACCAATAGCTTTCAAGATGATTTAATTATGCCAAACAAGTCCATATAACTAAACTGTAATACCCCAGGAAATTTTTCGTTGAAATTTTGTGCATAAACGTGTTGGGTTCTATCTTCTAGAATGAATTATAAATTTTCTATGTGGAAAGTCTTAGATTATGACCCACCATTGTGTGGAGTATCGAATAATATTTTCAAAGATATGTGGATCATGCAAAACGGACACCCAAGCGACGAGTTATGAACATTCCGATCGAAATATGAATAGTAGTGAACAGTAAAACGTGCAAGAAAAAATAATGAGGCCTGGCGTATTTTTTCTCCTACTTTAAACGATCATAACTACTTGTACATAATGATCTAGGTGATGTAATATATATCAACGGAAAGCTCTGTGAGTCCTCATTCAAATGATATTAGTTTCATCCAATTTGTCTATCGAAGCAAAAATTTATGGTCGATCTACTTTAGCCTATCAAAAGTGAATTTTGGGTCAAATTCAAACGATCATAACTCCTCGTACACAATGATCTGGGTGAGATACTATATATTAACGGAAATATATGAGAGTCTTCTTTCTAATGAAATTGGTTTCATCCAATTTGTATATCAGAGTAAAATGTTATGGTTGATCTACTTCAAACTATCAAAACAGTCCACCAAAGGATAGATTCGAGAATTATTTGATTTTTAGGGGCGTTTTAGTCATTTTCCCTCACCCAAAATCCATCCAAACCCTATATTAAAGACTATTAGAAGCATTATATGTTATATTTCATCAAATTCCCTCAAAAAAAAACCCTAAGCTCCTATATCCAACTTCAAGAACCTCCAAAGTTCACCATTAATTCTGTAAGTTTATTCAAGATTCCAAGTTCCTAGTTCAAGAATTTCAAGAACCTCCAAAGTTCACCATTAATTCTGCAAATTTATTCAAGATTCTAAGTTTCTAGTTCAATAACTCCAAGAACCATCATTCAAAGGAACGATTAACATCTCAAAAATGAGTATCGATCTAAAGTTCATCATTCAAGGTATGTGGGATTTTTCAACAAGAACTCTCTTTCGTTCTTGTGCCCAAATGTAATTTTCTTTACAAATGCATGACTTTTATTTTATTTTTATGAATTTAAAGTATGAACCCATATCTTATGATGATTATTATAAAATCTTGATATTTATGATTTTGAAATATGAATTTACATGTGTGGTGATTTAAAGCATGAATCTTAAATGATATTTATCATGATTTTGATATTTGGGTCGTGAATCCCCATTGGAAATTATGTTTTTTTAGAAAGTGTGTGTTATAAGCATGTTGATGTTGAATATTTGATATATTTTGAATGATTTGACCTTTGGTCTTAATGGAGTTGTTTTGAACTCAAGTGTGAAAGAAATCCACAACGTGGTTGATTTTGATTGATAGAAAGCATGATGGCTCCCGATGTATATTTATATATTACTGAAATTGTTTTGTTGTGGATTTTCTTTGAAATGATCTGAACTAAGTCCGGGAGAAATCTTTAGCACCGAGTGGGTGGTATAAAGCGACCTTACTTCCCTTGAACTACGTTCCCCCATAGGAGTGAGCCTAAGGATGATTTATATAGTGATCACTAGTTTGTGTGGATTTGATATCGATAGTCCTACTCTGATGGCAAAGATAGGACGGGTCTCCCCAATGTGGGTTGTACGTTGGACTCCATGTAGCTCACATGGTTTATGCCGGTTGTAGGATCTCCCAGTGTGTGTGTTTCCTTGTGTCTATGGTGAATGGTGAAGTGATTTGAAAGTGGAATTGTGAATGTTATTCTTTTGAAATATTTAAATGATATTTACATTATGAGAATTGATATTCTTGATGAACTGAAAGTGATTGACAAATTATATGATGACTCATATGTGTTATTGTACTTATTTCATCCTCTCATGATTATGATGATTTTCTTCGGGCTATGTGAGTCTTTCATACATCCTGCATATTTCTTATAAATATTTATCATGATGATGTTTATAAAACTGCATACACCCCTATATACTCGGTTCCTTTCCATGTACTAACCCACATCTTCAGATGTGGGCTGTATTTTCTTGAAATGTAGGTTTAGGTGCTCAGTTCCAGGTTCAACAGTAATTCTTCGGGCACGTTGTTCTACATCCTCTGTTGTGGTGAGTCCTCATGTTCTAAGGACGTAATGTCTGATGTTGGTTTCATGGAATTATTTACATTTGATAACTGAGTATAAGTTAGTTGGGGCATGTCTTAATGGTTCGCTGGTTTTATTGATTTTTTTAGAGGCTTGTCAGACTAGTATAAATGTTGGTAGTTGACTAATAATTCATATTTTGTTATCTTTCTAAAATTCTTTATTCTTGGATGATGATTACTCTATTGATATTTGAGGGTTATTTATGAAAACCCCATTGATTTGTGCTGAACTGAATGAAAATGGCTCAAAGGTTTAGCTTGGGGCTACTCGTAGCCTCAAGCATCGTGTTATGCTCCGGGACCTATTTTTTGGGGCGTTACAAGCTTGATATCAGAGCCTAAGGTTTTAAGGTGTCCTAGGGAGTCTGATAAGCCGCGTTTATTAGAGTCTTGATCATCGGTATGTAGCGCACCACATCTATGACCAGGAGGCTATAAGACGTTTTAGGAAAAAGTATGATTCTTTCTTTCAGAAGTCTATCGTGCTTAAAGTGTCTGTCTCTGTTATTGATTTGTGCTCTCCTCTTTCAAAAATATGCCTCCACGTCGAACGAAGAGAAATAATAATGGTCAGTAACCTCAACTCGCTGACCCATTGAATAAAAATATGTTTTCTGATATCATTCTGAATGATCTCCCAGGGATACCTCCTGATCGAGAGATAGAGTTCGGGATTGATCACTTTCCCAATATTCAGCCCATTTCTATTTCTCCTTACCGTATGGCCCCTGCAGAACTTAAGGAGTTGAAAGAGAAACTCAAAGATCTACTAGATAAGGGTTTTATAAGGCCCAGTATTTCTCCTTGGGGTGCTTCTGTGTTGTTTGTGAGAAAGAAAGATGGCTCTTTGAGTATGTGCATTGATTACCGCCAACTGAATAAAGTCACCATCAAAAATAAGTACCCCCTTTCGAGAATAGATGATTTATTTGACCAATTGCAAGGTGCAAGTTATTTCTCAAAGATAGACCTTCGTTCTGGCTATCATCAACTCAAAGTTAGGGAGTGTGACATCCCAAAAACCACTTTCGAAACTCGATATGGACATTTTGAGTTTCTTGTTATGTCTTTTGGATTAACTAATTCCCCAGCAGCTTTCATAGACCTCATGAATCGAGTGTTCAGACCACGTCTTGATATGTTTGGCATAGTATTCATCGATAATATACTAGTGTACTCCTGTAGTGCAGATGAATATTTTGATTATCTCCAAACTGTCTTGCAAACCCTTAGAGATCACAAGTTGTTTTCCAAATTCATTAAGTGTGAGTTTTGGCTAAGGTCAGCTGCTTTTCTAAGTCATATAATTTGTTCCGAGGGTATTAGAGTTAATCCCCAAAAGACCAAAGCTGTTAGAAATTGGCCTAGACCTATTTCTCCGACTGATATCTGAAGTTTCTTAGGTTTAGCTGGCTATTTCCATCATTTTGTTGAGGGTTTCTCCTCTATATCATCTCCTATTACTCGGTTGACCCAAAAGAAAGTGAAGTTCTTATGGTCCGAATCTTGTGAGAAGACTCTTTAGGAGTTGAAGATTCGACTCACTTCAGCCCCTGTTTTGACTTTGCCTGATGGTGTTGATGGTTTTCTGGTGTACTATGATACTTTGAGAGTTGGTTTGGGTTGCATATTGATGCATAAAGGTAAGGTAATAGCTTATGCTTCTAGAGAGTTGAAACCTTAAGTTTGCTGCTGTTGTGTTTGCTTTGAAAATCTGGAGACACTATTTGTATGGTGTCCATGTTGATGTTTTCACTGATCATAAGATTTTACAGTATGTGTTTACCCAGAGAGAATTGAATGTTAGGCAGAGACGATGGTTAGAATTGTTAAAGGACTATGATATGAGGGTGTTGTACCATCCGGGCAAGGCCAATGTTGTGGTGGATGCCTTAAGTAGAGTGTCCATGGATAGTGTTTTGCATATGGTAGAAGGTAAGAAAGAGTTGGCTTATGATGTACATCGTTTGGCTAGATTGGGGGTTAGGTTGTTTGACTCTGCTGAAGGTAGTATAGATGTTCAGAGTAGTTCTAAATCCTCCTTGGTTTCGGAAGTGAAGGAAAAGAAATACTTAGATGCTAGTATAGTCAGACTGAAGGAGTCAGTCAAGGACCAAAATGTAGAGGTTTTCTCCCAAGGGTGAGATGGTGTGTTGAGATGAAAGGGTAGATTGTGTGTCCTGAATGTTGATGATCTGAGACAGAGGATTATGTCTGAAGCTCACGGGGAGCGATATTCTATTCATCCTGTTGACACCAAGAAGTACCGAGACTTACGGGAAATCTATTGGTGGAGTGGCATGAAGAAAGATATAGCAGCGTTTGCAGCAAAGTGTGCAACATGCCAACAGGTTAAGGTTGAACACCAAACACCTGGTGGTATGATGCAAAAGTTTAGTATTCCCACCTGGAAGTGGGAAGAGATAAATATGGACTTCGTGATTGGATTACCTCCTTCCCGACGCCATCAAGATTCCATTTGGGTTGTGGTTGATAGGTTGACTAAGTCTGCTTATTTCTTACTTATTCATACTTCATATACTGCTAGGATTATGCTAGATTGTATATCCGAGAGCTAGTCAGACTGCATGGAGTTCCCTTATGTATCATTTCGGATAGGGGTACTCAGTTCACTTTACAATTTTGGAAATCTTTTCAGAAGGGTCTTGGTACCCAAGTGATTTTGAGTTCTGCTTTTCATCCGCAGACCTATGGTCAGGATGAGCGGACCATCCAGACCTTAGAGGATATGTTGAGAGCATGTGCACTTGACTTTAAGGGAAGTTGGGATGATCACTTACCTTTGATAGAGTTTGCTTACAATAACAGTTTCCACTCTAGTATTGGCATGGCTCCGTTTGAAGCCTTATATGGGAGGAAGTGTAAATCACCCATAGGTTGGTTCAAGGTGGGTGAAGCGGCTATGAGTGGTCCTGATTTGGTATTTGAGGCTATGGAAAAAGTTAAGTTGATTAGGGAAAGGTTGAAAACTACACAGAGTCGTCAGAAGTCATATGCGGATGTTAGAAGGAGAGACCTTGAGTTTGAAGTTAGTGACCTAGTGTCTCTGAAAATTTCAACCATGAGGGGGGTGAAGCGATTCAGAAAGAAGGGAAAGCTTAGTCCCCGTTATGTTGGTCCTTACAAAATTCTTAGTTGTGTTGGTAAGGTAGCTTATGAGGTCGAGTTGCCTTCCGAGTTGTCCTCTGTTCATCCAATATTCCATGTCTCCATGCTTAGAAAGCATATTAGCGATGTTTTGGTAGTGGATTCCTCTGTGATTGCTGACATTCAAGAAAATCTTTTTTTTGATGAGATTCCTGTTGAGATTCTTGAATTCAGTGTCTGAAGATTAAGGAACAAAGAAGTTCCCTGAGTCAAGGTGTTGTGGCGAAACCAATCTATTGAGGGTGCAACTTGGGAAGCTGAGGCGGATATGCGATCCAAGTACCCGCACCTATTTTCCGCGAACTCCGATCAATCCAAAGGTACCGTTCTTTCTTAAATCATGCACTTTTGATAAAATTTGCAGCAGTTCAGCTGTCATTTATTATGTGTTCAGCTGTAGTTTTTTGAATTTATGCATTCTATGTTGTATTCGGAGTGAGAAACGATCTGGTGATGAGTCTAATGAATGGTTTCAGCTGTATGCTCTATTCCCTATCTAATATTGGCATGTCTAGCATCATTCTAGGATGAATGTTTCCAAGGGGGGATGATATAATACCCCAGGATATTTTTCATTGAAATTTTGTGCGTAAACGTGTTGGGTTCTATCATCTAGAATGAATTATAAATTTTTTGTGAGGAATGCCTTAGATTATGACCCACCATTGCATATAGTATCAAATAAAATTTCCAAAGATATGTCGATCATCCAAAATGGACACCCGAGCGATGAGTTATGAACATTTCGATCGAGCCGAGAATAGTAGTGAACAGTAAAACGTGCAAGAAAAAGTACTGAGCCCTAGTGTATTTTTTCTCCAACTTTAAATGATCATAACTCTTTGTAAATAATGATCTAGGTGATCTACTATATATCAACAGAAATCTCTATGAGTCCTCTTTCCAATGAAATTAGTTTCATCCAATTTGTCTATAGGAGCAAAAAGTTATGGTCGATCTACTACAGCCTATCTAAATTGAATTTTTGGGTCAACTTCAAACGATCATAACTCCTCGTACACAATGATAAGGGTGAGATACTATATATCAATGGAAATATATGAGAGTCCTCTTTCTAATAAAATTAGTTTCATCCAATTTGGATATCGGAGTAAAATGTTATGGTTGATATACTTCAGACTATCAAAACAGTCCATCAAAGGACAGATTCGAGAATTATTTGATTTTTATGGGCGTTTTGGTCATTCCTCCTCACCCAAAATCCGTCCAAACCCTATATTAAAGCCTATTAGAAGCATTATATGTTATATTTCATTAAATTCCCTCACAAAGAAAACCCTCAAACTTCAAGAACCTCCAAAGTTCACCATTAATTCTGCAAATTTATTCAAGATTCCAAGTTTCTAGTTCAAAAACCCCAAGAACTATCATTCAAAGGCACGATTAACATCTCAAAAATGAGTATCGATCTAAAGTTCATCATTCAAGGTATGTGGGGGTTTTCAACAAGAACTCTCTTTCGTTCTTGTGCCCAAATATAATTTTATTTACAAAGACATGATTTTTATTTGATTTTTATGAATTTTAAGCATGAACCCATATCTTATGATGATTATTATGAAATCTTGATGTTTATGATTTTGAAAGATGAATTTACATGTGTGGTGATATAAAGCATGAATCTTGAACGATATTTATCATGATTTTGATATTTGGGTCGTGAATCCCCATTGGAAATTGTGTTTTTTTAGAAAGTGTGTGTTATAAGTACGTTGATGTTGAATATTTGAGATATTTTGAATGATTTGACCTTTTGGTCTTAATGGAGTTGTTTTAAACTCGAGTGTGAAAAAAATCCACAACGTGATTGATTTTGATAGATAGGAAGCATGATGGTTTCTAATGTATATTTATATATTACTGAAATTGTTTTGTTGTGGATTGTTTTTGAAATGATCTGAGCTAAGTCCGGAAGAAATCTTTAGCACCGAGTGGGAGGTATAAAGCGACCTTACTTCCCTAGAACTACGTGCCCCCATAGGAGTGAGCCTGAGGCTGATCTATATAGTGATCACTAGTTTATGTGGATTTGATATCGATAGTCCTACTCCAATGGCAAGGATAGGATGGCTCTCCCCAACATGGGTTATACGTTGGACTCCATCTAGCTCACATGGTTTATGTCAGTTGTAGGATCTCCCAGTGTATGTGTGTTTCCTTTTGTCTATGGTGAATGGTGAAGTGATTTGAAAGTGCAATTGTGAAAGTTATTCTTTTGAAATATTTAAATGATATTTACATTATGAGAATTGATATTCTTGATGAACTGAAAGTGATTGACAAATTATATGATGACTCACATGTGTTATTGTACTTATTTCATCCTCTCATGATTATGATGATTTTTTTTGGGCTATGTGAGTCTTTCATACATCCTGTATATTTCTTATAAATATTTATGATGATGATGTTTATAAAACTGCATACACCCCCATATACTCGGTTCCTTTCCATGGTACTGACCCACATCTTTGGATGTGGGCTACATTTTTTTGGAATGTAGGTTCAGGTGCTCAGTTCAAGGTTCGACAGTGATTCTTCTGGTACGCTATTCTACATCCTCTGTTGTGGTGATTCCTCATGTTCTAGGGACGTAATGTTTGATGCTGGTTTCACGGAATGGTTTGCATTTGATAACTGAGTATTAGTAGTTGGGGCATGTCTCAATGGCTCGCTGGTTTTATTGATTTTCTTAGAGACTTGTCAGACTAGTATAGATGTTGGGAGTTGACTAATAAGTCGTATGTTGTTATCTTTCTGAAATTCTTTTATTCTTGGATGATGATTACTCTGTTGATATTTGAGGGTTATTTATGGAAACCCCGTTGATTTGTGCTGAACTGAATGAAAATGGCTCAAAGGGTTAGCTTGGGGCTACTCGTAGCCTCAAGCACCGTGTGATGCTCTGGGACCTGTTTTCTAGGGCGTTACCTAAACAAATTCCCAAGTTCCATTTAACATCCAAAACCAAGACAACCAAGGCCTTCCAAAACCATATTCATTCATTTATCCTGCAATGTAATGGGTTCAAAATACAAGTTAAACTATGCAATTATCCATATTCAAAATCAAGTTTACAAAGTTGGCTGAGGTTAACGCCATTATCAAACTAAAATTTCCATCAATATGGGGGAACCATGTCCACCATCTCCACCATTAAAACAATACACTAATTCAGTCCCACAAATCATAAACTAAACCATGAATAAGCAATTTAAAACATGGAAGAAGTAATTCTAGTAATAACCATCAAAACCCCTCAATCAAATTTTAAACACACATTTTAAATTGCATGAATATCCCATCAATTTATGACATGAGGTAAAATTAGAGGTAGGGAAAGAGAAACATGCCAAAAATATAGAAAAATTTGAAGAGAATTCAAAGTTTAGAGCTCGGATGGTGGATTTTTTTTAAAACCCTTGAGCTTTCTTGGGTTTTGAGTTAAAGAGGAAAAAAAATGATTTTGATATTTGAAAATTAAAGGAAAAGGGGTTATTTTATGTTTAAAAGTTGTGCAAGGGGTAAAAAGACCAAAAGCCCCTCACCCCAAGTGAAAAAAAAATTGAGAAATTTAACATATCAGCGTTACACAGCCTTATGATGGAGGTTACCCTCCGTTCCACACCCTTATCGTGAAGGTTAACCTCCGTGACACGCCACAATCATAGAGATTTACTACCTCGGGGTCCCAAAATGGTCCTGAATCCCTTCCAAAAATTTTGGAACTTTTCCAAAACAACCTTAAATATAATTCAAGTCAAGAATTGACATTACGTACGCGTGAGGGTCAAAAATAAATTCCTTGAAATTTTGTGGGGTCTTACATTATCAATCCCTTTAGATCATCGTCCCCGAATGAGAATATAGGACATGTTTATCACAATAATAGCAAGAGTACATCAGAATCAAATGAAAAATTCAAAATGCAACAAGAGGGAAATAAAACCCATCCTCAAGCATTTTTATCCAACAGGAGGAATAAGAATGGGTACTTCACTTTCATATCTTCTTCATTTCTCATGTAGCTTCTTCTACCTTTTGATTTCTCCAAAGAACCTTCGCCAAAACTATATCCTTAGTCCTCAATCTACAAAATTTCCTGTCCAATATTTCAATTGGGACCTTTTCATAAGACAACGATCTTCTAACACCATCCTGAACTAACACTATCAAAAAGGGTCACCTACACACTTTTTCAGCATAGACACATGGAAAATAGGGTGAATAGAGGCCAAACTTTCTGGAAAATCTAACTCATACACGACATTCCAAATTATTCTTACAATCTAATATGGACCAACATAATAGGAATTGAGCCTCCCCTTCTTCCCAAATCTCATGACTCCATTCATAGGAGAAACCTTCAAGAACACCCAATCACTTACTTCAAATTCGAACTTCCTTGGCCTTACATCTACATAAGTCTTTTGGAAACTTTGAGCAGTCTTAAATCTTTCTCTAAACACCTTCACCTTTTCCATGGCTTCGTGAACCAAGTTAGTACCAAACAACATAGTCTCACAAACCTCAAACCATTCAATACGAGACCCATACCTCCTACCATAAAAAGACTCAAAATGGCTATTTGGATGTGAGAAAATAACTATTATTGTATGCAAACTCAATAAGAGGAAAATGGTCTACCCAACTACCCTTAAAATCAATCACACAAGCCCTTAGCATATCCTCCAAATTAAGAATAGTACACTCTACTTGTCCATCCGTTTGAGGGTGGAAAGCAATACTAAGGTTCATCTGAGTACCCCAACCTTTCTAAAATGAATGCTAAAAATAAGATGAAAGTTATGTACCTCAATCTGAAATGATGGACGTCAGTGCTCCATGCAACTTAAATAACTCCTAAATGAAAAACTTAGCATAATCCTATCTTGAGTAGTTAGTCCTCACCGGTAAAAAGTGAGTAGACTTAGTCATCCTATCCATAATAACCCAAATAGAACCATACAGATTGCAAGATCGTGGACTGTGAGAGCGTGGGAGACCCATAACAAAATCCATATTGATCATCTCCCACTTACACATGGGCAGATCTATTTCTTGGGACAGGCCACAAGGCTTCAGATGTTTAACTTTAACTTTATGACAAACCATATGCATAGCCACAAAGTTCTCCATCTCTCTTTTCATATTATTCCACCAGTAAATATCCTATAAGTCATGATATATTTTAGTTAAACTCGAATAAGTTGTATAACTAGACTCATGAGCCTCAGTCAAAATCCTTTCCCATAGCCCGTCAATATTAGGAACACACAACCTTTCAAGATACTTTAAGATGTCATCCCCCCAATCTCGAAAGCCATAACCTTTTGCCGACCCACATCATTCTTAATCTACATAAGTATGGGATTCTAAATCCTATTTCTCCTTCACTTTAATACCAAGAAATCATTTAACCACTTCCTGAATAGACACTCCTCCATCCTCACAGTCCTAAAGATAAACTCCCAAGTTAGCCAACCTATGAATATCCTTTACGAATCCCAATTTTCTCCTTATCAAAGTGAGCTAGGCTATCGATGGACAACCTTCTAAGAGCATCAACAACCATATTAGCTTTACTAGGATGATAGTGCAAACTTATGTCATAATCTTGAAGCAATTCGAGTTGCCGCCTCTGCCCGAGATTTTATTCCTTCTGCGTAAACATACACTGCAAACTCTTATGGTTTGAATAAATATCCATGTACACTCCATATAGATAATGATGCAAGATCTTCAAATCAAAACCACAGTCGCCAACTCTAATCCATGAGTTGGTTAATTCCTCTTCTAAACCTTAAGCTTCCTAGACGGATAAGCCATATCTTTACCATGCTTCATCAAGACACAACCCAGTCCCACAAGTGATGTATTACAATACAGAACAAACCCATCAGTACCCTCAGGTAGGGTTAAAATAGAAGCAGAAGTTAACTTATACTTCAATTTCTCAAAACTACCCTCACATGCATTGGAACACAAAACCTTAACCTTTTTCTAAGTCAACTTTGTCAGTAGGCCAGCAATGGATGAAAAACTCTTCAAAAACCTCCTATAATACTAAGTTAAGCCCAAGAATCTCCTAATGTCTATTGGAGTCGTGCGTCTAGGCTACTTCTTAGCTACCTCAACTTTTTATGGATCCCCTTTGATCCCCTTACTGGAAACAACATGCCCCAGAAAGATCATAACACTTAGCCAAAATTCACCCTAAGAAAATTTTGCATATAACTTCTGATCCTTAAGAGTCTATAACATAATTTGAAAGTGATTGGCATTATCCTCCTCACTCTTAGAATACTCCAAGAAGTCATTAATGAAGACTATAATGAACAAATCCAGAAACTGCTTAAACACCTGATTCATAAGATCCATGAAAGTAGTTGGAGCATTAGTTAACCAGAATAACATAACCAAAATCTCATAATGGCCTTCTTAGATTTGGAAAGTAGTCTTGGGAATATCAACCTACCTAATATTCAACTGGTGGTATCTCAAACAAAGAACATCTTAAGGAAACACCTAGCACCCTGGAGCTGATTGAATAGGTCATCAATCCTAGGAAGAGGATACTTATTTTTCACAATCACCCTATTCAACTGATGATAGTCTATACATATCATAAGAGACCCATTTTGTTTCCACAAAAATCATAGGAGCACCCCAAAAAGAAACACTAGGTAGAAACAACCCTTTATCAAGAAGATCTTTTAGTTGTTTCTTAAGCTCATTTAGTTCATTCAGAGCCATCCTAGAAGGAGAAATAGAAATAGGATGGGTATTCAGTAGAAGATCAATCTTAAACTCTATTCCCCTAGTGGGAGGAATTCTAGGAAGATCACTGGGGAAAACTTCAGAAAATTCATTAACTACAGGGACAGATTGCAATGAAGGACTTTCACAGTCATAATCCTTAACCTAAACAAGATGATATAGACACCCTGTAGAAATTAATTTCTGAGGTTTAAAATAGGAGATAAACCTCCTTTTGGGTACTAAGGAACTCCCTTCCAACTCAATTACTAGTTTATTAGGAAAATGGAAACTGACCTTTCGGGTCCTACAATCTAGAGAAGCATAGCTCGAATCAAGCCAATCCATCCTTAAGATTATATCAAAATCCACTATATCCAGTTCTATCAAATAAACCAATATCTCTCTATGAAAGATAGACACCACATCTATAGAATTTTCTAGCAATAATAGACTCACCCACGGGGTAGAAAATGAGAAGGAGTTGAAAATATTTTCAGGACCAAAACCAAAACGTACAGCCACACAGGGGTCAGGCAATATAGTATAAAACTCAAATCAAGTATACAATAAACAGCACAAGAGAAGAGCTATAACATATCAATGACAACATCAGGGGATTCCTCAGATTTCTAATGAGTCATAAGAACATAAAGAAGATTTCAGCCAATGTTGGTGTCTGAAGTGGCCTTTAGGTGCTAAAGTGTAAAAAGTGGTGATCAGGACCTTATTAGATCTAGTGGAAACCCTACACAAAAGACAATATCACTGCATATGACCAAGTAGACCATATTTATAGCATCGATTTCTCCCCACCTTACAATATCGATGGTGAAGTTGTCCACAAAATAGCAAAGAGGGTAAGGTGGGGCTAACTAAGCTCACATAGCCTTATACTAGGCACCCTATGCCTTAGGATCACTGCTATCCTAGAAATAATGATTATTCAAACGCTGAGGATAAATAACACTAGTAGTCTAATAAGAATTTCCCTAATTCTTTCTCTTAGCCCAGTGCCTACTATCTCTCCCACTATTCTTCTGATTTGCACTCTGCTCTAAATATCTAAGCTTCTTGCTTTATTTCTCTTTCGTTACTACCAACTTTTTTTCCTCATTCTCTACCTACGGCATATAAACCATCATCCAGGATATGTCCATATCATATTCAACATTCCATTCTTCCTATGTGACTGAGCATAGATATCACCAAATTTAGAATTGAATTATCAACACTTTTGTTATCAAGCATGACCTTTATAATGATTTGACATGGTTGCGTGATTGAAATTCATAAACTAGCCAATCTAAGTGATCATATGATCAAAAAACAAAACCAACATGATCAAACTGATGAGACTGTGATGCCACCAATTAAGAAAGCATATGAATAGACTGGTGGAACTCTGCATTGTAGATATCTTCCTATGTGACTGAGCATATTTATCACCAGCTTGAGAATCCTAAAGATGACTAGAAAGGATAGGTAGAACCCTATATAGAGTGGCACAGTCAGGAGTAGGGACCCTAGATTGTGTTTGCACTACATAAATAGGGTGAGTTCCCTCTATATTCTTCTCAGGTAGGATAGAGTTTCCTGTAGAGTTTCTATAATGTCAGATCTTTGGGAAGGAATGATCTTAAATATGAGTAATCTATGAGTTTGAGAAGTTTAACAACACTAGACTCTATAGCCTAAAAATAGAAAATAAGAAAGGAAAACATTCCAAAATGACTCATAACTTCCCCTTCATAAGTGTGGCACGCTACATACCCTTAAAAGGGACTCAACTTAACACATCTTTATGGACACCAAATAACCCTGAACCGTGCTCAGATACCAAGCTTGTCAGGACCCAAACTGGGGCCTAGTAGTGATGAGTATCTCAAGCCCATCATGGGCTGGAGACCACCCCTTTAGCCTTACCTCAAGAGCACATAAATATAAATAGTGAAACTTAACAAAAATAACAATGAGAAGGATAAATAAGTCAAATGAATAAGAATTCAAAAAAATAACCAACCTACACTTGTCCACAAGAGCCTCTAAAACTAGAAATACCAACTTAGTTGGGACATACCCCCGACTATGACCAAAAAGAATCCAAAATTAAATACTGAGACAATACTAAAAATTCAAAGTTTAGATCTCAGATGGTGGATTCCTTTTAAGACCCTTGAGCATTCTTGGGTTTTTAGTTAAAGAGGAAAAAAATGATTTTGATCTTTGAAAACTAAAGGGAAAGGGGCTATTTTATGTTTAAAAGTTGGGAAAGGGGTAAAAGGACCAAAAGCCCCTCACCTTAAGTAAAAAAAACAAGACTTGAAGAATTTAACATAGCAAAATGGCACGCCCTTATCGCAGAGGTTAGCCTTCATTCCACACCCTCGCCGTGGAGGTTAACCTCTGTGGCACCCCATTACCACAGAGGCTTACTGCCTCAGGGTGCAAAAATATCCCCGAACCCCTTTCAAAAATTTCAAAACTTTTCCAAAATACCCTTATAACACCCTAAATATAATTCAAGTCAAAAATTGACATACACACATAGGAAGGCCAAAAATAAATTTATTAAAAATTTGTGAGGTCTTACAAAGTGGTATTATACCTTTTCTTCCAGTATTTTATCATGGTATTCCTAGTTCAAGGGTACAATTTTCATCAATGGGACCTCTACGTGTGAATTATCATCCTTGTAGAATTACTATTTCTATGGTTTATTTGGGTATAGTTATGTCTTCTAATGAGCAAAATAGGTTTGAGAGGATTATTCGCTTGGGTTTGCACAATTTTAGTGGTGATATGGAATTTCATAATCTTGAATCCCTTGAGTCTCATGGAGTTGCTTATACTACCTATTAGTTGACGAATATGGCTAGGGATTGGTGGAGGTTATTTGTTATTTGTAGACTTTGGGTTTTTCTATAATGACTTGGACATATTTTTTAAGGCATTCATAGAGAGGTTTGTTCAATATTATTTGAGAGACTAGATGCATAATGAGTTTAATAATTTAGAGAAGGGTCCCATGTTTATTGCTGAGTTTGGGGCTCGTTTTCTCTCTTTATCCAGGTATTTAGCAACTAGCATCTCCATCAAGTCAAAGCAAATTTGGAATTTTGTATGGGGATTAGATAGTACTTATAGTTGACTACAACTCAGATGGTAGTCTTAGGGGCTTCTTTTCAAGTATTATTGAGCATTCCAAAATGATCGAGTCGATTATCTATGTGACTTAAGGAGGCACCAAAAAGTGTGTCATTATGGTGAGTTTAGTAAACATGCCTCTTAGGGGTAGAGAATTCTTTGGTAGAGGTTCTCGTGACTATCATGATAGGTTATTTTAGGCAACTCTACAATGATCAAGTGGTAGGCCCTTATGTTTAGCAACTTTAGGTTGTCAGATATTTGTCCAGGGTGGTGTTCACATTCTTTTGGGACCTATCAGCATGATGATAGTAGTAAAAAGTGTTTTGTATGTCATGATATTGGTCATTACATAATGCATTTCCCTTGAAGTATATTGGGTCCTACCGAATAGATTTCTCAGCTTAAGTTTTTCCTTACTTGTATATCTACAGTTAGAGCGAGTTCTCAGAGTGGTTAGACTAGTTCTAAAAATGCTCGAGTTAGAGGTAGAGGTGTTCGATGAGGTGGTCACAGGGTTACTTAGTCCAAGAGAGGGCATGGTGAGTATTATCCTATACCTACTAGAACAAAGGTAGAGGCCACTGATTTTGTTATTATGGGTATCATCTTAGTTTGCTACAGATATGCTTCTATAGTATTTGACCCTGGGTCTACTTTATCCGATATGTTTACATATTTTTATATTGGTTTTGATGTAATGTGTGAGCCTCTTGCTATGCCTTTTTCATTCTCTACCCTTATAAGAGATTCTTTAGGGGTGGATTGAGTGCACCAATCTTGTGTGGTTACCTTTGCAGGTTGTGAGACCTAGGTAGACTTGATTTTCATTGATATAGTTGATTTTCATGTTATTTTTATGTGGATTGGTTAGCTCTTTATTATGCTACTTTGGATTGTTTTGTCAAGACTGTGACCTTAGCCGCACCAGGTATGTCGAGGTTAGCTGTGAGAGGACACTTAATTTAGCTTCAAAGAGTGTTTTATTTTTTTTATACATGTTCATCACATGATGGAGATAGGGTCTTTGTCTTATTTAGCTTATATCCATAATACTAGCATTTTTTTCACCACCTCCTATGAATTCTATTTGAGTTGTTCATGAGTTTATGGATGTGTTTCTTGTAGATTTTCCTAGTATACCTTTGGACGATGATATTGATTTAGCTATCAATGTGACCTAGGGCACCAAGCCCATTTCTATTTCTACCTATAGGATGACCCCCACAAAGTTAAAGAATTTGAAGGAGCAGTTGCAAGATTTGTTGAGTAATGGGTTTATTAGACATAGTGTATTATTTTAGGGTGTGCCTATCTTGTTTTTTAAGAATAAGGACTATTCTATGCATTTGTCTATTGATTATAGAAAGTTGAACAAAGTGACGGTTAAGCATAACTATACTCTCCCTCACATTGATGACCTATTTTACCACCTTTAAGGTTCTTTGGTGTTTTTCAAGATTGATTTAAGATCTGAGTACCATTAGTTGAGGATTAGAGATTTGGATGTTTCAAACATAATTTTTGGGGCAATATATAATCATTATAAGTATTTTTCCAAGTTATTTAGGTTGACTAATGCTATTGCAGTGTTCATGGATTTGATGAGCCGGATATTTCAATTTTATCTTGAATCTTTTGTGATTGTATTTATAGATGACATCTTAGTTTATTCCAAGAGTGATGCCAACCATGTTAACCATTTAAGGATTGTACTTCAGAGGTTGCATGATGAGAAGTTATATGCTAACTTTTCTAAGTATGAGTTTTAGTTGTACTCTATCTCTTTCTTGGGTCATGTGGTGACTAAAGATGGTATTATGGTTGATCAAGCCATGATTGCAGCAATTTGTGATGGGGCTGGACCTACTTATCCTACCAAGATTCAGAGTTTTATTAGCTTTACAGGTCTTTATTAATGTATTAGGTTTCTTTTCCATTGTGACCCCTTTTACTAAGTTGACTCAGAAGGTTATTTTATAGTGGTTGGATGCATATGACAAGAGCTTCCAAAAGCTCAATGAGTTGTTGACTTCGACTCCTATCTTGACTTTGCCCAAAGAAAGTGTGGGTTTTACCATATTTTGTGATGCTTTAGGTATTGGTTTGGTTATGATATTGATGTACAAGGGTGACATCCTTGCTTATACCTCTTGTCAATTAAAGCCTCATGAGAGAAATTACCCTACTTATGATTTGGAGTTGGCAATAGTAGTATTAAAGTTGTGGAGTCATTACTTGTATGGATTGACATTTGAGATTTTTTTGGACCATCTTAGCCTTCAGTACTTCTTTAGACAATGAAATATTTATATGAGGCAGCAATGTTTGCTTGAGTTTCTTAAGGATTATGACATCACTATTTTTTATAATTTGGGCAAGGCTAAAGTAGTTGTGGATGACTTAAGCCAAACGTAGACCAGTATGGGGATTTTAGCTCATCCCTTAACCCAGGAGTGGCCTTTTGACTTAGAAGTTTAGTCCTTAGATAACCAAATGGTTCAACACCAAAGTATGTTTTAGCCTTTGTTGATGCTAGATCTTTCTTGATGAAGAAAATTCGAGCTTACTAGTTTGATGTTGATAGTTTAAGGATAATTCAGGATAAGGTGTTGAGTAGTGAGTCTAAGAAAGCCTCTCTTGATACTGATAGTGTATTGAGGATTATTGGATGATTTTATGTGTCGATATTCGATGGTTGGGTGAGATTGATTTTGTAGGAGGCTTATTGCTCTAGATATTCTATCCATCTAGGTGTGATAAGGATGTGCCATGATATGAATAAAATTTAATTGGTGGGGTGGTATGAAGATGGATGATTTTATAACTTGTTGCTTGTGTGTCAATAGGTTAAGGCTGAGTATCAGAGACTAGGTGGTTTTGCTACAGAGATTACCTAATTTTTAGTGGAAGTAGAAGCAAATAAATATGGAATTTATTATCAGGTTTTCTTACACTTCTAGTGGTTCTGATAGTATTTGGGTCACCATGGATCAGTTGATCAAATCAGCCAATTTCATCACTACACGGATCTCGACTAGTGTTGAGAAGTTAGCCCAATCTTTTTTCATAATATAGTTCATCTTAATGGGATATTCGTGTCTATTAGTTCATATAGAGGATCAGTGTTCACTTCAACCTTCTAGCATACCCTTTAGGAGAAGTTGGGTACTCGAGTTGACCTTAGCATAGTTTTCCACCCCTAGATTGATGTTTAATAAGAGCAGAGTATTTAGGTTTTAGAGGATATGCTCTATTCATGAGTTATGCACTTTGGAGGTCTGTGGGAGCGAAATTTGGCTTTAGCGGAGATTACTTATAATATTTAGTACAATTCAAGTATTGGGATGGCCCCCTTTGAGGCATTTTATGGTAGGCGTTATTGATCCCCTATTAGATGGTCTGAGAATTTGAAGCCTATGACCCATGGTACAGACTTACTTTGCGAGTCATTGGATAGAGTTTGGGTGATTTAGGATAGGCTTCAAGTAGCCCAGAGTAGGTAAAAGAGTTATGCGGACGGTAGGATTCGTGCCTTGAAGTTTGGGATTAGTGATCGATTTTTCCTTCATATGTTACCTACGAACGGCATCATGAGGTTTGGGAAGAGGGACAGGCTTAGACACAGCTATATTGGACCATTAGAGATTCTTCAATTAGTTAGAGAGGTTGCTTATAAGTGGCCTTACCTCCAAAATTTTTAGTTGGTCATCTAGTTTTTCATGTGTATATGCTTCGGTGCTATATCCCAGATGAGTCTCATCTACTTCATTAGATTTAGTTCTGTTTGATGAGAGGTTAACCTTTGCTGAGAATCCAGTGTCCATTTTAGCCAAGAATGTTAAATGATTGTGTTAAAGAGATATTCTTGCGGTTAAGGTTTAGTGGAGACATCGTCCTATTAATGAGGCTAATTTTAAGTCCGACATGAATAATAGTTACCCTTAGCTTTTTACTAATAATTATATTTCCTTGCCTTTTAGTTCGAGGATGAACTAAAGTCTTAGCAGCGGATCTTGTAATGATCTGAATTTATAGATTTTCCATTTTTATGTGTTTTGATCATTTTTTCCTTCCACATAGTTGTCACATGTTGATTTTGAGGTTTGAGAATTATTAGAACTATTCTCGAGGAAATCGACATCGGAAATAATTATGTGTGAGTTTGTGATTTTTAGAGGCTTAAGAAGCCATATAGTTGACTTCAGTCAATATTTATTATTCTGAATGTCGAATGGCAAAAGGGACTATGCTAGAAGATCCGTAATGTTGAATTTGGGTTAGAAGTGGGTTTGGTTTGATTTTGTGACTATTGTATCTTCATTTTGACTTTTTGTTTGGAAAATAGTGCAGTAGGGACTTGGGGTTAGTTTATTGATAACAACCTTTTTTTAAAGAATTGGATGTTGCCAATGAATCTAGAATTTCAAAATTATCCTACCAGCATATATGCTTTGTCTCTGTGGGGACCCAATCAAATCCTAAGGGCCCGATCGGATCTTGGTAAGCTTTCACCAAAATAAGCATTTACTAATATCTGGTGCAGCCGCATAAGTGGCTAAGGTCCGCTTAAGCGGAAACCGCTTTAGTGTCCCAAGACTAATTAAGCGATAGCCTCTTTAGCATCCACGTATCGCTTAAGCGGTAGCCGTATTAGTATCTTAGTACCGCTTTTGGCTAGCCTCTTATAACCGATATATATAACCCCCATCCCTTTTACTTGATTTCATGATTTCTGAACATTGAGCTTTGGGTAAGGGTGATTCTTGAGGATTTCTTCACTATTTAAGCTTGGGCAAGATTCCAAAACCTTATATCCATTAGTTTTCATTGATTTATCATCTAAAACACATCTAAATCATGATTTTAAAATGGAAAATTGGGGGTTTAACTAGTAAAGTTTAAAAAGGGGTTTTCTCTATTTTAGGCCTCATTCTGAACCAGTTATCACCTGGGTATTCTTATGTAAACTCCTATAACCTTGAGAAATGTGCTTTTAAAAAGAAATTTGGGTTACCCCTTTCAATTTCAAATATGTTTTTCGAACCTATTTTGGACCAAACCCAAATATTGTCAATATGGGTATCACTTGGTTTCTTTTAATGCATAGATACTATATTTGAATGATTTAGTTGATTCTGAGGATGTTCACAGGGAGAGGCTCTGTGTTAAAGAACTTTACATTGGGATTTCATTATTTCAAGAAAGGTTATGGCTTAACTTCTTTCAGATTAAGTTGGGTAGTTAATAAATGAGTAAAGCATGCTATGGGTTGGGGGTAAATGACTATGGGATTTAAATTTTGGAGATTATTTTTATTTTTATATGCCCGTTTGGGGGCTTATATTCTCATTGTTGTTGAATTGTGATATATAATATTGTGTGTTGCCCGTGTGAGAGCTTTAGCTGACATCATTGGCCTTATATGTGCATTAGATCACTCTAATACTAGATATGATGCCCACGCGGGGGCTTAGTTTGCTATTATTGGCCTTAAAACCTTTTTCCTTTCGTTTGGTTTTCTTTGGTATTGATTCTCCGTATTAAGGTTTATCTAATGTGTATTTGCATTGCAAACAATTCATTAATATTAGAGATCTTATATCTCGATCAACTTCATTTTTATACAGTCTTTATTGAGAAAGCATCTCAAGAAAAAAAATGTGATAGTAAAAATTATATTTGAGGTTATACTTTGCAAAAGAATTGAAACTCATTATGCAAAATGAAATGTATATATTTAAAATAAGTCATAATATTATTTACTAACTTAATGATGATGTGGTACTTATCTACTCTATTCTACAGAGATTATTACATAGAAACAAAATATTAAATTTTCAGAAGTACATAAAAGGTCAAGTTGTAGAAATGGTACCAAGAATTGGATCAATAATTGTCCCTAACATATATAGAGGAGTGAAAAAGTTTAACAACATTAATACGATTATTGTTACAAATTAATTATTATTATAATTATTACTAAAAATAATATATAATAATAACTCTTCAAAAGATACTCCTCCTTTAATAGAAAAATTAAGAGTAAACATTTTTTGCTTTAAATAATCATAATTAAAATACATATTTGTCGTATATACATATGTATTATAGTAGAACTATAACATGACTCATTCTAATCCTTAATCACATCTCATTTACAATGTAAGGAAGAAAATAGTTTATATATTCAATCATACTATATAGATATGTTATTAAGAGAATTAAATAAGAAAATTTATTTATTTATAAAAAAAATTAAGAGAAGTTAAAGAAATAGTTTTTTTTTTAGTTTTAACATAATGTATTTAATGCGATTAACAGAGAGTGAATTTTGAACTTTTCTAATATGACATATAAATGATTTTTTTTTTAAAAGGAAAGAGAGAATAAAAATAATTTTGTTTTCTTAAACAAAGAGAGGTGATAGATAGATAGATAGATAGATAGATAGATAGATAGATAGATAGATAGATAGATAGATAGATAGATAGATATCTATCTATCTATCTATCTATCTATCTATCTATCTATCTATCTATCTATCTATCTATCTATCTATCTATCTATCTATCTATCTATCTATCTATCTATCTATCTATCTATCTATCTATCTATCTATCTATCTATCTATCTATCTATCTATCTATCTATCTATCTATCTATCTATCTATCTATCTATCTATCTATCTATCTATCTATCTATCTATCTATCTATCTATCTATCTATCTATCTATCTATCTATCTATCTATCTATCTATCTATCTATCTATCTATCTATCTATCTATCTATCTATCTATCTATCTATCTATCTATCTATCTATCTATCTATCTATCTATCTATCTATCTATCTATCTATCTATCTATCTATCTATCTATCTATCTATCTATCTATCTATCTATCTATCTATCTATCTATCTATCTATCTATCTATCTATCTATCTATCTATCTATCTATCTATCTATCTATCTATCTATCTATCTATCTATCTATCTATCTATCTATCTATCTATCTATCTATCTATCTATCTATCTATCTATCTATCTATCTATCTATCTATCTATCTATCTATCTATCTATCTATCTATCTATCTATCTATCTATCTATCTATCTATCTATCTATCTATCTATCTATCTATCTATCTATCTATCTATCTATCTATCTATCTATCTATCTATCTATCTATCTATCTATCTATCTATCTATCTATCTATCTATCTATCTATCTATCTATCTATCTATCTATCTATCTATCTATCTATCTATCTATCTATCTATCTATCTATCTATCTATCTATCTATCTATCTATCTATCTATCTATCTATCTATCTATCTATCTATCTATCTATCTATCTATCTATCTATCTATCTATCTATCTATCTATCTATCTATCTATCTATCTATCTATCTATCTATCTATCTATCTATCTATCTATCTATCTATCTATCTATCTATCTATCTATCTATCTATCTATCTATCTATCTATCTATCTATCTATCTATCTATCTATCTATCTATCTATCTATCTATCTATCTATCTATCTATCTATCTATCTATCTATCTATCTATCTATCTATATAGATAGATAGATAGATAGATAGATAGATAGATAGATAGATAGATAGATAGATAGATAGATAGATAGATAGATAGATAGATAGATAGATAGATAGATAGATAGATAGATAGATAGATAGATAGATAGATAGATAGATAGATAGATAGATAGATAGATAGATAGATAGATAGATAGATAGATAGATAGATAGATAGATAGATAGATAGATAGATAGATAGATAGATAGATAGATAGATAGATAGATAGATAGATAGATAGATAGATAGATAGATAGATAGATAGATAGATAGATAGATAGATAGATAGATAGATAGATAGATAGATAGATAGATAGATAGATAGATAGATAGATAGATAGATAGATAGATAGATAGATAGATAGATAGATAGATAGATAGATAGATAGATAGATAGATAGATAGATAGATAGATAGATAGAGAGACAGACAGAGAGACAGAGAGACAGAGAGACAGACAGACAGACAGACAGACAGACAGACAGACAGACAGACAGACAGATAGATAGAAAATCTCATTTTTTTTATGTCGGCTCTTTTGATTATTAACACATGATTGATGAAAAAAATGAAGAAGAAAATCAACAATAGAGAAAAATAACTAAATAACCATACAAAAATTGAGACAATGAAAATTTGCATTCAACAACTCCATAGATGATTGTTATTTATATATTGAATAATCCAAAAGAATTAGGTTGAAGGGAGTAGGGGAGACATATTATTTAAGTAGAGAATACAAATAGATAGAATTTTTTTTTTATAACTCATTAGATTTAATTAGAATAGTTAATATTATTGATCTTTTTTGATTTATTAAATAAATTGATTAATGAAAAGAATGAAGAAAAAAGCCCCCCAAAAAGGAAAAAAAAAGAAAACTTGGATATGAATTTAGACTTTTAAAGTGTACAATAAATAATATGAATAAATGGAATAGTAAATTTTGATACATTTAAGTTTTAACAATAAAGAATAAAAATAAATGGAGGAGTAATAATTAACATACTTATTTTTGTACATTAATAAATATTATAATACCCTAAAAAATCCAAACCAATATTAGAGCCAGGTACCAAACTCATGCATAGTACATCATGGTTCTTTTATAGTTTTATGATTAAGTTAAATGTATATTAAGGCTTCAAATAACTCCAAGCTATCAGGCGAATCAAAACATTCCTTACCGATTGAATTCTTGAGAAGGATATTGGTATAGTCAACTTCAAAAGAGCATATATCTCATTATACTTGGAATTTTTTATATCATGACCTATCAACATATATATAATTGAATTATCTTTCCAACAATACCAATTTTGCCTAAATCTGATATCGGAGCAAAGAGTTATTCCTATTTTACTCCAGCATGTCGGGCTGCAAATAGTGTGACGACATTCGTGGTAGCTTACCACATTTGTGATGCCCTATCATTAAGGTCGTCAGCCTTAGGCAGAAAATAGCTCCTAAGTGACAACTTTCGTGGTACCTTACCACATTTTTGATGCCATGTCATAAATATCGTCAGCCTTACACATAAACCAGCTACTAAGTGACGACATTCGTGGTATCTTACAACATTTTTGACGCCATGTTACAAATGTCGGCAGCCTTAGGCAGAATCCAGCTTCTGTGTGACAACATTTTTTACGGCTTACCACATTTTTGACGTCATGTCACAAATGTCGTCAGCCTTAGGCAGAATCCATCTTCTGTGTGATGACATTTTTGACGGCTTACCACACTTTTGATGCCTTGTCACAAATACCGTCAGCTATTATTTTCAACAACTGAAAATTTATTTCATAAGGGTATTTTTGTCTTTTTCCTTCACTTCCCACGACTTATAACCCTAAAGAGGCATAATTTTTCCCATTTTTCTTCAGTTAAACATCTCAAAAAGCTCTCTCATACACTTTCAACCACAAGATTAAGGTTTCCTATCAAGATTATCTCCTCAAGAACAAGAACATTCTCTCCCACAGGAGTTAAACCCTAGTCAAGAAAACTCAATAGCAAGCCTAAGAATTTCTTCAAGAACCTTCAAAAAACATTAGATCTCTTTCAAGATCAAGCTTTAAGGTATGCGTGTGTTCATTCATGGACTCCTTTCGTCCATGAAGTTCAAGAGCCCTTTTCAAAAATTATATATTATGGTTTTCATGTTATGAATGGATTGTTGATCATGTTTATGTGTTGAATGATGCCAAGATAAAATCTTTATGTGTTATTATGAATCTATGACATCATATGAGTTGAAAACATGTAAGTTTGATTATTTATGATGAGTAATTGTATGATTTACACCTATGCCTACGTTGTGCATGTAAGGTGTTTGATAAAATACCTAAGAGACTAGAAATCATGCATTATAGCTGAATTGTGACTAAGGGAAGGATTCATGATAGGCTTCTATGATTCAATGTCATCCATGTTGATAATGTGGTTTGTGAACACTATTGGATTACTCATGAACTAGTCTTATGGAATTATGCTATGCTTACTTGCAAAACCCACTCATGTACAAGATGTAGATTACTCATGTACTTCATGAAATTCCCTAAGTTATAATATTATGGATTGTGGTTGTAATATGTAATGAGCATGATATTGAAAGCTATGCAAGTATATACATGTTGTATGAAATTCCCTTCCATGAAATAGATCGTTGAGAACCATGCTTAGTATGAAATCCCTTATTTATGATATTGTTGATTATGGACTCTACTCTTATGATCAAGTCAATCATGTATGTCAGTTTCCTTCCATCGAGTCCTGGGGGTACTTGTACTCGGAAAATATAGTTGTGTGCCTAGAGCCATGTCATGTTTTCACGATACTCTCAGTCAAGCCATGATCTATAGAAACCAGTCAATCATGTGACTCAAGAAAACTCAGTAATCTTAGTAGTTCATTATTCTCAGTAATCTCACTGCTCAGTAACCTCAGTAATCACAGTAAATCTCAGTAACTTCAGTACTCTTAATCAATCCTCATAACTTATTATATTACATCCATCATCAGAATCCAGTAAACTCAGTTTTAGCTCCGCTAAACAATACCATTATTTTCAGTTCAATTAGTCAGTATCAGTTCCGTTGATCAGTTCAGTTCAGTTATTCAGGTCGACTTAGTTATTCAGTTCAGTATCCTTCAGATGGGAGTAGAAGTTAGCACCAAGTGAATCGAAGGATAGGAACTCACCTACCAGTTTAGGGTGTGATTCTTAGCAGTCAGCCTTGCATTCCAGAATTATGTAGCTAGCATAGATTGAGACATTGCATCCTGTTATATGAGGGTAGATAAGGTGGATTAACCTATTATATGAGGGTTCCTACCGTTCTCACTAGAGTTACCTGTTATATGAGGGTTGCTCACATGTTGTCCTTACAAGTGGCGTGGTATTGACACCTTTCCAGTTAGGGCAGAGATTGGACCCTATCTTATCCATAATGGCACATATGGGGCATGTCAGTTAAACAACTACTTCCCATAGTTTTAGTTGCAGATTTCAGTACTATCAGCTACAGTCACCCAGTCTCAATAAAGAACTCAGATAGTTCTTCAGATTTTAGTATTTCAGGACTGTTAGACACAGTCAATCAGACCAGTTCCTCATAATTTGAACTGTCAAAAATAGTCATTCATCTATTCAGTATCTCAGAATTAGTACACTCATGTTGTCAGTAATCAGACTTAGTAGTCAATATCCCCACGAGTTTAGTTACAGTTACGTATGCATGTATGTATTCTCACGTTCATATCAGTCAGTATTGTTCATGCATATAACCCTTTACATTTAGCCTACCTCACTCGTATAATCAGTACATTCAGATGTATTGACGCATTTGCGCTATGGTACTTTCTCTTATGTTACACCATAGGTTTAGAGGCACGAGCTTCAGATCAGAAGTATCATTATAGTGTTCAAAGTTTGCAGTAAGTCTTTCTCATTCGAGGATGATATGATTATTGTTCCATTTACTATTTAGTTACTAGATGGAGTTAGTTGGAGACATATTCCTTCAACCCCTTATTCAGTTCAGTTAGAGGCTTTCAAACTAGATTTTTGATTAGATATTCAAAGCTTATTATTTTCATTATTTATGACTTGTTTGTGTATTGTTATACCTTTTTCAGACATTTTGTTATCAGTTGTTTATTCAGTTCGAACCTTATGGCCTTTCATGTTCATGTTTCTGCATTTTATGATATATTATGCAGTATACAGGTACAGATATCAGTCATGGGTTAGCTTGTGGTCCTTCGGGGTCATGAGCACCATGTATCATTCCAGTTCAGAAAATTGGGGTTTTACAAACTTGGTATCAAAGCCTAAGGTTCAATAGAGTCTTAGGAACTCTGAAAGTCGTATCTAGTAGATTCTTGTACATGTGTGTGTTGGGCACCACACTTATGTGTAGGAGGCTATAAGATGTTTTAGGGACAGTTTCCCTTATTTCATGTCTCAGATCATGCTATAACAAGGTTCTCTAAGAAACTCATGTAGATTCTCATCATGCTTCACTCATGTTAATTCCACCTTACTTTCAAGGTAACAAAAGAAGTGAAGCTTATGTCCTAAAGATAGGGCTTTCTCAGACAGTATCCCATCAATTAAGTTGTGTTCCAAAGTTGTATGGATCTCATTCATGATCATGAGATCTCATTCTCAAACCCAGATTTAGATATGCCATTAGATCCCTTCTCAAAATCCTATGATAGCATGTGACCCAGAGTTAGAAGTATGAACCTAGGAGTCTAGCAGTAGACAAGTTGGGATACTATATCCAGATTGAACAGATTATTTATTTATGGAGATAGTTGTGCCAGAATAAATCAATAGGCTTGAACATGAGAGTTAGAAATTTAAGTTTATTGACTTAAAATTAAGCATGAAGGTATGAATGTGATATTAGTAGTATGTGAGAAAACAGAGGCAGATAATGTATTTAGTAAAGCGATCATATGTTGATCAGAGTGTAAGCATGTGATGATGATCGCAGTTCAGCTCAGAGATTAGTTTAGTGTTTACAGACTAATGATGATGGCCTAAAGCCAAGGGGGAGATGGTAGATCAAGTACCCAAGTCAGGCTCTCAGATTCTAGTAGTAGTACCAGTATGTACAGAAAAGCAGTTAGGGAAGACTATTCCCGACACATCCTTATCTCAGCGTAAAGCTTCATACTTTAGTTTGCATAATGCCTATGAATGCTTCATGTATTGGATATCATAAATACTTCTTATATTCACACATATTCCATAGAATCGTGTGCACTTTCAGTTCCCAGTATAGGGAATTTAGTCCTACATCACTCAGTGTTACAAATCATGTTCCACAAACTCATACATTCCAGACTCAGGTCATGCAGCTCATGACTTATATACACGTATCATGCTCCCCAGTATACTCAATTTCCATGACTTATGCTATGCCCTCACTGATCAAATAAATTTATACTATGTCATGTATATACTCAATTCAGACCTTTTTGGTAAACCCATGTTGTTGATATTCTATTCCTCAGGTTTCAGTCATGTGTCAAGTTCAGTCAGTATCCATTCATGTTTCAGGTTTTCTTGATTTAACCCTTCATGATCTCTCTTTATGAGAATAGTGTAGTTTTGAGAAATTGCTTGGATGGGAGAGCGCTAATATTTTATGTTAAGAGCAGATTATTGCATGCATATTTTATATGAGGGTGTAGATACAAAGATAAGCTTAAATATCCTGTTAGTATGCAAGCAAAGGGATAGCAAGAGGTAGTATTTAGAAATTTGGAAAGTTCAGAGTGTGAATGTATATTTAGACCCTTGACTTATGTCAGCCTTCATTGTGCAACTATCACAACTCAGTTTCTATCTCAGTTATAGTTCAGTACTCAGTAATTAGTGTTCAGTCTTAGAATTAAGAACTTCAGTATCAGTTTAAACCTCAGTTTTAGTATTCAGTTATCAGGACCCAGCATTTAGATCCAATATGGATCCCCGTTACAGTCTTAAGTTATAGTGTCAGCTTTAGAGCAGTGTTCAGCTCAGAAATTTAGTTTAGTTTTAGATTTTCTTGACCATAGCATATAGTTATCAGCTCAGTTATAGGTATTCCAATACCTCAGTCTATGGAATGTTTCCAAATCATGTAATACATTTGGTCCTGTATTTTCAAACAATATAGCATTCATAAAATCCATGATCAGTTACCTCATGTTACCCAGTCAGTTCCTTAACATATGTATAATACTTTATGGCCTTATCCCAGCTACTCAGATTAAGTGCAATTCAGTCTTTCATACCCATCGTTCAGTTACCAGTTAATCAGATAAGTCAGTATGTCTATGCATTTGTGCATCACGCTTCAGTTTTAGATCTCAGATAATCAATCATGATTGGTGCCTTGTGCATCGCCTTAACTTTCTTAATATCTCAGCAAGGTCAGTCCAGCATCCTTCAAGGGATATAGTGTCCCAAGGAGGAGATACATTATAGCCCCCAAACTTCCATGATTTAAACATGTCGTTTTCTTTGATGAATCTATCTTGGAGGAAGTGTTACTTATGAGCCGACCCTATAGCCCCAAAACTCAGTCTTAGGATATGTACTCAATGTCTCAATTCAGTTCATGAATCAAGTTCCAAATTCAGTTATGTTCTTATGTTTTCGCTCATACATGTTTAGTAAACTATCTTAGGATTCATTAGCGTTTCTGTTTAAGGTAACAATTCTCTCTAAGATTATTCAGATTCATGTTAAGTATTCAGTACAAACTTGGTATTCAGTTCCATGCTTAGTTTTCAGTTCAAACTTGGTACCTTTACCATTGTATATTCAGCCGCATGTTCCTGAGCTCGTTCAATCATATACTTACACGTTAGATATGCGTGATCAGCTTATCAGTACTTTCTATCATGTATTCATGTATCATGTTAGTCGTATAATCATGCATTATATATGCATGGATTCAAATTATCAGTTAAGCATCATATATGCATTCTCAGTTTGAGAAACTCAGTTTATCAGAACACTCAGTCCTACATTCATAAATCAGCTACCCATGCATCAGATATGTATGTACAGTATGATATGCTCAGTTTTCAGTCATGTCAGCCATGAAATCATGATCAGTCATTCATGCTATATATATGTCGGTTTATCTTTTCTCCCTTCTCAAGCAGTCATCACTCGAGGATGAATGTTTCCAAGGGGGAGATATTGTAATACCCCAAAAAATCCAAACCAATATTAGAGCCATGTACCAAGCTCATGTATAGTACATCATGGTTATTTTATAGTTTTATGATTAAGTTATATGTATATTAAGGCTTCAAATAACTCCTAGCTATCAGGCGAATCAAAACATTCCTTACCGATTGAATTCTTGAGAAGGATATTGGTATAGTCAACTTCAAACGATTATATCTCTCATTATACTTTGAATTTTTGAGCTCATGACCTATCAAAAGATATATAATTGAATTATCTTTCCAACAATACTAATTTTTCCTAAATCCAATATTGGAGTAAAGATTTATTCCTATTTTACTCCAACATGTCAGGCTGGAAACAGTGTGACAACCTTCGTGGTAGCTTACCATATTTGTGACTCCCTATCATGAAGGTCGTCAACCTTAGGCAGAAACTAGCTCCTAACTGACGACATTCGTGGTAGCTTACCACATTTTTGATGCTATGTCGCAAATATCATCATCCTTAGGCAGAAACCAGCTCCTAAGTGACGACATTCGTGGTAGCTTACCATATTTTTGATGCCATGTCACAAATATCGTCAGCCTTAGGTAGAATCCAGCTTCTGTGTGATGACATTTTTGATGGATTACCATATTTTTGATGCTATGTCACAAATGTCGTCATCCTTAGGCAGAATCTAGCTTTTGTGCGACGACATTTTTGATGGCTTACCATACTTTTGACACTTTGTCACAAATGTCGTCAGCTATTATTTTCAGCAACTGGAAATTTATTTCATATGGGTATTTTGGAATTTTTCCTTCACTTCCCATGACTTATAACCCTAAAGAGGCATAATTTTTTCCATTTTTCTTCATTTAAACATCTCAAAAAGCTCTCTCATACACTTTCAACCACAAGATTAGGGTCTACTCTCAAGATCATCGCCTCAAGAATAAGAACATTCTCTCCCAAAAGGGTTAAACCCTAGTCAATAAAAATCAACAGCAAGCCTAAAGATTTCTTCAAGAACCTTCAAGAAATATTAGATCTCCTTCAAGATCAATGTTTAAGGTATTATGGTTTTTATGTTATGAATGGATTGTTGATCATGTTTATGTGTTGAATGATGCCAAGATAGAATCTTTATGTTCTATTATGAATCTATGACATCATATGAGTTGAAAACATGTAAGTTTGATTATTTATGATGAGTAATTGTATGATTTACACCTATGCCTAATTTGTGCATGTGAGGTGTTTGATAAAATACCTAAGAGACTAGAAATCATGCATTATAGCTAAATTGTGACTAAGGGAAGGATTCATGATAGGCCTCTATGATTCAATGTCATCCATGTTGATAATGTGGCTTACGAACACTATTGGATTACTCATGAACTAGTCTTTTGGAATTATGCTATGCTTACTTGCAAAACCCACTCATGTACAAGATATAGATTACTCATATACTTCATGAAATTCCCCAAGTTAGGATATTATGGATTGTGGTTGTAATATGTAATGAGCATGATAGTGAAAGATATGCAAGTATATAAATGTTGTATGAAATTCCCTTCCATGAAATAGATTGTTGAGAACCATGCTTAGTATGAAATCCGTTATTTCTGATATTGTGGATTATGGATGTTGCTCTTATGATCAAGTCAGTCATGTGTGTCAGTTTCTTTCCATCGAGTTCTGAGGGGTGCTTGTACCTGAAAAATATAGTTGTGTTCCTAGAGCTATGTCATGTTTTCACGATTCTCTCAGTCAAGCCATGATATATAGAAATCAGTCACTTATGTGACTCAAGAAAACTCAGTAATCTCAGTAGTTCAGTATTCTCAGTAATCTCAGTGCTCAGTAACCTCAGTAATCACAGTAAATCTCAGTAACTTCAGTACTCTTAATCAGTCCTTAGAACTCATTATATTCCATCCGTCATTAGAATCCAGTAAACTCAGTTTTAGCTCCGCTAAAAAATGCCACTATTTTTAGTTCAGTTAGTCAGTATCAGCTCATTTAATCAGTTCAATTCAATTATTCAGTTTAGCTTAGTTATTTAGTTTAGTGTCCTTCAGATGGTAGTAGAAGTTAGCACCGAGTGAACCCAAGGATGGTAACTCACCCACCAGTTCAAGGTGTGATTCTTAGCAGTCATCCTTGCATTCTAGAACTATGTACCCAGCATAGGTTGAGACATCATAGCCTGTTATATAAGGGTAGATGAGGTGGCTTAACCTGTTATATGAGGGTTCCCACCATTCTCACTAGAGTTACCTGTTATATGAGGGTTGTTCACATGTTGTCTTTACCAGTGGCGCGGTATTGACACCCTTCCAGTCAGGGAAGAGATTAGACCCCATCTTAGCCATAATGGCACATATGGGGCATGTCATTTAAACAACTACTTCCCATAGTTTCAATTACAGATTTCAGGACTGTCAGCTACAGTCACCCAGTCTCAATAAAGAACTCAGATAGTTCTTCAGATTTTAGTATTTCAGGACTGTTAGACACAGTCAATCAGACCAGTTCCTTATAATTTGAACCGTCAAGAATAGTCATTCATCTATTCAGTATCTCAGTATCTGTACACTCATGTTGTCAGTATTCAGAATCAGTAGTCAGTATCCCCAGGAGTTTAGTTACAGTTATGTATGCATATATGTATTCTCACGTTCATATTAGTCAGTATTGTTCATGCATATAACCCTTTGCATTTATCCTACCTCACTCGTATACTCAGTACATTCAGACGTACTGACGTGTTTGCGCTATGCTGCTTTCTCTTATGTTAAACCGTAGGTTCAGAGGTACGAGCTCAAGATCAGCAGTAGCATTCCAGTGTTTAGAGTTTGCAGTGAGTCCTTCTCATTCGAGGATGATATGATTATTGCTACATGTACTATTCAGTTGCTAAATGGATTTAGTTGGAGACATGTTCCTTCAACTCCTTATTCAGTTCAGTTAGAGGCTTTCAGACTAGATGTCAGATTAGATATTCAGATCTCATTATTTTCAGTATTTATGAATTGTCTTGGTATTGTTATCCTTTTTCAGATATTTTGTTATCAGACGTTTATTTAGTTTGAACCTTATGGCCTTTCATGTTCATGTTTCCACATTTTATGATATATTATGTTGTATATAGGTACAGATATCATTCATGGGTTAGCTTGTGGTCCTTCGGGGTCATGAGCACCGTGTAGCATTCCGATTCAGAAAATTGGGGTGTTACAAATATATATAAATATATTTACATACACACACAATCATATATATACTAGTTTAGGTGTACATGCCTTGCGCGTGTACCTCACTTTAATGAGTTCAAACATTACACTAAATAGGATATTTGTTTAAATAATAAAGATGAATACAATAATTAAATTTAATATATTTTGAGTATGTAAAGATGGAGAATTTATTTATTAAACCTAACCTTCACCAAAAATATTTTTAAAAATCGATCGGCATTTATCTATCATTTGTAAACTGCAACAAAATAATACAATGATAGAAACATCAAAATAATACAATTAAATCTAATAATTACACACAAAAATTTTCTCAAAGTCATTTGATACTCATCTACCTTCAGTAAACTATAAAAAAATAATACGATAATAGAGATATCAAAATAATACAACTAAATCTAACTTTTACATATAAAAAAATCTCAAAGAAGAGATATCAAAACAATACAATTAAACCTAACCTTTAGCTAAAAAATTTCCTCAAAGCTGACCAACATTTATCTACCACCTGTAAACTACAACAAAATAATTTGATAAAAGAGATATCAAAACAATACAATTAAACTTAAATTTTACACACTCTCCAAGCCGATCAACATTCATCTACGAACTGCAAACTACCCCAAAATAATAAAATAATAGAGATATTAAGATAATATAATTAAACCTAACATTTACAAGCCGAACGACATTCATTTACGATCTTTAAATTAAAATAAAATAATAAGATATAAAAATACAATTAAATCTAACATTTACACAAGAAATTCTTCAAAGCCAACCGACATGCAACTACGACTTGTAAACTACAACAAATAATATAGTAGGGATCATAAAGCTTTGATTTTGATCAAACTAATTCTTGTCTGAGCAAAAATTTTGACCCTAAAGAATAACGAATGAAAACAAAGAAGATATATATATACACACATGTTGATTTCTATTATGTTGACAAAAATAGTGAAGAAGTTGAGGGTTAGAAAATCAAGCATCTATCAATTTGGACATGCAATCGAATCAAATTAGATGACCATCAATCATATTCGGCAAACAAACATACAACGTAAGAAAAACAAAAAACAAAAAACATGAAATTAGAACAGCATGGTATATAACTAATGATAGAAATAGAAAAGGTAGGGTTACTAACCTTATTTTGTGGGAGTAAAAATTAGGAGCTGAATATAAAGTATGAAAATATAATAATTACATAATGTATGGAGTAATATACTAAGGGGTTTTCTTTATTATAATTTTAATTGTTACTATTATTTTTATATTTGGAAAAGAAAGAGTCTCCCTTAGGCAGTGGACACCTCATGCTATGCACGTGCTTTTACGAAAGTTTTTTCCCCTTTTCTATTTTGACTCTTTATTTTTGGGTTTTGTTTTTCTTTTTCCGTATTGGATAAGAAATTATTATTTTGATGATATATTTAAATAATTAAAATATGTACTTTTGATCTCTTTGATAGAGTTGGTGGTCTTGTACATGTAATTTCTTATTTTTGATATTTATTGTTTACTGTGTTTTATTTCCTCAATAGAGTTCCATTATTTATAGAAATATTTCCTTAATAGAGTCCTATTTTAGGAGTATTTTTGTAATACCCCAGAAAATTTTTCGTTGAAATTTTGTGCGTAAACGTGTTGGGTTCTATCTTCTAGAATGAATTACAACTTTTCCATGTAAAATTTCTTATATTATGACCCACCATTACGTAGATAATCGAATAATATTTCCAACAATATGTGGATCATCCAAAACGGACACCCGAGCGATGAGTTATGAACATTTCGATCGAACTGTGAATAGTAGTGAACAGTAAAATGTGCAGGAAAAAGTACTAAGGCCTGGCGTATTTTTGCTCCTACTTTAAAAGTTCATAACTCTTTGTACATAATGATCTGGGTGATCTACTCTATATCCACGGAAAGCTCTGCGAGTCCTCTTTCTAATAAAATTGGTTTCATCCAATTCGAATATCGAAGTAAAACATTATTGTTGATCTACTTCAGACTATCAAAACAGTCCACCAAAGGATAGATTCGAGAAATTTTTTTATTTTTAGGGGAATTTTGGTCATCCCCCCTCACCTAAAATCCATCCAAACCCTATATTAAAGCCTAGTAGAAGCATTATATGTTATATTTCATCAAACTCCCTCAAAAAGAAAACCCTAAGCTCCTAGATCCAACTTCAAGAACCTCCAAAGTTCACCATTAATTCTGCAAATTTATTCAAGATTCCAAGTTCCTAATTCAAGAACTCCAAGAACCATCATTCAAAGGCACGATTAACATCTCAAAAATGAGTATTGATCTAAAGTTCATCAATCAAGGTATGTGGGATTTTTCAACAAGAACTCTCTTTTGTTCTTGTGCCCAAAAGTAATTTTCTTTACAAAGGCATGATTTTTATTTGATTTTTATGAATTTGAAGCATGAACCCTTATCTTATGATGATTATTATGAAATCTTGATGTTTATGATTTTGAAAGATGAATTTACATGTGTGAATATATAAAGCATGAATCTTGAATGATATTTATCATGATTTTAATATTTGGATCGTGAATCCCCATTAGAAATTGAATTTTTTTTAGAAAGTGTGTGTTATAAGCACATTGATGTTGAATATTTGAGATATTTTGAATGATTTGACCTTTTGGTCTTAATGGAGTTATTTTGAACTCGAGTGTGAAAGAAATCCAAAATGTGGTTAATTTTGATAGATGGATCTCGATGTATATTTATATATTACTGAAATTGTTTTATTGTGGATCGTCTTTGAAATGATATGAGCTAAGTCCGGGAGAAATCTTTAGCATCGAGTGAGAGGCATAAAGTGACCTCACTTTCCTAGAACTACGTGCACCCATAGGAGTGAGCCTGAGGCTGATTTATATAGTGATCACTAGTTTGTGTGGATTTGATATCAATATTCCTACTCCAATAGAAAGGATAGGATGGCTCTCCCCAACATGGATTGTACGTTGGACTCCATGTAGCTCACATGGTTTATGTCAGTTATAGGATCTCCCAGTATGTGTGTGTTTCCTTGTGTCTATGGTGAATGGTGAAGTGATTTGAAAGTGGAATTGTGAAAGTTATTCTTTCGAAATATTTAAATGATATTTACATTATGAGAATTGATATTCTTGATGAACTGAAAGTGATTGACAAATTATATGATGACTCACATGTGTTATTGTACTTATTTCATCCTGTCATGATTATGATGATTTTCTTCGGGCTATGTGAGTCTTTCATACATCCTGCATATTTCTTATAAATATTTATGATGATGATGTTTATACAACTTTATACACCCCAAATACTCAGTTTCTTTTATGGTACTGACCCACATCTTAGGATGTGGGCTGCATTTTCTCGGAATGTAGGTTCAGGTGCTCAGTTCCAGGTTCGACAGTGATTCTTCGAGCATGCTGTTCTACATTCTCTATTGTGGTGAGTCCTCATGTTCCGAGGATTTGATGTATGATGTTGATTTAATGGAATTGTTTACATTTGATAACTGAGTATGAGTCAGTTGGAGCATGTCTCAATGGCTCGCTTATTTTGTTGATTTTCTTAGAGGCTTGTCAGACTAGTATAGATGTTGGGAGTTGACTAATAAGTCGTATTTTGTTATCTTTCTGAAATTCTTTTATTCTTGGATGATGATTACTCTGTTAATATTTGAGGGTTATTTTATGGAAACCCTATTGATTTGTGTTGAACTGAATGAAAATGGCTCAAAGGGTTAGCTTGGGGCTACTCGTAGCCTCAAGCACCATGTGATGCTCCGGGACCAGTTTTTTAGGGTGTTACAAACTTGGTATCAGAGCCTAAGGTTTTAAGGTGTCCTAGGGAGTCTGATAAGATGCGTTAAGTAGAGTCTTGATCATCGGTGTGTAGTGCGCCACATCTATGAGCAAGAGGCTACAAGATATTTTAGGAAAAAGTGTGATTCTTTTTTTCAGAAGTCTATCGTGCTTAAAGTGTCTCTCTCTGCTATTGATTCGTGCTCTCCTCTTTCAGAAATATGCCTCCACGTCGAGCGAGAATAAATAATAATGGTTAGCAACCTCAACCCGCTGACCCATTGAATGAAAACGTGTCTCATGCTGAATTTCTGGTAGCCTTTCAGGCGCTGGCCTAAGCTGTTACTACAAATATTTAGGCCAACCCAGCCCCGGCTCCACACCAACAGGGAGGTGATTCAGCTGTTACCAGGATTCATGACTTCATGTGGATGAATCTACCGGAATTCTATGGGTCCAAGTCTGATGAGGATACACGGTTATTTTTAGAGGAGGTGCGGAAGATTACTCAGGTGATGCATGTATCTGAGAAATATAGTATGGAGTTGGCTACGTATAGGTTGAAAGACCTTGCTTATGATTGGGTTATTTCTTAGAGGAATGGTAGAGGTGAGGGAGTTGTCCCTACAACTTGGCAAGAGTTCCAGGATGCATTCCTGGATAAATTTTTCCCTTTGGAGATGAGGGAGGCGAAGGTAGAAGAGTTTATTAACCTGCGATAGGTATCTATAATTGTTAGGGAGTACTGTCTAAAGTTCAATCAGTTGGCCAAGTATGCTCCTGACTTAGTGGCTGATAATCGGGCTAGTATGAGTAAGTTTGTGACTGGAATGTCTAGTTACGTGGTTAGGGAGTGTAGGTTTGCTATGATGAATAGTGAGATGAATATTTTTGGGCTGATGAATCATGCCCAATAGATTAAGGCAGAAGAGATTAAGGAGAGAGATAGAATGAGAGGGAATAAGAGAGTTAGGTCCAAGCAGCACGGACAGGGTCAGACTAGATCGGAAGGAGGGAGTTGCCCTCAGTATTAGGATCATTCGTCTATGCTATAACCGTTATCTACTAGTGCTTTCGTGCCTGGAGGTAGGCAGGAGCAAGGTACCAAGTCATATGCATCCAGGTCTCAGTACAGTCCTGGCAGTAAGCCAAATCACCCCCTATGTTCTACGCGTGGTAGGGCTCATTAGGGTGAGTATTGGGGTGAGAAGAGGAGTTGTTTTCGGTGTGGTGATATGGGTCACATAGTTAGAGATTGTCCACATAATGGACAAGGGCATCGTGACTATCGCCCTCAGACCCAGACTCAGACTGTTAGTGCTCCAATTCTAGCGACTCGCCCAGCCCCAGCTCATGGAACCTCTTCTAGCAATGCTGGCGGGCAGCACCAGAATAGATTCTATGATTTACCATTCCGCCAGAAATAGGAGGACTCTCCCGATGTTGTTACTAGTATGCTTCATATATTTCAGTTTGATGTGTATGCTTTGTTGGATCCTGGATCCAGTTTCTCATATGTTAAACCTTTGATTGTTGTGAATTTTTAAATGAGTCCTGAGATTATTCCTGAGCCTATCCTAGTTTCTACCCTAGTGGGTGATTTGATTGTTGCCCAGAAAGTGTATAAAAAGTGTCCTGTTACCATTCTTCATAGAGTCTTGTTGGCTAATCTGATTGAGTTAGACATGGTAGATTTTGATGTGATTCTGGGTATGGACTGGTTGTATTCTTCTTATGCCTCTATTGATGGTCGGACCTGAGTGGTCAAGTTTCAGTTTCTGGGTGCATCCATGTTTGAGTGGTCTGGGAATTTTGTGTCACCCAAGAGTCATTTTATCTCTTACCTCAAATCTAGAAAGCTAATTTCCAAGGGGTGTATTTACCATTTGGTTAGAGTCAAAGACACTAAGTTTGAGACTCCAACTCTCCAGTCTGTTAACATTGTCAATGAGTTTTCTGATGTCTTTTCGGATGATCTCCCAGGGATACCTCCTGATAGAGAGATAGAGTTTGAAATTGATCTTCTTCCCGATACTCAGCTCATTTCTATTCTTCCTTACCGTATGGCCCCTGCAGAACTTAAGGAGTTGAAAGAGCAAATCCAAGATCTATTAGATAAGGGTTTCATAAGGACCAGTTTTTCTCCTTGGGGTGCTTCTGTGTTGTTTATGAGAAAGAAAGATGGATCTTTACACATGTGCATTGATTACCGTAAACTGAATAAAGTCACCATCAAAAATAAGTACCCCCTTCCAAGAATAGATGATTTGTTTGACCAATTGCAAGGTGCAAGTTATTTCTCAAAGATAGACCTTCGTTCCAGCTACTATCAACTCAAAGTTAGGGAGTGTGACATCATGAAAACCGCTTTTCGAACTCATTATGGCCATTTTGAGTTTCTTGTTATGTCTTTCGGGTTAACTAATGCCCCAGCAGCTTTCATGAACCTCATGAATTGAGTGTTCAGACCATATCTGGATATGTTTGTCATAGTGTTCATCGATGATATACTGGTGTACTCCCGTAGTGAGGATGAACATTCTGATCATCTCCGAACTGTCTTGCAAACCCTTAGATATTACAAGTTGTTTGCCAAGTTCAGTAAGTGTGAGTTTTGGCTAAGGTCAGTTGCTTTTCTGGGTCATATCATTTCTTCCGAGGGTATTAGAGTTGATCCCCAAAAGACCAAAGCTGTTAGAAATTGGCCTAGACCTATTTCTTTAACTGATATCCAATTTTTCTTGGGTTTATTTGGCTATTACCACCGTTTTGTTGAGGGTTTCTCCTCTATATCATCTCCTATTACTCGGTTGACCCAAAAGAAAGTGAAGTACTTATGGTCCGAATCTTGTGAGAAGAGTTTTCAGTAGTTGAAGACTCGACTCACTTCAGCCCCTGTTTTGACTTTTCCTAATGGTGTTGATGGTTTTGTGGTGTACTGTGATGCTTTGAGAGTTGCTTTGTGTTGCGTATTGATACAGAAGGGTAAGGTGATAGATTATGCTTCTAGACAGTTGAAACCCCATAAGAAAAATTACCCCACCCATGATCTTGAGTTGGTTGTTTTTGTGTTTGCTTTGAAAATCTGAAGACACTATTTGTATGGTGTCCATGTTGATGTTTTTACTGATCATAAAAGTCTGCAGTATGTGTTTACCTAGAGAGAATTGAATCTTAGGAAGAGACGATGGTTAGAATTATTAAAGGACTATGATATGAGTGTGTTGCACTATTCGGGCAAGGCCAATGTTGTGGCGGATGCCCTAAGTAGAGTGTCCATGGGTAGTGTTTCGCATGTGGTAGAAGGTAAGAAAGAGTTGGCTCGTGATATATATCGTTTGGCTAGATTGGGGGTTAGGTTGTTTGACTCTGCTGAAGGTAGTATAGGGGTTTAGAGTAGTTCCGAATCCTTCTTGGTTTCGGAAGTGAAGGAAAAGCAATACTTAGATGCTAGTTTGGTCAGACTGAAGGAGTCAGTCAAGGACCAAAAAGTAGAGGTTTTGTCCCAAGGAGGAGATGGTGTGTTGCGATTGCAGGGTAGATTGTGTATCCTAAATGTTGATGATCTGATACAGAGGATTATGGCTGAAGCGCATGGGGCGCGATATTATATTCATCCTGGTGCCACCAAGATGTACCGAGACTTGCGGTAAATCTATTGGTGGAGTGGCATGAAGAAAGATATAGCAGCGTTTGTCGCTAAGTGTGGAACATGCCAACAGGTTAAGGTTGAACACCAAAGACCTGGTGGTATGGTGCAAGAGTTTAGTATTCCCATCTTGAAGTGGGAATAGATAAATATGGACCTCGTGATTGGTTTACCTCCTTCCCGATGCCATCATGATTCCATTTAGGTTGTGGCTGATAGGTTGACTAAGTCTGCTCATTTCTTTCCTGTTCATACTTCATATACTACTGAGGATTACTCTAGATTGTATATCCGAGAGCTGGTCAAACTGCATGGAGTTCCCTTGTCTATCATTTTGGATAGGGGTACTCAGTTCACTTCATAATTTTGGAAAGCTTTTCAGAAGGGTCTTGGTACCCAAGTGCTTTTGAGTTCTGCTTTTCAACCGCAGACCGATGGTCAGGCTGAGCGAACCATCCAGACCTTTGAGGATATGTTGAGAGCTTTTGCACTTGACTTTAAGGGAAGTTAGGATGATCACTTACCGTTGATAGAGTTTTCTTACAATAACAGTTTACACTCAAGTATTGGCATGGCTCCGTTTGAAGCCTTATATGGGAGAAAGGGTATATCACCCATAGGTTGGTTCGAGGTGGGTGAAGCGGCTGTGAGTGGTCCTGATTTGGTATTTGAGGCTATGGAAAAAGTTAAGTTGATTAGGGAAAGGTTGAAAAATGCACAGAGTTGTCAAAAGTCATATGCGGATGTTAGAAGGAGAGACCTTGAGTTTGAAGTTGGTGACCTAGTGTATCTGAAAATTTCACCCATGAGGGGGGTGAAGAGATTTGGAAAGAAGGGGAAGTTTAGTCCCCGTTATATTGGTCCTTACAAAATTCTTAGTTGTGTTGGTAAGGTAGCTTATGAAGTCGAGTTGCTTTCCGAGTTGTCCTCTGTTCATCTAATATTCCATGTCTCCATGCTTAGAAATCATATTAGCGATGCTGTGGTAGTGGATTCCTCTGTGAGTGCTGACATTCAAGAAAATCTTTCTTTTGATAAGATTCCTATTGAGGTTTTTGATTTCAGTGTCCGAAGACTAAGGAACAAAGAAGCTCCCTTGGTCAAGATGTTGTGGCGAAACCAATCTGTTGAGGGTTCAACTTGGGAAGCTGAGGCCGATATGCGATCCAAGTACCCGCACCTATTTTTTGTGAACTCCGATCAAGCCGAAGGTACCGTTCTTTCCTAAATCATGGACTTTTGATAAAAGTTGCAGTAGTTCAGCTGTCATTTATTATGTGTTCAGCTATAGTTTCTTGAATTTATGCATTCTATGCTGTATTTGGAGTGAGAAACGTTGTGGTGATGAGTCTAACGAATGGTTTCAGCTGTATGCTCTATTCCCTATCTAATCTTGGCACGTCTAGCATCATTGGAGGATGAATGTTTCCAGGGGGGTGATGTAATACCCTGGGAAATTTTTCGTTGAAATTTTGTGCGTAAATGTATTGGGTTCTATCTTCTAGAATGAATAATAAATATTTCGTGCGAAATGTCTTATATTATGACTTACCATTGCATAGAGTATCGAATAAACTTTCCAACAATATGTGGATCATCCAAAATAGACACCCGAGCGACGAGTTATGAATATTCCGATCGAACTATGAATAGTAGTGAATAGTAAAACGTGCAGGAAAAAGTACTAAGGCCTGGCGTATTTTTTCTCCAACTTTAAACAATCATAACTCCTTGTACATAATGATCTGGGTGATCTCCTATATATCAACGGAAAGATCTGCGAGTCCTCTTTCTAATGAAATTGGTTTCATCCAATTTTAATATCGGAGTAAAACGTTATGGTTGATCTACTATAGACTATCAAAATAGTCCACCAAAGGACAGATTCGAGAATTTTTTTTATTTTTAGGGGTGTTTTGGTAATTCCTCCTCACTCAAGATCCATCCAAACCCTATATTCAAGCCTATTAGAAGCATTATATGTTATATTTTATCAAACTCCCTAAAAAAGAAAACCCGAAGCTCCTACATCCAACTTCAAGAACCTCCAAAGTTCACCATTAATTCTGCAAATTTATTCAAGATTCCAAGTCCCTAGTTCAAGAACTCCAAGAACCATCATTCAAAGGCACGATTAACATCTCAAAAATGAGTATCGATCTAAAATTCATCATTCAAGGTATGTGGAGTTTTTCAACAAGAACTCTCTTTCGTTCGTGTGCCCAGAAGTAATTTTCTTTACAAAGGCATGATTTTTATTTGATTTTTATGAATTTGAAGCATGAACCCATATCTTATGATGATTATTATGAAATCTTTATATATATGATTTTGAAAGCTAAATTTACATGTGTGGTGATATAAAGCATGAATCTTGAACGATATTTATCATGATTTTGATATTTGGGTCGTGAATCTCCATTGGAAATTGTGTTTTTTTAGAAAGTGTGTGTTATAAGCACGTTGATGTTGAATATTTGAGATATTTTGAATGATTTGACCTTTTGGTCTTAATGGAGTTATTTTGAACTTGAGTGTGAAAGAAATCCACAACGTGGTTGATTTTGATAGATGGGAAGCATGATGGCTCCCGATGTATATTTATATATTACTAAAATTGTTTTGTTGTGGATTGCCTTTGAAATTATCTGAGCTAAGTCCGGGAGAAATCTTTAGCACCGAGTGGGAGGTATAAAGTGACCTTACTTTCCTAGAACTATGTGCCCCCATAGGAGTGAGCCTGAGGCTAATTTATATAGTGATCACTAGTTTGTGTGGATTTGATATTGATAGTCCTACTCCGATGGCAAGGATAGAACGGCTCTCCCCAACGTGGGTTGTACATCGGACTCCATGTAGCTCACATGGTTTATGTCGGTTATAGGATCTCCCAGTGTGTGTGTGTTTCCTTATGTCTATGGTGAATGGTGAAGTGATTTGAAAGTGGAATTGTGAAAGTTATTCTTTCGAAAGAATTAAATGATATTTACATTATGAGAATTGATATTCTTGATGAACTGAAAGTGATTGACAAATTATATGATGACTCACATGTGTTATTGTACTTATTTCATCCTCTCATGATTATGATGATTTTCTTCGGGCTATGTGAGTCTTTCATACATCCTGCATATTTCTTATAAATATTTATGATGATGATGTTTGTACAACTTCATACACCCCCATATACTCGGTTCCTTTCCATGTTACTGACCCACATCTTCGGATGTGGGCTGCATTTTCTCAGAATATAGGTTCAGGTGCTCAGTTCCAGGTTCGATAGTGATTCTTCGGGCACGCTGTTCTACATCCTCTATTGTGGTGAGTCCTCATGTTCCGAGGACGTGATGTCTGATGTTGGTTTCACGGAATTATTTACATTTGATAATTGAGTATAAGCCAGTTGGGGCATTTCTCAATGGCTCGCTGGTTTTGTTGATTTTCTTAGAGGCTTGTTAGACTAGTATAGATGTTGGGAGTTGACTAATAAGTCGTATTTTGTTATCTTTCTGAAATTCTTTTATTCTTGGATGATGATTACTCTGTTGATATTTGAGGGTTATTTTATGGAAACCCCGGTTATTTGTGTTGAACTGAATGAAAATGGCTCAAAGGGTTAGCTTGGGGCTACTCGTAGCCTCAAGCACTGTGTGACACTCCGGGACCCGTTTTCCGGGGCGTTACAATTTTTTTTAATTGAATAGTAGAAAAGAAAATATTAATTAATTATCCTTTCATATATTTTAGGAGCCCTATATATTTTAGGAAGTCTAATTAATATAATAAAAAATAATTAAATAATAAATTTAAGAAAATAGTGAAAAGACAGTTTTTTCTAAATGAGTGTCTTTTAACAAAGGGCAAAAAGTTCTAATCACTTTTCTAAGGGTCTTCACACTTTTAATATATTATAGATATATATTGATGATTGATTTTTTATGAAGTAAATGAAAACTTGGTTAATAAATATTTAGACTTTTAAATTGTACCATAAAGAATATGAATAAGTGGAATAGTTATTTTATATATATATATATATATATATATATATATATATATATTGATGATTGATTTTTTTTTGAAGTACAGGAAAACTTGAATTAGCAAATATTTAAACTTTTAAAGTGTACAATAAAGAATATGAATAAGTGGAATAGTAATTTTTGATACATTTAATTTTTAACAATATATATATTTATATATATATATATATATATATATATATATATATATATATATATATATGCATGTATTATAGATTTTTGATATTTAAAAAATAATTTTTAATTTTTTCTTGCATATTTAACATGATTAAGAGAGTTTTAAGGAGTGTTTTTTAATTTTTTTTTATAACACATAAATAAAAAAAGTTTAACAACATTGATGATGAAAGCTATTTAATATGGCTCTCTTTAATGTTGTGTATAATGTTAAGGTGAATTTTTAATCTTTTAAAATAAAAGATGATTCGTTTATTTATTCTTCGACTAATTTCTAATATAGTAATGTCATATATTTTAGGGGCATTAATAGTCAATTATTATGAGAAATATACCATTGATACTATATCTTCCAATTGTAACAAAACATTAGAAAATTACTATTAGCAAAAAATCATGTGTTATAACATTAAGATAATTGTAAAAGAGTATATATTTAATTAACATAGTTAAATAATTAGAAACTGACAAAAAAATATTCACAAAAATAGAACACATGCACTAATAATATGTAACGCCTCGAGACTGTACCCCAGACGCTACACGGTGCTTGTCACCCCAAAAGACCACAAACTAACACATGTCTGATATCTGCTGTATGCACTGAATAATAATACTAAAATAAATGCAGAAGATAGGCTGAAATGCCAAAAGGTTCAAAATCTAAAATAGTGATAAATATAACATCTGTTAAAAACATCTGAAAACTGAAATACTGTCTGAACTAGTCTAGTCTGAAAGCCTCTAACCTAACTATTTGAATATGGATTTGATGGGACAAGCCCCTAACTAACTCTGACTACTAAACTACTGATAAACTGAAATACTGAAATAAAATTATATCCTCAATAGATAAGGACTCACAACTAAATCTGCGACTGCTGACTAGATTTATCTAAGCATGGTCGGGAACCTGAGCATCCAAACCTATGATATACGACATCATAGCACAAATAAAGAGTATGCATTAGTACGTGGAATGAACTGGTATGCTAGATGAGGTAAAGCAGAATGAAAGGGTTCATATGCATGAAGAATAACTGAATGAATAATATAGAGTAACTAGGTATGAGAGTACATGGATAACTGAAACTACTGTAATACTGAGTATGTAATACTGTGTATATACATATATATGTACTGTATTTGAGCTTTTCTAAAGCTAAGTACTGAATTCTGATAACTAAGTAACTGATATCTGAAGTTACTGATAACTGAATTACTGATACTGAGTGACTGTGTTTGACAGTCATGATTCTATAGAATTGAACTGAATTCTAAACTGAGACTGTGGGAGGTAATTATCTAACCGATATGCCCCAAATCAAAGCTGATAGGGTTCCAGCCTGTGACCCTAGTTGGAAGGGTGCTAATACCGTGCCATGGGTACTAATATTAGCTGTGGGGTCAGTCCTAGTCTAGCGGGTGACCCCTGAGATCAGTCCTAAACTAGCGGGCAATCCCTGAGTATGTTAGTCCTATCTAACGGGTGACACCGCATAACCTATGCTAGATACGTAGTTTTGTAACTTAGGGATTTCTTCTAGGGACCCAGTACTAACTAATGGGAGAGCCCCCATACCTAGGCTCGCTCGGTTCTGAATCCTACTCCCAACTGAAAGACACTGAACTGATTATACTGAACTAGACTGTACCAACACTGAGTTTACTGTGTTTTCCTTAGTTTTATAACTGACTGAGTTCTACTAATTGTGACATGATTTTTACTATTCTGTAACTAACACTAGCTCTAGGTAACTAGCTAGTTTGTCGGGTATTGGATACCCCCAGGACTCGATAGCATAAAAGAAAAACATAGCATAACCTTGAATAATATAACAATGTTCACTGATAACGCTCAATCTACAGCTCTCGTTTGAGTGTAAAGCGGTCGTTAGCAAATATAGAACCCAACCTGGGTTGGGTGTCGATCCCACAGGGAATAGCTTGGCCAACAAGCAAGCAAAATTAATAGACTTTTGGTGCAAGTCTCGTAAGAAGGGGGGATTGTAATAAGTAACCAAAGTAATGAAATAAAAGCTGAAAATAGCAAAGTAAAAAGAGAGCATTTCGTAGGTTGTGAAACAATGAGAATTGAAGCGTTGGGGTTATGTCCACCTTCTGAGGTATACGTCTCTATCGGCTATGAGTGTGTAGAGTCTTGACATGCAATTTCTTATAGAGAATTGTAGTCGATGGTAAATCCAAGCGTCTCTCGACCTGAACAAGGACTATTTCACTTTAACTCTCTCGAGCTTAAAGCGTGTCTAACGGTACGAATTCTCCAAGAGGTTAGTCCAGTTACGGCACTATCTTTTTAATAGGAAAGGGTGTCCTACTACCTTGACATTATCTCTTTTCCGGACAAATAACCTTTCTCTCGAACAAGTTAAATGTTAGACTGGCGTATTCTTGCGTTTGCAACCGCAAAGAATGTAGATTAAGATGAAGAGAATAATGATATAATCAATATACTTGTCTTGAACTCACAAACTCATAGCTATAGATAGTAACTCATTCGGCTTCCATAACCCCAACTAAGAGGTTTAGTTACCCATGAATGCGGAGGATATCACGTTTTGCATGGTGGATGGCGTGAAAAGTAGGTTTTTAGGCGTGTGGTTTTGGTGATTCCGTAGCAAGTAACGATTCTCTTGTTGTGGATTTTAAGAATAGAAGAGTAGATTAGAAGTGTTTGTAGTGGAAGATGAGAGGGATGGAAGAAAATTAATTGTTAGAAGATGAATAAAAATCTCTAGCATGATAGGGTATTTATAATACTCCTATCCTACTCCTACTAAGCTAATGAAATAAATAACCAAATCCTAATATACTAATGAAATCCTTGACCCAAATGTACTAGGGTAAGGTTACAATATCATAATCCAAATAGATTAGTGAAACACATAACCTAATTGCACTAGGTTAATGTATCTTGGTAAAAATCCAGCTTTGTGTCTGTAAGTCCCCAAAGTCTTCAGAATTGTTGTTTTAGCCCGGGACAGATTTTCCATGCAGCAGATTTGGTCCTTTAGGCGTCCAGCTCCTTTCCACTTCGTTTTGTGAGCTTTCTTTTGCGTCAAGTAAGCCATAAAATGCTGTATTTTGCATCATTTATACCTGAAACTTTACTAATCATGTTTGTTAGCTCATTTATAGGAAAAAGGACTAAAAGTGCATGAAATAGATAATTAGTTCTCAAAACTAGGCTAAAATATGGGCAAAATATATTGATATAGGCACGTAAATTCGCCTATCATCAACACCCCACACTTAGATCTTTGTTCATCCTCGAACAACATATCATGTCCTTCTAAGCATCGACTTAAGGTTTTTACAGCAACAATACAAAACATTTATCAAGACAAGCACAACAATTATCAACAAAGAGTAGCCTTCCGATTATAAGTAGAAACAATTTAACCTCAAGCATAGACTCGTGATGGTGATCAGCTCGCATGCAAACGTTAAGGTACCTAGAATCATATACAACTATCCAAAACTCATCAACCATGTGTGTCTCACAATATAGTACCCATAATCACTCACAAATATAGCATATTTTTCAAACATGGGTATCAAGATGTCATTGCTCTCACTCTCACAAAGAATTCATATGTAGCAACTAATGACCATAAGCTTGCCTTTAATGTAGTACTCTACTAAATATCGGAATGTTAAGATTAGGATCAAGTAGGTCTTTTGATGGTTGTAATGTAGGCTAAGGGACGGGTAGGATCAACTATTTTGGCCAGGAATAGTGACTAAGTTCCTAAGCACTTTAATACATCACATTGTATCATTGACACTTTCTTCTTTCAACCTTTCTTCTTTCTTTTGTTCCACCACCCTTGTTCTTCAATTTTGTTTTTCAATTTTAAGCACAACTCACTTTTCAGCTTTCTTTTCTTTTTTTCTTTTCACAACATACCTCTTATGACAGCACTTTCTTTTTCATAACACATTCAAGCACCATTACAATTTAAAGCATCATACTCACCCAATTTCCTCTTATGTAGTCACATGACTTTTTCACTTTAAAGCACTTAGGAATTTGGATCAAATTACGGTCTTGAAAAAAATGGATTAGGCTTACATACAAGGTTGTCAAAGAAATAGGCTAAAGGCTCAAAAGGGTTAGCTAGGATGATGTGCATGGGTAGGTAAAACTGAAGGTAAACATGTATAGGTTGCCAAAGAAATGCCTAAATCATATCCTAAACTTACACTCCTTATTTTCGCTTTGCATACATACCAGGCAAGTTCTAGCATCAGCCACAAACATAAAATATACTATTATCTTGCACACACAAGGCACATGGTCGACTTGTTTGGAAGTAATATAGACTCTCGACCCACAAGTGAAGGAATTGAGTCACACAATATCACATAATAAGTCACAACTAGAGCCTAAATGTCTCAATAGTCACAATTGTAGCACATACTCTTGTTCTAATCTCATGCTGCCTATCAAAATAATTTCATGCGTAGCTAGAAAAATTTTACTCCTAAAAAATTTAAAAAAACGTCAAACGAAAAAAAACAAAAAAATGGACTAAAAAAAACAAAGTAAACAAGCAAACATACAAACATAGGCGCAAACAAAGAAGTATAGCATGCAGATTCTGCCACCCCACACTTAGACGGGACACTGCCCTCAGTGGAAAATAAATGCGAAGAACCTGGTTTTGTCGGACTCCTCATCAATGTCGGGGTTCATACCCCCTTCGTCTGAATCATCATAAGAGTCATCGTCAGAGTTTTCCTCATCATCAGAATCGGGCAAGCGTCTATCATCATCAGTTGGCACGTCATCGTCAAGAGGTTCCTCAAAATATACGCCCACTCCACACATCTCCCGGGCATGCCTGTTCATTGGGTAGTCGTGGTCCAGCTGTTGGAGCTCTTCAGCAGTTGGAATACGTCCACCACTTATCATAGTGAATCGTGTCATTCCATAGAGATGACGGAAGAAACTCTCGTCATGAGCATGTCTCTCCGCAGTAGTAAGGTTGACTCCATGCGTTGTTTCAGCATCTTTGACCTTGGTGAGGTCAACCTTCTTTGGGTTATGTGGGAGTTTGTGGTCAGCTGGTTCCTCTTCTATATCCTCCTTCCGCAACATTGCTGTCAACAAATTGCCGAATGTGAAATGGGACCTTCTGTGGAGTCTGGCCTTCCTCATGGTAGATCAAATGATTGCCCCAAAGTTGATAGGGACATTCGTCATCAACGCATAAACCAAACACACTCTATCTCTCGATATCTTGGTGTATTGCGTCCCAGGAATAAGGCATGAGTTGACAATGCGCATCCAGATTCTTGCTTCCCTATTTAGTGGAGCATAGGGGAAGGTGTTGTGACGGCCTGTTTCCTTATGTCTGCCCCATCTTGCCATCGATCTGCTTCCACAAAGCGTGTGTCTTATTGCTCTATAAGGAGGCCTGCTGTACAGCTCTGTGTATGGTGCAGGGTCGACCGAAGGTAGGCCAAGAAAAGAGTTGATCCAATCCGCTGTAAGCTGTAACACTTGGCCCCAAATTTTGACTTCGTTGCCTGTTGTGTTTGGCGACCAGTTGGCATAGAATTCTCTTGTCAAGTCAAGATTTCACTCTCCCATGTCGCGGAAGATGAAATCTAGCTTTAAAGCCATTATTTTAGCCAACATTTGCGGCTCCTTCTTTGCTAAGGTCTCCTTGTTGATCAAGTCGACGTGCACATATTTCTTTTCTTTGTTGCTGCTGTACCATGCTTTGGCTTCTTCCTCAAGAACCCACTTTATTCCAAACATTCTTCGTGGTAAGTGTGCTGAAGATGATTCTCCTTGGTCTTTTCGACTTCTCTTCTTGTCCTTTCGGGACGTGGTAGCCTTTTCCTTGCCTTGCTTTGCTTTCGGTGCCATTGTACCTGAGACTAGAAATAATGTTAGTTGCAGCACAATCTCACTTTATACAATCTATATGCAAGCCTTAGGGGTACCACCCCACACTTAATCTTGTTAACACAAATCAGTGAAGTGAAAGTGGTCGAGTACTCAGATTTCGTCGACATCCATTTTAGGATTGTATTCCGACAAGAAAATCAGCATTACATCACTTATTTACAGCCATTGGACTACTTTCATGGTGGATATAGCAACACTACAACCTAGGGGATACCGCATAGAATTATTATTCTTACAACAAGCACAACCTCCTAAGTCGATAGGCACTATAACCTTATCCCGATGGCCGGGATAGTCTATCATGTAATCATCCAACCAACAATATTAAGCAATATTCATAGACATATTAATTCAGCAATTATCATAACAATGCTATCAAAACAAAATTCAAGTCGAAAACAAGTTAAGAATTCCCTACGTATATATTCAATCACACGATCTTGTAACAATTATCCAAACACATGAACATCACCACCAAACTCACATGCTTTAGCAAAATATAATAAGCATATCAATGTAGTACTTACGATAAATAGATGAGGAATAAGAGAGTACTTTCTTGCTTGAAGATTGTGGAGAAGTTGTTGTGAATTGGAAGAACAAAGGAAGAAAATTTTGAGAGGATTTGGAGTGTTATGCGGCGCCTTTAGGGTTGTTTCTAATGTGGTTGTGTTATAAAACCAAGTCCCCTTTATATAGGAAGAGTATGGGTCGGGTTATGACCCATTTACAATCGGATTTGGGGACAATATCACCACATATGCGGCGCATATCTCTCGGCATATCAATGACATATGCGGCGCATTGTCCATGGCATAATGGGACATATGCGCCGCATAGTCTATGGCATTTCTAGACATATGCGCCGCATAGTCTATGGCATTTGGTCTCAGTATCTCAAATGCCATAGCATAGGCGGCGCATAGTCAAAAGCATACCTAGGAATAGGCGGCGCATAGTGTATAGCACACTAGATTCCGAGTCCTTAGGCTATAGAATAGGTTGTGCATCGTTCGTGGCCTATTTTTACCAAGGCCTAGCCTTCCTCGAAGCCTATTATGACGTGAGAAAGGCTCAATTCATAGCCTTATGCATCACCATTCCTAACTTACCGACTTTACCATACAATGCGTCCAAATCGTCAATTGAAATCAATCTCCTCGTTGCATACTTCTTGCACCTAATTTTGCTCAAAACAAAATGAAAACGATTAGTACGATGGGTTGCCTCCCACCAAGCGCCTTAGTTTTGGTCGTGTCACGACTCTTATTTTTGGATTTTCATTTATCAAAAAGAAAAAAAATACTAAAACGACGAAACGATAAAACGATAAAACGGCAAAACAATAAAACAATAAAACGATGGGTTGCCTCCCATCTAGCGCCATATTTATTGTCGTGGCTTGACGTAGTAATCTCGAGTACTTAGACTTCATCGAGATAAGTGATGGCCATGTCATTCATCGAGTCAAGAGGACCGATATATGGCTTGACACGTTGGCCATTCACTTTGAAGATAACACCCTCATTGTTTTCCAATTCGACTACTCCAGACGAGTAGACTTGGATGACTTTAAATGGACCAGACCATTTCGATTTTAACTTACCTGGGAAGAGCTTGAGTCTGGAATTAAAGAGTAGTACCATGTCACCTTTTTGGAAGTTTCGTCGAACAATCCGCTGATCATGATACTTCTTCATCCGCTCCTTGTATAAATCTGATCTTTCATATGCATGGAGACGAAATTCATCTAGTTCGTTCAGCTGCTCCAACCTCAGGTTCTTCACATCATCCCAATTCAGATTCAAGTGCTTCAATGCCCACAATGCCTTGTATTCAAGCTCGATGGGTAGATGACAAGCTTTCCCATAAACTAGCTGGTAAGGTGACATGCCAATGGGTGTCTTGAATGCAGTCCTATACGCCCATAGTGAATCATCTAGCTTTCGAGACCAGTCCTTCCTATTCGTATTAACCGTCTTGGCAAGGATTTGCTTGATCTCGCGGTTGGAAACCTCAACTTGTCCACTGGTTTGGGGATGATAAGGCGTAGCTACCTTGTGTTGCTTGACTCCATACTTGGCCAATACAGATTTGAATAGCTTGTTGCAAAAGTGAGATCCTCCATCACTTATGATAGTACGAGGTACTCCAAAGCGAGAGAAGATATTCTTCTTTAAAAACGCTACCACACTCTTTCCTTCGTTGTCGGCCAATGCTACATCTTCAACCCATTTTGACACATAATCCACAGCAACCAAGATGTACTTCATTCCAAACGAATTCACGAATGGACCCATGAAATCAATACCCCACACGTCAAAGAGTTCTACCTCCAGAATTTTGGACATGGGCATTTCATGGTGTTTTGAAATAGCACCTTGACGTTGGCATTGGTCACACCTTCGCACATAGTCATATGCATCTCTGAATATTGTAGGCCAATAATAACCGCTTTGCAAGACTTTCCTTGTCGTTCGATTCCCTGCATGATGTCCTCCAACTTGCGAAGTATGGCATGCTTCCAATATAGTAGGAACTTCTTCATGGGATATACATCGTCGAATGATACCATCCGCGCATCTTCGAAACAAATAAGGCTCATCCCAATAGTAGTGCTGAACGTCATGTATAAACTTCCTCCTTTGGTGGTAAGATAAATTGGAAGGTAACACATTACTCACTACGAAATTTGCAAAGTCGGCATACCATGGTAATTTCTCCATTGTTGTCGCTAGTATCTCCTCGTCAGGGAATGCATCATCAATCTGATTTTCTGGGTGCGCCACATACTCATTCTCAAGTCTAGATAAGTGATCAGCTACTTGGTTCTCGCAACCTCTTCTAGCTTTGACTTCGAAATCAAACTCTTGCAGCAGCAATACCCATCGAATCAGCCTTGGTTTTGCATCCTTCTTCGTCAATAGATACCTAAGAGCTGCATGGTCTGTATGAACGATCACCTTTGTACCCAATAGATAGGCACGAAACTTCTCAAACGCATACACAACCTCTAAGAGCTCTTGTTCAGTAACAGTGTAGTTCCTTTGGGCTTCATTTCTGACCTTACTCGCATAGTAGATAGGATGAAATAATTTCTCCTTTCTCTGTCCAAGAACAGCACCAACAGCTACACCACTAGCATCACACATGACTTCGAACGGGAGCGTCCAATCTGGTGCTACCATGATAGGGGCTTCAATGAGTTTTTCTTTAAGGCATTCGAATGCCTTTAAGCAATCATCATTAAAGTCAAACTTCGTATCTTTCTCCAATAGTTTGCACAAAGGACTAGAAATTTTGGAGAAGTCTTTGATGAATCTACGATAAAACCCAGCGTGGCCAAGAAAACTACGAACTCCCTTCACCGAAATTGGAGGTGGTAGCTTCTCAATTACCTCTATTTTGGCGCGATCAACCTCTATTCCTCTTTCGGAAATCTTGTGCCCAAGAACGATTCCTTCTTTTACCATGAAGTGGCACTTTTCCCAATTCAACACAAGGTTGAACTCTACACATCTTTGCAATGCCATGCTCAAGTTTACCAGACATGCTTCAAAAGACTCACCAACAACTGAAAAGTCGTCCATAAATACCTCCAAAGTGTCTTCTACCATATCAGAGAAAATAGACATCATACAACGTTGAAAGGTGGCTGGTGCGTTACACAACCCGAATGGCATGCGTTTGAAGGAAAAAGTACCATATGGGCATGTAAACGTTGTCTTATCTTGGTCTTCGGGGGAAATACAAATCTGATTGTATCCTGAATAACCATCCAAGAAGCAAAACCATCATTTCCCCGCTAATCGATCTAGCATTTGGTCCATAAATGGCATGGGGAAGTGATCCTTGAGCGTCCAAGAATTCAGCTTGCGGTAGTCCATACATACTCTCCATCCAGTAACGGGCCTGAGTGGAATAAGCTCATTCTTTGCATTCGCAACCACCGTCATACCTCCTTTCTTGGGAACACATTGTACTGGGCTTACCCATGTACTATCAGAAATAGGATACACGACTCCTGCGTCTAACCACTTGATAATCTCCTTCTTCAACACTTCTTGCATTGGTGGGTTTAGACGTCTTTGATGTTCAATGGTGGGTGTGCACTTTTCTTGAAGCTGAATTTTATGTGTGCAAATCCCAGGTGGAATACCAATAATATCCGCAATAGTCCATCCAATAGCTCTAATATACTTGCGTAAGGTTGCAATAAGAGCTGCAACTTGCTGCTCACCCAAATCGGCTGCTACAATGACTGGAAGAGTGTTTCCGCTTCCTAAGAAGGCGTACTTCAAATGGCTTGGCAGCTCCTTCAATTCTAACGTGGGTGGTCCTTCAATAGATGGCTTAGCTGGAGGTGTGGGTCGATTCTTGAGATCAAGATCCAGCTTTTTGGGGGTATAGTGATATGTCCCTAATCCCGATAGAGCACAAATATCGTCTTCTAAAATTTCAGCATCATCATTCTCTCCTTTCATGAGTGAAACCTCCAAAGGATCATCAAGAATTTGCTCTTCAGCAAGTAACTTGTTCTCATCATCAAATACAACATCAGCCATAGAAAATACACTCAGATCTTTGGGTTGCTTCATTGATTTGCAAACATCAAAGCGAACTACTTCGTCATTTATTCGGAATGAAAGCTCATTAGCTCTCAAATCTATGAGCACACTTCCCGTAGCAAGGAAAGGGCGTCCCAAGATTATGGGAACCTCTGAATCTGCTTCACAATCCAAGATGACAAAGTCTGCTGGAAATATGAATGAAGATACCTTCACCAAGACATCGCATAGAATACCAACCGGTCGTTTTACCGACCTATCCGCCATCACAAGCCTCATATTAGTTGGTGTAGGATCTCCTAACCCCAACTTCTTATAGATCGATAATGGCATCAAGTTGATGCTGGCTCCTAAGTCACACAATGCTTTAGAAAAGTCCAAAGATCCGACGGTGCAAGGAATCGTGAAAGCTCCGGGGTCGGCCTTCTTCTGAGCTGTCGATCGAGTAGCTATTGCACTACAATGATGCACATCATCTTTCAGCTCATAACTTGCTGCCCTCTTCTTAGTCAAAAGATCTTTCATAAACTTCGCATACCCAGGCATTTGTTCAAGTGCCTCTACCAACGGAACATTAATAGTCAGCTGCTTCAACATGGTCATAAATTTGCTGAACTTAGTGTCATCGGCCACCTTCTTCAATCTTTGTGGAAAAGGTAGTGGTGGGTATGGAAATGTTCTCTCCATGGCTTTCTTCTCCTCTTGCTTCCGTTTATTATTTTTTTCAGGTTGCACGTCACTAGGTGAAATGTCCTTGACGTTGGAAGTAGATGTTGCGGCTTCTTCTCTTGTGACGTCACTAGGTGTGGCGTCCATATCTGCTGTTCCGTCAACCACTTGCTTGCCTTTTTCTGAAGTTTCCACCACCTTACCACTTCTGGTAGTGATGGCCATGCATGACCCATCATTCCTTGGGTTTTGTACAGTATCGCTAGGTAAGGTGCCAGCCTTTCTTTGATTGAATGCTGCTGAAAGTTGGCTCAATTGCTGCTCTATTTGCTTGATAGAAGTGGAATGAGAATCAACTAATTGCTTCATGGAGGACAAATCATCAATCACCTCCTTAACTCCCGCGCTCATTGCTTCCACTCCTTTTAATAACTTAGCCATCATGTCTTCCATAGAATTAGATGTGGTGGTATCACGTTTACCAGGGGGAACGTACAAACCACTCTTTTCATTGTTTTTCTTCCAACTACCTTGGTCTTTGCTTCCAGATTTATCATAATAGTTCCGACCTTGGTTTCCTTGGGCATTCCCACGGAAACCCCCCTGATTGTTCAAGTAGTTGGCCTCCTCTTCAGAATCAGATTCGTCTCTTCCTTTTAGCGCTACAGCTTTCACTTTTTCAGTCTTCCCTGATAATAAGTTCTTTGTCAGAAGATCCAATTGTGTTTTCATGTGCGCCATGTCTTGCTCACGTTCTTCTTCTCTTGTTCTTTGGTCTGCAGACATGCCAATAGATAAAGTGGGGCTTGCTATCTCAGAATCCCTGGTATGCCAAGCTCTACTTTGCTTTGTCATGCGATCTAGCATATTGCTTGCTTGACCAAAGGTGAGGTCCATGAAAGAACCTCCAGCTGCGTTGTCCACCACTGGTTTAGTTATTGAATTCAAGGCTCTATACAAGATCTCCATGAGGTGAACATTAGTCATGTGATGGTTTGGGCATCTCGCTAGCTTTGTCTTGAACCTCTCCCATGTTTCATGAAGAGCTTTAGAGGGAAGCTGACGAAAGTTGCTGATTTTATCTCTCAATTGAGCCCTCTTGGATGGCGGAAAGAATCTTTCTAGGAAAGCGTCTCTCAATTGCCTCCAATTTGTAATTGAATCAGGAGTCAGCCCATTCAACCATAGTGTTGCCTCCCCAGACAGAGACAATGGAAATAGACGTAATCGAATAGCATTCTGACCAACCCCAGGATTGTCAAAAGACTTGCATGTAGAAATAAAGTTGATGAGATGCATATTCGGATCATCGCCTGCTAGTCCACCAAATAATCCCTTGAGTTGCAATAACTGAATCATGGTGCTTGTGATGTTGAACTTGGCTCCGGGCGCTAATGGTGGTGGAATTATTGCTCCAGTGGCTCCGGCACCATCAAGATCATCATCATCATCGTCGAAAGCTGGTTGCAAAGGTTGGCGATCATACCTATACCGAGCTTGTCGACCTCTTCTGTTGGCAGGTGTTACAGTTTCAGCGCCATGCCTTGGGTTTATCAACTCGTCATCTCCTAAATCCTCATCGTCAGGATTTGTTGCTCGCCCAGGATTATCAATGTTTTGTTGTTGGACTTGAGCAGCGGCAAGAGCATCTAATCTTTCTTGCTCGTGTTGAGCAGCCATCCTGTCGATTTCAGCTTGTGCTTCCATTCTTCTAATTCGTTGTGGTTCAGGATTGATTGGTAATAACGGTTGACCAGAACTTCTAGTATGGGGCATGCACTAAAAGAAAAACCTGCAATAAACAAAAAACAAAAACTAAAAGTAAAAGTACGAGAATCTTTGACCAAAGGGTCTAGTAATTATCACGAACTTGATTGACACTCGTATTCCCCGGCAACGGCGCCAATTTTGATAACGCTCAATCTACAGCTCTCGTTTGAGTGTAAAGCGGTCGTTAGCAAATATAGAACCCAACCTGGGTTGGGTGTCGATCCCACAGGGAATAGCTTGGCCAACAAGCAAGCAAAATTAATAGACTTTTGGTGCAAGTCTCGTAAGAAGGGGGGATTGTAATAAGTAACCAAAGTAATGAAATAAAAGCTGAAAATAGCAAAGTAAAAAGAGAGTATTTCGTAGGTTGTGAAACAATGAGAATTGAAGCGTTGGGGTTATGTCCACCTTCTGAGGTATACGTCTCTATCGGCTATGAGTGTGTAGAGTCTTGACATGCAATTTCTTATAGAGAATTGTAGTCGATGGTAAATCCAAGCGTCTCTCGACCTGAACAAGGACTATTTCACTTTAACTCTCTCGAGCTTAAAGCGTGTCTAACGGTACGAATTCTCCAAGAGGTTAGTCCAGTTACGGCACTATCTTTTTAATAGGAAAGGGTGTCCTACTACCTTGACATTATCTCTTTTCCAGACAAATAACCTTTCTCTCGAACAAGTTAAATGTTAGACTGGCGTATTCTTGCGTTTGCAACCGCAAAGAATGTAGATTAAGATGAAGAGAATAATGATATAATCAATATACTTGTCTTGAACTCACAAACTCATAGCTATAGATAGTAACTCATTCGGCTTCCATAACCCCAACTAAGAGGTTTAGTTACCCATGAATGCGGAGGATATCACGTTTTGCATGGTGGATGGCGTGAAAAGTAGGTTTTTAGGCGTGTGGTTTTGGTGATTCCGTAGCAAGTAACGATTCTCTTGTTGTGGATTTTAAGAATAGAAGAGTAGATTAGAAGTGTTTGTAGTGGAAGATGAGAGGGATGGAAGAAAATTAATTGTTAGAAGATGAATAAAAATCTCTAGCATGATAGGGTATTTATAATACTCCTATCCTACTCCTACTAAGCTAATGAAATAAATAACCAAATCCTAATATACTAATGAAATCCTTGACCCAAATGTACTAGGGTAAGGTTACAATATCATAATCCAAATAGATTAGTGAAACACATAACCTAATTGCACTAGGTTAATGTATCTTGGTAAAAATCCAGCTTTGTGTCTGTAAGTCCCCAAAGTCTTCAGAATTGTTGTTTTAGCCCAGGACAGATTTTCCATGCAGCAGATTTGGTCCTTTAGGCGTCCAGCTCCTTTCCACTTCGTTTTGTGAGCTTTCTTTTGCGTCAAGTAAGCCATAAAATGCTGTATTTTGCATCATTTATACCTGAAACTTTACTAATCATGTTTGTTAGCTCATTTATAGGAAAAAGGACTAAAAGTGCATGAAATAGATAATTAGTTCTCAAAACTAGGCTAAAATATGGGCAAAATATATTGATATAGGCACGTAAATTCGCCTATCATCATTCACTTAGACATAATTCATTCATAGAGGCATTTCATCAAACACTTGTAATGCATTAACTTGTACATGAATGGGTAAGACATGTTAGCATGCTGTAATGGTATTATTTCATTCTCATAGATAATTTATCAAACACATGGGACGCATAACTAAATCATTAAATCATAAACACTTAGGGTTGACATGGTTTCAACAATCAACTTGCAAATTGAAGAATTTGTCATGAATATCATGTAAATCAACACATACTAGGATCTATTCTAGGAACTTGTACTTTAAATCATGCATTAAAATCCAACAACAACATGAACATAAATTCAATTCAACTCAATCATGGAAATTCATAAATACATAATCTTTGTATTTTGAAAAGGGTTCTTGGACTTCATGGGTGAAAGAAGCCCATGAATAAACACCTAACATACCTGAATCTTGGGATTCTTGAAGTCCTTGAAGGATTTCTTAAGCTTTTTCTTGATTTCTTCAACCAGAGTTTTTACCTCTTTAGAGAGAATGTTTTTAATATTAAGAGAAAGTAAGAAAATAATGGTTTAATAGGGTATTTAGTGCCTAATTTTGTGTTTAAGATTGATCTAGGTCATTGAAAAAGACCCTATTACCCCTGGAAAGTTTTTAATTTTCACCACTGAAAACTCGATTTGGGCCTTACGCATGATGCGGAACAATTGCGTCGTGACACTAGAAAGTGGAAAACTGGGAACTAGGCAGATAGCGCGACACGGCACCATCGTGGTGCCTCACTGGATGGGAAATTGGGCCTTGGCGCGACGCGCCATTATCGCAAAGCAACACTGGAAAAGTAACAATTGGGAAATTGGCTGGTGGCACGATGCGGTGGTACCATGTTAGATCATTAAAAAATGACCATTGCTATTTGGATGGTCTCCACGATATGTTGGGTGCCAATTTTGCACACTGCTTTACAAAATATGCTATAACTCTTCGCCCGTGCATCGGATTTGGGAGAATTTTATATTATTGGAAAGCTGACTGAAATTTCTACGCATTGATAAGTTCTAAACTAAAAAATACTGAGTACTTCAAAAATTTTATATAGGATAACTCATGGACTGAGAGTTAATTTAAGCTAGGGAAATACGAGGTATTATAATATCTCTCTCTTGGGAACGTTCATCCTCGAATGAGACTGATTAAGCTGAGGAACACTGATAGACTGAGTTTACACACTGAATATGCATATTTGATGCATGGAATACACGACTGAAGCTACTGATAAGCTGAGTTTTATACTGAACATGCATATCTGATGCATGAGTACATGACTGAGCTGATGCATGAATGCATGACTGAATATACAACGGTAAAGAATACCAAGTTTACAACAGTAACTGAATCATGGAATTGAGTTAATCTAAGGAAGATTGTTACCTCAAGCTGAGAATACTAATGAACCTGAGATCATTTACTGAACATGTATGGACGGGAACATGAGAACATGACTGGGTCTGAAATATAATACATGAACTGAATATCATGAACTAAACTGATTCCTTAAATATATGCTAATCCATAGGAATAGTCACACAAATGAGATTTGAAATGAGAGAGTCAACTTATGAGTACCTGTTACTTAAAACTAGATCTTTTTACATGAAGAGAAAATGAAAGGTTTAAGACATGAAATCCCGGGGGTTATAGTGCATCTCCCCCTTGGGACATTATGTCCCCCGAAAAATGCTGACTTGGATGAGCTACTGAGAAAAGGCTGAGACGGTGCACAGGGCACCTACAAACTAAATTGTGACTAAATATCTGAGATCTAAAACTAAGGCATGATACATGAATTAAGCTAAACTCGCAACTACTATGATGCTCTATCATGGAACAGTCATATTCATGAAACTATGGATAGTATGACTAGGTGGAAAGATAGAAAACCATATGAACTTATTTGTCTGACTGATAAACTGAATTCCTGGCTTTACAGACTAACTCATACTAAAATCTTATACTTAACTGTAGCATTCCTTGACACTTTTTCTATAAATTTCTACCGACTTTAGGAAGCAAAGAAATCTTGGCGTGGTCTGAATAAGAAATCACAACATGGCTAAAATTCTGTAACATGGGCACTAATAACTCTACCTACTGAGGTCTGAGCTGTACCGAATTATCCCTTCAAGCCTATGCAAATCTCCGAAATGCATTTAGCCACTTACACATAAACATGACATTCAAGTTTATCTTCATAACTACAGACTCATGTAAAACTAGCATGCCACAATCTTTTCTTAACATGAAACATTTACTCTCTCCCTTCTAAGAAATTGCTCATAACTACATCATTTGATAAGGAGAGTCCACTGTAGGTTAAAAGATGAGGACCGAAAGCATGAATGACACTATACCAAACTTGATACGTAACTGAGGCCTGAGGAATAGAACATCAACACCCTGGATTTTATCAAGAGATATAAACTGAGGATATACATGATGAAATCTGAATTTAGCTGATCATTAGGAGTATAGCATAAGCCATGGAAACTGAGTATACTATAAAGCATGACATGAGTACATGATTCATGAGCTGTATAACCCGAGTTTGGAGTTTTTGTATTCATGGAACATGATTCATAACACTGAGTGAACTGAAAATCCTTATACTAGGAACTATAAGCGTACATGATTTTCGATAATATGCACGAATAGGAGCTATGATCATAGAGCTAACATGTACTGTGTGAGTAGATATCATGATTGCTGAAGTGCAAAACTTTGCAGTAAGGTAAGGACGGGTTGGGCATCAACCTTTCCCACTGCTTCTCTAAACATACTAACATTACTACTAAAATCTAAAATTCTAACTTGGTTACTTGTTCTACCATCTCCCTATTAGCTTAAAGTCATTATTCTAAGTTTATAAACCCCTTAATAAACTCTAAATTGAACTGAAACCACTTTACTCTAGAGACGGAGATATAACAATACTCATAAACACTAAACTCATTCTGAAGGACTACTCCTGATAATGTAAGGTCCACTGCTAGTACTTCCTTCTGATGCATGATTCTTAGCTTTCTATTTCCCTAATAATTATCATATAACAACCTCAATATTGACTAATTTAGAATTCTCAACTCTTCTTTCTACTGGTTCAATCTAGAGATCTAAACTTAAATAAACTGAAACTGAGGTACTACCCCTTCATTTAAGAACTGGTTCATTAAGAAATTGAAACTGAATGACTCTATTACTGAATTCAACTAAAGGAATTTTTTGGAACAATGAAACCGAGTAATTTCTACATACTTGTCTGGCCATGATAGACTGACCCACTAGGGTAGAGACCGAGAATGGTTCTGTTAAGACTTTTGGTTTGACTTTGAAGTTGACTGCTATGTAAGGAGTTACAAAAGATAGAGAAGATCCAGGACCTAATAAGGCATAAATATGTAAATAGAAGATCTGTAACGTACCAGTGACCACATCAGGAGAAATTTCCTAATTTTGTATGGACTAAAGTGCATAAAGCTTGTTTGGGTGTTGCCCACTGGCGGCACTGGAAGTAGAATCTTGCTGATTCAAGCGACCGAACTGAGCTGAAGGGCGGTTGTACTAACCCTATCAGCGTAAATCTTTTCCCCTCTGAGCCGTTACTCTACATTCCCACATCATGTGTCTTGGCTTACCACGTCCAAAACATACATCACTGTCGACTCTACATGCACCTAGGTGATGTCTACCACATTTTTTGCAAAGAGAATGGGTACGACCACTACTCACACTACCCTGGGTTTTGGAGCCTAGAACCCCATCATGATTGTAAACTTTGGTACTGGCGCACTAGCTGAGGACTAAGCTGGAACTGAACATTTAGGATGAAACTAGAAATGGTTACCGCTCTTTTACTTAGGTCGATTGAAATTAAAACTACTTGTTCTAGCTCTCTTGTTCTCTCTCTCTCCTTCTTTTTAAGCTTATGCTCCTCAATCTTTTGAGCATGGACCATAAGCCTAGATATGTCCATCTTCTTAATCAGCATCACAGTTCTGCACTCCTTAGCCATACTATCTAATACCCCAGACATGAACTTACTCATTTTGGACCTACTGTCTACTGTTACATGAGGAGCATACCTGGCTAATTGAGTAAACTTGAGGGAATACTCTTTCACACTCATACTGTCTTGCCTGATATTAATGAACTCTAACATTTTAGTGTCTCAGCTCTAAGGGAAACAATTTATCTAGAAAAGTAGTAGCAAACTCTTCCCATTCTATGGGCTCTGCATCTATGCCCCTGTCTACCTTCTACTGCTTAAACCATGTATTAGGCTATATCTTGTAGCTAATAGGAAGATAACTCAGCACTCTCACTAGAAGTCACTCCCATAATATCTATGACTTTCTGAACCTGATCGAGGAACTCCTATGGATCCTCTTCTAACTTAGATCCTGATAATAGAAGAGGATTCATTTGGGTGAAGTCACAAATCCTGGCTGCAGCTGTATTGGACATTGGGTTGGCCTAAATAGTAGTTGGCTGTTCATTTTGTACTGCGATGGAATTAGCTAGAATAGTGAATGTAGCTCTGAATTCTGCATGAGAGACGTGTTCATCCAGAGAATCTGCCTGACCGAGCTGAGGTGCTGACTGATTTCCAATTCTTTTTCTGTTAGTCTTTTTGGGAGACATGTTCTGTAACTTGAAGGAAGAAAAATATTAGATTGAGAGTTTAACTTGAGCTTATGCTCACTCAGACAACATGAACAGTGAAAGAAGGAAAACTTTTCCTAAAACCTCTCATAGCCTCCTGTCCATAAGTGTGGCGTGCTACACACCCATGAACAAGACTCTACTAGATGAGGCTCTCAGACTCCCTAGGACTCTATTAAACTTTAGGCTCTGATACCAAGTTTGTAACGCCCCGAGTCTAGACCTCAAATGCTACATAGTGCTTATGACCCCAGCTAACCCATGTCTGATATCTGCTGTGAGCACTAAATAATAATACTAGAATAAATACATAAAATAGGTTAAAATGCCAGAAGGTTCAAAATCTAAAATACTGATAAATATAACATCTATTAAAAATATCTGAAAACTAAAATACTGTCTGAACTAGTCTAGTCTGAAAGCCTCTAACTGAACTGTCTGAATATAGAGTTGATGGGAAGAGCCCCCAACTAACTCTGACTACTGAACTAATGATAAACTTAAATACTGAAATAAAATCATATCCTCAATAGATGAGAACTCACTATTAAATCTGCGATTGCTGACTGGATCTGTCTAAGCATAATCGGGAACCTAAGCATCCAAATCTATGATATGAGACATCATAGCACAAAGAAAGAGTATGTGTTAGTACATGAAATATATCGGTATGCAAGATGATGTAAGGTTGAATGCAAGGGTTCATATGTATGAACAATAACTGACTGAATAATATAGAGTAACTGGGTATGAGAGTACATGGATAACTAAAACTGATGTAAATACTGAGTATGTGATACTATACATATACATATATATATATATATATTGTATCTGATCTATTCTGAAGCTAAGTACTAAGTTCTGATAACTGAGTAACTGATATCTTAAGTTAATGATTACTGAATTACTGATATTGAGTGACTGTGTCTAACAGTCCTGATTCTGTAGAACTGAACTAAATTCTAAACTGAGACTGAAATTGAGACTGTGGGAGGTAATCATCTAACCAATATGCCCTAAATCTGAACTGATAGGGGGTCCAACCTGTGACCTCAATCGGAAGGGTGTTAATATTGTACCACGGGTACTAACACTGACTGTGGGGTCTGCCCTACTCTAGTGGGTGACCCCTGAGATCAATCCTAAACTAGCAGGTGATCCCTGAGTATGTCAGTCCTATCTAACGGGTGATACCGCATAACCTACACTGGGTACATAGTTCTGAAACTTAGGGATTGCTTCTAGGGACCAAGTCCTAACTAACGGATGAGCCCCCATCCCTAGGATCTCTCGGTGATGAATCCTACTCCCAACTGAAAGACACTGAACTGGACTGCACTAACACTGAGTTTACTGAGTTTTTCCTGAGTTTTCTAACTGACTGAGTTCTACTGATCATGACCTGACTGTTACTATTCTGTAACTGACACTGGCACTAGGTAAACAACTAGCTTGTCGGGTATTAGATACCCCCAGGACTCGATAGCATAAAAAAAAGACATAGCATAACCTTGAATAACATAACAATGTTCACTTGGTCATAATTCATTCATAGAGGCATTTCAACAAACACTTGTAATGCATTAACTTGTACATGAATGGGGAAGACATGTTAGCATGCTGTAATGGCATTATATCATTCTCATGGATAATTTATCAAACACATGGGAGGCATAACTGAATCATTAAATCATAAACACTTAGGGTTGATATCGTTTCAACAATCAACTTGCAAATTGAAGGGTTTATCAAGAATATCATGTAAATCAACATATACTAGGATCAATTCTGGGAACTTGTAATTTAAATTATGGATTAAGACCCAACAATAACATGAACAATAATTTAATTCAACTCAATTATGGAAATTCATAAATACACAATCTTTGTATTTTGAAAAGGGTTCTTGGACTTCATGGGTGAAAGGATCCCATGAATAAACACCTAACATACCTGAATCTTATGGATTCTTGAAGTTCTTGAAAGATTTCTTGAGTTTGTTCTTGATTTCTTGAACTAGGGTTTTCGCCTCTTTAGAGAGAATGTTTTTAATCTTGAGAGAAAATGAGGAAATAATGATGTAATAGGATATTTAGGGCATAATTTCGTATTTAAGGCCAATCTGGGTCATGGAAAAAGACCCTATTACCCCTGGAAAGTTTTTAATTTTCATTACTAAAAACTCGATTTAGGCCCCTGGCACGACGCATCACAATTGCGTCGTGCCAACTGAAAGTAGACAACTAGGAACTGGGCTGATGGCAAGACGCGGCGCCATCGCGGTGCCTCACTTGATGGAAAACTAGGCCTTGACGTGATGCGTCATTATCACGGAGCAACACTGGAAAAGTGAGAATTGGGAAATAGGCTGGTGGCACAACACAGTGGTATCCCGTTAGCTCACTGGAAAATTACCATTGCCATTTGGCTTGTCTCTGCGACGCACTGGGTGCCAATTTGGCACACAGCTTTACAAAATATGCTATAACTCTTCGCCCGGGCATCGGATTTGGGCGAATTTTATATTGTTGGAAAGCTGACTTAATTTCCTATGCATTGGTAAGCTCTAAACTGAAAAATACTGAGTATTTCAAAAAGATCCTATAGGATAACTCATGGACTGATAGTTAATTTAAGCTAGGAAAATATGGAGTATTACATAATAAGAAGAAGAAGAAGAAGATCAAAGTTAATTGAGTAAAATTTGCTAATTGAGCTTTCTAATATGTTAGTTAGGAGAGTTTTGTAATTTAATATTTTCTAAATAAAAGCGAATGTGATCAAGCATCTTTGTTCAAAGTGAACAAATAAATAAAAAAGAAGAAAATAATATAAATTGAAATCAAAATAAAACACTAATAAATCTTCAAAATATTTATAAATAACTCAAACCTCTACGTTGCATCAAACTATTATAACCATTTTCTTAACGAATCTTTCAAGACAATTGAACTTTCTTCTTCATCTTGATGAACTCGTACAAAAATAGTGTGAACATCTCTTAGATGAACCTTTGAAGAATATTGAAACCATCATTTTTATGTCATCTCTTTATTAACACACGATTGATGAAAAAGATGAAGAAGAAAATCATCTCTTTGATGAACCTTTGACAATATTGAAAACATCAACTTTTTTATGCCATCTCTTTTGATTATTAACACATGATTGATGAAAAAGATGAAGATTAAAATCATCTCTTTGATGAACCTTTGAAGAATATTGAAAACATCATCTTTTTTATGTCAACTATTTTGATTATTAACACATGATTGATGAAAAAGATGAAGAAGGAAATCAAAAAAGGAGAAAAATAACCAAATAATCATACAGAAATTGAGACAATGAAAATTTACATTCAATAACTCCATAGATGATTGTTATTTATAGATTGGACAATCCAACAAAATTAGGTAGAAGTGAGTTGGGGAGACATATTACTTAAGTAGAGAATACAAATAGGTAGAAGGTTTTTTGTTACTCATTAGATTTAATTAGAACAGTAAATATGATTGGTCTTTTTTATTTAATAAATAAATTGATTAATGAAAAGAATGAAGAAAAAAACCCCAAAAAAGAGAAAAGAAAACTTGGATATGGATATTTAGAATTTTAAAGTGTACAATAAAGAATATATATATATGTATGCATGTATTATTGATTTTTGAGCTTTATCAAATAATTTTTAATTTTTTCTTGCATATTTAACATGTTTAAGAGAGTTTTAAGGAGTAGTTTTTTTTTTTTTTACAGAACACATGAATGAGAAAAGTTTAACAACATTGATGATGAAAGTTATTTAATATGACTCTCTTTAATGTTGTGTATAATGTCAAGGTGAAGTTTTAATCTTTTAAATTAAAAAAATAGTCAAAAAAAACTACAAAAAAAATAAATGACAATGGAGGCTTCTAAGGCATGCCACATAAGATGGACTAAAATCCTCCTTTATATATATATATATATATATATATATATATATATATATATATATATATATATATATATATATATATATATATATTGATTTTTACATTACATGGAGAGATCTCATTTTATTTATTTATATTTGGGAATTTTGAATAATGTTTTGGTCTGCTTTTTAATTTTCTAATTTTTTCTATCTTTTGGTTATTTTCACAAATATGTTTATAACTTTCAGATTTGTATATGAGCATTGTAAACACCTAATTTTTTTTACAAAACCTAAGCGTTTTTTTTGCCATTTTAGTGTTCAATTTTATTTAGGGTCTAAATTAGATATTTTAAATTTATCTTATTTTTAAAAAAAAATTTTGAAAACTACAAAAATAGAGTCACATTTTAAATAAGTTTTTCTTTTATTATTTATTTATTTATTTATTTTTAAAAAAATAAAAGAAAAAAAAAAGAAATTTTTCTAAATTATATTTGTTTTCTTCTTTCAACTTTTAATGTTGCGATAATAATATTTCTTAATCATATTTCTAAGACTAGCTAATTAACTTATTTTGTATTTTTTAGTTTTAAATAGATTTTATTATTTTTTATTTTATTTAAAATATTAATTAAAAAAAAATCTTAAACTACCATTCCCATACCCTAAAACCACATCCCTATTTTCCCTCCAACACACTCCCATCATTCCCTCAACTCCCCCCACGTCTCTCATGTTCATAACACACGACACACACACACATGCAGGGATATATACATGCACATTGAACAACACAAAATAGAAGGAAGCAAAAGAAAAAAAAACAGAAGACAACAAAAGAAAAACAAAACAGAAGACAACAAAAGAAAAACAAAACAGAAGACAACCAAAGAGAAAAAATAGAAGATTGGAAAGGAGAAAGAAATATGCACACTTGAAGAACAAAAGAGTGAAAAACAAGGGAAAACAGTAGGAAGAAAGAGGAAGAAAAAAATAAAACATAAGAAGAAGAGTTTGAGTTTGAAGTTCCGGTCGAGTTTTTGGTGACGTCTATCGTGCTTCTCTTTTAGTTAATTCATTATTCAGGTTTTTATCCCATTCTACACTATTTATTTTATAAGTTTCGTCGTGAGTAAAAGCATGAATAAAGTTATTTTCAATAGTTTCTTACGTTATCTAGCGCGTATATTTTGTTACTTTCATGTATTTCGTGCTCTATCATTTTAAAAATATAATTCGTTTGTTGGTTTGAAATAATATTCATTAAAATAATTTTGAGTTTTGCATAAGATAATTTTGGAGTTGTTAACGTTAGAAGATATAGTGATACATTTAATTAGTACGTGATTAGTGTAATTGTGTTTAACTGAGAACAAGAATATAGGATTCATGCATGCATGCATGTAAAAAATAGAAAAGATGGATAACCAATTCAAAAAAAATACACACACACCTGCGCACATTATTCTTCATATACTAACTGATGTACTTAACTAGAAATGAAACTAACTAAATTTTATTACTTTCCTATCAACATTCTGTTTCCATAATCCTCCAAACCAAATATAAATTATTGTCGTTCAAAGCAAGATCGAAAATATTATGTAACTTCAGAAATATGTAGCTTTTCTAGCTAGAATCTTCATATGGTGTTTCAAGATGAAGTTGATTATAATTGCGTGATTCCTTATTTCAGTCACGTCATGTGAACCACTATCTCCAAATATACTGTAAAGTGGTTAAATTAGATTCAAACTGAGATAAAATATAAGACGTAGTTCACAATGGCATTCTAGTAAGTTGGAATAAATTGGAGTTTGATACATGGTTAATGACTTGATTAATCGTTTCCTTAAAGGAAAAAGTGTCACTAACGAAGAAGGTTTGCTAACTATTCCATGTTCTATTATCTTGAGGCAAAGGTTACAACTTTTAGTGCACAATTACTGTGATCAATGTGCTGAAGGAGAGTAGTTTACATTTTTTGATGCTGAAAAAAAAAAAGCTTCAATTTGAATCCTTCTAGTCTACATGTTTACTCATCACAATCGATCTTGCAAGAGAGTGAATTCATAAAAAATGAGTTAAGTTCTTAACTTAAAAGAACATTAAAGTTTATTATACAGGTGAAAATTAATGATGAAGTTGGAAAGCCCTGCTACCAACCATCGTTATAATAAAATTAACATATCATTTTAAGGCCGATCTAATCGAGATAGATAATTTATTTTTACATGTTAAAATCGTGCTTAAACATGAACAAAATGAAAACGATTCATAAATGCCACAAAGGCGCGAGAAATATACCAAAACTCGTGGTAAGGTCGAAAAGTACTACTATCGATAAGCCATACATCAATACATATTTTAAATATATTCAAACATAAATAAAAGCGGGATACAAGTCACTTTTAGGCCAACAAATATTATGTGTCCAAAAGATTAATTTAAGCCAGAAATAAGTCATTAAATCGACCGTTCTAGAACCACGGGACTCAAGGGGTTTCTAACACCTTCCCCTCGGTCAACAGAATTCCTTATCCGAATTTCTAGTTCGCAGATCAAAAAAAAAGACATTTCTTTTTGAATAGGGATTCAATAAGGTGACTTGGAACACCCAAAATCAATCCAAGTGGCGACTCTATAAATAAAATAATCCCTTTTTAAAACATCACTTTAATTGGAAAACCCCATTTTCTCTAAAACCAACTCCCTAGAAGGGTCGGATGCGGTGAAAAACAAGGGTGTGACAGATGGCGACTCTACTGGGGAGGCAGAATTCGAGCTTTTATATTGACTTAATTGGCTTTATTTAATTTTGATATTGTATATTTTTGTCCTAAATATGTTCTTTGCCTACATGTTTATCGCTTTGATATTATTTGAATTGCAATATAAACTGTCTTCTCTCGCGCACCCATCTGAGTCTTCTGAGATACTGTATATTCGGAGATGCGGTATACGCTCCCGAGCTTGAGATACCAGAGATGCAGCAACGCTCCTGGGAAGGATTCTATAGTCACCCATGATTTAGGATGGAAAGGGACCAACAGTGAGGCCGAAAATCCCTGCTACCGGTAAAGTTGTCCCTTGCCGAATCGAGTTGTCCGCTCGTTTCATTGACAGTCTTTATACCTAACTCCACCAGGTTAAATCTAACATAACTGGCACTTAGACATGTCTATCCCTAATAGACTGCATTTTATTTGTATCACGTGTATTTTTGACTTAGTGGGGCTCGACCCTGGGGTCGGGTCCGTCTAGGCCATGTGTCACCTTTTGAGACCATCATGTACATTTTATGTGCTATTTGTTGCATTATAGGAAATGTCATATCGAATGTGGACCGGCTTTTAAGTGAATTAATTGATTTAGAAAAAAAAAGGGGTTAAATAAAAACTTTTAAGGGTTTATTTTGGAAAATATATAATATTTTTACCTAGAACTTTTCTGAAAAGATTAAGTGGTTTTAACGTCGTGGTCTCGTTATGTCCATTTTCTTTGGTTTTAAAATCTTTCTTAGGAATATCATAGAGCCCATTTTTGTCAAACACAATTAAAATTTTGTTAAATAATTTGGTCCACTATTTTGTTTTAATAATTTAATTATTTCAGATATGTCTTGTTCAAATGTCATCAAATTATTGTCTCTACTCTAGCATGATTTAGAAGACTTGGATACTTCCTATTTTGTCAGTTATTGTTTTCTCATGCGTTTTGAAATCTTATTCCATGTCGTTCCGTCAACTTCTTTCGAAAATTATTTTTGTCTTGCTTTAGGATGTTTAAAATAGAATTCTTATTTGCCATCATTATTCTATAGGGCAATATGAACTCAGTCGGAAGGAGTGACAAGAGGCCGAGGGATGATGAAGTACCCCATTTCATGGTGTTGGATAAAGTTCCAAAGCTATTGCGGATATGGTATAACAATATGACTGACTATGGACAGGAAGAAGTATATAAACACTTGGGATTTTTAAGGAGTCTGTTGAGTGTTGAACCACGAAGAGACGTGATAGAATCTTTGGTACAGTTTTGGGATCCTTCAAACAACGTATTTCGATTTTCCGACTTTGAGTTTACTCCCACACTGGAGGAAATAGGAGCATTTATTGGAAAGGAAAAGAACCTTAACCGAGGAGAACCCATGATACCGAAGCATGTCACTTCCGAAAGATTTTTCGAGCTACTGCACATAAAAGAGAAGAACATAGGAGGCTGCCTAGAAAATGGATGGGTTCGTCTAGAATTTTTGTACGAAAGATATGGTCAGGAAAGGGGATTTGAGTTGTTTAAATCAGAACTTAGCAACGGGGGGTGCTACCGAACCTGGAAAAAGCACAGTTCTGAAGCATTCATTGTGGCTTTTTTGGGAATCATGGTATTTTCAAAGAGAGGAGGAAAAATCAGCACTAATCTGGCTATGTTTATTACCACTTTTCAGAAGAATCCTAAGGTCACCCTCGTGCCCATGATTTTGGCAGACATTTATCGGGCCCTGACGATGTGCAAAAATGGAGTGGACTATTTTGAAGGATGTAACATTCTATTGCAGTTATGGATGCTCGATCATGTTCGTTACCATCCATTTGTTGTGGATTTTCGAGTCGAGTGGAATGATTATATCAAGGGCCATGATAAGAGGATGGAGGACCAAAACTTTCCTGAAGGAATAAGAGCTTGGAAGGAGTACTTGCAGGGGTTGACGGCGGACAAGATAGTTTGGAATTATCATTGGTTCCCCTCAAAAGAGGTGATATATATGTCTACTTTCCGACACTTCATCATCTTAATGGGTCTCCGAGGTGTTCAGCCCTACGTGCCACTAAGATTCATGCGACAATTCGGTCGACGTCAGCATATACCGCCAGTCGAGGATATGAAAGAGTTCATGTACGAATTCCTCCCTGACATCCCTCTAAGGAAGACTGAGATACTTAAGATTTGGGGAGGATGTGTACTTTCGGGTTTCGATCACATGGTGGAAGACCGCGACAAGGGCGAGGTAGACTATTGGTATCTGCCATGTTTTCATGACCAGCCTCCTCCTAAAGCTATGCCAGAAAGGTCAGTCAGAGAGCCGGTGGATCGAGAAGCGGAGATCGAAGTCAGAATTAAGTAGGCTCGATGAGAGGTAGAAGAGAACTATTAGTCTACTCTGCACGTCTTAAATAAAGATTTGGAAAGGGCTAGAGAAGAATTGGTTCACCATGAGGCGAGATTTGAGGCCAGAATTAGGTCGGCTTGTAAGGAGATTGAGAGAGAGAACCGTGTTGCCATGCATGCCCTACAAGAAGACCTGGATATTGCCACCAGTGCTATGGAGCAGCAATCGAGTGATTTTGAGAAAGAGAAGGCCTTTCTGACAAGTACATAGTCGAAGCTTCGGGCTCAGCTAAAAGCTTTCATGGAACGGGAAAGAGAAATAGTGAGACGCTTCACGACTTTTCAAAAGGAAGTTGAAGTTGAGAAAAACCAGTGAATGACCGAACGACAGGAGCTTCACCATCAGATCGATGACCTTCATGAATAAGAAGGAGACCTAAAGCATACCGTTCGCACTACGCAGCATTGGGTGCAAAACTTCCATGAGAGTATGATCGAGGCCAGGGAAGAAGTACTTCAGCTCAGTGAAACCTTGATTAATGTTTATGCTAAGTATCTTCACCAAGGTGATGAAAATCTGGGCCGTCAGGCACGTGCTCTCGCTCCACATCTTCCAAAAGCATTATCCAGGATCTACTCAAGTCTGAGGGAGGATTAAGTTGCAAGACATCTTTGGAAGGCATCTTGATGATAATTATTAAAGTCCTTGTTTTCTTAGAGTTAGTTTCTTTATAGGATTTTTTAGTATTTCTCCAGTATTCTGAGTCTGTTCTAGTTTTAGATAATTTTAGTTTCCTTTCATTAAAGCTTTGTTTTAAGAACAGTTGGAAATGTATGGAAAATTTTGCATTTGTTTCAAGTTTTTATTCTCTTTATTTCTGAATATATATATATATATATATATATATATATATATATATTTACCATATCCATGAACTACATGATGATCTGATTCATGTAAAATATGATACGTAGGCAACCCACGGCGGGTGCGATCAAATATTTTTTCAAGTTTCAAGTTTCAAGTTTCAAGTAACAATTTTAAGATGTTGGTGTTAAATAATGAGGAAAAAATTAATTCATCAAAGCCGGGATGAAATAAGAGGGTTTTCTTAAGTCCATTTCAGGAAGGAAATCACTTAGGTGCATGACATTTGAGTTAGTTATGAATATATTAATATTTTTAAAAGCTCTAAATCCTTACATATTTGTTTCTGTTTCATAAGAGAGAGAGAGAGAATAAGGTGGTTGGTTGTGGTTAAGATGGCCTCTCACCCGTACAACACAAGGTATAAAGGAAAAAGGAAGATGACTTGAAAAGATGGAACAAAATCTGATAATGAAGAAGGTCGAGATCAGTTAGTTCCACGAGAGTTCGCATCTTTGGAGGAGAATGGGTTATTGAAGCAACAAATTGCGGAAATGTATCAGGCCTGGGCAAATGGACAAGCCCCGCCTTCCTCGATTCCTGGGCTTTCAGATGCAAATCATCCTGTTCTACTCAAGCCCAAGTCGATGATCCACTTTATCCACCTGGATTTGGTCCATACGCTAACATGTCTAGCGCTGCTGGCACATCCACCATGCGTCCTCCAAATCCATCATTCATGAACAACCCGCTTTTTATTTCAGTCGTGACAACTAATATAAATCCTCCATCAATGATACAGAAGCCTATCAACGAGCTAAATCATGATCAAGTCTATCCTCCTGAATTGGCATTCAAACCCATAAATTTATATCATCCCACTCATCAACCTAATTCTCATATCGTGATTGAGAAGGCTATTATGAATGAAGAACGAGAAGAGATAGCTAGAAAAATGAAGAGTCTGGAGCAGAGTATGAGAAACATACAAGGATTGGGAGGACACAAAAGCGTCTCTTTCAAAGACCTGTGTATGTTCCCTAATGTTCATTTGCCAATAGGGTTTAAGACCCCAAAATTCGACAAATATAGTGGTCATGGTGACCCAGTGGCCCACTTAAAAAGGTATTGCAATCAACTCAGAGGAGAAGGAGGGAAAGAGGAGCTGCTTATGGCCTATTTCGGAGAAAGTCTGACGGGAATAGCCTTCGAATGGTTTATCGATCAAGACATCTCCCATTGGCACGTTTGGGATGATATGGCTCAAGATTTTGTACAACAATTTCAATAAAATCTTGATACTATCCCTGACCGTACTTCTCTCGCTAATATGAAGAAAAAAACATCCGAAAGTTTTCGAGAGTTTGCCATAAAATAGAGAGAACAGGCATTTAGAGTCAAACCGCCACTGAAGGACCAGGAATTGATTGACGTTTTACTCCAAACACAGGAGTCCGATTATTTTCATCATTTACTAGCCGCGGTTGGTAAACCTTTTGCCAAAGCAATAAAAATTGGGGAAATGTTGGAGAATGGCATCAAATCAGGAAAAATCATGAGCCAAACCGCCCTCAGGGCCACTACACAAGCCATTCAGAGTGGATCAGGTAGTTTTGGAAAAAGAAGGAGAAAGGATCCATGATGGCATCAGGACCGGGCAATGCCCAAAGGGGACGGACCTCCCTTTACGTTCATGTCCAAAAGGGATAACCCAGCCCTCCTCAACATTATTATACACCTCAACCTTCTGTTCTTAATGCTCAAGCGTATGCCCGACCTCCTCAGCATCCACAATGGCGGGCACCTGCGCCACAAGGTTTTCATCCGCGGCAGCTAAATTTACAAGCTCCTCGTAATCCATATGTTCAGGCAGACTATACAAGAGAACAGAGGCCAAGGGAAAACTTCACCCCAATTGGAGAATCGTATACGAGCCTGTTGCAAAGATTGGTCAAATTAGGATGGATTAAACCTGTTTTGCCTTTCAAAGTGGATCCGAATGCAAGTTGTTTTGATCCTAATGTAAGGTGTGAGTACCATTCCAACGTCTAAGTTCACAGTACCGAAAATTGTTGGAATCTGAAGAGAGTCATTGAAAAGTTAATCGAAAGCAAGGCAATCATAATACAAAAAGAATAAGCACCAAATGTCATCCACTTCCTAATCACAGTAACACACACGTCGTGGGGATGATTTTTAACGGTAGAGACTACAGGCTAACAAGCCAAGCAATGATGGAAATAGGCACCTTGAAGGAGAACCCGGGTGAAGCACTGAAGTATATGCAAAAAGAATCACTGATCGTGAAAGGAGCGAGTTCCATTATAAGACCCCGAGATTCAAAATAGACGGTATTGTATGTTCCTGCAAAGCTAAAGGGAATAGCACAAGATGGGCTAAAACTATATGTTCCGAGTGGTCCCGCATGGTTCGACCAACAGCGCAACAACATGAGAAAGATAACAGAGCCAATTGTTATAAGACACGCAGCACAGCTCCCAGTGACAAGCTTGAAAACCATCCTATGGAACTACAACAAAACCACAGTGATGTACAAAGGAAAAGAGGTCATCGAATAAACAAACAAAACAGGGGGTTTGACTCGATCAGGAAGATACTATGTTCCAGAAGAATTAAGGAGACCAAAACAGTTTAAAGATAGTCAAGGGCCAATGAAAAAACCTGTCACAAACGAAGAGGCTGAGGAATTTCTGAAGAAAATGAAAAACCAAGACTATTCCATTGTCGATCAATTGAGGAAAACCCTGGCTCAAATCTCATTATTATCCCTGCTGCTACATTCTAAAGAACATTGTCAGACATTGATTAAGTTGTTGAATGAAGCATACGTCCCAAAGGAAACTACGGTATGTCAAATAGAAAGGATGGTTCATAGAATATTTGAAGCAAATAGAATCACTCTCACTGATGATGAGTTACCCACAGAAGGTTCTGGTCACAACAAGGCTTTGCATCTGACTATCAAATGCGAAGGATATTACATAAAAGGGGAAATGATCGATGGAGGTTCAGGAGTAGATATCTGTCCTCTCTCTACTTTGCAAAAATTAAAAATCAGCCCAGATAGGATTCGGGCCAATAATATATGTGTTCGGGCTTTTGATGGTGCAAAATGAGACACAATTGGTGAGGTAGATCTTGCTTTGGTTATTGGACCAGTTGAGTTTACAATCACCTTTCAAGTAATAGACATGGATACTTCCTACAACCTACTTTTAGGAAGACCATGGATCCACACGGCCAGAGCCATACCTTCTACTTTGCATTAAGTAGTTAAGTTTGAACACGATAATCAGGAAATCATTGTACATGTAGAGGATGACCTTTCCATACATCGAGATCCTTCTGTACCCTGTATCGAAACAAAAGGAGGTTGTGATTCTTCCATTTATCAAGCCTTTGAAATTGTGACAGCTGATCAAGTCATGGAAGGCACGCCGATTCCAGGGACTCATCTCTCTTCTACTTCAATCATGGTGGCTATCCAAATGCTACAAAATAGTTATGAACCGGGAAAAGGATTAGGGGTTTCGCTACAAGGAATTATAAACCCTTTAGATCCATCTGTTAGCCACAACTCCTTTGGCTTAGGCTTTAAGCCTACCGCAGCAGATAGAAAATGGGCAAAAGAGCAGAAGAAGAAGGCTTGGAAATTGACAAGTCCGGTTCCACACATTAGCCAATCTTTCATGAAAGCTCAAAAGGAAGAAAATCAATACCCATATACTAACAAGGAGGTGGATGAAATATGTCAAGGTCTCAAGGAAATGTTTTATGAAATAAACATGGTTCAGATGGATGAAGGCCCTAGCCATGTAGATGTGCAGTTCGTCGGGCTAAATATCAAGCTCACTAACTGGGAAGCCACTCCTCTCCCCATAAGGAAGGAGTCGTGGTAGTTTATTTTGTTGTTTCATTTTTTTCTTTTGTATTTTGGACTATTCTCAGGGTTGTAGTCCACATAGTTTAGTTGCTCTGCTTTCGTGTTAACCCTCCTATCCTTTCCGATTCAACTAAATGAAATTTAAGTTTTCTAGTAAATTTATCTTTTCTTCCCTCTTTTAATTTTTATTTTTCTTTATCTTATTTCAGTTATGTTAATACTGGCTTCGATAACATGGCATGTACGTGGAGTTCACATTTAGATCCTAAAAAGTTGTCTACTCTCGAATCAGCAAACCAAACGGTAGATAAATACGATGAAGGTGAAGCTGATAAGGAATTCAAAAAAGGATTAGATCAATTTGAGGATAAGCCCAAACCCAATCTAAATGACACCGAGATAATAAATTTGGGAACTGGTGAGAAGGTTAGAGATATAAAAATAAGTATTCATGCAGATCAGAATATCAGGAATGATATTGTTCAGATTTTGATCGAGTATAAGGATGTTTTTTCTTGGTCTTATGATGATACGCCGGGTCTAAGCACAAATTTGGTAGTCCACAAACTGCCTACATACCCTGATTTTTCACCGGTCCAGCAAAAGCAAAGAAAGTTTAAAACTGACGTGAGCGATAAAATCAAAGAGGAAATAATGAAGCAACTGAATGCGAACGTGATCAGGGTCGCTCAGTACACCACATGGTTGGATAATGTGGGGCCCATACTGAAGAAAGATGGCAAAATCAGAGTTTGTGTTGATTATAGGGATTTGAACAAAGCAAGCCCTAAAGATAACTTTCCGCTACCCAATATTCATATCCTTGTTGATAACTGTGCTAAACATGAGATCCAATCTTTCGTGGATTGTTATGCCGGATATCACCAGATCTTGATGGATGAAACAGATGCTGAAAAGACTGTTTTCACCACCCCGTGGGGTACTTATTACTACAAGGTCATGCCATTTGGTTGAAAGAATGCGGGAGCTACGTACATGAGAGCTATGACTACTATTTTTCATAACATGATGCACAAGGAAGTAGAAGTATATGTTGATGATGTCATTATCAAGTCCAAAACATGAGTCAATCGTGTATATGACTTGAGAAAATTCTTTGAAAGATTGCGAAAGTATAATCTTAAGCTCAATCCAGCCAAGTGTGCATTTGGAGTTCCATCTGGAAAACTTTTGGGCTTCATAATTAGCTGCAGAGGCATTGAATTGGACCCCTCCAAGGTAAAATCCATTCGAGAATTGCCGCCTCCGAAGAATAAAACTGAGGTCATGAGTTTTCTTGGAAGGCTGAATTATATAAGCAGATTCATCGCTCAGCTCATCACTACATGTGAACCGATATTTAAGTTGCTAAAAAAGGATGTTGCTATCCAATGGACAGATGAATGTCAAGAATCATTTGATAAGATTAAAGAATATTTGGAAAATCCTCCAGTACTGGTCCCACCGGAACCTGGTAGGCCTTTATTTCTATATCTGTCAGTAATGGACAATTCTTTTGGTTGTGTTTTAGGACAGCATGATATCACAGGCAAAAAGAAACAAGCAATCTATTATTTGAGCAAAAAGTTCACAAGTTACGAGGTAAAATATACTCTTTTAGAAAAGACATGTTGCGCCCTAACTTGGATTGCTCAGAAGTTGAAGCACTATCTTTCGTCTTACACAACCTACCTCATATCTCGAATGGATCCTTTAAAGTATATTTTTCAAAAACCTATGGCCACAGGCAGATTGGCGAAGTGGCAGATTTTACTTACAGAATTCGACATTGTGTATGTTACTCGTACCGCTATGAAATCGCAAGCATTGGCCGATCATTTGGCAGAGAACCCAGTTGACAATGATTATGAGACTTTGCAAACTTACTTCCCTGATGAAGAGATAAATTCAATTAAGGAAGAAGTTCAAGATGATATGTATGCGTGGAAATTATATTTTGATGGGGTAGTCAATGTCAAAGGAGTAGGAATTGGGGAGGTTCTTGTCTCACTGATCGGGCATCATCATCCTGCCACAGCACGACTCCATTTCTTTTGCACTAATAACACAGCAGAATATGAAGCTTGCATCATGGGGTTAAATATGGTAATAAATCTGGATGTACATAGGCTAGTGGTGTTGGGAGATTCTGAATTACTCATTCGACAAATTCAAGGTGAATGGGAAATGAGAGATATCAAGCTCATTCCATACAAACAGTTCTTAGAGGACCTTAGCAAAAGGTTCAAGTCTATCGAGTTTAGATATAATCCCAGATCCCATAATGAGCTGGCTGATGCCCTGGCTACCCTAGCTTCTATGCTCCCATACCCAGGAAATACGTATCTCGACCCATTAGAGATACAAATATGAGATCAACATGGTTATTGCAATATAATTGATGCAGAACCAGATAATGAACCTTGGTACTATGATATCAAACGCTTCCTAAAGTTAAAAGAATATCCAATACATGCCAATGCAGATCAAAAAAGGACTATTAGGAGACTTGCTAATGGTTTCTTCTTAAGTGGGGAGATTCTGTACAAACGAACCCCAGACTTGAACTTGTTGAGATGTGTTAATATTCAGAAAGCTGAAAAAATCATGAATGAGGTACATTCGGGGGTATGTGGTTCGCATGTGAATGGCTATGTTTTAGCGAAGAAGATTATGCGGGTAGGATATTATTGGTTAACTATGGAGCAAGATTGCTTTCGCTTTGTTCGCAAGTGTCATCAGTGTCAAATCCATGGCTATTTGATTCACTCGCCACCTTTAGAGCTGCATCCTATGTCTGCTCTTTGGCCATTCATTGGTTGGGCCATGAATGTAATCGGTCCAATAGAACCAAAAGCTTCTAATGGGCATCGATTCATACTGGTCGCTATTGACTATTTCACCAAATGGGTAGAAGCTGCTACTTTCAATCAGTCACAAAGAAAATAGTAGTGGATTTTGTTCATTCGAACATCATATGTCGTTTTGGTATACTAAAGTCCATTATCACAGACAATGCAACCAATCTCAATAGTCATCTAATGAAGGAGGTTTGTGAGCAATTCAAGATCATGCATCATCATTTTACCCCTTATCGTCCTAAAGCAAATGGAGCCGTTGAAGCAGCAAACAAGAATATTAAAAAGATTCTTAGGAAAATGGTCCAAGGATCTCAACAGTGGCATGAGAAATTACCGTTTGCTCTTTTAGGATATCGTACAACTATCCGTACATCGACTGGCGCAACTCCTTATTTACTAGTCTATGGGACTGAAGCTGTGATACCCACAGAAGTCGAAATTCCCTCGCTTCGAATCATTAGTGAAGCCAAAATTGACGATACTGAATGGGTCAAGTCTTGACTAGAACAATTATCATTAATAGATAAAAAAAGGTTGACGGCAGTTTGCTTTGGTCAATTATACCAGCAGAGTATGGCGTGAGCTTACAATAAGAAGGTACGTCCTAGAAAATTTGAGGCCGGCCAACTTGTTGTAAAATGCATCCTTCCATACCAAGAAGAGGCTAAAGGAAAGTTTGCTCTAAACTGGCAAGGTCTATACATAGTTAAACAAGTATTATCAAATGGAGCTTTGCAACTTGCGGATCTGGACGGAAAAATGACAGAAAAAGCTATCAATGTCGATTCAGTCAAAAGATATTATATTTGACACACTTGTGCTTAACATTCTCAAGTTGAGATGACGAAAGGCCATCATTCTACCTAACTAAATGTCATTAATCCCTTGTCATCCCTTCGATCCTTATTTATCTTTCCTTGCTCACCCTCTTTGGAGTCAAAAAAAAATATGTTAGCATTGAACTACGTTCGACCTGATTCCTAAATGGATATGTAGGCAGCCCTATCTTGGGGTTCGGTCTGACAAAAGAAAAAAAATCTTGGTATTAAAAAAAAGAGAGAGAGAGATATCCTATTGTCACTTTTATATGGCTCTCAAGTTGTAATTTATCCTAAAAATCCTTTTCCCTTTTCCATTAAAGACCTTTCGATCAATTTTTGAGAATGTCAAGCCTTGTGTGTTGTATATATATATATATAAGATATCAAAAAAAAAAAAAAGAGATATCCTATTGTCACTTTTATATGGCTCTCAAGTTGTAATTTATCCTAAAAATCCTTTTCCCTTTGTCCATTAAAGACCTTCCGATCAATTTTTGAGAATGTCAAGTCTTGTGTGCTGTATATATATATATAAGATATCAAAAAAAAATCTTATTAGTGAAAACCCTCAGGGGAGCCATAAGACAATAATGAATGAGACAATCGAAATTAGAGAGGTCAATCGAGAAAATCCTAGAAGGAATGACTTTAGTCAAACAAAATTTATCATGACAGGACAAAGATCAAGAAGGATAATTTTGATTTGATTGAAAGGTGCAACCTAATTCGGGATTAGACGGTTTTGAAGGATCAAATATCTACTCCAAATTGTGTGTCATGCGTTATTGAAGTCAATATACACCTCCAAATAAGCTTTCTTACTTTACTGGTAGAAATACCTTCTATTCAAACATAATTATTTTATTCCTTCTTTTGATTTTTTCTTATTTCACTTTTACACGCTCTGTCTTTTTATGGGTAAGTCTCGCACCAAATGCAAAATAAAGAAAAACGCGCAAAATTGACCAGCGCTCCCAGTGAAATTGAGCAGAGATTGTTGGGCGTTTACCACCGTGACAAGGACAGGGAGCCAGTTAAAATAAGTGTTACGAGTGAAGCATTTGAAAATGAAGAACAGAATCGTACTGAAACAAACAAAAATACAACAGAATTTGAAAGACAAAGATTTAAGCTCGCCAACCAATTAGTTGAATCAACTGTATCAATTTGGGGCAGAGATAAGGAAAACCTCTAAGGAATTCAGGGCCACAAACCAACTACCAATTTAAAAAGTCACAATTCTTTCTCTCTCTCTCTTGCTAGAACAAGGGCAAACCAATCTTGTGAAGTTTAGTGGAAAAAAAAACAAGTATAGCGAAGCTAAGTTTTCTTAAATTTTCTCTTTTTGTTATACTCCTATAATTCTAAGTTTGTATCAATATAATTATAATAATAATAATAATAAAACCCCTCATATTCAAGACTGGGGCATTTTTTTTTTTTCTAAAAAAAAAAGAAAAAAAAATCATAATCTTTATTCGTCTTCATAAGGCGACATCCCCTAGTGGACATCTTATCTCGTCTTCATAGGGCGCTATCCCCTAGTTGACATCTTATTTCGTCTTCATAGGGCACCATCCCCTAGTTGACATCTTATATCTTCTTCATAGGGAGTCATCCCTTAGTTGACATCTTTTTCGTCTTCATAGGGCGTCATCCCCTAGTTGACATCTTATTCGTCTTCATAGGGCGTCATCCCCTAGTTGACATCCTTTTCATCTTCATAGGGTGCCATCCCCTTGTTGACATCCTATCTCGTCTTCATAGGGCATCATCCCCTAGTTGACATCTTATGTCATCTTCATAGGGCGACATCCCCTAGTTGACATCTTATTCATCTTCATAGGGCACCATCCCCTAGTTGACGTCTTAGGAAACACCATTTCCTAATTTTTCTTATCCGTCTTCATAGGGCGCCATCCCCTAGTTGACATTTTTATTTCGTCTTCATGGGGCGCCATCCCCTAGTTGATATTTTAGGAAACAAACCTTCCTATTTTTCTTCTTTATGTCTTAATAGGGCATACAAAATCTAGTTGCATTTTAAGAAGCAAATATCCTAACACTTTTTCATACGTTCATAAGGCACAACTCCCTTTGGTTGCATTATTGAGAATAAGAATCTTATTTTATTGCATGCCTAGCTTTGATTTCTATCATTTTTATTTATTTATTTTTAAATTGTTGTGTAGTTTTTCTAATAACTCACAAAAATTTCCTAGTGCAAACTAGGGGCAGAAAAATTTTGTTTGTTTTGTTTTGTTTTCTTTGATGGCTTGCAGGTTTTCTACGAAACACAGGTTTAATGCCAAGAATTGCATTCCATCTCTGATTTGAGTAGTGAAGAATAATTAGTTTGATAATACAGAGTCAGCTATGCATCTGTAGCGGCCCAACATCCCAAGAGTCATCTTCATAACTCCTGATCAAGAGAACAAACATCCAAAAGTATTCTGTGAACTATCCTTTGAAAGAGTGTCAATGACGCAATCCAAGTTGCAAGTTCAAGTCTCAAATCCTAACTTCAAAATCAAATCTTGAGATCAAGGTACCCACCAGAAGAAGGTGAAGCAATAACTGAAGATCTAGGAGGAAGATCTGAAGTAAGAGAATCAAGACAATTAGAATAGACAGGTGATAACGCTCAATCTACAGCTCTTGTAGGAGAGTAAAGCGGTCGATGTCAAATATATAACCTAACTGGGTTGGGTATCGATCCCACAGGGAATAGCCGGTCAATAAGTAAGCAAAGATTATTAGACTTTTGGTGAGAGTCTTGTAAAAGGAGGGATTGTAACGTGCAAGTAATGTAAACAAAATAGTAAAGTAAAAACAGAAATAGCAAAGTAAACAGAAGGAGTATTTAGTAAGATGTTAATCAATGAGAATTGAGAGTTGGGGTTATGTCCACCTTATGAGTTATACGTCTCGATTGGCTATGATTTATGCGGAATTCAGGCATGCATGTGCTTATAGAGAATTGTATTCTATGGTAAATCCAAGCGTCTTTCGACCTTAACAAAGACTATTTCACTTTAACTCTTTCGAGCTTAAAGCGTGTCTAACGGTACAAATTCTCCAAGAGGTTAATCCAGTTACGACACTAACTTTTTAACAGGGGTTGGTGCCCTATTACCTTGACATTATCTCTTTTCCAGACATATAATTTTTCTTCCGAACAAGTTAATGCTATACTGACGTATTCTATGCGTTTGCAACCATAAGAATTTGCATTAAGATGAAGAGAATAATGATATAAGCAACATACGTGTCGCGAATTCACAAACTCATAGCAATAGATAGTATCTCATACGGATTCCATAACCCCAACAGAGAAGTTTAGCTACTCATGCTTGCAACGGAAAACACAATAGAAATTATCATCATACCAAAATAATCTCACGATAAGTATAGGGGTAAGAATGGCGTGAATTCCTTGCTGAGTAACGTTTCTCTTGTTGTGGAAATTAAGAATTGAATAGATGAAGAGAATAAGAATTGAAAGTGTTGAAAAGATTAAAATTGTTCGGATAGTAGAGGAATGAATTAGAAGTAGAATGAATAAAAATCTCTAGCAAAATAGGGTATTTATAACACCCATATCCTATTCCTACTAAGCTACTGCATTACTTAACCCAATCCTACTGGGTTACTGCATCATTATCCTAATCCTAATAAATTACTGCATCATTATCCTAATCCTTATAGGTTACTGCTGATCCCCAAAGTCTTGGAAAATGCCATTTTTGCCCGGGACAGGTTTTTCATGCGTCACTTTTGGTCCTTGGCGTGTAATATTCCCCTTCCTTCTTTCGTGAAGCTTTCTTTGGCGTCAAGTTATCCATAAAATGCTGAAATCTGCATCATTTATACCTGAAAACTTGCTAATCACGTTTGTTAGCTCAATTACAGGAAAAAGGACTAAAAGTGCATGAATTATATATTTTGTCCTCAAAACTTAGCTAAAATATAGTACTTTAGGCATGTAAATTCGCCTATCATCAACACCCCACACTTAAAGCTTTGTTCGTCCTCGAACAAAATATCATGTCCATCTAAACATCCACTTAGGGTTTCATAGTAACAACACAATATATTCATCAAGACAGGCACGACAATTATTAACAAAGAGTAGTTTTCTGATCACTTCTAGAAATAATTCAACCTCTAATATAGACTCGTGATGATGGTTAATTCGTATTCAAAAGTTAAGGCACGGAGAATGATACACAACTACCCAAAACTCATCAACCATGTGTGTCTCACAATATATTACCCATAATCACTCACAAGTATAGTATATTTATCGAAACATGGGTATACGAGTATCCTTGCTCTCGCTCTCACAAAGAATTCATATGTTGCAAGTGATGACCATAGGCTTGCCCTTAGTGTAATGCTCCACTAAATATCAGAATGCTAAGCTTAGGATTAAATAGGTCTTTTGCTGGTTGTAATGTAGGCTAAGGGACGGGTAGGACTATTTTGGCCAGAAATAGTGACTACGTTCCTAAGCGCTTTAATACATCACATTATGCCATTTATGCTTTCTTTCAAACAACCTTTCTACTTTCTTTTAAACTACCACCCTTTCTCACCTCTTTTGTTTTTCAATTTTGAACAGAATTAACTTTTTATTTTTCTTTTCCTTTTTCTTTTAATAACACACCTCTTATGATAGCAATTATTTTTCATAACAAATTCAAGCACCAATACATTCTAAGGCTTCATACTCACCCAATTTCCTGTTATTTTGTCACATGACTTTATACTTTAAAGCACTTAGGAATTTGGATCAAATTATGGTCTTGAAAAAAAAATGGATTAGGCTTACATATGAGGTTGTCAAAGAAAATAGGCTAAAGGCTCAAAGGGGTTAACTAGGATAATGTCCATGGGTAGGTAAAAAGAAGGTAAACAATCATAGGTTACCAAAGAAATGCCTAAATCATCTCCTAACTCACACTCTTTATTTCGTTTTACATACATACCAGGCAAGTTCTAGCATCAGCCACAAGCATAGAATATACTATCATCTCACACACACAAGGCACATGGTCGACATTATTGGGAGCAGTATAGACTCTTGACCTATCGTATGAAGGAATTAAACCACACAATTATCACACAGTGAGTCACACTTAGAGCCTAAACGCCTCAATAGTAATGATTTTATCACAGACTCTTGTTATAATACCATGCTGCCTATCAGAAAAATTTTATGCAAGGTTTTTTTTTAAAAATTTATCTAAAAAAAACATAAATGCAAATACAAATACCAGCACCCCACACTTAGACGGGACACACTACCCTCAGTGGAAAATAAATAAAAAGAACCTGGTTAGTCGGACTCCTCCTCTATGTCTGGGGTCATACCCCCTTCGTCGGAATCATCATTGGAGTCGTCGTCATCAGAATTCTCCTCCACGTCGGAGTCTGGCATTCGTCGATCATCATCGGTCGGCACATCATCATCAAGAGATTCCTCAAAATATGTACCTACTCCACACATCGCCTTCGCGTGCTCATTCATTGGGTAGTCATAATCCAGCTGTTGGAGCTCTGCAGTAGTTGGAACACGTCCACCGCTCATCATTGTAAATCGAGTCATGCCATAAAGATGGCGAAAGAAACTCTCATCTCGAGCATGCCTTTATGAAGTGGTAAGGTTGACTCCATGCGTGGTTTCAGCATCTTTAACCTTTGGGAGATCAACCTTTTTTGGGTTGTATGGGAGTTTATAATCAGCCGGTTCCTCTTCGATGTCTTCCTTCCTTAGTATTGCAGTCAACAGGTTGCCAAAGCTGAAGTGGGACCTCTTGTGTAGCCTAGCTTTCCTCATTGTGGATCGAATAATTGCCCCAATGTTGATAGGGACATTCGTCATCAATGCATATACCAATCACACTCTATCTCTTGTTATCTTTGTGTACTGAGTCCCTGGAATTAGGCAAGAGTTGACTATGCGCAACCATATTCTTGCTTCTCTATTCAAAGGAGCATATGGGAAGGTGTTGTGTCGTCCGGTGTCCTTGTGTCTACTCCACCGTGCCATGGACCTTGTTCCACAGAGAGTGTGTCGAATGGCTCTATATGGAGGTCTACTGTACAGCTCTTTGAATGGTGATGGATCAACAGCAGGCAAGCCAAGAAAGGAGTTGAAGAAATCCTCATTGAGTTGTAAAACTTGGCCCCGAATCTTGACTTCATTCCCTGTGGTTTTTGGTGACCAGTTGGCATAGAATTCTCGTGTTAAATTGAGATTGCATTCTCCCATGTCTCGGAAGATGAAATCAAGATGTAACGCCATTATCTTGGCCAACATGCGCGGTTCTTTCTTTGCTAGGCTTTCCTTGTTTATCAAGTCCACATGAACATATTTCTTCTCTTTGTTGTTACTATACCATTCCTTTGCTTCCTCCTCTAAAACCCATTTAATTCCGAACATGCGGCGCAGTACTTGCATCGATGAAGGTTCTCCTTGGTCTTTGCGTCCTCTTTTCTTGCCTTTTTGGGAAGTGGTTGCCTTATCTTTGCCTTGTCTTACTTTGGGTGCCATTGTACCTGAGACTAAAACAATGTTCATGTTAGCGTCATCTCGATGGATACAATCTATAAACAAGCAGTAGTGGCACCACCCCACACTTAGTTTGTTGGTACAGACTAGTGAAGTGAAAGTGGTCGATTACTCAGACTTCATCGGCATACGTTTTAGGTGCTATATTCCAACAATAAAATCAGTGCAGTCATACTTCTTGTATTCTTAGCAATACTTTCATGTTTGATATATCAAGACTACTACATAGGGATTGAATCAAGGTATAGCATCTAGAAATAATCACAACCTCCTATGTTGGTAGTCAACCATAATTCTCATCTTGATGAACAAGTTATTCCAACATGTAAGCTTTCTATTGACAAGATTATGCAATTTTTTGTGACCATGTCAATTCCGCAAAAGTATGACTGTGCATCAAAATCAAATTCAAGTTGGAAACATGTTAAGATCATTCTTACGTATTCTTGCACACACTTAGTTGTATCACAACACATCAACCACATTCAAATCCACAATACTACTTCAAGATTTAACAATTCATAATAAGCGTAGTAGTGTAGTACTTATGGAATATAAATGAAGAACAAAGAAGTACTTACTTGGTTGATGACCTTGGATGATGTTCTTGCAAAGTAAAAGAGCAAAAGGAAAATTTTGGAGAGGATTTGGAGGCTATAGGCGGCGCTTATGCTAGGTTTCCAATGTGTTTTTGGTCTAAGACTAAGTCTCTTATTTATAGGAAAGGCTTGGGTTGGGTTTTGACCAATTTAAAATCGGATTTGGAGACAAGAAGTGACCATAGGCGGCGCCTTTTGCTTTGCCTATGCTAGGCATAGGCGGCGCCTTTTGCATAGCATTGTTGAGCATAGGCGGCGCCTATGCCATGGCATTCTAAGGCATAGGCGGCGCCTTTCACTTAGCATATGAGATTCAGAGACAAAAGGCATTGGCATAGGCGGCGCCTATGCTATGGCATACTTGTGCATGGGCGGTGCCTATGCTATGGCACACTAGATTCCGAGAGCTTAGGCCATAGTATAGGCCTTGCCTTGTTCGTGGCCTAGTTTTACATAGGCCTAGCCTTGTTAGTTGCCTATATTTTCATAAGCAATGCCCAATCCATAGCCTTTTGCTTCTTCATTCCTAACTTACCACCTTTAACATGCAATACATCCAAATCAAAATTTGAAACCAATCTCCTCCTTTACTTCTCTTGTACCTACATTCACTCAAAAACAACAAAAACGATTAGAACAATGGGTTGCCTCCCATCAAGCGCCTTAGTTTTGGTCGTGGCACGACTCTTCTTTTTGGATTTTTGTTTATCAAAAGCAAACACGTAATAGAATGAAAGAAAGACAAAAAATGAAAAACGATGGGTTGCCTCCCATCTAGCGCTTGATTTATTGTCGCGGCACGACATAGCTATCTCGATTACTTAGACTTCATCGAGATAGATGGTGGATCGTTTTCTAAATGGATTCAGACGACAATGAGGCTTACTTGTAGGCATGCAATCTTCTTCGAGATGACCCTTGTGCATGCCTATCCCGGGAGGGATACCAATTATATCATCAATAGTCCAACCCATGGCTCTCTTGTATCTCTTCAGAGCAGAGATGAGAGCCTCTACATTCTGTTCACTTAAATCATCTGCCATACTTACCGGAAGTATATTTTCACTTTCCAAGAACACATACCTTAGATAGTCGGGGAGCTCTTTCGATTCTAGAATTGGTGGCTCTTCAATGAAAGTCTTCGCTGTTAGTGACGGTTGATTCTTAAGATCAAGGTCCAGCTGTTTAGGAGTATGAGAATAGGACCTTATTTCTGTTAGAGCACATGTAGGTTCTTCATAATCTTCATCATCCTTATGCTCAACATTCAGTAGCGCAGCAGACAATGGCGCAACAGTAAGCTGTTTCGCTACAGATAATGTTTTCTTATCCTCATAATGAACATCAGCTACAGAGAACACATTCATATCGCTGGGTTGCTTCATTGCTTTGCATATATCAAAACGGACCACTTCGTTATTCAACCGAAATAAAAGCTCATTAGCTCTCATGTCAATAAGCACACTTCCTGTTGCAAGGAAAGGGCATCCCAAGATTATGAGAACTTCAGAGTCCACCTCACAATCCAGAATAACGATGTCTGCAGGAAAGATGAATGAAGAAACCTTCACCAACACATCATTTAAGATACCAACAGGTCATTTTATCGACCTATCTGCCATCACGAGCCGCATATTGGTTGGTGTAGGGTCGCCCAACCCCAACTTTCTGTAGACAGATAGTGGCATCAAATTGATGCTTGCTCCCAAATCGCACAATGCCTTAGAAAAATTCATAGATCCAACCATGCAAGGAATAGTGAAAGCACCGGGGTCGACCTTCTTCTGTACTAGTGATCGGGTAGCGATTGTGCTGCAGTGATGAACAGTATCCTTCAACGCATAGCTTGCTGCTCGCTTCTTTGTCAAAAGATCCTTCATAAATTTCGCATACCCAGGCATTTGTTCTAGTGCCTCTACCAACAGAACATTAATGGTCAGCTGCTTTAACATATTCATGAATTTGCTAAACTTTGTATCATCCGCAATCTTCTTCAATCTTTGAGGAAAAGGTAGTGGTGGATAAGGAATTGTTTTCTCCACAGATTTCTTCTCCTCTTGCTTCCGTTTTTCATCCTTTTCAGGCTGCAACATACTCGGTGTGACGTCATGGACGTTGTGGGTGGTTTCTACGGCAGCTTCTCCTTTTGCCTTATCATCGATGTCTGCTGCCTCGTCAACCACTTGCTTGCCTTTGGATGAAGTTTCTAGCACCTTACCACTTTGGGTAGTAATAGCCATGCATGATCCGTCATTTCTTGGATTTTGCACAGTGTCGCTAGGTAAGGTGCCAACCTTTCTTTGATTGAGTGCTGCTGAAAGTTGGCTCAATTGCTGCTCTATTTGCTTGATTGAAGTGGAATGTGAGTCAACCAATTGCTTCATTGAGGACAAATAATTTATTACCTCCGTTACTCCTGCGCTGATTGCTTCCACTCCTTTCAACAGTTTAGCCATCATATCTTCCATATTTCCAGAACCAGATGTGGTGGTGTCACGTCTTCTTGGGGGAACGTATAACCCACTCTTTTCATTCTTGTTCTTCCAACTACCTTGGTCCTTGTTTCCAGATTTATCATAGTAGTTCTGACCTTAGTTTCCTTGGGTATTACCTCGGAAACCCCCCTGATTGTTCAAGTAGTTGGCTTCTTCTTCTGAATCAGATTCGTCTCTTCCTTTTAACGCAACATCTTTGACTTTTTCGGTCTTCCCTGATAATAGATTCTTTGTAAGAAGATCCACTTGCGTTTTCATGTGTGCCATATCTTGATCACGTTCTTCTTCTCTTCTCCTTTATTCAGTAGTCATGCCAATAGGTATAGTAGGGCTTGCTACCTCAGAATCCCTGGTATGCCAAGCTCTACTTTGCTTCGTCATCCGATCTAGCATATTGCTTGCCTGTCCAAAGGTGAGGTCCATAAATGATCCTCCAGCCGCATTATCCACCACTGGTTTAGTTATTGAATTCAAGGCTCTGTATAGTATCTCCATTAGGTAGACATTGGTCATGTGATGGTTTGGGCACCTCATAAGCTTCGTCTTGAACTTCTCCCATGTTTCATGAAGAGCTTCGGTTGGAAGCTATCGAAAGTTGCTGATTTCATCTCTTAATTGTGCTCTTTTGGATGGCGGAAAGAATCTTTCTAGGAAAGCGTCTCTCAATTGCCTCTAATTTGTAATAGAATCAGGAGTCAGCCCATTCAACCATAGAGTTGCCTCCCCAGACAGAGACAATGGAAATAGGCATAATCGAATTGCATTCTGGCCAACGCCAGGATTGTTAAACGACTTCCATGTAGAAATAAAGTTGATGAGATGCATATTTGGATCATCGCCTGCTAGTCCACCAAATAATCCCTTGAGTTGCAATAACTGAATCATGGTGCTTGTGATTTTGAACTTGGCTCCGGGTGCCAATGGTGGAGGAATAATGGCTCCTGTGGCTCCGACTCCATCAAGATCATCATCATCATCGTCGAAAGCTGGTTGTACAGGTCGGCGTTCATTCCTAAACCTTGCTTGATGATCTCTTATGTTGGTAGGTGTTGCGATCTCAGCAGCATGCCTAGGGTTTAGTAACTTGTCATCACCTAGGTCCTCGTCGTCAGGATTTATTGCTCGCCCGGGGTTATCAATATTCTGTTGATGCACTTGAGCGGCGGCTAGAGCAGCTAGTCTCGCCTGTTCCTGTTGAGCAGCCATCCTTTCAATTTTGTGTTGTTCCCCCATTCTGCCAATACGTTGTGGTTCAGGATTGATAGGTAATAACGGTTGACCAGAACTTCGAGTATGGGGCATGCACTGAATAAAAACCTACACAGAACAAAAACAAAAACTAAAAGTAAAAGTACAAGAATTTTTGACCAAAGGGTCTAGTAATTATCACAAACTTAATTGACACTTGTATTCCCCGGCAACGGCGCCAATTTTTGATAACGCTCAATCTACAACTCTTGTAGGAGTGTAAAGCGGTCGCTGTCAAATATATAACCCAACTGGGTTGGGTATCGATCCCACAGGGAATAGCCGGTCAATAAGTAAGCAAAGATTATTAGACTTTTGGTAAGAGTCTTGTAAAAGGGGGGATTGTAACGTGCAAGTAATGTAAACAAAATAGTAAAGTAAAAACAGAAATAGCAAAGTAAACAGAAGGAGTGTTTAGTAAGATGTTAATCAATGAGAATTGAGAGTTGGGGTTATGTCCACCTTATGAGTTATACGTCTCGATTGGCTATGAGTTATGCGGAATTCAGGCATGCATGTGCTTATAGAGAATTGTATTCTATGGTAAATCCAAGCGTCTTTCGAACTTAACAAGGACTATTTCACTTTAACTCTTTCGAGCTTAAAGCGTGTATAACGGTACAAATTCTCCAAGAGGTTAATCCAGTTACGGTACTAACTTTTTAACAAGGGTTGGTGCCCTATTACCTTGACATTATCTCTTTTCCAGACATATAACTTTTCTTTCGAACAAGTTAATGCTATACTGGCGTATTCTATGCGTTTGCAACCACAAGAATTTGCATTAAGATGAAGAGAATAATGATATAAGAAGCATACGTGTCGTGAATTCACAAACTCATAGCAATAGATAGTATCTCATACGGCTTCCATAACCCCAACAGAGAAGTTTAGCTACTCATGATTGCAACGGAAAACACAATAGCAATTATCATCATACCAAAATAATCTCACGATAAGTATAGGGATAAGATTGGCGTGAATTCCTTGCTGAGTAACGTTTCTCTTGTTGTGGAAATTAAGAATTGAATAGATGAAGAGAATAAGAATTGAAAGTGTTGAAAAGATTAAAATTGTTCAGATAGTAGAGGAATGAATTAGAAGTAGAATGAATAAAAATCTCTAGCAAAATAGGGTATTTATAACACCCATATCCTATTCCTACTAAGCTACTGCATTACTTAACCCAATCCTACTGGGTTACTGCATCATTATCCTAATCCTAATAAATTACTGCATCATTATCCTAATCCTTATAGGTTACTGCTGATCCCCAAAGTCTTGGAAAATGCCATTTTTGCCTGGGACAGGTTTTCCATGCGTCACTTTTGGTCCTTGGCGTGTAAGATTCCCCTTCCTTCTTTTGTGAAGCTTTCTTTGGCGTCAAGTTATCCATAAAATGCTGAAATCTGCATCATTTATACCTGAAAACTTGCTAATCACGTTTGTTAGCTCAATTACAGGAAAAAGGACTAAAAGTGCATGAATTATATATTTTGTCCTCAAAACTTAGCTAAAATATGGGTAAAATATAGTACTTTAGGCGTGTAAATTCGCCTATCATCAACAGGATCTTGTATATTTCATTTTTAGTTTCACTTTTTCTTTTTCTAATGTAATAAAAGGAGTCACGGACCGAAAACTCAACGGGACCTCACCTCGACTCTCCAACTCATCCATTCATTCCAACACCTATTTGAACTACACGTGACCTGATTCTCTTATAACCCGAGATATGTAGGATGCCCAAAGCCAGGGCTCGGTCACACCTCTTTCCCACTTATTTACGTATTAATATTGAATAAAGGGTTGAGCCAAAAATTAGTCATGTTTACTTCTTTGCTTGAAAATTCTCCATATTTCCAAGCAAAGAGGGTCATTCTGTAAACGCCTAATTTTTTTTACCAAACCTAAACGTTTTTTTTGCCATTTTAGTGTTCAATTTTTTTTAGGGTCTAAATTAGATATTTTAAATTTATCTTATTTTTTAAAAATTTTTTTGAAAACTACAAAAATAGAGTCACATTTTAAATAAGTTTTTATTTTATTATTTATTTATTTATTTTTATTTTTTTAAAAAAAATCTAAATTATATTTGTTTTCTTCTTTCAACTTTTAATGTTGCGACATTAATATTTCTTAATCATATTCCTAAGACTAGCTAATTAACTTATTTTGTATTTTTTAGTTTTAAATAGATTTTATTATTTTTTATTTTATTTAAAATATTAATTTAAAAAAAAAAAGAATCCTAAACTACCATTCCCATACCCTAAAACCACATCCCTATTTTCCCTCCAACACACTCCCATCATTCCCTCAACTCCCCTCACGTCTCTCATGTTCATAACACACGACACACACACACATGCAGGAATATATACATGCACATTGAACAACACAAAACAGAAAGAAGCAAAAGAAAAAAAATAGAAGGAACCAAAAGAAAAACAAAACAGAAGACAACAAAAGAAAAACAAAACAGAAGACAACAAAAGAAAAACAAAATAGAAGACAACCAAAGAAAAAAAATGGAAGATTGGAAAGGAAAAAGAAATATGCACACTTGAAAAACAAAAGAGTGAAAAAGAAGGGAAAACAGTAGGAAGAAAGAGGAAGAAAAAAATAAAACATAAGAAGAAGAGTTTGAGTTTGAAGTTCTGGTCGAGTTTTTGGTGACGTCTATCGTGCTTCTCTTTTAGTTAATTCATTATTCAGGTTTTTATCCCATTCTACACTATTTATTTTATAAGTTTCGTCGTGAGTAAAAGCATGAATAAAGTTATTTTCAATAGTTTCTTACGTTATCTAGCGTGTATATTTCGTTACTTTCATGTATTTCGTGCTCTATCATTTTAAAAATATAATTCGTTTGTTGGTTTGAAATAATATTCATTAAAATAATTTTGAGTTTTGCATAAGATAATTTTGGAGTTGTTAACGTTAGAAGATATAGTGATACATTTAATTAGTGAGCAATTAGTGTAATTGTGTTTAAATGAGAACAAGAATATAGGATTCATGCATGCATGCATGTAAAAAATAGAAAAGATGGATAACCAATTAAAAAAACAATACACACACACCTACGCACATTATTCTTCATATACTAACTGATGTACTTAACTAGAAATGAAACTAACTAAATTTTATTACTTTCCTATCAACATTCTGTTTCCATAATCCTCCAAACCAAATATAAATTATTGTCGTTCAAAGCAAGATCGAAAATGTTATGTAACTTCAGAAATATGTAGCTTTTCTAGCTAGAATCTTCATATGGTGTTTCAAGATGAAGTTGATTATAATTGTGTGATTCCTTATTTCAGTCACGTCATGTGAACCACTATCTCCAAATATACTGTAAAGTGGTTAAATTAGATTCAAACTGAGATAAAATATAAGACGTAGTTCACAATGGCATTCTAGTAAGTTGGAATAAATTGGAGTTTGATACATGGTTAATGACTTGACTAATCGTTTCCTTAAAGGAAAAAGTGGCACCAACGAAGAAGGTTTGCTAACTATTCCATGTTCTATTATCTTGAGGCAAAGGTTACAACTTTTAGTGCACAATTACTGTGATCAATATGCTGAAGGAGAGTAGTTTACATTTTTTGATGCTGAAAAAAAAAGCTTCAATTTGAATCCTTCTAGTCTACATGTTTACTCATCACAATCGATCTTGTAAGAGAGTGAATTCATAAAAAATGAGTTAAGTTCTTAACTTCAAAGAACATTAAAGTTTATTACACAGGTGAAAATTAATGATGAAGTTGGAAAGCTCTGCTACCAACCATCGTTATAATAAAATTAACATATCATTTTAAGGCCGATCTAATCGAGATAGATAATTTATTTTTACATGTTAAAATCGTGCTTAAACATGAGAAAAATGAAAACGATTCATAAATGCCACAAAGTCGCGAGACATATACCAAAACTCGTGGTAAGGTCGAAAAGTACTACTATCGGTAAGCCATACATCAATACATATTTTAAATATATTCAAACATAAATAAAAGCGGGATAGAAGTCACTTTTAGGCCAACAAATATTATGTGTTCAAAAGATTAATTTAAGCCAGACATAAGTCATTAAAGCGACCGTGCTAGAACCACAGGACTCAAGGGGTGCCTAACACCTTTCCCTCGGTCAACAGAATTCCTTATCCGGATTTCTAGTTCGCAGATCAAAAAAAAAAGAGTCATTTCCTTTTGAATAGGGATTCAATAAGGTGACTTGGAACACCCAAACTCAATTCCAAGTGGCGACTCTGTAAATAAAATAATCCCTTTTCAAAACGTCACTTTAATTGGAAAAACCCATTTTCTCTAAAACCAACTCCCTAGCGGGGTCGGATGCGGTGAAAAACAGGGGTGTGACAAGCATCATCTATTTTTTCAAAGTTAATTATATAATTCCCCAAACATTCTTACCATTAATACACATCTTTTATATATATTTAAATTATTAAATATATTTCCATAATTTTGATTTTCTCTCTCCTTAGAAATTGATACATAACACGTCTCACCTATTCCTCCCTCACTCTACCAAACTCCCCTCTTTTAATACATATTTACCTTTCAAATAATTTTCTTATCCAAAATATTTATCTTCTTCCTTCTTCCTTATTCTTTTTCCTTCAAATTCTTTAACCCTAAATTCTCCTTCTCCCTTCTCCCCAATCATGATTTCATCTTGTCTTGATGCCTATGTATCATAATTAAAAAAATATAATTTTTTGTTCATGATACATATGAATATACCTTCACGTCATTATATCATAGTCTACTAATTCATACGAAATATGAAGCTTATTGTTTGTTCATGATACATATAAATATATTTGTGTGTACATGTATCACAGTCAAAAGAATGAAATTGTTTCATTATCAATATGAATGTGTTGTGTGCCAATGTGTCATAGTCTTCTATTCATATGGAATATAAAGTTAGCATTTGCTCATAATACATACGAATGTATCAGTATGCACATGTATCATAGTTCAAAAAATTGTATGTGTCAAAGAGGATAGTATGTTTTTATTATACACATGAATTTATTTGTATTCATCCTATATCAAAATTCATCAATAAATTAATGAATTATTATTCTAAATAATAAAACAAAATTAATCAAATCACATAACCAAGATATAGATGTTTTTCGTCTTATTTTAATAAAATTAAAATTTTATTATTTTAAAGAGTAATAAAATAAAATTAATCAAACAAAGATACATTTCTTAATTTTCGTCTTATATTAAGAAGATTGATAAATTTAATTTTCATGTTAATTTTATGAGATTTAATGTAATCTATATCTATAATCTATATCTATATCTATAATCTATATCTATATCTATAATATATTAAAAGTGTGAACACCCTTAGAAAGTGACTTAAACTTTTTGCCCTCATTAAAAACTCTACAATAGACAAAACTGTCATTTACCATATTGCTAAATTATTATTTAATTATTTTATAATAATTTAGGTGTCCCATTAAAATTTGATTATTATTCTTTCCTTATTTAAACATAATTAAAAATACTATTAATTTTCAAAGTTTTTAATCTTTCCTTGTTTAAACATCATTAAAAATATTATTAATTTACATTTGAGGAACTAATAATAAATTAATCTTTTATGTAAGAAGACGTAACCAAATACTAATAGCTTTATTGATTAAGATGAAACACTTATAATGTCAAATTATATCTTTTAAATAGATACAACATTTATTTTAACTCAATTGCTATTTTTTTATAAATTTATTTCTATATGTATAATTATACTTATCAACACGAGACACACATACAAAGTACGTACACTTGACTAGTATCTCAAAATCATGGGAGAGGTAGTAATTATCTCTCGGATTTGTGTAAGTTAACCTTTTTTTTTATTACTTTTGAAAAGAAGGTCCCAGACCCAAATCAAAAGACGCATCCAATGGCCCATTTATTTATTTTTTACAACTTTTGCATAAAGAGTTTCAAAATATTTTTTTGATAGTCACAAGTCCTAAAATTCTGTGTGTAATTTCATGATCACAAAGTGGAAAGACATTTAAATACTATTGTAAAGTATCCAATCATATGCCTATTCCCACTCAAAGTCTCTGGCCCAAATGTTTGTAACGGCTGAAAACTCCCAAATCCAAAAAATTCTATATATTTAGATCCTAAACCCTTCATCTCATATACCCTAAAACAATAAAGGATGATTCGTTCGATTTGCAATAAATGAGGGCTACTTAGATGTGTTTGTTCTATATATATGCATTAACTTTCAAGATCTTTGCTTCTGGAAGCTCACATTCCTTCTTTTCTATCTCTAGTAGGAACTTGTATATTATGAAACATACGTAGAGAATCACAATAGCAAGGAAAGTTAATCTGCATAGAGGATCACAATAGCAAGGAAAGTGAATACCCACGCTTTCGAGGCACAAATGAGAGGCACATAGGTAGATTCATGACAAATATCATGAATAAAAACGCCGTTGCCTCGCGCAACATACCCCTAAAGCTCTAAGATCGTCTAGATATGTTGCTCTGTCCAATTCTGAGGGCTAGAAAGCAGAGAATAACGTCCTGTGAGGAAAATCTAGTAGCAATAGCAATATAGCCGGTCTTTTTCTTTTGATGGAATAGTGAATTTGCTCCATGAAATATAAAAAATAAGGAAATCTGCAAATATTTAAAGAAATCAAAAAAAAAAAAAATATTAGAGAAAACTACTTAAATTTTAGAGGCTCCATTTTTTTGTACCCTGGATACAAGGTTGAATTTGAATTAATAATGGAAAGATAATTCTTTTAATTTTAGGATCTCGTACAATTTTGTGCATCTTTTATTTTTTAGAAAATGTTCTGTTTTCACCTTAAACTAGACACAAATTTGATGAGACACACTCGAATTTTAGGAGGGTTCTATTACTCCTGGACTAATTAAAAACGTATTTTTGACAATTTTAGTGCCTACGTGGCACATCCGTGGACCTTCAGTGTATTGATTTTAATTAGTCCGGGGTTATAGGACCCTCCCAAAATTCGAACAGCAATTTCATGTATAGTTCATGATGGAAACAAAGCATTTTTCCTTTATTTTTTGTCTTTAACTTATAGATAGTAAGATAACTCATTTTATTTATTTATATTTGGGAAATTGAATTATGTTTTGATCTAGTTTATAATTTTCTATTTTTTCTATCTTTAGGTTATTTTTCACAAACATGTTTATGATATTTAGATTTGTATTTGGGCCTCATCAATTTTTATTACTTTTGAAAAGAAGGTCTCAGAACCAAATTGAAATCTGCATCCAATGTCCCATTTAATATTTTTTTTCTTACATTTTTTGCATATAAATAGATTCAAAATATTTTTTGATGATTAGAAGTCCTAACATTCTTCAAATAATTTCAAGACCACTAAGCGGAAAGACATTTAAAAACTATAGAAAAGTATCTAATCATACACCTATTCTCACTCAAAATTTCTAGCCCAAACATTTTAACGGTTGACAACTCTAAAACTTAATAATAATTGTATTCAGTTTCTAAACCCTAAAAATGACTTGTTTTATTTGCAATCAATTAGGGTTATTTAATTGTGCTTGTTCTACATGCATTTTAACTTTCTAAATATCTACTTTCTGGTAGCTCATATTCTTCTTTTCAATCTCTAATAGTAACTTGTGTATTATGAAACCTACATAGAGAATCACAATAGCAACGAAAGCATACCCATACTTTCAAGAGACAAATGAGAGGCACATAGCTAGATTCTGACTAATGTCATCATAATAAAATCATTGTTCCCGCGCAACATACACCTAAGATTCAATATCATCTGGATATGCTGCCTCTGTCCAATCTTGAGGGCTAGAAAGTAGAGATAACATCCTATGAGGGGGATGCTAGATGTAATAGCATTGTAGCAGGTCTTCTTCTTTTGATGGAATAGTGATTTTGATTCATGGTGTATATGAAATAAGAAAATCAGCAAATATTGAAAGAAAAAAAAAATTAGAGAAAACTATTTAAATTTTAGAGGCTGCATTTTTGTGTTTCTTAGATACATGGTGAGATTAATTACAATGTAAATCTATTTTCTAAAAAATTAGGATCACGTGCAATTTTTGTGCATCTTTTATTTTTATCTTTAATTTTTAGATAGTAAGATAATTCTATCTATTTAACATTTTTGGAATTTTGAATAATGTTTTTGTCCACTTTCTAATTTTCTGTATTTTTTTCTATATTTTGATTATTTTTACAAATTTTCTGGCCCAAAGTTTTTTAATGGATGAAACTCCTAAACCTAAAAAAGTTCTATATATTTAGTACCTAAACCCTCAGGCTCATAAACCTTAAAAGAATCAAAAAGATTTGTTCTGTTTGCAATGAAGTAAGCTATATATATATTAGCTTCTAGAGCTTTGCTTTTGGTAGCTCACATTCCTTCTTTTATCTCTGGTAGGAACTTGTATATTATGAATCTTACACAGAGCACCGCAACAAGAAGGAATCACATGAGATGAACATAGCTAGATTCATGACTAATGTCAAGAATAAAAAACTGTTACCTCACAACATGCACCAAAGCAGAAATAACATCCTATGAGGAGGATTGTAATAACCCTCGTAGTGATTTTTAGATTTTTTGTATTTTGATCATTTTCCCCTTCTTCGTTGTTTTTTTATATCATTTATGAGTTGTAAGAATGGTTGACGTTGTCCCTAAAGCATTCAAGAGTATTTTATGTGAGTTTGTGATTTTGAGTAGCCTTTAAAGTAATATAGATGGCTTTAGTTAATATTCTATGATCCGAGTGTCACATGAGAGTTTTGCCAGTTTCATTAGATCTAGAACGTCCATTTTGGGTTAGTAGCATAGTCGGTTTGGGTTCTAAAACCCTTTTTGAGTTTTATGCATTTGATTAAAATACGAGATTTATTGACCTAAAGTGGTTTAAAGGTGTAAGTTATTGATAATGACCTCCTTTGATAAATTCGATAGTTATATTGAGTTCAGAACATTAAAATTAGCCTAGTTGAATAATCGGATTTTTGTAGGGTTTTGAATGCATTCTGAGGGTCTATCGGGGAGTTCTAGATTTGTGTTTTTCAGCAGAGTTGCTATTTGCTGTAGTAAACCAATTCCTTCTTCACATTTGCAGTGCCTCCTTCGTGTTTGCAAAAAAAGATTTTATTGGGCATCTCGAACACAAAATGGTGGCTATGTTTGTGAAGAGTTGTCAGTCAGAGTCCGCGTCAACAGAGATTTTTTCATCATGTTCATGAAGGATAACTTATGTTCGTGGTGCTCATTAGGTCAGCCTAGTCCCAGATGTGACTTTCTATTACGACCCAACATATTGTAGCGTCACACCTACTCTAATCCACCTAGATTTGAGAACACTTACCACCTAGTAATATTATATACGAGAGTCATTAAAAACCAAAAAATACTTCTTTTATTACAACCAGTTTACACACTCTTAATTACAGCCGCAAAACATCTTTCAAGAAACTAGTCTAAATCGGTACAAGTGCTTTTAAGAGAAAATATAAGACAAAAGACACAACTTCTACTGTAGAACAATAATAAAAGCTGTAGGAGATAATTAATACATCAAGCATAAAACACCCACTGATCCTACAACCTCGAAAGAGTACATCAAGATTAGTATCAGTACAAACAACATGTACTAGTAAGAATTATCAGTCGATCCAAATTAAATCACATAAATATCACGACCCGAGGCTACCCCCTAGTCATAACACGGTGCTTAGAACCACAAGTGATCCCAAGCTAACCCATGTACTGGCATACTTCTTGATCAACAAGTTTATAATGTATATCAACTGATATATATATATATATATATAATACAACATGGCAAAACTAAGAGAGTACTAGAACTACACATCATGATTCTGACTGACTATCTATAACACCTCTACTATACTGACTATAAATAGTTGGGACATGCCTCCAACTACCACTAATCAATACATATGGGTAATCAAAATATAACACATGAACTACAATAGACTGGAGTCCCCAAAATAAGGAAACTCGTCACCTACTAGCTGAATGCTGGGAACTGCCTAACCCTGGTGTGGACTACATCTGGTACCTACATTATGAAGGAATATAGCCACAAACGCATATATGCAGTCAGTACATTGGAATGTACCGAGTATATAGAGACATGCACTAAATCATGGAAGTATTTAAAACATGTTTTACAAGTGAGAATATAAGCTATTTATTGAATCGTGCATTAAACATAGTTGTGCATAAAAATGGTAAGTCATAGTGAAATTTATAAGTTCATAAGCTGAAAGCAATTCTTTAAGCTGGGAAGCGGTAGAAACATGAATATGGTATGTAAATCTCATGTAAAGCTGAACATGCTGTCAAACTGAACTGAGGATCATGTATGGATATTGAGCATGAAAACATGAACATGTAAAACTGAGAATGCAAGACCAAGTATAGCATGTACTGACATGACCTGAAAACATAAATAATCTATAAAACTGACTAGATAATTACTAAAATTTGATTACTTGGTCAGGCAAACCTGAACTAAGATAAACTGAATACTGGCTGAAACTGTGGGAGCTATTATGTAATCGACATAAACCATGTGAGCTATCATGGATCCCAACATCTGACCCATGTTGAGGAGGGTTGTTCTATCCTTGCCATTGGAGTTGAACCTGAACCGGAGTGATCACTAAACCACTACTAAAAAAAAACTGAAAAACCGACCACAGATTGTGGTCAGAAAAAACCGACCACATGTGGTCGTTTTTTTTTAAAACTTTTTTTTTAAAAGCGACCACAAGTGGTCGCTTTTATATTTTAAAATTTCAAAATAATTTTTTCAATAATTTTTATATTAATTATTAATTATTTTATAAATAAAAATTAAAAAAAATTAAGAAAAGTGGTCGTTTTTTAAAAATAAAAATATTTTAAAAAAACCGACCACTTGTGGTCGGTTTTTAATTTTTTTAATTTATTTTAAAAAAAATATTAATTATTAATTATTTTAAAAATAAAAATAAATAAAAACAAGAAAACCGATCACTTGTGGTCGGTTTTTAATAAAAAAAACAAAAAAAATATTTGTAAGTGGTCGGTTTTAATTTTTTTTATTTATTTTAAAAAAAATCGACCACTAGTGGTTGGTTTTTAATTATTTTTTTAAAATATTTTTAAAAAACGGACCACACGTGGTCGGTTAGAAATTCTTTTAAATTTATTTTTTTTAAATCGACCACTTGTGGTCGGTTTTTGAACTAAAAAAAATAATAAATAAATAATTTTTAGTGAGTAATAATTATATAGATGTAATCAAATATATATATATATATATATATATATATATATATATATATATATATTATTTTCATTAAAAATAATTATATATATATTTTTTTCAAATTACACTGATCGCACGATGTCGATAACAGTCTATTACAAGGTAATATAATTGTGGATGTGATATATATAGTACTCATTCAAGCGTTCATACACATAAATATATATATATATATATATATATATATATATATCACGATCCGAACAAGGGCCCTGGCAGTGACGAGCATTCCGAACCATAAAAGCCCGAAACACCCCTATCTATCTGATAATCATGTACATAATTCATGACAAAAAAATGCGAAAGATACACAATATAATGGAAACATGGTCAAGAATCATATGAAAACGAAAATGGGGAATAGTGTCCCACAATCTAAATCAACATCTCTCAAATCATCTGTGAAATCTCTACTACATGACTGAAACAATGTCTATCTGAAAACTGGGACAAGGCCCCCAGCAGACCCAAAACTAATAAATGATAAATGAAATAGCAGACATCAGGCCTTCCGAAATATAGAAGGCTCACCACTTAATTCTGCGATCTGTCGAAAGAAATTTACTGGTTATCTAGACCCCTAGACTGTGCCTTCGAACCTAGGAGGAAAGGGGGTCAATACAAAAGTACTGGTACGCAGAGAAATAAAAACAGAAGTATAATATTTCTAAACAATATAGGTGAGAGCCATTATAAAGTAGTTTCATATCAAATCATTTGAAAACACATGGGCATAATGTAATTGTTTTCAATAACAATGAAATGCAACTGAGCTAGGTGGAATTCCCTACATGATTTACACCAACTGTCAATCCTCGGTTGCCGCAAAGATTAGAGTACAAGTGCGGGAGAGACTCACAAGACCATGAATCATGGTGTATCGACCCAATGGTAGTGCCCAAGATCACTTAGCCCGGGCTCCTACCTATAATCCCAATTTAGGAATGACATAAAGTCAAGTACTCAAGATCACTTGCCTGGTACCAAATTCCCGTGTCGGCAAACACGGTTTCCAGCGATGAGCCCTTACACTCAAACGCCTTCTTCAGGCATTCACCTATCTCATGTAAAATAAATACATTTAAATTTCATCTGATTCAATCACATATCATATTCTGTAGGGTATCGTCATACCCGACTTGCAAGCCATCAATATCACATCATTCTTCTCATTCAACCATTGTATTCAACATGATTAACCTTCTCGTTTTCAAGTCAAAATCATATCAATTCTTAAAACATTTCATGTCATGCTCTTCAAGATGTTTTCAAACAATTTACATCATATGAACATTTAAAACAAATTCACATCAAGAGAGGAAATTTCATATCATTCATGCTCTCAAGTTCACATCTTTTCAAAATACATGCATATACATATATCATATAGCAAATCACTTTGGGAGTAGGCCTAAGGGCCGAATCAATATCATAAAACATTTAAAATCATAATCATATTCGTAATTTCAAAACCCCCATTTGTAAAACATGAATTTTTTCAAGCCCATGAGATTTTTTAGATAACCTCACGTACCTCGATTACTATGAATATTAGGTGCTTCTTGAAGCGTATGTTGAGAGGATTTCAAATATGCAATTAGTTTCTAAAACCCACGGTTTAATCTTGAGTTGCTTGGGTTTTTATTTTGAAACCCTAGAGAGAGTTCTTGAACAATTTGGATGAATGAAGGTGTATTTTAAGGTCTTTGGGAACCGAATTTCGTGTTTATGGCTAAATAAGGGTGGAAAAGGACCATTTTACCCCAAAAATGGAGTGCTTAAGTCACCTGAAACCTTTACATTGGCGGTGCCGATGCTACCGCCTATGTTTACATAGGTGCCGCCTACGCTATCGCCTATGTTTACATAGGCGCCGCCTACTACTTTGAAAGGCCATAACTTCTTGCTCGGGTGCTGGATTTTAGCAAAATTGGTATCGTTGGAAAGCTAACTGAAAGACCTATCATTTGAAACATAGTAGGCTCTTTAATTCGAAATATACAAAGAGTTATGTTTGATGGAAGCTGACACAAATTACAACATCCACTAAAACTTAATCGATCAAAATAGTTTCAACTCGTCCTTGAGTTGAAGGACCTCTATGGTCTAAATTTATGCTTGAATGGATTCACATACTATGCAAATAATTAACATTCCATATTGGCATAGGATTTATTGCTTCGGGATTATAAACGCATCGAAATCATGGTCTATATTGTAGCCTGAAAATATGAGGTGTTACAATATATATATATATACATATATATATATATATATATATATATATATATATATATATATATATATATATATATATATATATATATATATATATATATATTATCTAGTGATCGATTGATGAACGATGTAGTCAAAACCTAATATTGTATTAAGATAATCAAATATAATTAATCGATCACTCATATGAGTTAGTATAAGAAGCACATCGCATTATATTATTGGATAATATACTTGTGTACGTATGTGATAGATATAGTACGTATTTAGAACTTGATATAGTCGATAGTGTGTATATGTGTGTGTATGTATAGGTATATATATATATATATACATATTATATAGTGAAGGTATATTAATGACATACGATAATGTAATCAATAATTCATCTGAGTATTTGTAAAATACGTTGTATATTATTATGGGGTAGTAAAATCGTGTATTTGATGTTTATAGTATGTATTTGAAAGCTGATAGACAATTAAATATATGTATATACGTATATCTCATGTAGCGACGTATGCAATAATCGACAACTAGATAACTGAATGTATATATCAACATCTTTTGAATGATTCATTCATATATATGATACTATTAAGGATCGAAGTAATAATATAATGTATGTTGATGTGATATTAATGTTAGTCAAAATAATCGATAACTCATCAGATTTTGTATACAAAATATGTCGCATTATATTACGGGACAATATACTCGTGTACGTATATATAGTATGTATTTAGAACTTGATATATATAGTAGATAGTGTGTATATGTGTGTGTATGTATAGGTATATATATAGGTATGTGTGTGTATGTTATATGATGTTATTAACATTTGTTAAATTATTTTCACATAACTGTGCATACTCACATTTTTTGCAAATACATTATCTAGATTTCAATTAGTTAGCATTATTTATTTTTGTTATTACTTATTATTTTTCTTATTGTTTGTTTTTATTATTATTATTATTATTATTTATTATCATTATTATTTCTTATTTATTATTATTTATTATTTAATTATTACTATTATCATTATTTACTACTACTAGAATTTAAATAGCGGCCTAAATTAATACCACTTTGCCAACTAATTTATCTTGTAGTCCAATTTTGTTTAAGTCATTATAATTTTAGTCCATTCTATCCAATTTATTACAAATCTAGTCATCTTACATTCAACCCATGTCAATTATAGCCACAAATATGACAATTTTAACCAAAATTGAATTGTTGGCCCTATTTTAGTCTCAGTCGCTGATCAAAATTGATCCAACAGCTGAGATGGATTCAACATCCTCTTTTCTTTTTTAATATCCCAACCAAAACCCTAACCCTAAAATATTTCTCAATATTCATCTCTTTCCCTCTCTCTCAAAACGCTCTCTCTCTTTCTCAAGAAGCTAGCGTCGCCACCCCTCTCTCTCCTCCGATCTCATTGCCGACCATCCCCATTCCAGCATCGCCGATGACCAACCAAATGACCCCAGTGACTAGCCGCCTCAACCACCGGAGAAAGCTCAGCCGCCACCAGCAGGGGCGAACCAACCCAGTGCCGCCACTGGCTCTCTCCGTTCTTCCTCCTCCAGCTTCCAGCACCACCAGTCAACGGCGACCATCCCCCACACCGGAAGCCATGCCACTCCTCCAAACGAGAAATAAGATGAATATTTTTTTGGGTTTGACTCTTCTTATGGTTTGCATTTTTACTGTTTTTATCTTCATGTGCTCTACCTTATTCCTAGATTTTAAGTTCGTGGAACATGACTATTATTCTTGAGTTAATTCTCTATATCTTCTTATCAACATGTGTGAAAATATATTTTCTAAGGTTATCGAGATTTTGATATCATCAGGACTCTTTGCAGCCCCAATAAGTTCTTAGTTATGCCCTCGTGCCTTGTTCCCCTTCATGTATGTTAATTTGACTGCTCACATCTTTAGCCCGTGGTTTTAATATATTGTGGTTATGATCTTTGACATCATTTAGTCTTAGACTTTGTGAGAACTATTAGGTATATGCTTAGTTTTTTTAAGGAGACATTGGTTTGGGTATTTTACAATAGTAAAGACTTGTTGGCTCCAGTTATGATTTTTGACTAGTTAAATAATGACTTGAGAGTTGTGATATTCTTATGTATGGATTCTTACTTATCAATAAGATTGGTTTGGATGGTTGAGGCCAAGTGGTTCAACTTCGCTTTTTAGATTATAGTTATGGATTGTGTAACTTAGTTGCAACCCCTATTTTTAGGTTTTTACACTTTAGTGAGTTGAAAATGTTTTAAGTGTAGTCACTTGAGAACTGCTTTAGTGAGTCAAAAATGTTTAATTGTAGTTACTTGAAAGTTGGGCTTGTGTTTTGAATATAGTGAAGTGTGGTCACTTGAGAAGTGAGTTAATGACTTGAAAATGTTTAAGTGTAGGTACTAGAAATGTAAACTTGTGTATTGAATTTAGTTAAGTGTGGTCACTTGAGAAGTGCATTAGTGAGTTGAAAACGTTTAAGTGTAGTTACTTGAAAGGTGAGCTTGTGTTTTGAATATAGTGAAGTGAATATAGTGAAGTGTGGTCACTTGAGAAGTGAGTTAGTGACTTGAAAATGTTTAAGTGTAGGTACTAGAAATTTGAACTTGTGTTTTGAATTTAGTTAAGTGTGGTCACTTGAGAAGTGCATTAGTGAGTCGAAAATGTTTAAGTGTAGTTACTTGAATGGTGAACTTGTATTTTGAATATAGTGAAGTGTGGTCACTTGAGAAGTGAGTTAGTGACTTGAAAATGTTTAAGTGTAGGTACTTGAAATGTGAACTTGTGTTTTGAAGCTAGTTAAGTGTGGTCACTTGAGAATTGCATTAGTGAGTCGAAAATGTTTTAAGTGTAGTTACTTGAAAGGTGGGCTTGTGTTTTGAATATAGTGACTCAAAAATGTTTTAAGTTTAGGTAGTTGAAATGTGAACTTGTCAATTGAATTTGCTAAAGTGTGGTTACTTGAGTAGTGAATTAGTGACTCAAAAATGTTAAAGTTTAGGTTCTTGAAATGTGAACTTGTCAATTGAATTTACTAAATTTGGTTACTTGAGTAGTGAACTAGCGACTCGAAAATATTTCAAGTTTAGGTAGTTGAAATGTGAACTTGTCAATTGAATTTGCTAAAGTGTGGTTACTTGAGTAGTAGTGAATTAGTGACTCGAAAATGTTTAAGTTTAGGTTCTTGAAATGTGAACTTGTCAATTGAATTTACTAAATTTGGTTACTTGAGTAGTGAACTAGTGACTCGAAAATGTTTTACGTTTAGATAGTTGAAATGATATTACCTTATCATAAAAAAAGTTTAGGTAGTTGAAATTTTAACTTGCCAATTGAATTTGCTAAAGTGTGGTTAAGTGTGGTCACTTGAAAAGTGCATTAGTGAGTTGAAAATGATTAATTAAGTGTAGTTACTTGAAAGGTGGACTTGTGTTTTGAATATAGTTAAGTGTGGTCACTTGAGAAGTGAGTTAGTGACTTGAAAATGTTTAAGGGTAGGTATTTGAAATGTGAACTTTTCATTTTGAATTTAGTTTAGTTTGGTAACTTGTGAAGTGACTTAGTGACTTGAAAATGTTTAGGTGTAGGTACTTGAAATGTGAACTTTTCATTTAGAATTTAGTTTAGTTAGATAATGTGTGAAGTGACTTAGTAACTTGAAATGTTTAAGTGTAGTTACTTGAATTATGGATTAGTGACTTTTGTTTTAAATTTAGGTACTTGAAATGTGAACTTGCGTTTTGAGTTTAGTAAAGTGTGGTCACTTGAGAAGTGAATTAGTGACTTCAAATGTTTAAGTGTAGGTACTGGAAATGTGAACTTTTCAATAGACTTTAGTTTAGTTTGGTAACTTGTGAAGTGAATTAGTGACTTGAAAATGTTTAGCTGTTAATATGTGAAATGTGAACTTTTGTGACTTGAACTAATTACTTGAATATGATTGATTGTGTAGATGGAACCTGATTATAGCTGGATATATCAACGAAAGATTGATAATAGAATGGGTGATGCTGAGATTGAAGATGCGGATGATGAGTTGTAGTTTTTAGTATTTTGTATGTTTTATAGTTTGGATTTGGAATCTCGATAAATTTTGTAAATAATGTTTGTATTCCTATGGTGGTTGGTTGATTGTATATTAAATGATTGGTGGGATGTATTGTAGATAATAATCAATGTTTGTAAATGATTAGTGGGCTATATTGTAAATAATTTGACTTTTAATTTTTGTATTTTGAAAATTTTCAAATTTTTTTTTTACAAAATTATCAAAAAAACCGACCACATGTGGTAGCTTTTTTAAAAAAAACTCAATTAAAAAATATTTATAAAAACCGACCACAAGTGATCGTTTTTTTTTTTTTAAAACCGACCACAAGTGGTTGGTTTCTTATTAAATTAAATAATTAATTTATTACAAAACCGACCACTTGTGGTTGGTTTTTTTCCTTGAAAATTATTTTCTTCAATTTTAATAAAATAATAAATAATTTTAAATATATATATATATATATAAATTTTAAAAAATGGTCGGTTTTTAAAAAACTACCACAGGTTTTCCGACCATAAAATTTGGTCGATTTTGTGGTCAGTTTTTGAGAAAAACCGACCACACATGGTCGGTTTTCATGGTCGGTTTTTCCTTTTTTTCTAGTAGTGAACTGAGCTCTTATTGGGCAAAGGGAAACACTCTCTGGCGAGGCCCCTAAACTTATGGTGGTACGTAGTTTCTGGGAAAGTATGATGCGTGGAACTCACACTTCCCACTCGGTGCTAAATCCTACTCCCAACTAAAATATATTAAAATACCAATTGGTGCATGCACTGATAACTGATAAGCTCAGAGCATGGTATTTTGAAAACAACAGTGCATACGAATTCGGAAGTAATTATAAACTTGTAAACTGATAGTGCTTAACATGATCATAAAAAACTGAGTTTAACAATAAAATCATGAGTTGCCTGACTCCTTACTTAAAGGGTCTGAAACACAAGTAAACATGTAGGTATCGGATGTTCATAACCCATCGATACTGAATGATTACAAAACGTCGATAATAATACTTACAACAATAATGTAATATCCTAATTTAAAGACCCAAAACATGAGATATTTCAATAGTCTGATAAATTTCATGAATGTAAACATGGTAATGAGTTAACCTTGGGAAACTATCATGTTTATATAGATTAAAGCATAATTTGAGAATTTTGTTAACTGAACATGACCTAGGGTTTTGGAAGTTCAAGCATGTAGGAACATGATTCATATAGGAGAAAACTATTAGCATAACTTAAATGCAAAACAAAGAGGAAACATGTATGAATTTCATAATTTACATAGAAGATGTTCATGAATTAGAGTAAAATCTATACTTGAACCAAAAAGAGAGTTTTGGGATCAATGGGTGAAAGGAACCTATTGAAGAATATCCCACATACCTGAAGTTTCTTGACTTGTGAAGAAAGTTTGAATCTTGGGACTTGAAGGTTGAATTTTAGGTGAGGAACCCTAATCTTGATATTCTTAAAGATGGGAGGAAAGAATATGCTGTTGATTGATTGAAAAAATGGGTAAAATAACACATCTTTATGTTTTTAAGTCGTGGATTGGGCGTTTAAAGAGGAGAAAAAACAAAAAAATCCTTAGAAACCTTCTGGAAATTGTTTGGAAGCCGTCATGACTCATATGTTCTGGGTACGAGTTGTACCTTGAGTCATCACCAGGAACCCATATTTTGACCCCTAATGTCATAGTTAAGACTCCTCCTGATGATTCATATGGTCTGCTTACAAGTCATCATCAGTGAGTCGTACCCACTGGTAGCATTAAAAGTGCTTTAGTAATTTGGCCATAACTTTTTACCCCAATATCGGATTAAGGTAAAATTGATATCATTGAAAATATAATTAAATTACCTATTTTTTAGTGGGTCTTATGCTCAGAAATACTTAGTAGATAAAAGTTATGCTTATTTAAAGTTGACTACAGTTATATACATCCCAAGAATTTGATCCTAAGGGATGTTTTAACTTGTTCATGAGCTAGAAGCTATTTGAGTACTTAATATATGCTCAAGTAAATTATAAAGCTATCAAAACATAAGGCTTTATTCTTGGATCATTTACTGGTTAGGATATAGGTCATATCTTATGACTCATAATAAGTCATAATGACTTATAGCCACCACTCGTAAGCTAGACAGAAACTTAGGGAACCTATACTACTGAACTCACGAATTTACTTCATACGACTCGTCTAGTAATCTTACGACTCTAAGATTCGAGTTTTTCTTAAAATAGAATGTCAACTATTTCATACCGTCTTAGATATAACTACAACATACAACTCATATATTGTGTATATGACTTAAGAAAAGGAGTCGTATGTTGCACAGTTAAAGAACTTTTGTTATAATCCTTAACACCCTTTGCTTTTGCCAGCCTTACCACCATTTGTCCACTATGTCATCAAGCTAGACTCTATTATATAACTACCAATGAATTTACAATAGTCAACCCTTAAGTTTTCCCGCCTTTAATAATACCAACCTTTTTAGACATTTGAGAATTACTTTGACTTGTTCACCTAATCTAGTTATACATTAGCACTCTAGCATCTTTGAAATTCCCTTAAGGCTATTGATAACGCTCAATCTACAGCTCTCATAGGAGTGTAAAGTGGTCGTTGTCAAATATAGAACCCAACTGGGTTGGGTATCGATCCCTCAGGGAATAGCTTGGTCAACAAGTAAGCAACGATTACTAGACTTTTAGTGCAAGTCTCGTAAAAAGGGGGGATTGTAATGTGTAACCAAAATATTAAAGTAAAAACTGAAAATAGCAACGTAAAAAGAAAGAATGTTTAGCAGGTTGTAAAACAATGAGAATTGAGAAGTTGGGGTTATGTCCACCTTCTGAGTTTACGTCTCTATTAGCTATGAGTTATGCGGAATTTAGACATGCATGTGCTTATAGAGAATTGTATTCGACGGTAAATCCAGGCGTCTTTCGACCTATTCGAGGATTATTTCACTTTAACTCTTTCGAGCTTAAAGCGTATCTAACGGTACAAATTCTCCAAGAGGTTAATCCAGTTACAGCACTAACTTTTTAATAGGGGATGGGACCCTACTACCTTGACATTATCTCTTTTCCAGACATATAACTTTTCTTTCGAACAAGTTAATGCTATACTGGCGTATTCTTGCGTTTGCAACTACAAAGAATTTAGATTAAGATGAAGAGAATAATGATATAAGCAGCATACGTGTCACAAACTTACAAACTCATAGCAATAGATAGTATCTCATACGGCTTCCATAACCCCAACAGAGAGGTTTAGTTACCCATGAGTGCGAAGGAAATCACAATAGACATTGTTATTATACCACAATAAAGATTTCGTGTAGTAGTAGTGTGGTAGGCGTTAGGCGTGAATTCCTAGCAAAGTAACATTTCTCTTGTTGCGGAAATTAAGAATTGAATAGATGAATAGAAGAAGAATAAAAAGTAGAATTAATGGAAAGATTAGAAGAGTTGTAAGGTAAGATGAGAGTTAAAACTAGAATGTCTAAAATCTCTAGCAAAATAGGGTATTTATAATACCCATATCCTATTCCTACTAAGCTAATGAAATACTTAACCAAATCCTACTAAGCTAATGAAATACTTAACCAAATCCTACTATGCTAATGAAATACTTAACCCAATTGTACTAGGTTAATGTATCATTATCCTAATCCTAATAAATTACTGCTAGTCCCCAAAGTCTTCAGAAATGCTGTTTTAGCCCGGGACAGATCTTCCATTCATCACTTTTGGTCCTAAGGCGTCCAAGACTCCCTCTTCTCCTTTTGTGAAGCTTTCTTTGGCGTCAAGTTATCCATAAAATGCTAAATTCTGCATCATTTATACCTGAAACTTTGCTAATCATGTTAGTTAGCTCACTTACAGGAAAAAGGACTAAAAGTGCATGAAATATATAATTTGTTCTCAAAACATTGCTAAAATATGGGTAAAATATAGCACTATAAGCGTGTAAATTTGCCTATCATCAGCTATGCGAATTATTTAACAGATAGTAACACCTGGTCTTTCCAACCTCCTCAATAAAACCAATATATTAAGAATATAACCATATCATAATAACCTTATGGTTAAGGCTTAGTAAACACTTAGAGTATAAATGGTCTTTTAATAGTGAATGAGACTTATAGTATGGAAAAGCAAGGTTATGTAGTTTTGCAATATCTATTTATTGGATTTTTGTTAATTTTGTTTTGCCCGTGTAGGGGGTTATGTGAAAAGTATTGTTGACTTAAGAAATTATTTATTATCATATGCCCGAGTGGGGGCTTATGTGCATATTATTTCTGATTTGGAGAGTATATATTATGGTGATGCTTGAGTGGGGACTTTAGTTGATATTGATGGCTATGATTGTGCATTTAATTGTCATATTTATTATTGTATCACGAGTAAGGACTTTACTTGTTATGATAGACCATGTAAGTGCATTAGATTTCTTTTATCATATTGATGATACTTGAATGAGGGACTTTAATTAAAGTTATTGATGTTACTTGTGACTATTTATACTGGTGGTGCCCTACGATGACTTACATCATGCCACATTGTCATATAGAGTTGATTTTAAGCTCATTTATACTTGAAATAAATTTATTCATATATTCATGTTGTTTTGATTATTATCATATCATCCCCATATCATTCATACATGTTCATGAGATTGATACCATTGAGGTTTTCCCTCTCTGAAAGAAAATAATATTTTTGTAAAAAAACTTGGCTGAAGTTCACTCACCAACAAGGTAGATTGAGACCTTTTTATGAGATATTATGGTAACCTTGATCCGTGAATATTATCCAGAGAGATGTATGAGATATTGTGATAACTTTGATTTCTGAACACTAGACAGAGGGGTAGATTGAGATTATGAAAAATATATGGGCTGCAAACCCCTTGAAAGTCCTACTTTAGGAGCTACATTGCTCGATTGGTGTATATAGAAATTTATGTGATGACTTTCAAACATTCATCACCATTCCATTATTATTACTATATTACACTGCATCATTTGCATGGCATTGACATTACTTGGTATAATTTGGTTTTGTGTTAGTATTAACTCTTGTATTGTATTACTGTGATAGAGCATTGTTGGCAACATTGTGTTTGAGCATTCATTTCATTCCATTACTTTATATTGTATTATTTTATGTTGGTTCCAAGGTTGAGGCATCATGAGATGTACGGTATGGTTGTGGCTTGATTGGAAAGATAGTTGTGTAGTATCATTAGTAGATTGTTATACATTTTTATATATACACTCTCCCTATTTCATCCCATGATACTGGTTGATTATAATTGATTAAGCCTATAATATGTGTTAATGAATCTCCTTCACAAGCAATTTCTCTTAAATTGATGATCATAATAACGACTAGTATAGACTCATCTAGATTAAAGTGTCTACCCCATTTAGGCTAGATTAGGATAAAGTGATATGTATATACTATATTTTAGATTTTTGGGGAAGACTTGGGTAGTTGGGTGGTGGTTCTCTCCATCTCTTTGGATCAAGGTCAATTATCGATGATGGTTGTTGAGTACATATGTTTTCATGCTCACACTTGCTTTATTTTCTTTTTCTTATTTTCTGCACTTCGTGCAGGTATTGGACTGAGTAGCATCTTTTATATTGGTTTCTTTGGTGTTGACATTGTGGAGACCGAGGTAGTACTACCAGACTCTAAGCTTACCCACATTTAAGACAATTTAGCTATTGATATCATTTTGTATTTAGAGGCTTGACAACAAGACCTGGATGTATTTTTGGGACTTATGTCTCATTAATATATTGGGATTCTTCTAGTTCTTCTATTTTTTCTTTTGATCCACTTTATATCTTATTCTTTGGGTTGGGTTAGTATTAGTTGTCCAGAGGGTATGACAAGTGTCCTCACGTTCCTATTTTTGGATCATAAAAATAATTCAAAAGTCATTATTCTTTATTTTGTTATGTAAAATTCATTTAACTTTGCCTCATCTTTCTCAAAGATAACTTTGACAAATTTTGGTTAAAATCCTACCTAAATGTGAGATGAAATTATAGAAAAATCCCTTATGTTTGATGGTAGGCTCAAAATGGAAAATATACATTTGAGAGTTTTGGTACTTTAAGCTTGCTAAATGTGTGTATATTTGACCTTCATGAAATGCTTAGCAAACTCTAATTGTAAATTTTTACTGAATTGTGAAAGAAATTTATTATTGACTCATATTCAGAGGTGGTTTCTTTGCAGTTTTTGTTTTTTTGTTTTGTTTATTGCAGATCTAGTATAACTTACTAGATAAAATTGAAAAAAATGTATCATTTAAGTCATGAATGAAAGATTGGTGAGATTGACCAACTTAAAGGGTCAAACATAATTTGAAAACTTGATTAAGTTAATTGTGGACTTGATTAATATTCTTAAGACTTTCTAATTTTTCAAAAATACAAATCAACCTACACCCCTCCCCTCTCCAAATCAACCGTCTCTCTCCTCTCTCCTAATAGTTTATCTCAACTCCCTTCCAACCAATAGTTGTGCAAAATTTCTCCCTTCAATCCCCGGTGAATTCAACCTCCGGCAATAAATAGTTGGGCGAGTTCCTTTTCAACTTTCAACCATCAATCGGCGTGACAGCAATGATCTCTGATGACAACAACCGCAAGTTCTTCATCGTCCCACTTCTTCTTTCACAGGTAAAAGATTATGTCTTTTTAGTTTTGAAGAAAAAAAGGAACTTGAGTCAACTTCTCTTCTAGTATTGGTTAACAATTACAATATTTCTTGCTTAAATTTGAAATGTGGACTGAAGAAAATCCTAATTTTTTATATTTCTTCTCTACTCTTTCTGGTGTGAAATATAATTTGTGTAGTTATTGTAGTTCTTGTTGTCAAACTATTGATTTGATTCTTTGGTGTCTATTGGGTTTTTTGAAGTTTAATTTTTGTTGTTTGTATTTGTACAAATGTAAAACAACAATCTCGGTGATTTTTGGTTACCGTTGATGTTCTTAGTGTGTGTGTTATGTTGTGTTGGTGTTGTTGGGTTGATTTGCTACTTTTTTGGGTAAAAATAGTGTATTTGATATTAAACGTTGATAGTGCTGTTGTTTTATCAAACAAAATCCTGGTACTATTTTTTTTAACAATAAATGAACTATTTGATGCAATAGATGAACTATATGATGCAACAGATGAACCATTTGATGCAATAGATAAAAATCTGATTCAACAAATAAAAATTTGATACAATAATAAAAATCTGATGCAACAGATAAACAATCTAACAGATCATTCATCTATTACAACAGACGACTTTTCTATTTGGAAGAAATCTAAACAATATTGACAGTTGATATCAGTTTCAATAGATAACTCATTTGGCAACAGATGAGTGATCTATTTTTATTGTTTCTAGTGGATTACTCATCCGCTGCAACAAGTTGGTTATATGTTGCAACAAATAACCTACTTAGTGCAATAGATGAGTGATCTGTTTCAACATATGAGTGATTTTTCTTATTGTTTCCAATGGATTACTCATCCATTTTAACAGGTTACTTATATGTTGCAACAGATAACATACTTGGTGTAATAGATGATTGATCTATTTTTATTTTTTCCAACAGATTACTCATTTATTGCAATAGGTTGATTATATGCTGCAACAGATAACCTACCTGGTTCAACAGATGTGTGATCTATTGGAACTGTTATTTTACTATTGTGCATGTTAGATTTACTGTTATTCTTTTTTAATGATGAATTAATCAATTATAATCTATTTTATGTCCCTGTTAATTTTAGATAATATGACTCCCAAAAGAAAAAAAACTGAATCAAGTCCAAGTAAAGGAAAAAGTGAAGTGGCTAGGCTACATCTATAACTCTATGAGCTTGCTTTACAAGCGTTATCTCAATCAGGAGTAGAAGATAATGAACATAGAGAGGAGAAATATTTCAAAAGAGATGGTCCAAATGCTAATATCCCTTCCACTAAAGAGTTGGTCAAAACCTTCAACATTGATAGTTATCCTGTGAAAATACAGCATGTTGGTGCCACAGATTTAACTGGTGATTTCGTGGTTAAATTAGACATGGGAAAATCTTTCGACACCTTAAGAGAAATACTTTAAGAATAAAATTTGATGCTTATTTCAGAGGCAGATGCTTTGGGCAATATCTTGATTTGCTGGAAGACAACAATTCTCGTTTCTAAATGAAAAATGGTATATGATCTTCTCAAGCATAGATTTATACATGTAAACAAAGATAAGACGGATGAGGTGTGGATAAATTACTGTGGCATACCTGTTTGTTTCGGTTGGAGGGAGTTTGCCATAGTTACTAGATAAAAATGTCATCCTCCTTCTCCTTCTCAAGTTATACCTATTCTAACCCAAAAAAATCACGCACATCCAAAAAAGGCAAACGCAAGTCGAGTGATCGTGATGATCTGGTGTCCCTTGTTGGTCCAAGCTTAAAAAATTTTAATTTGATAGAAGTATTGAAAGGTAAAAGACTTTCAAAGAAGAACAAGCAATCATTATGCTTGGTTTAGTTTTTACATAATATTCTTTGAGCGAGAGACGTTAACAACAACATACCACTTGGTTTAATAAAGCTCTATGAGGCTCTTAAGGCATTTAACACATATCCTTGGGGTTATGAATACTTCACAATGACTGTCAAATATTTGTTGACTCCATTAATGCCAAATACAATTAACTTATATGGCTTTCCACGGGCTTTTATGGAAAATATTTCTTTTATTGTGATATGATTCTTTTTTTATTCAATAATTCTTTTCATTTATTGGCATTAATTTATAGGATTAGGGGTTGAAGCCATTCCTTATTTAAGACAACAAGTGAACTATCAGGAAAAAGTTTTCTGTCCAAGAATCCTGAGATGGTTGTCGACCAAAACTAATAAAAATGCAAAATTTCTTGATCTCTTCGACCCACCGAAGGAAGTAATACGTCTAATTCTAATTAAGTTTTTATTTTAATTAATTATTTTTTAAATAATTTCATCATAATTCTAATATATGTACTGATTTAGTTTAGATTGTCCATCCGTGGCTTATTCCGACTAATCAAGAGTTGAAGATGCCATTTTTTCTTACTTTACGATCTGTGCAAACTTTAGTGGACCCTAAGGTCACTGACAGAATAAAAAAAATTATTTGGAGCAACAACCATCATAAGGAAAAACATTCTGGAGGGTGGGTTTGTTGTTATTGATGATGATAGTAGTAGTGGTAGTGGTAGTAGTCTTCTGTTGGGGCTAACGATGTTCATCTTATAGTTTTTGAAACAACAAACCATTATTATTATGATCATACTGGTTAAACATATTTTGCCACTTCTAGCGAATGTTCTGCATGCAAATGTCAAGACTGCAAGGCGAAACATGATGTAGTGATTAATGGTATTAATGCATTACTGCTACAATAAAGGAAATGACACTATGAGAGGTGTCATTCCATAAACAAGATTTCATATCCATACACTCCACTAGAGATCCAGGTGGCTACGAGGAGAAGGAAAGAAATTTCCAAGGCATCATTAAACATCAAAAAAAGCAAAATTGCAACTCCTCTGTCTTTGTATTTCACCTTTGATCAATATACAAGGGCCACAGGAGAGCAGCATGAGCTGAAGAAGGTGAATATATATCATCTGGTCCAACAAACAAATAGACACTTATCAATTTCAACAGATAATATATCTGCTGAAAATTATCAAACAGATATATACATCTGTTGTAACTGTTGTCTAACTTGTTACATCAGATGTATTATTTGTTGCAACAGTTGTCTTACCTATTGCATTATATGCATTATCTATTGCAATATATGTCCGTCTGTTTTAAAAAATTAAGCAGGTCTTCGTACTATTTTAATTTGTACCAACAGATGAGTCATATGTTACTATAGATAGGTATTCTGTTTGAAATAATCGTACAACTCCGTTTTACCTGTTCGAATTTGTCCCAACAAATGATCCATCTATTTCAATAGATAGATAATCTATTATATATCTATGATTAGCATTGATAATTCTGGCTTTCCAGGTGGATGTCATAGTAGAAGCTACTGTTGAACAACATAATATCATAGTTGATAATCTATCAACTATTTCCAAGAAAGAAGAAAAAGTAGAGCCTGCCAGTTTGGGAGAATAGAAGAATTACCCATTTGAAGGGTTCAACATCTCAGACGAGGCTAAAAAATACTAACAAAGTTGATCAACACTATTTTGAATGGATTATCGATGAGTTGTTAAAGCATCATGCCGACAGGTACATAAATCAGTTTTAAAGATATTGATTTATAAAATTCTTGTTGTAAAAATATAACATTAACACATATAAATCATATAGAAAATAAAATGAAAAAAACTACAAAGTGAACGAATCGAGTCTTGATTTTTGATATGTTTGACTTTGTTGTTGCACATTCCAGGATGAAAGATTGGTTCTATTTGATGTCACATCCCCAAACTTGCTGGAATGATGAGGTTTAAATGACATACATATTACTATTAATTAATACTTTATTTAATTGCATCTGCGTATTAATTTTATTGTCATGTAATCTAAAATATTTGATAATATGTGTAGCACATCAATGTCATTTTGTACTACCTCCGAAAGAAGGCCAAGTTGCAAACACAAGAATAATACTGATACATGACAGGCAATTGTTTGTACAAAGTTTTGATCAATAATGACTATGATAGGTATTGTCAATAATAGCCAGAATTTTCTCAAAATGAGGAATTCTTAATCAACATCTTCAAAGGTTTTAGCATTCCAATTGGCTTACCTTGGAATTTGGTTGACGAAGTGTACATCCTAATTAATTGTGGTGATGAATTCCTTTGAGTGTTGGTTGTCACCGTTCTAAAAGAGAGGTGCATTCAAGTTTATGACTCGATGTCGCGAAGGAGACATTCTGGGCCATCGTATGAGATACAAAAGCTAACCAAAACATTACTTACTTACCTTGATATGAGTGGCTTTTTAGACCAAAAGATTCGTACTGATTGGTCGACGATTGAAGCATACCGGGATAAAATGGGCAATCCATTTGATGTAGAATATGTTGAAGGAATTGCTCAACAACTCATTGGTAGCCTGTAAGTATCATGAATTATTTTCATTTCATAAATTTCAAAATGTTTACATGAATTGCAAGATATGGATTATTTATTTTTTTAAAATGCTGGTATTGCGATCTTTTTGTTGTCGCTTATGCCGAGTATTTGAGTGATAGATTACAAGTACCAAATAATGGATTTATTATGGGATTACTCCACAAAAGAGATACTGCTCTTTTACGAAAATACGAAGAAGCGTAAGCACAGAAATCGTATGCAAGCGACACTAAAGATCCACGACAACCAAAGCCTAATTCCATAGCATCGGATGAAGAACAACTTGTTCATATTGAGTAGATCCTTATAGCTTGAGTCTGTCAAAGTAATAACCTCTCCTTAGAAAGTGGTAGCACCAAAGGTTAAATTGTTGATTTACTTGTAGAGTAGATCATTTGTACCCATAATAATTTTTTTACATTTCATTTATTTGTTGAGTTTTCATGTAATTTCTTAAGGCTTCGATTTATTTTATGTTGTCTCTGAATTTAATTTAATCCTTATTTTTAAACTTATTAATTGAAATGGAATAATATATTCAAATATGACAACAGATAATACATCTGTTGCAATAGAAGACATATCTGCTGGAAATTATCAAAAGATTTAGACATATGTTACAACATGTAGGTCATCTGTTTGAAATTATCAAACATGTCTTTCTACTATTTTGATTTGTTCCAATAGATTACTATCAGTTGCAATAAATAGACTATATGTTGCAATAGATTGTATATTTATTGCAATAGATAGACAAAAATATCTGTGTAATGCAATAAATGACTAACCTATTGCAACGGATAATCAATCTGTCACAACAGATAGACCATATGTTATAATAGATAGACAGTCTATTGCATTATAAAAAAAATTAACTTTCATCAAACATAAAAAATTGCCACTACATGTAAAATGAAGTGGCTTGAAATAAAAAATTTTGTGGTATTTGTCTTTGTACATCTTCTTCTTTGTACACAGGCTCTAAGTATCTAGTTAGTACCACATAAGCCCAGACCTATTGCATCTTTTCCATAATGCCATAGCACAGACTGACCATTTCTATGTTGGTCAACAAATATTAGATGTATGCAAGCGCGTACAACTCGCACGCGGCACCAGTTTTATTTTTTTGCAGGTCCATGTCCTTGTTTCGACCTTCAAAATCCCATGTTTTCTTCATCAACACTTCTATTGGCAAATGATCCATCAGTTTACTCTTCCTCAACAAGCTGGGGAACAACTTCAATAGTGGTTGCATGTGGGTTAAAAAAATATCATCATAGAAGACAGGTAAGTTGCAGTCATAAAATATAATCTTTCCTTCTTCGAGTAGTATATCAACAGTGAGAAAATGTTTGACTTCCTGATAACGCTCAATCTACAGCTCTCGTAGGAGTGTAAAGCGGTCGTTGTCAAATATATAACCCAACAGGGTTGGGTATCGATCCCACAGGGAATAGCTTGGTCAACAAGTAAGCAAAGATTACTAGACTTTTAGTGCAAGTCTCGTAAAAAGGGGGGAGTTTTGTCGTGCAAGTAATGTAACCAAAGTAATAAGGTAAAAACAGAAAATAGCAAAGTAAAAAGTAAGAATGTTCGGTAATATGTAAAACAATGAGAATTGAGAAGTTGGGGTTATGTCCACCTTATGAGTTGTACGTCTCTATTGGCTATGAGTTATGCGGAATTCAGACATACATGTGCTTATAGAGAATTGTATTCGATGGTAAATCCAAGCGTCTTTCGACCTAAACAAGGACTATTTCACTTTAAATCTTTCGAGCTTAAAGCGTATCTAATGGTACAAATTCTCCAAGAGGTTAATCCAGTTACGGCACTAACTTTTTAATAGGGGATGGGACCCTACTACCTTGACATTATCTCTTTTCTAGACATATAATTTTTCTTTCGAACAAGTTAATGCTATACTGGCGTATTCTATGCGTTTGCAACCACAAGAATTTGCATTAAGATGAAGAGAATAATGATATAAGCAGCATACGTGTCACGAATTCACAAACTCATAGTAATAGATAGTATCTCATACGGCTTCCATAACCCCAACAGAGAAGTTTAGTTACCCATAAGTGTGAAGGAAATCACAATTGACATTGTTATTATACCACAATAAAGATTTCGTGTAGTAAGGTGTGGTAGGCGTTTAGGCGTGACTTCTTTGCAAAGTAACGTTTCTCTTGTTGCGGAAATTAAGAATTGAATAGATGAATAGAAGAAGAATAAAAAGTAGAATTAATGGAAGAATTAGAATCTGAGTTGTAAGTTGTGGAATAAGAAGTAGAATGAGAATTATAACTAATGGAGGAATGCATAAAAATCTCTAGCAAAATAGGGTATTTATAACACTCATATCCTATTCCTACTAAGCTAATGCATTACTTAACCCAATCCTGCTAGGTTAATGTATCATTATCCTAATCCTAATAACTTACTGCATTATTATCCTAATCCTAATAGGTTACTGCTGGTCCCCAAAGTCTTCAGAAATGTTGTTTTTGCCCGGGACAGGTTTTCCATGCATAACTTTTGGTCCTTGGCATCCAAGCTTTCCCTTCCTTCTTTCGTGAAGCTTTCTTTGGCGTCAAGTTATCCATAAAATGCTGAAATCTGCATCATTTATACCTGAAAACTTGCTAATCACATTTGTTAGCTCACTTACAGGAAAAAGGACTAAAAGTGCATGAATTATATAATTTGTCCTCAAAACATAGCTAAAATATGGGTAAAATATAGCACTTTAGGCGTGTAAATTCGCCTATCATCACTTCCACATTCATGACCGCAAGAATTCTCTTTGCCTTGGTCCAACTCTTGATGTGTGGAAATGGCATCTTCTCTCTAACATAGTTAATCATATCTTCATCCCATTCGAATGTAGAAACTAACCAATCAAATCCCAGGCCACCGACAGTGTCCATCTATCGCGTGTTCACTACTTCCAAAAACCTCACACCAAGAATTCACCTGTTGGACTGTATTGGCTATAGCTGCTACTTGTGGAACCCCCAACTTTATGTTGTTCAACTAAGTAAGCATCTGATTTTGCATAGTTGCAAGTTGGGCTGATAACATTGTGAACTGATCTACCTCTAACACACCAGAAACTTTCTTAGGAGCACTTATCGAATCAGTATGTCATTCAGGATTCCCTTCTGAAATTAGATTCAACAGTATGTACAATTTGTCATAAGTCTTTCACCTGCTGCTAAATCCAAGAAAATCTTGGTGTTTGTCTCTAACCCCTCAATGAAAGTATGAACAAGAACATCGTTAGACTAATGATGGTGAGGGCAATTTCTGAGCATACTTTTAAATCTCTCACAACCGTGGTAGAGATTCTCTCCTTCCTTCTGTCTGAAACTCAGAATCTCGCTTCTCAAATGTGTCGTCTTCCCTGATAGAAAGAATCGAATAAGGAATTTCTGAGCTAGATCTTTCCAAAAAGTGATGGAGAGTGGTGGTTCAGCATGTAACCACCTCTTCACTTCCCTAATTAAAGAAAAAAGGAAGAGTGTCAGTCGAACATAATCAGTATTCACCCTTGCAGGAATGTACGTATCCTTATTTCCAGGAAGGTCTGTATGTGTTGTTATGAGTCTTCATGTGAAAGGCCAGAAAATTACTCCATTAAATTCAGCAATTGCACCATATTCTGCTTTAATTCAAATCGACCACCTAGCTCGGGCTTGCGAATATTGTTTGTAGCATGGTTTGTGAGTGAGATTTCCACCTCATGAACAGGTCTAGCAGCTGGTTGAGTAGGAACAGCTGGGATAACCGAAGCTGAGACATGTCCAGCATTTGGATCAACTCTTTCAGCCATTTGAACCTGTTGAATGGGATATTGAGCTCTTCGCCTTTGTTGAAATATCAGTTCTAGTTCTGCAAAAGGCTCTACCAACTTTTTATCTCTCGCCAGTCCTGAAGTCAGCTAAACCTGCAAAAATTTAGCCGCTAAGATCAAGTCGTTAACACTTAAAGTTATTATCAAAAGCCAAAAATTTAGCAATTTACTAATTATACTAGTCCCCGGCAACAACGCCAAAAACTTATTGCGGCTCAAACGCACACGCAAGTGCACGTGATCGTACAAGTAATATAGTGACTTAGACAGTTAGATATCATTCCCATGAGGACTAAGCAACTATTAATTTAGCCAACTTTTAGTTTTAGACAAAGAAGTATCAAGTTTTGTAAAGTACCAAGATGTTTATGAGATTGTAGATAAAAAATTGTAACTAAATAAGAAATAGCAATTTGTGACAAAAGCAAAGCAAGCAACAGTTGTAAACAATAATGATGAGAATTCAGGGTTGAGGCACATCTAACAATCATACAATTCTATCTTCTTATCGTATTCTAGTTGGTTATCGGGTTGTTGATTCATAAGGTTTATAGTCTGATCTTGGTCTCCTGACCTCAAATTTTTTATCTATTGAATATTGCAACCACCGCTCCCGCAGAAATACAATAATTCATCTAGATTCATAAAGGTATATTCTTGTAATTGAACCAAGCAAGGCTTCTAGGTATATCCTTATCCTAGATGGTAATTCCAACCCCTTATTTTATAAAAGTATAAGAACCTTGCTCCTTAATTTCTTCGTTCTATCCTACGATTCTCCTTCCGAATTCACATAAAAATATAGATTTATTCTAATGGTGGCCACTCATCAAAATAGTAAGCTTAAGAAATTAAGAACAACCCGGATGATAATCCAAAAAGAAACTACGATAAAGAATATCAAAGAGTAATCTTATCTTGGCCCCAACCCCAGAACAAGGGTGTTTTAGCCACTCATGTTTAAATTCAACATAAAAACTAAGTAATTAGCCATACCAAGAATTAATCTTGAATTAAAGAAGTTCAAAAGAAATTCTAAGAAACCTAAGAGAGAGAATTTTGTGTTTTTCTGCCGCTGCTATGCTTTCCAAAGTGTCCCCAAATTGTCTTGAATTTTTCCTTTAATAGCTGGGCTGGAAAACTTGATTTGGTCATTCGGCGCGATGCACTGTGCCATCAAATGCCATACTCCTTACGGATCTGGGAAATTACGGAAGGTTACTATTTCGTGAAAATTACAATTTAGCTCATCATCGCGATGCGGTGATATCACAGTGAACTACTAGATTTTGACAAATGTGATTTCATCCTTCACTGCAATGCACTGAGCTGTAGACTTCGAAAAACTGGCAACTAGAATTTCACCGCGATGCGGTAATATCGCATCCTTATTCTGGAATCTTGACAATTGGGAAATGACTCTTCACCTCAATGTGGTAGTATCGCGGTACCTCACTGATTTTTTATAAACGCTATTTGGTCTCTCTCCGCGATGTCGTGACTGCATAAATCGGAAGTTCTAACTTCCAGCTTACCTTTCTGAGATATGTTCAAATGCCTTTGTTTGCTACCTTTACCCTTACATATCATTAATGTGTCCAATCGCGTCTAATTCGTCACAATTTAGTCCTGCAAATACTAATCATGTCCATTAGATAAAGAACACACTTAAAGCTCAATTATACTCAGAATAGCACATTATAGCTCTCAGAACAAGTCCAAATCTGGATGAACATTTGTGATTGAACATATAAATATGCCGAAGATCAGCTGCATCAACACACAACCAATTCCTACATGGGACGCATCGCAATAAACCACAAATCCATCATTACCCTTGGGTAGGGTCAAAACTAGAGTTGAAGTCAACTAATCTTTCAAATTTTCATAACTACTCTCACAAGCATCCGACCACAAGAACTTCACCTCCTTCTGGGTCAACTTAGTTAGTGGGGCAGCTTGTAACACCGCAATTTTCTGAACCAAAATGCTACATGTTGTTCATGACCCCGAAGGATCACAAGCTAACCCATGACTGATATCTGTACCTGTAACTGCATAATATACATATAAAATGCGGAAACATGAACAAAGAGAGCATAAGATTCAATCTTGAATAATAAAATATCTGAAATAAGGTAGTATCACAGTACCAAAACAAAACTGAAAATACTAAAGTCTAAATCTGAAGACTCTATAATCGTCTGAAAGTGTCTAAACTATCTGAATAAGGAGTTGAAGGAACATGTCTCCAACTAACTCCCTAAACTGAAAATAAACTGAAATACTGGAACAATAAATGTAACGATCATGTCCTCGAAAGATGAGGACTCACTGCTTACTGAACTGCTACTACTGATCTGGAATCTGCACCTCAGAACCTATGGTGTAACATAAAAAGAAAGCACCATATCGCAAATGCGTCAGTACAACTAAAGTACTGAGTATACCTGGGGGTAGGCTAAATGCATGGGGTTTATATGCATGAACATGCTGACTAATATGAACGTGAGAATACATACATATATACATACGTATGTAACTACTACTGAACTCGTGGAGATACTGACTACTTAAGTTTGAACTCTGACAACATGAGTTTCGTGATACTGAGATACTGAATGACTGATAACATGGATAAATATATCTAACAGTCCTAATTCTGGGGAAAACTATCTAATTTCCAAACTGTATCTGAACATCTAAGTCTGAGATCAGTCCTAGCTAACGAGTGATCCCTGAAACTGATAATAAGAATACTCGACTGAATCTGAGATTGAGATCAAGCCTGTCTGTCGGGTGACCTCTAGATCTAATAATAAGCATTTGAATATGTGACCAAGCCTATCTGACGGGATGGTCCAGGAATCAATGGAACTATCTGAGTTTCTTACTGAGATCGATGACTCTATCTGACAGTCCTAATTCCTGATTTCTACTCTGAAGACTGATATTGAAACTGTAACCGTAATTGTGACTGTGGGAGGCAATAACCTAACCAACATGCCCTGATACTGTACTAGTGGGGTCCAATCTTTTCCTTGATTAGAAGGGTGTCAATACCGTGCCACGGGTAGAGACCTCTACTATGGTCAAGCCTCTCTGACGGGTGACCCTGAACAGGAAATCAAGCCTAAAGCAATATAATAGTCAAGTATAGCCTTAATCCGACGGGTGACTCCTGTCCTGTGCTACGCAGTTCTGGAGTACAGGGATTGCTACTAACGGCTCTTCCTTTATAACTGGAAAAACCGCTATCCCTACACTCGCTCGGTGTTAGTCCCTACTCCCAACTGAAAGACTCTAAAAAGATTAACTGCACTGAACTGAACTGATTTATAAACTGATTAACTGAGCTAATAACATTTTCTTAGCTGAACTAAGATGAATTCACTGAGTTCCGTTGACTGACGGAAAAGCTACTTGAGATCTGAGGTCTGACTGAGAGTACTGAAACTACTGGGATTACTGAACTACTGTATTTTTGAGTTTTTCTGAGTCACGTGACTAACTAAAATCTATGGAGCATAGCTTGACTGAGGATGTCTTGAAACATGACACTAGCTCTAGGCACACAGCTATAGTTTTTGGGTACAAGTACCCCCAGGACTCGATGGAAGGAAACTGACACATATGACTGACTTGATCATAAGAGTAGAGTCCATAATTCACAATATCATAATTAAGGATTTCATAATAAGAATGATTCTCAACAAACTATCACATGATCGGGAATGCACACAAGATGTATATACTTGCATGGCTTCAATAACATGGTCATTCCAAATCACAACAATATCATGAGCATGTCATACAACATCTTCAATTTAAGACAATAGCATGGGGATCACGTTGAACATAAACTTAGAACATGGAATAGTCATTTAGGACTTATTATGTCACAAAAGCATGATTTCTATTCCCTTAGGTATTTTCACAAACACCTTACATACATATCTTAGGCATAGGTGGATTCATCAAGATTACAAATATTCAACCACCAATTTCACATATTTATACATTAAATACCACCAAATCCTCACACAAAACATACAAATATCCCATCTTAGGCATCATCAAACTCCAACCACATGAACATCAACCAACAACAACATAAACATCATAATACATAATTTAGAAGATGGTTCTTGAGCTTCATGGGTGAAAGGAGTCCATGAATCAACTCACGCATACCTTAGAAGGAAGATTCTTGATGATTGACGGAGAAATTTCCTTGAAATTGGATCTTCAAGCTTAATTATGCAACCCTAGTTGTTTTTCTCTTTTAGTGCTCTTGGATGATGAACTTAAGATGTTAGTAGGGTTGTAATGTAATTAAGAGCTATATATTTCGTAGGGTTAAGTTTAGGGACGTGTAAGGAATGTTAAAAGACTTAATTACTCTCAAAATAACTCAAAACGGAGTGTTTAAGTCACTTGAAACCATAAGATATGCGCCGCATATGATATCGCATATATTTACATAGGCGACGCATATGATATCGTCTATATCTACATAGGCGCCACATATGCTATCGCCTATATTTACATAGGCGCCGCATATGCTATCGCATATGCTTTCCAGTGGCCATGTGCGATTGGTTAGGCGACGCACTCTACTTTGCAAAGCCATAACTCCTAGCTCGGGTGTCGGATTTTGATAAAATTGGTATCATTGGAAAGATAATTCGATTCTCTATAATTTGGTGGGTAGAAATATGCAGAAATACCATATTAACATTGAGTTATACTTGTTAAAATATAACCTTTACGAAATCGAACACTAAAACTTGATGGATTCAAAAACTCTTAGCTTGTATTACCTTAAGTGACTCATATGAACATGCTTAATGCATCATAAGCTATCTTATCGCTAGGATACTCATTGTAAGTCATGTACTCAAGTATGAATCACACGATAGGAGATTTCATATGTAGGAAAAATGGTTCATCTCCTAGCTTTGAAACATGCGGGGTATTACACAGCTATAGTCTAGAAACTTTCCACAAACCTTCTATAGTAATCAGCTAAACCTAAGAAGCTCCGATTATCGATTGGAGTCATGGTCCAAGGCCACTTCTTAACCACTGCAACTTTCTACGGATCCACCATGATCCCTTCACTAGAAATGACAGAAAAGTAACAGATTTCAACCAGAACTCACACTTCAAATACTTAGCATACAAATGTTGATCTTTCAAGGTTTGGAATACGATACAAAGGTGTCGGCATGATCTACCCCACTCTTGGAATACACCAGAATATCATATCTAAACACAATGATGAACAAGTCCAGAAATTGACGAAACACCCAATTTATGAGATCCATAAATATCGTCTAGGCATTTGTCAGACCAAAAAACATGACTAGGAACTCATAGTGACTATACTTGGTTTGGAAGATAGTCTTATGGATATCCACCTCCCTAATCTTTAGTTGATGATAACCCGACCGAAGATTAATTTTAGAGAAACACCTAGCACCCTGAAGTTGGTCAAATAAATCATCAACCTGAGAAAGAAGATACTTATTCTTCACCATAACTTTATTCAACTGACGGTAATCGATACACATCTGAAGGGAACCATCCTTCTTGCGCATGAACAAAATAGGAGCACCCCATGGAGACATACTAGGATGAATGAAACCCTTGTCAAGGAGGTCTTTCAACTGCTCCTTAAGCTCCTTCAACTCAGTCGAAGCCAATCTATAAGAAGGGATAGAGATAGGATGAGTGTCTGAAACAAGGTCAATCCCAAAATCAATCTCCCTATCGAGAGGGATGCCAAGAAGATCATCAGAAAAAACCCTGGGGAATTTATTAACCATGGGAACAGATTATAAGGACGAACCCTTTGAGCTAGAATCTTTAACTTGGAACAAATGATAAAGACATCCCTTGAAAATAAACTTTTGGGCTCTAAGATACAATATGAGTCTTCCCTTAGGTAACTAGAGAACCCCCTTCCCACTAAATGACCGGCTCAGTAGGGAATTTAAACATGACATTGCATGTTCGACAATCTAAACAGGCATAGCACGAGTGTAACTAGTCCATCCCAAATATAACATTAAAATTAACCATGTCTAACTCTATCAAATCTACCAGAGTTTCTCTGCCACCAACAGATACCACATAACCCCTAAAGACTCTTCTAGCAACCACAGAGTCACCCACCAAGGAAGAAATAGAAAAGAGATCAAGGATACACTCAGGACCAAAACCAAAATGCACAGCCACAAATGGGGTTACATAAGAAAGAGTAGACCCCGGATCAAGAAAGCAATACACATCACGATAAAAGAGTCATAATATACCAGTGACAACATCGGGAGATGTATCAAAGTCCTGGCCCGTATCAAGAGAATACAAGTGATTCTGGCCAGTGTCGTTACTAGAAGCAGAAGCAGCACCCTTTGGTGCAGAAGCTGATGAAGTGGAAATATGAATCTTATTTGCCCCTGAAGCAACCTTAGAAGGACAATCCCTATGCAAATAACCAATCTGGCCATATTTAAAAACACTTATTCCTCTCCTTTTCATAAAAACCATAGTGCACCTGCCCGTAGAATCTACAAGGAGGATATGAAGGAGTTGACTAAACCCCACCAGCCTAATATTGGGTACCCTGTTCCCTAAATACACTATCATGTTGAGAACGACGGATACTCGATTGCTTGGATAAGGAGCACTAGCCGTAGAGTAGGAACCAGAACTCCCCCACTTCTTCTTAGAAAACTTTCCACCATCTCTACCACTCTGCTGCTGACCTTCATCCTGATCAGGAAATCTAAACTTTTTATTTTGTCTTTCCCCTATCTCTGTTTCCTTCTTCTCCTCTTCCTCAATGTGTTGCATATACACAACCAATCTGGAGATATTCATATCCTTATTCAACAAGGCAACCTTACTCTCTAGAATAAAATCACGAGACAACCTAGAAGTAAATTTCCTCATTCTAGCCCTCATGCTAGACACTAACTCAGAAGCATACTAGGACAACTGATAGAATTTCAAGGCATACTCCTTGACTGTCATCCTGCCTTGCTTCATATTAACAAAATCTTCCATTTTTACCTCCTTCAACTCCTAAGTAAAAAAGCAATCTAGAAAAGCACTAGAGAAATTATCCCAAAGTGTGGATTTGGTGTCATCGCCCCTATATTGTTCCCATTCCTCATACCATTGGTATGTTATATCCTTTAGTTAATAGGCAGCAAATTCTACACCCTCAACATTAAAAGTATGCATAACCCGAAAGATATTTTCCATCTCATCGATAAAGTTTTAAGGATCTTCCTCAACTTTAGAACCAGTAACACAGGAGGACTCAATCTCATAAACTAATCAACCATTGTGTCCTCAAAAGATGGAGTAATAGAAGCTACATATCCAGACTGAAAAGCTACCAACTGAGCCAACATATGAATAGATTAACAAAATTTCGTATTTGACACATTGGTCTAGGGAGCTCGAGGAGTACTAGAGGGGACCGATGGAACTCAAGAATAGCAATGAGGAACTGGACCCCTACACCGAGTTTGTACCCCATAAGTAGGGCGTGTCCCATCAGCATTGTCCTCAAGTGGGATAAATGAGTTTTCATGAGCTTCAGATCGTCTGGGAAGCATGATCTGAAAGGCAAACAAATAGAAATTAGAGGAGATTTTGAGACCTTAGACTCTACATCCCGAAATAAAACAACAAGGAAGGAAAATATTCCTAAATGTCTCGTAGCCTCTCCTTTATAAGTGTGGCGCCCTACACACCCATAAATGAGACTCTACTTGACACGTATTTATTGTATACCCAATAAAACTAAACCTAGGCTATGATACCACCTTGACACGACCCAAACGAGGGTCAGGCTGTGTCGGGTATCTTAAATCCTACCTGGACCGGAGTTCACCCCCTATACCTAACCAAACCAAACTCCACAGACACCAATGATGAATGAATCCCGAACATATAACAAGATAGTGTGCAAAAACTTAAGAAAAATTTAATACATATTTATAACCGAAAAGCGATGATCAACCAAACAACCAACCAACACTGCTCAATAACCACAGTAGTCCAAATAAATCCTTTTAAACAATAATCCAAAACTAAATATAAATAAAGTATCGGGACATACCTCCGACAATAGCCAAAAATAAGTCTAAGACATAAGAGGAACAAAACATGAAATGTAGACTTTCGATGTATGAAAGCTCTCCATTTTAATGTCAACTCATGAACTGATCTCGAATCTTAATCACTGAGCAGGAGGAGTAGAAGTGAGACCAATTCCTGTATCGCATGGGAATACATCATTTGAAGATGGTTAGCAGGGTAAACGCTAGTATGTAACGGGAATAAGGATAACATAATGACATGATTAACAGTTCAACATCATTCAAACCAATGCATATAATCAGATGCATATACATATATATATCACATATCAGGATAGGGAACAAGGCTTAACATGCATTTCAAAACTTTAGTCTAGATTGTGTAGCTCAACCATTGTATAATCATACCCACAGGCTATATGGGCCTAACTCTCATCCCTTGGTCAAGCCCTAGTGCGTGTAGCCACACGAATTGGAGAATAATCTTATATATATAAACACGGGAGACTCAAACCTCCTAACATATGCTAAGGTGACTTAAGCACCCGAACATCTAGTGATTTATGGGGGACTCAAACCTCCCTGATCATAAAATAATAATAATGAGGGGGACTCGAACCTCCTTGGTCACTTTAGCCCCTGCATCGACAAATGTAATTTCTAATGTCGGTCTTCAGGATCTCCACTTTCATGACTCAGCTACACAACCCTTATTAGAGCCCAGTAAAAACATTTATCACATAATCCCAATCATGAACCACATTTCACATTAAGGCATACATTGTTAGTATTGTCATACCAACTACACTTGTAAGGTAATAACAACATGACAAAATAATTTTCCATTTACTTGAGGAAAATAACTCCCTTCGTTCATTAATATAAGGTGGGGGGACACCGACTCCCTTTGTTCATTAAATTATACCATTATATTTCAAATACCACTTTATATCATGCAATAGTTTAAGACTAGTTCAATTTTATAAATTCCCACCTTTCTCATAACTCAAAACTAATTTCATACTATGGGGTTGGGGTCATAACCACTTTAAAAGCCATAAGTTTGGGAAAATCACAATTTCCTAGTTCATTCACCATACCCATGCTCCCACAAGTTCAAAACCATATTTAAAGCATGAATAATCATAATTAAATCATGGAAAAACAATGTTCAACAATAAGCATTCAAAACCCACAACCCTTGGTTTTAAAACCAAAATAATTTCATGTGAACAACACTTTAATTCATACGTTTTTTAATAAATTAACAATGATGGAAGAGTCACATTCCTGTAATAGTCAGATGTAGAGAGAGAAATCACCCTTGAGAACCCTAATTGATCCACCTTTTGAAAACCCTAAGTGTTCTTGACCTTGAGGAATTTGAGAGTGTTGAGAAGTTACTTTGATGTGTTTATGAGGGATAATGATACCCTAAAGGGGTTATAAGACGTAGGTTTCTAGTTGGGTAAGAGTGAAAATGTCTAGAATGCCCTCAACTTAAAAGCTGAAAAAAGGTCGACTTTTACTAAGAGTCAACCCTTGACTCGTAGCCATTGCTTACGATTCATCACCATAAGTCGTAACCAAGGCAGTACCACCAAGTCACCCTACACTGTTATCCTTATGACTCAATGACACCACTCATAATAAGACCCTATGACTCGTAGGGTCCAGTCATAGTCAACATAGAACCCAAATTGGGACTTATACTGAACACCCTACGATTACACCTAAAGACTCATAACATATCCATACGACTCTAAGTGAGTCACTCGTACTCAGAGCAGAATGTAGACACAAAATTACTAGTTTGGTTACGACTCACCCCAATGTCTCGTTAGGACTACCTACGACTCATAGGGTGAGTCGTTATCAAGGCAGTGAGCTCAAAGCTTAAGAAATTTCCAAGGGCCAATAATCCAAGGTGTTTCATCATATGTGTGAACTAAATAAAAATTAACTGCCAAAGGTTAGAAGGATCTTCCTGTTTAAGCATCGTGTTTGTTTATGGTTTTGTATTTTACGTGAGGACATGCAAACGTTCTAAGTTGAGGGTGTTGATTTGTCGTGGAAACATAGCACATTTGATGCTTAAAATGGTGAAATTATGCATTAACTTAGGTTGTTTCATTGGATATGATGTGTGTTTTATGTTTTTTGCAGGGAAATTAGAAAAAGTGGCATGGACTAAAAAAATGGAAGAAAACACTCCCAAGAGGTGAGATACTTTTCAGGCTACTAGTCGTCAAGTCACCTTACGACTCGTAGCCCAATTCATCAAGAGACCAGTGTTTGAGGCAAAACTGAGGAACCAAGTAATAGAAGGCTACAAGTTATAAAGTCTTAATACGAATCATAGTAGAAAGTCATATGGTGACCAGTGTCTATAGAATTGAAGATGGATTCTCCAGTGTATACAAGTAAAGACCATGAATCGTAACGTCTGTAAATGACTCGTGGTGAGGAGTCGTAAAGATAATAGACCCAAGTGACCTGAGAAAAAGGAACTACTGAAGTGACTATGACTAGCAACATACGACACGTAATGTGACTATACGAGTCGTAGCTACTAAAGAGAGAAAGGGAGCTACCACAGTAGGCAATAAGTCATAAGGAGACATAATGACTCGTTGCCAAAGATGTAACCACTACCAACTTAATTTTTCTATTCCATTTTAATTAGGATTATTGGTTATTTTGAGACACTATAAATACCTTAGGGTTATTTCTTTATTATGTTACACACTTTTAATAATTTATTGCAAATTTTCACTTACTTTGCTCATTAATACAATTGTTCTTGGATTTGTGGTCTCGTATTCAATATAAGATTTCCGATTTTATTCCTTCATTATTATGCAATTAATTACATGCCTTCTTTATTGATTACCGTGTGCTATTGCATGAACATGAGCGGCTAAGTTCCCTGACTAGGGTTGTGGGAACCCTAGTGGATTAACTACGTAGGAAAAGTGGAAGATTCATCTATTCTATTGTATCCACATGTATTGAAATCTTCTTCATATTAATTGCTCCCAGGCTACTGCAGAAGCTTGGGTATTGCTTGTATTCGAGAACGTCCTCACAAGGGAGTTTGAGATTGAGCAAAGGAGGTTACAACAGTGATTTGAGGCTATCAAACCTCATCTAATCAACTCGAGACTCAAAAGGAAAGAGTTGTACTGAGGCTATAGACAAGAGACAACAAAGCGACACCCTAAGACTCACAAGGTGAAGGGTGAGATTTATCAACACGTTCACAAGACGATTGATAATACATAGCTTGTCAAATTTACACGTAGAGCAGTGGGTTAGGTGAATTAAACACGAGAAACTAACGGAGTCGAGAAGCCAAGGGGAACACAGTCCTAGTGTTTGTTTTCTATTGTTTACAAACGCAAGCCTTCAAGTTTGGTTAGTTGTGACTATTGATCTTCAAATCCCCCCTCCCTCTCCTAATTTATTTTTCTATACTGTTCGTGAATTTTGTCAAGTTAGATAGACTGTTCCACATATTCCCTGTGGGTTCGACCCTAACCTTGTTTGGGTTACTATACTTGACATCGACAGTAACATACTTCTTAGAGGTTAGTTTTTGGGCGACATCATGTTGTGAATGGACTGTTTGACGATATTGATACATTATTTTGGTGATGATTGGTTAGAGGTGTTGTTCAGTTATGAGACAAAAATATTTGATAGGCTCAAGAATAGGGGATACTCTGCCCAATTTTCTTTAGAATACTAACGAGCCTTTCTTTAGAGTTCTAACCTCCTTAGCACCGGTCATGATCGTAATTTGGGTCATGACAACATATCAAATATTTTGAATAGTACGTTGATATAATCTATTGAGGAAATATACTATTTGTTAGGGGTGGCAATTTCAGCCCATATTTATGAAAAGAGTCCATTTAACCCATATTTAGTGAATTGGATCACTCATATTTCAAATGGGTGAATATGGACTTCAACTCATTTTAAAAGCTCATACAAATAGGGACAAAATGAGTAAAATATAGGTACCCATTTAAGCACAGAGATCACCCACCTATGCTTAAAATTTCCGTTTTTTTTTCTTTTCTTCTTCTTTTTTTCTTTCTTTTTTCCTTTAATTTACTTTTTGTCTTTTTCATTTTTTTACTCAGTTCTTATAATTTCTTTTTTTTCTTTCTCATTTTTTCATCTATTTTTTTATTTTTATTTCTTTTTTCTTTGTATTCTTTTTTTTTTCGTTTTTCCCTTTTTCATTCTTACTTCATCATTCGTATTCGCTTGAGACCTACATGGGTTAATAAATATAAGCTTCTAATTATCCCATTTAGCCTATATAATTTATAACACCTCTTATCAATTAAATATAATCCATAGTCTCACTCCTTTATTATTATTTTTTTCTATCTTTTATTTCTCTTTTTTTTTTTCCTTTAATTTACTATTTTTTCTTCTTTTTTCCTTTAATTTACTATTTTTTCTTTCTTTTTTCCTTTAATTTACTTTTTTCTCTTTTTCATTTTTTTCGCTTATTTTTTACTCGTTTCTTACACTTTTTTTTCTTTCTTCTTTTTCATGATTTTTTTCTTTTTCAATTTTATTTCTTTGCATTCTTTTTTTTTTTGTATTTTCGTTTCCCCCTTTTTCATTCTTGGTTCGTTATTGTTGTCATTTTTTTATTTTCTTATATTCTTTTCCTCATCTTTTTTTTGTCATTGTATTTTATATTTTTTTACTTTAAATTTATTTGTATCATACTATATATTTCAAATAAATTTATTATTTGTATTTGAATAGTTTAGTTGTCAATATGTGCAATTTATCATTTGTATTTATATACAAATAAATATATGAATTAAAATCGACATGAGTTATGGTGCAGTGGATGGGGCTGCTCCACCCTTAACCAGAGGTCGAGGGTACGACCCTGGTTATGGAGAAAACTTTGTTGGGAGTGCTACCACCTTAATGGGCCCTGCAACGCTCGATCCGAATTAGTCGGGGCTCCAATGCAGGCACCGGACACCAGATGAAAAATAAAAAAAATATATGAATTAATTGTATTTTCCTGAGACTAAACTATATATGGCTGAGGATCCACATATCCCTCGAATTATAAATGTTGGGCGAATATAAATCAATATGCCTTATGGTATTTTCATTATCATAAAAAAAAGGAAATCAAACATAGAAGAAAAAATAAAAAAGTAGAAAGAGAGGTAGAAGTTAGAGATAGAAGAGAGAAAAAAACTTAAATGAAGAATTGAAGAAAAAAAAACAAAAAGAAAAAATAATGAAAAAAGAGAAAAGGAAAAAGAAAAAATGATGGTGAAAACAAATATACTGAGTAGTTACGATATTTTAGTCATCGTCCATAATTTGTACTCGACTTAACCATGTTCTTCGAAAATAAAAAATATATAAAACATAAAATACAATCAAAAAGGAAAAAAATGAGAAAGAAGTAAAAACAAAAAAAATAAAAAATAGAAAAAAAGGAGACTAAAAAGAAAAAGGAAAGAGAAACAAAGGGTAGAAGGTAGTGATATAAGAGAGAGAAAAAAAGAAGAAAACTAGAGGCTACATATAGAAGAGAGACAAAAAAACTAAAAAAAAAATGGAAAAAAAGTCAAGTTGATATGATATAGAAATTTTAAGTTTTTGACTTGGGAGTTAAAGTGGGTTGAAACCATTTTTACTCAATCCATATTTGACCAAATCCATATTTACCCATATTTATATGGGCGAATTACAATCCAAACAATTTTTGCTTGATTCATATTTAACCTGTCCAAATCCAATTCAATCTGCCTGTTTGCCACCCCTTCTACTTGTGTTAATGTAAAAAAAAAGTATACTGTTGAAGTTATAGAAATGTAAGGTAATTAGCCGATAATTCATTTGATTAATACGATGTATTATGCAGTATATAATATTGTATTTAAAATCTAATTAACCAAAAATTTAATTCTAATTTACGAAATTCATTGATATTATTATACGATTGAGGAAATACATTGTTCGTGTTTATGTGACGATAAAATAACTAATTATCTGATTTATATATATATATATATTGCCTTAAATTATTTGCATGTTATTATAAATATTATAAGATTTATTAATTTTTTAATTTTTTAAGAAAAAACACTACAAGTGGTTATTTTTTAAATAATTATTTTGTAAAAAAATAAACAATTTTGTGGAAAATTTTGTAATACCCGACCCAGCCCAACCATGACCCAATCCAACTCATATTAATTACCCCTTTTCTCTTCCTAATTACCCTAGCAGACAAAACAACTCTCACCTCACTCTCAAACACCTCTCAGCAACGGAAACACCACCGACGGAAATAGTTCCGGCGAATCCAGTCCCTGCAAATCCTGTGAAAGCATTTTGGGTAGTTTGTGTTAAAAATTTCCCCTTCATATACTTTTTCATCAGTTAAAAAAATTTCAACATTTTCCCTTTAACTCTATTGTTAGAGTACTAAGTGAAGAAGGAAAGTTCACTAATGCATTCTTGGTATTCAACAGGTTAAATATATTAGTACATTTTTCCTAATGGATTTACTTTTTCGTTTATGCTTAAAGCTTGTTGTCGTTCTGGGTGTTCATATTATGTTCAACAAGTCCATACCATTGTTCAAATTGGGATTTAGTGATGACCCAGTTGTGTGTAATAGGTTCTTGAGTGTTTATGAACGAAGGTTAGAAGAGTGTTGGTGTGCGCGTAAGGTGTTTGATGAAATGCCTGGCAATGATTTTTGTTTGTTGGACATTCATAACCTTTTCTGAAATATTCTGCTATATTTTCTAGTTATCAAATCTCCATTTAGAATCTTGTACTGTATCTTTTAAAATTTTGTTTTATAACTTCTTGATATTGCTATTGCTATTGCTAGTTGTCTTCCTCTGGCAGGGAAACCTTATTCTGAGATGGGTTTTCTGGAATAATGTTTGGATGTGTAGGTACCTTCATATTTCCACAAAAAGTTTCTGAAACGGGGCACATTCTCTATGTTTCATCATGATTATTGTGAAAATACTCATTTTATATTGATATTTCTAGCGAAGGTTTTTTTAAAAAGAATTGACTTTCTTGTATTGAACCTCAATGTGATGGAGAGAATGAAAATACACTGATTGCCCATTTACTATTTCTAATTTCTAAATCTTTTGTTCTTTTCTGAACGTAGTATGAGCTCTCAAGATTTGTTCTACTTGAGAAAAAAGCTACAATATTTTGTGAAGAAGAGGAAGAAGAAGAAGAAGAAGAAGAGAGAGAAAGAGTATTGGGTTGACAATGGATTCAGGTGATGCATCCAGATATTCAGCTGGGGTGGAAGATTATTATGAATCTTTACTTTCAACAACTGATGCTGAGCTCTTAAAATGAGCATGGCGGAATGAAAAGGCTGCTCCTGAAATTCTTCAATATGAGACTGCTTTGGTTCAACGAGCCAGAGAACAAATTCAATTGATGGTATGCACATTTCATGTATTTAGGCCTCTTAAATTTGTACCTCTGATATTCTTGTGCTTATGATTTAGACGTGGGGTTTCACCTTATGTTCTATTAGAATTCCTTTCTACTTTAATATTTCTTTGTGTTAAAACTTGTGTTTTGTTTGGCATTATGTGGTGGATATGTGGCTCAGCACGTCGAGAATTACTAGTTGGCATAATTTTAGAAGGGTGTTTATAAAAGGGACCATACTACAGAAAAACAAAAAGAAAATGTTTTGTCCAAGACTAGCAGGATTCAACTGAAGTTTCCAGTTCTGTTTGAATGAATGAGTTTAAACTTTTAGATAGACAAACTAAGTTTTGGTAGGGAAAAATACACTGGACATTTTATTCAATTAGTGCCTAACAGAATTTAATTCTAACATCTGTGTGCACTTTCTCTGCTATTTGGTGAAGTGTTTGCTGTTAATATTCCTACTGGAGCATGACGTCAGTGGGATTTTTTTGTCCATTTGCGCACCACCCCCATTTCCTTGTTCACTCCGTTTGGAACTAATACTTTTACTAATGTCATATACAATGTCTCTTATGTTACACCATGTATCTGCATGCTTATTTTAAAGCACAATACTAGGATAATTCCTCATAAAGTATCTGAGTTTACGAAGGACCTGCCACTCAAAGAGGCAAAAGTTAGCAGCAGACTGTGGACCTCAAGCGTGTTTGGGGCGAACCAACTTTACCTGTAACTTAGTCTAATGGTGTTGCGAGAGCTTATTTGGAGGTCTAAAAACAGGAATGTAAATAAAAAGGTACACTTCAACAAATTGCAGAACCATGAAACTTGAAAGAAACGTTTAAATTTTGTTTCATCGAAAATATTTGTTGTTGATATGAGTGACCGACTTACAATTAAAGCTGGTGACTCCAGAGTTTAGGAGCTTGATGCTACTTAAAAATAAGTTGTTTGATGGCAGTGGAGAAGGCATACGACAAAGTCCCCAGGGAGGTGCTTTGGAGATGCTTGGAGGTGAGTGGAGTCCCGCTGGCGTATATCAGAGCAATCAAGGACATGTATGATGGAGCGAAAACTCAGGTGAGGACGGCGGGAGGAGACTCAGAGCATTTCACTGTCTTGACAGGATTGCCTCAGGGATCTACTCTTAGTCCCTTTTTGTTTGCTTTGGTGATGGATGTGTTGACGCGGCATATTCAAGGGGAGGTGCCTTGGTGTATGCTTTTTGCAGATGATGTAGTTTTGATTGATGAGACGCGAGGGGGTATGAATGACAAATTAGGGGTGTGGAGACAAACGCTTGAGTCTAAAGGGTTCAGGTTGAGCAGAAGCAAGACAGAGTATTTGGAATGCAAGTTTAATGACGTGAGGCTGGAGAATAAGGTGGTAGTGAAGTTGGAATCATAGGAGGTATGTAAGAGGGATAGTTTCAAGTATCTCGGGTCCGTGATCCAGGGTAACGACGAGATTGACGAGGATGTCTCGCACCGTATTGGGGCGGGATGGATGAAGTGGAAGCTCGCGTCGGGAGTGTTGTGTGATAAGAAGGTGCCGCCCAAGCTTAAAGGAAAATTCTATAGGGCGGTAGTCCGTCCGGCCTTGTTGTATGGAGCGGAGTGTTGGCCAGTTAAGAACTCCCACATCCAAAAAATGAAGGTGGCAGAAATGCGGATGTTGCGTTGGATGTGTGGGCTGACTAGAGGGGATAGAGTTCGGAATGAGATTATCAGGGAGAAGGTTGGTGTGACCCCAGTAGAGTATAAGATGTGGGAGGTCCGATTGACATGGTTCGGACACGTGATGAGGAGGGGCATGGATGCCCCGGTTCGTAGGTGTGAGAGGCTAGCGTTGGATGGTTTTAGGCGGGGTAGGGGTAGGCCGAAGAAGTACTGGGGTGAGGTGATTAGGCGGGACATGGAGCAGTTACAGCTCACCGAGGACATACCCTAGATAGGAAGATCTGGAGGACGCGAATTAGGGCAGAAGGCTAGGGTCAGTTTGGGTCGCTAGTGTAGGGAATTACTTGGTGGGGGTATTATTCTTGTTATGGTACCTTGTTCCATGTTTTATTACGGATCTGTGTGCTTTTTTCTGTTTTTATTACTTATGGGTGCCGTATTTATGTTATGAAATCTTGTTCTGTGCTTTACTATGTATTTGTGCGGTATCTCGTGTCTTGAGCCGGGGGTCTATCGGAAACAGCCTTTCTACCTCGTTAGAGGTAGAGGTATGGACTGCGTACATCTTAACCCCCCCCCAGACCCCACTAGGTGGGAATACACTGGGTTTGTTGTTGTTGTTGTTGTTGATGGTAGTTGCGGATATGATAATTATTTTTCTGATAACCGTGGTGTTCCGGACAGCTTGCGCGCACCTTGACTAATTCCATGGGATACCTGCCACCCACCAGCAACAGATATCAGTAATTCTGTCCACCAAGGTTAGAACATATGGAAAGAAATCACGTAGTGTTTGTTTCTATTGGGATTGAACCTGAGACCTCATGGCGCTCAATCCAATATTATTGAACCACTAGGCAACACCCTTGGATACAATTGCGGATATGATAATTTTGTAGGGCAAAAAGCTTTTTAAGATTGATTCATAAGGAAATTGAAGCCTATGTTAAAGGGTATAGCTGTGTTTGGTAAATCACAAATGAAGCTATTGGTTGAAATCTAAAACTCTGTGCTATTGGAATGGAAAAGCTGTTTTGCTCTCATCCAAATAAAGGTTATCATAAGGTGTGTTATTGCTGCTACTTAGTGGATTTTAATCCATATCTTCAATGTTTGTGTACAGCATCTGTTGATTGTCATATTCAATTAAGTAGAACGTAAAACTCCTCTGACACTCCAAATCTACGTTTCATTTGATGTTACAGAAAGTTTCATTTACATGTTTTGGTATATTGTTCATTTATATGAATATAATTTTTGCTTTAGTTCCTCGGTTTATGCTACTCATTATTAATTTATGCATTTTCATGGTTTACAATGTCATGCATGCTGATGCTACTTTATCTTTGCTCTTCAGGAAGAAACAGTAGAGGAATTTTTAAGAAATGGTGTTGATCCGCTCACTGTATCTCTTTACCAGATGGACCTCGATTGGACTTTGTTTCTGTTAAGATCATATTTAAGAACCCGTCTCCGAAAGGTAGTTGAATCATAATATCTTGTTATGTCTTTGATTTAGGTGAAATTCATGTCTGGAAAGGGCTATAGTTCGTTAAGTCACCAGACTTTCCAAAAAATGTTGTTGCACCTGTGTCGGATTCTCCAAAAATGCACTATTTTTGGAGTTGCCCACAGGAACCCGTCGATATTTTTGAAGAGTCGAGCAACATAGGTTACTGGTAGCATACCTGTTTGTGTCAGAGGATCTCATCTCTTAGCGTGTCCCTGCAGCTTTTATCCCATCTTCATTCATTTCTTAATTATGTTTGACTGCAGATCGAAAATTATGCATTTCACATACAAAAAAATGCTGACTTATGGAACCGTATATCTAAACAAGAGGAGAAATTTGCTGAAAGGTGAAGTTGTTTCTCTTAGTTCTAAGTGCTCAATGCATATCAAGCTTATAGTGCTAGTTACATGGGATGATTAGGTGTATTCATGACATGGAGCAGCATCTAGATCAGTCTATTCTCTCAAAGTTGCCTCATGGCTTCAAGTCCCACTTGAAGCAATCTTCACTAAGTTTGGCAGATGACATGGGTAAGCTTGCCATACTCCGTTGAAGTTGATTGAGTTAAAATTTATCAAGTCCCTTCCCATTTGCTTGTTATTGTATTTTCCTGTGTGTTTTGTTTTATCTGTGTCATTGTAGAGTTAAAAGAGTTTCTGGAATCCCAGATTAATGTTATGCCTTAATCAGAAGCATCTTGAAATAGCAAAAGGTTTTATCGCAAAGTGATTTAAATTGTCTACAAGCACGGATCAGCAACTTGATTGTGAATTAGTTTAAGGCATGATGCAATCTCTTGCACTCATTATATCTGTTTGTTTCTTTTTTCACATTTTGGAAATCTCAAATATAAAGACTTTCGAGATTTACATTTGTACTGAAACAACAGTTTCTCTTTTTGTATGCGGTTGAGTTCCTGAGCCACGGCTAGATCAATATGTTATCTGCAGAAGCAAGAGATATTTAGGATCCTTTCAGCTTGATGACAGGCAATCTTCTTTACTTTATTGTCGTTTTTCTTAGAAATCCTGCCTATTAATTTTCTATTCTTGACCTCCATTAATTTTCTTTAACGACAGTGGGGAAGAACCAGTGAACATCGAAGCCAATGATTTGTATGCTCTGCCTTACAAGTCCATAAAGCCCACTTGTGGAGAGTGGGCAGGTCGATCCGGTATGAGAGTATAGGAAAAGGAAGAGTCCTATGTTGAGCGGGACTCTCAAAATATGTATCCACACCCATATCAGATCGTCCACAAATGCCCTACTTTTGGAGGATTTGAGACACGACCTTCAACATTTCCGAAGAGTTCGAGCGACATAGTGAAACCTGCCCCCTTTGTTCTCTGCTGATCGGAAACTGCAGCTATGCCACAAATTAAGAATTATATTATCCAATGTCATAGTTTGTAACAAATGTAACATAGGATAATCTCTTTTTATACAATCCTTATAACTTCTCAAGAATGGTTTCCTCTATTGTGTTACAAGTAGTACTCTCTTGTTTGTTTTGTTTTTAAATGGTTTTAAGAAGAAATATGTTAGCTAATAAAGATGCTTCAATTGTTAATGTGAATCTATAAAATTTTAGAGCTTCACTGGAAATTTTTCCAAAATAAAATTTAAACGAGTCCTCATTTACAAATGAATGTACTTTTATTTTCTTAAATAATAATTCTCCAATAATTGTGATAATGGTTGCTTAAGGCCATCAAATCTAAGATAATTTTTTGGATAAATTACGTGGTGCGTATAGACTCATAATTATCGTGGTCAATATTTAAAATAATTACTGTACATGGTTATTTTTTTCTTTTAACTGTTTTTTAATATGGGCTCTCATATACAAATATACGAATTAAAGTAGTTTAGATATCATTTCTAATTAAAAATAGAGATTTTTCTCACCTAAAAGAAGGTACATGGTTACTTTTTTGGGGTATTGTTATAACCACATGCATCCAACAACCAGGGTTGTGCATATATCGAATCAATATAAGTATTCAGATTGATTTGAAGAAATTTGAATAATTCGATTTGCATTATACATTTGAATCGATTTATGAATTTAGTTTTAGAATATTTTGATTTGGTGTTTACAATCCGAATGGATTCGAAAATCAAAATTTACATATGTTGACACTAAAAAAATATTTTATAGCTACACTGTTTTCTTGTATTTTTATATTGCTGCCTACTTATTCTTCTAAGTTTCAGTATATCGAAATTCTAATGATTCTGTTGTAAAAGAACATGGTTGTCATTCAGAATTGTAACAACTATAGAGGTATCAAGCTGTTAAGTCACATTATGAAAGTTTGAGAGAGAGTGGTGAAGATGAGGGTGAGGAGGGATGTGGATATTTATGAGGTGCTCAACTAAAGAAGTAATTCATCCTATAAGGAAATTGGTGGAATAGTATAGAGAAAGGAAGGACTCGTACATGGTGTTCATCGTCCTAGAAAAGGCTTACAACAAAGTCTAAAGTTAGGTTCTATGGAATTGCTTCTAGGCTAGATGTATTCCTATAATGTACATTAGGACAATTAAGTACATATATGATGGAGTCATGATTCGATTGAGGACTATGGGAGGAGCTCGGAGCATTTTTTAGTTTTGATGACATTGCACCAGGGATCAACACTTAGCCTATTTTATTTGTCGTGTTGACGGATATCTTAATGCAACAAATTCAAGGTGAGGTGTCATGTTGTGTTTTTATTTGATGATGACTTAGCTTTGATTAACGAGACTCATAATGGAGTTAATTCTAAGTTGGAAGTTTGAAGACAGACCCTGAATCTAAAGCTTTAGGTTGAGTAGGACAAATATAGAGTACTTGAAGTGCAAGTTTAGCGATTTAACATACGAGGCTAATCTGAAAGTGAGGCTTGATACAAAAGTTGTCCATAAGAGAGGAAGTTTCAAGTATTTTTGGTCTATTATCCAAGGAAATAGGAAATATTGAGATGTCTCTCACTGTATTGGTGCGGGAAGGATAAAATGAAGGCTCATATTTGAAGTCTTATTTGATAAGAAGGCACCATCAAAATTTAAAGGCAAGTTTTGTAGGGCAATGGTTATATCAACTATGTTGTATGGGGCAGATTGTTCCCAGTCAAGAACTCTCATGTTCAGAAGATGAAAATTAAGAAAATAAGGATGTTGCAATGGATATGTAGACATATTTTTCATGATCCAAAAATTAAGGATCATGATGACACTTGTCGCGGCGAACCTTGACAAATAAGCCAATCACCGAAACTGATATGAAATGAGAAAACAACACCAAATTCAAAGGTAAGGCTTCTAGTACGAAGTCGAACTACACAAATATGATAATAAAGGAAAAGTACATAACAACAATACCATAAGTCACCCCAAAATCCAGTGTCACAGTGTAAGAACCAACTAAGTACATCTCGAGGTCAAAATATATAACGGATAGACTAAAAAGGAACATAATATGTCTCTGAGTTTAAAAAGAAGGCATATACTAGATGAGAAGAGGTATTAGATCAATTCTGGAAGTATAGACCGCCTGCTACCTCAAAAATACTCTAAGCACCGCCCAAAATAAGCTATTATGCGGCACACTCGTACCTGGATCTGCACTGAAAGGGCACAATAGGAACGAGTACGGTCCACTTGTACTCAATAGGTATTATTGGCCGACCGAGCAAAGTAGAAAGTAAAGTATATAAAATACACACTATAGGCACGTCATCTGCAATCAGAAAATGTCCTAAACGTCAGCGCACACTATCTCTACTAACATTTCTAAAATATACACATATATCAAATACAAGTACGAGAAAGGAACACATAGATAGACATCAAATTAAGTACTGAAATACAACATAGGAAACACACAATGTATGAGATAAAATGAAGATGATGATGCTGATAAAGATGATTATGTGATATGTACGAGGTTGTCGCACAACCTCTGTATACACCTACCACACTGTGCTCCCAAGGTAGGACCTATGAGGGGCCATCAACTTATATACAATTCAATAACCAATACCAATTCAATATCCATAACTCCTCTCTGGCACATACATCAGCAGATGATTTTTAAAGATGTCATATTTTCTGTCAGAAAAATCAGTATTTCCATAGTTGGTACCAGTGTTTCATGAATGTGTATTATATGAGGATGTAATACTCACAACCAATCAGAATGAGAATTTCCAATTCCAACCAATATACCAAGAATGTGAGCTAAAATTCATTCAATAAGTCAACCATCCATGATCCACCATAATCCATGTATCAATAGTGTAAGATATAACATAATATGCCATTGATACCATACAAATCCCAACTTAGATAATATCCACTAAGAATAAAACAACCAATTACATAAATACCAGGATAATAACATCATATAAGACCCCACACGATCACAGATAACAAATAGTATTTTAAACCACCAAATAACAAAATACAGGGCCCCACAAATGCACAAAATAGTAATAAATCCATTTTCATGATTAGTTCCCACACTCATACTGCGTTTTTATATCAATATTAACTACCCAACTCAGTTTGAATAAAGTTAAGTCATAACCTACTTCAAACGAAGAAAATCTGATCTAAAAGCCTTCAATCACAAAAGCCTTCGCCTCACGACCAACTTCAAAATCAACTAAAACATACAAATATAGATTCTATGCATTAAAAGAAAGCCAACAATACCCATATTGCTCATTTTGGATCAAGGTCAAAACGGATCCTCGAAATAGATTTTCGAAAAAGAAGGATAAATCCATAATTTTGTTCAAAAATATAGTAGGCATTTGGCCATGAAAATTAAAATATTTTGGAGTCGGAGTTGAAATTAGATTTGAAGTTGTGTATGACCATGTCTTTTTGGAATTTTTTTTAGACTTTTGCAAAAAAAATTAAATGTAATTTTATACCCCCAATTTTTAAAAACTATCAAAATCATCCAACTTAACTAATCTACCAACGAGATATAACCAAATGTAAAAGGAGATAATAATGTTGTCTTTGTTGTTGGTGTTGCATAAAGAGTTTCAAGAATGGATGAATTATGGTTCCATTGTATCATGAGGAGATTTTGAGGAAGAAGAAAAAAATTGAAGTTGCCTTCAATTTTGAGGTCTTTCATCAAAGAAAATAGGAAGAAATGGGTAATGTGGTAGTTAGGCATTTAACTGCGGTTGTTTGTTGAAATTAATAGGGTGTTTTTGTAAAAATAAAAAAAATAGAGCCATTTGTAACGATAACAAAGTTACAATTAAAGTTGGAAACAAAAATAATTTGGAATTGAATTTGAAATTCTTGTGGCTAAACACCCCAATTTTCACTAAAGTGAAATAATTTTTCAGAAAAAAGCGAAAAATTCATATGGCCAAACGAGTCCATATTACCATGATTAAAGGAGCCTGTAGAAGAAAACCCAAGTGAAAATAAGTTTAAATTGATGAAATATTAATTTAGAATTTTCGGGCCAAAATTCTCAAATTCCACATTTGAAATCGAATTTTTAACAAGCTTTAGATGACAAGGATCGAAGAAAAATAATTGAAATAGGGATTTGAAGCTTACCCAAGTTAGAAACAGGAAGAAATCGCCAAAATTCTAAATCCTAAAGCTCCAAGTCTAAAAATGGTGAAAAAATCGTGAAAGGGATACTTAAAGCCGCCCGGTGCTGTTTAAGCGAACAATGGGCTGCTTAAGCAGCTATCACTTAGGAGGCCAAGTGTGGCTTAAGCGGTATCCGCCAAGGTTGGGCCCTTCGCTTAAGCGAACTAGCTGGCCGATTAAGTGGAAGGGCTTCGTGTAAGCGGCATTCCCGCTGGCATCCAGGTCGCTTAAGCGACCAACTGACCCATTTAGCTTAAGTGACCCAAGGGTCGCTTAAACGAAGGCACCAACTGGGTGCACTAGCTGAAGAGTTGGAAAAATTTCAAGTCTGCGTGGACCTCATGAGATTCATCCGAAATCCTGTAAACGCAAATGAACTATGCTACCCTACTAAATTCAGCACTCCAGACTCAGTTTCGATATCTAATATTAAAAAAATGTCATTTTAATAAAATTGACCCCCAAGACCTAATTTCATAACTTTTCTAATCGAGGGTCAAATTAAGATCCATAAGCTATAAAGTCATACCAATCATGTTAAAATCGTCGTTCCAGATCTGCTGGCAGTCGTTTTATTATCCGATGCATAAAATAATAAATGTTGACTAAAGTGAACTATAATTCCTTTTTAGCCTCTAAAAACTTGCACAAATTACACCAAAGTGCATTGGGAATCGTGCCAGTCATCCCTACACCTCAGAAATACAACAAAACAACTATGAGGAGGGAGAAATAGTTAAATCACATAAAAATAAATAATTCACAAAAATCAAGTTATTACATCATCCACTACTAAGAATCTAGTTCGTCCTCGAACTATGGGCAAGGGAAATACCTGAATGAGTAAAAAGCTGGGGATAACTACCACAAATATCAAACTCGACCTCCCAAGTTGCCTCATCTGCTGGTCGATGTCTCCATTGGATCTTAACCACCAAAATATCTCTAGAATGCAATCGTCTCATATCTCTAGCTAAAATGGAGATAGGTTCCTCAATAAAAGCCAACCTCTCATGCAGCTGAACTGAATCCCAATGAATGACATAAGATTCATCTGGAATGTAATGCCCAAACATGGAAACATAAAAAATTAGATGAAAAACTGATAAATCTTAGGGCAATGCAAACTCATAAGCCACACCCCCAATAGTCCGAAGGATCTCAATGGTCCAATATACCTAGGGTTAAGCTTGACCCTCTTTCAAAACCTCATCACACCCTTCATGGGCTACACATGAAGGAAGACTCTATCACCAACACTAAATCTCAAGGCATGAAGTCTACAATTCGCATAACACTTCTTCATACTCTGAGCCACTCGAAGTTTATCCTGAATGATCCAAACTCTATCCAAAGAGTCGCAAAGAAAGTCCATACATCAATGTCTAATATAATAAACCTCAAACCAACCTACTGTAGAAGGACAATTCCCACTACACAATGTCTCAAAAGGAGCCATCTCAATACTAGAATGGTAGATATTATTATAAACAAAATCCATCAAAGCTAGGTGCTGCTCTCACTGAGCTCCAAAGACCATAACACAAGCGTAGAGCATATCCTCCAAAACTTGAATAGTCTGCTCTGACTGACCGTCGATATTAGAGTGAAAAAATTTGCAAAGATCAACCCAAGTACCCAATTTCTCCTAAAAAGCCTTCCAAAAGTAAGAGGTGAACACTGAACCTCTATCTGATATTATAAAAGCTGGCATATTATAAAGATAATTTATCTCACGAATATAGATATGAGTCAACCTCTCAGCACTGAAAGAAACCTTAATAGGAATAAAATAAGAAAATTTGGTCAATCGATCCACGATAACCCAAACACTATCAAAACCATGAGAAATATGAGGCAACCCAATCAAGAAGTCCATAGTAATCCACTCCTATTTTCAATTGAGAATGGGTAACCTCTGAAGCAAACCACCAGGTCTCAAATGCTTGGCCTTCACCTGCTGTCAACATAGGCAACAAGCTATAAAATTCGCTACATCCTCTCATACCACCCCACTAGTAGTGCTGTCTCAAATCACGATAGATCTTAGCCACTCCCAAATAATTGGAATACCTATAACAACGAGCCTCCACCAACATCAATGTCACACAATCATCTAATTGTGGAACATAGAATCAGCCTCCAATCCTTAAAACACCATTCTAATTAAGCAAGGATTCCTTAGTCTCAACACTCAACACCTTATCCCAAATCACTCTCAACTCAACATTATCAAACTGATGAGCTTGGAATTGCTCCATATAAGAAGATATATTCTCTATGAATGCCAAAACATACCAAGTGTCGTAATATCAAGCCTAACCATCTGGTTAGCCAAAGAATAAACCTCTAAGTCCAAAGGCCTCTCATGGGTCAAAAGATGTGCCAAGCTATCCATGCTTGTCGACTTTCAACTCAAGGTATCCGCAACCACATTAGCCTTTCTCGAATGATAGAGAATAGAAAGGCCATAGACCTTAAGCAACTTAAGACAACGACACTATCTCATATTAGATCTCACGGGGTAAAGAAATACTGAAGGCTATGATGATCCGAGAAGATCTCATAATGGTTCGATACAAATAGTGTCTCCACATCTTCAAAGCAAAAACAGCCACGCATAATTTTGAATCTTAGGTAGGGTAATTCTTCTCATGGGGATTAAACTGACGAGAAGTATACGCAATTACTTTACCCTCCTGCATCAACACAATACCTAACCCAACGCCTGAAGTATCACAAAAGACAATAAAACTCATGTCTTCCTTGGGCAAAGTCAAGATATGAGCTTATATCAATAAATCCTTGAGCTTTTGAAAGAGTGCCTCATAAGCATCAGACTATTAAAAGAAAATCTTCTTCTGAGTCAACTTGGTCAACAAAGTTGTAATAGATGAAAAACCCTCAAAAAAGCACCGATAGTATCCGGCTAAACCAATAAAACTCCACATTTTGATAGGGGAAGTAGGCCTAGCCCAATAATGAACCACTACAACCTTGGTCGAATCAACCATTTTACCATCCTTGGTCATCATATGACCCAAGAAAGAAATAAACTACAACAAAAGCTCACACTTGGAGAACTTGGTATACATCTTCTCTTCCCACAATCTCTGAAGTACAATCTGCAAGTGCTCCACATGGTCGACCTCACTCTTGGAACAAACTAAGATATCATCTATAAATACAATAACAAAGGAGCTGAGGACTCTCAGTTCTCAACTCCATGAATGTGGTTGGGGTATTAGTCAACCTAAAAAACATGACCAAAAACTCAAAATGACCACACTGATTTCAAAAAGTTATCTTTGGAATATCTGAAGCTCTAATCCTTAACTGGTGATACCTAGACCTTAAATCAATCTTCGAAAACACCAAAACAGTTTGAAGCTGATCAAATAAATCATTAATATGAGGAAGAGGATACTTATTCTTAATCATCACCTTATTCAACTGTTGATAATCAATACATATATGCATAGACCCATCTCTTTTCTTCACAAACAAGATAGGCACACCCTAAGTTGATGCACTAATTTGAATAAATCCCTTATCCAACAACTCCTGCAACTAATCCTTTAATTTCTTTAACTTTGTTGGGGACATCCTATAAAATGGAATAGAGATAGGCTTGGTGCTTGACTCTAAATTAATAAAGAAGTCAATATCACGATCCAGAGGCATACCAGGAAAATTCTTAGGGAAAACATCTATGAATTCACGAACAACATGAACAAAATTCAAAGAAGGTGGGGAAATAATACTAGTATCACAAATACCAGACAAATAAGACAAACATTCCCTCTCTACCAAATGCTGAGCCTAAAGGAAAACATATCGCATGGGAACCTAATGAAGCACACCCTTCTTAGATATCCTTGGCACACGCGGTGAAGCAAAAGCCACGATCATAGCATAATAGTCTAGAACAATATGATAAGGAGCTAATCAATACATACCCAAGATGACATCGAAAGCTATCATATCTGATCTACCCAAGTCTCACACCCTCCAAAAGTCACAACACAAGATCGATGCATCTAATGCACTACTAAAGAGTCTCATATAAGGATATATACATAGATAGGCATGGCAGAAGGCTCGCTAGTAGAATCAAAACCTAAAGCAAAATACTTAGCACATAAGAGAAAGTCAACCTCAGATCAAATAACACAGATGCATATCTAAAATAAATAGGATGATACCTGTGATTATAACATCAAAAGGCTTTGCCTCTGGTCTATAGGTATAACATAGCACTGTCCATAACCACCACCTGAATAAGTATCCCCACGAACACCATCACTGGTACCACTACTCTGCCTCGTGCACCTCTAGAAGAGCCTCTACCTCTCATTACCAATATAGGAGCAGGCCTAAAAATACTGTGGGGTCATTTCTTGGCCAAACGGACAACCTCGTCACACACAAAGCAAACTCTGTGGCTCGACTCAATAGGAGAAGGTACGACTGAGCTAGAATGACCACTCAAAGTGGATGAACCAAGAAACGCACTACCCAAATCTTGTAAAACTGCCTGTACGGGTTTGTCATGACACTTATGAGAGCCTCTAAAATCTCTGCCTCTAGGAGTATGACTAGTGAACTCACTTTGATGGTGCTCCCTCTTTATGCCTCCCTAAGATATGCAAAGAATATACTCAGTCATCTTCACATGATCTACTATACTCTAAAATGATGCCTCTAAAACTACCATCGGGGAAGTAGCATCCTAAAGTGAAACATTCAACCCCTTTATAAGCTTTTGAATCTTATTAGACTCGGTGGCTATGCAAGCATAAGAATATCTAGTTAAGGCATGGAACCATGACTCATACTCCACAACAGTCAGTAGTCAGGGTTAGTTGAGGACTTATCCCATCAACTCCTTGTTCAAACAGTAGAGGCTTTTCAGACTAGAGTATTTCAGACAGATATTTCAGTATTCAGTATTTATTTTTAGTTTTGAACCTCATAGCAAATTTCTGCCAAATTTATGCATTATCATAGTATTATTACTCAATTATTACAGCAGGTACCAATCATGGGTTATCTTGGGGTCTTTCGAGATTATGAGCATCGTGTAGCGTCTGGGGTACAGACTCGGGATGTTATAAAAACCCTTGCCTGAAGCTCTTAGGATGTATATAGGTCAAATTTTATTATTGGGCTTTAGAGTGATCAATTAGTTGGTCTGAGCTTTACTTCTTCTACCACCTCAAAGGTGAGGAATCGTTGGAGGAGCAGGAGTAACACATCAATATAAATAAACTTCTTATGACAAAACTTTAATGCAAGATCTAGAGCATGAAAGAATAAAAGATTTTTTCTTAATTGTTCATAGTCTCATAGACTCTTTATTCTTAAAATTAAGGACAAGCTGGTTGTTTTATTAGAAAGAAAAAGGCCCATTACCAGATCAAGGGCTATAAATCCCAAGACCCGACAATGGAAAAATAACAAAACATAATTAAATTGGTCCAAATAAGAAAATAACAAGAATAGTGCAAAAGTTAAATCAAAAATTTAAAAAAATAGGCAGCTATATCTATTGTCACTTCCATGGCATGACAACATATTCCATCATTATTAAAAGACACCTCATTATGGGTGCGAGTTATAGAATTTTTTGAAAAGATAGTCTCAAACTTGTATGGAAAGATGGCTAAATTTTAAAATTCAAAATTTTTGGGTCGAGCTAACATCATCCTGCTATAGTGAAAATTTTCACACTATAGCAGCATCGCCATAGCTGCCAGTAGACTGCTAAAATGGGATAACGGGATAAAAAACTCTAGTTCATTTATATTATTTATCTTTTCTCCTCTTTAGTTGTAAAAAATGAGGTTTTCTCTTAATAACCCTCCTAGGTTTACCTCATAGCCTTGTAGTAATAAAAATGAGGGATTTTGATCGAATAGGATAAAACCCATAGTTTTCTCATTAAATTTAAGTTGGAATTCACTTTTACATAGACAAAAGCATGCGTTCATGCCTCCATACCAGTTGTTTGGCATCTAAGTAGGCTAGGTTTAACTTAGTATTTTTTACTTTGGTTATAAAACATAAGCCAATTAATGTCTATAGAGAAAAATATGGGATAAAATAGAGAAAAACCCAGTTAATTGGGTGGGAAATTATTGTTACTTTGTGATATTAAAATTGTCCACTAATTAATGTGTATATCTTATAGTTCTTCATCCTTGCATGTTTAAAAATGGTGTTATACCCATAAAATTAGGTTAAACTTATTAAATTCCTAAACTAGAAGCGGTTAGTATTGGTGGATTTCGAAAAATCTATGGTGGTAACCAAAGGAATGGGATATTGGCAAGGTATCAATATTAGGGTGAACTATTGGGGGTGTATTATGGCACAGGTCATATATGCAAACAGTAGGTGATGGTTTGATTTAGTTCAAACTCAATTTATTTTATGTATGTATGATACTTATTCTTTCGTAGTTCTTGTTACAATAATGTTCAGGAAAGGTGAATGACTGTTTGATATCCCATGTGTTAATTACGTGCAATGAAATTAAATGAAAGGCATGTTGAGTTTTACAAGTGTTGTTTAATTTATCATTGTGGTTGCCATTATTGTGGTATTTATCATTATTGTAGGATATATTGGTATTTGGACATCTTCATGAGATTTTTATTGTATTATTATGAGATGTAATAGTAATTGGACATCTTTATGGGATTGATTGCTATAAGGTTGGCAAACACTATATGTTTGGGATTTTGGTACTTAGGCAAGATCTTGTCCCCTAGAATATCCTTACTCATAAAACTTTAGATAGAAAGACTAGATGGAAAGATGGAAAACCATAGGAGCTTACCTGTCTGATTTCCAAATCAAATTGTTGGCTAAACGGACTGAATTATACTGAAAGTTATACTCAACTGGAGTATTTCTTCAACACTCTTTTTAAGAAGCTCTAGTAACATTAGGGAGTAAAGAATTTTGGGCATGATCTGAATAAGATATCTGCGTAAGGAATCATAACATGGCTACAACTCTATAATCATGGACTATATGCCTATGAAACATAAGCTAGGATAGAATCACTCTTAGGCAATACAACTGCTAACTTTCAAGCTTAGTTAAATGTCTCAAATACTCCCTCAACTATAATTCTCCTCTTAAATACTATGCTTATTGATTCAACTTGTAATTCTTACATGGGTGTTGATAACTCCATCTACTAAAGTTTGAGCTGAACTAAATTCTCTCACCATGTTTAAGCCTACTCATAGTCACAAGGTACCACACATAACATTATAATACTGGTGAAAACCACGGATTCAATATCCTATGTGTTTTCAAAGCTCTTATCTCAAGAATATTACTCCTTAAAACTTCAACAACTAACTTCAACCTCTTACTAAGAATTCATTAACCCAGAATATGTCCATCAACCGCTATACCAACATGACATTCAAGCTTGTCACTATAACCGCATATAACCTTTTAGGCAACTAACCGACCTAGATTCTCTAATATCTCTTGTCAATAACAACTTTCATGCACTATCCCTAATAAAACACATATTGAATATTTACTTCAACTAACCATGACACATACCAAAAGATTTACTTAAATATTTCTTCAATCTTATAGCCTTAGGTAAAAACAAGCATACATCAATCTTTCCCTAATAAGGAATATTTACTATCTCCCATCTCAACAATTACTCATCACCACTACCATTTCATAAGAAGAGGTCATTGAAAGGTTAAAACTGATATCCTGAAGCATAAAATAACACTATGCATAACTTTAACACTTAACTAAGGCCTGAGGATTAGAGTATTAAAGGCATGAATTCATTAAAGAGATCTAATTTGAGGGAATATCTGGGTTTCACTGATCATTAAGAGTGTACCATGAGTTTTAGGAACTGAGCATACTGTAAAGCATGAGTACATGAGTCATGAGCTGCACTTGAGTTTAGAGTTCATAAATTCACGGAATATGATTTGTACTGCTGAGTGAACTGGAACTCTTTATACTAGGAACTGGGAGCATACATGATTCTCTACATAAAGTGCATGAATATGAGCAATGATCATAGAGCTGACTTGTAAGGCTTGAGTAGATGTTGTGATAACTGAAGTACAATAATTCGCACTGAGATAAGATTGGGTCTAGTATCTTCCTCCCCTACTGTTGTTCTACAATATATTGGCATCACTACCAAAATCTGAGAGTCTGACTTAGTTTCTTATTTAATTATGTTCCCCTTAGATTTAAGCCATCATTCTAAGTTCGTGGACCCCTTTTATACACTCTATACTGAATTGCAACCACTCTACTCTAGAGTATGAGATATAACGATACACATAAAATAATAAACTCACCCTGAAAGACTATCTCTTAAAGTGTAAAACCCACTGCTAGTACTTTCTTCTAGGAAAAACTCAAATTTCGATCGCCCCAATAGTCATTATATAATAACTTAAACACTTACTAATTTATAATCTCCGGGAGTATCACCCTACCCTAAGTTCTCATTATCTAGAATTTCAAACTCTTCTTTCTATTTGCTCAATCATCCAGGATTCAAAATTAGATCCTAACACTTAAAATGGATATTCACAGAACTTCTCATAAACTAATACCCACTCATTACTACTGGATAGGAATCATGAAACACTAATACACACAAAATTGTATGAACATACTCAACCTTAACAAGCTCTTCTATCATTGTGGTCACTGCCTAATATCTATCCCGACTAAAGCATTAACATACTCTAAGTCTCCATTAACATGAAAAATCTTTCTTAAAGTGCTATTAAAAAAACTACATAACACCTTTCTGGCTCCATGAATGCATTATCCACTAAAATTAGATAAACACTATCCCCACTTTACTATTGTTAAACTTCTGGGTTCGTTCTTCTAACTCTAAGTCATATGTTACCATAGGATTTGGAGAAGGGATTTGAGGTCACATATCACTTTTATTTAGTGCAAGATTTTTATGGACATAAATGAAATCTTTTAAACTTTGGAAATTAAAGGCACTGATGGGATATTTTTTTATCAAACATGTAATCCCGTAAATATCTGTGGGGGCTACCTGAGAAAACTGTATCAGTAGGAATTTAAGCTTGAGTGTTTTTGTTACCTCAAGAATGAGGCAGAGTTGGCATGAATGGAGCATAATGAGAATCTATATAAGTTTCTCAAAGAACCTTTCTAAAATAGGATCTGAGATATGAAAAAAGGGAGATATTTCTAAAATGCCCTGTAGCCTCTGGAAGAAAAGTACAGACATCTCTGTACCATTCTGTACCCTAGGGAACTTGAACATTGGGCTCTGATACCAAGTTTTCCATGACCCAAGGCTACCCTCTAGTTGTAGCATAGTGCTTAGAACCACAAGTGATCTCAAGCTAACCTATGTACTGGAATGATATTTGAGCAACTGATTTATAATATAAATAAAAGTTAAATTTCCTTAGAGAAAGAATACTTATGAGATAATCTGAATGAATGTAATACTAATAAAGTTTACAAACTGATAAATCTAAAGAAAGAACATGAATTACACTTCATAACTCTGACTGGCTATCTATGAAGCGTCTACTATACTGACTATAGATAGCTGGGACATTCCTCCAACTACCACTAATCAATACATATGGATAATCAAAATACATCACATGAACTGCAATGGATTGGAGATCCAAAATAAGGGAACTCATCACCTGCTGGTTGAATGTTGAGAACTGTATGACCCCGATGTGTTGACTATATCTGGTACCTACATTATAAAGAAATGTAACCACAAATGCATATATGTAGTCAGTACATTAGAATGTACTGAGTATATGGAGACATGCACTAAATCATGGAAATATTTAAAACATACTTTAAAATTGAGGACATAAGTTATTTGTTGAAACATACATTTAAAACATGGCTATACGTGAAAATAATAAGTCATAGTGAGATTTATAAATCATGAATTGAAAATAATTCAGTAAGTTGGGAAGTGGTAAAACATGAATATTGTATGTAAATCTTATGTAAACCTAAACATGTTGTAAAATTGAACTGAGGGTCATGTATAGATACTGAGCATGAAAACATGAACATGTAAATCTGAGAATGCATGACCAAGAATAAGCATGTACTAAAATAATATGTAATCTGAATGACTGAATCACTGTTATCTGTATAACTAGATAACTGAGATATGTATAACTGAATAATTGATATTTGTATACTTGGTCATGCAAACCTGAACTGACCTACTCTGAATACTGCACTGACACTGTGGGAGCTAACTACAATCGATAAGCCCTACTTTGAGCTATCGGCATCCAACTTGTAACCCCAGTTGGAAGGGTATTGGTTCCTTTCCAGGGGTACCAACACATGACAGAAAATATGGATGCATAAGGCTGATATTCTAAAGGACGGGGGTGTCATGCCTAACTGCCATAGGTCTGAAACTTAAGCACTTCTACTAATGACTCATGCCTAACTAGCGATGGAGCCATATTCCCTGTATTCATTCGGTGTTAGGTGTTACTCCCAACTGAATATGTAACACCCTAAAATCTCATCCCGAGATGTCACACGGTGCTCAAGGCTATGAGTATCCCCAAGCTAATTCTTTGAGCCTACTACTAAATTTGGAGCTTACATCAAGATAAACTAACAAGTAATAGTTTTGTATTATATCAAATCTGAACTAAAATAAACTGAAAACACTGTCTGAATGAAAAATACTAAAGTCTGGAAATCAACTAATAGTTCGACAGGCCTCTACTACTAAAAAACTAGAGAGCCATTGGGACAGACCCCCAAATGACTCAGACTAAATGGTAAATAGTAAATCAATTACTATGAAAGCTAGAAAATCTAAAGAAGTAGGCCCTTTAATCATGAGTACTCACCAACTATGGAAGCATAGATAGAGATGCTCGAACTACTCACGCTGCTGACACTAAGCAACTGAACCTACATTACAAGACAATATAGCACATAGACATAGATGTAGATCATTACTTTGAGGATGCATAAGAAAACATCATCATAATTTATAAAACCATGCATGCTAAATGTAAATAAATCACCTAAGCTGGAATGTCTAAAATACTGAAATCTAAAATCATGCATAGCAAATCAAGCTTTATAAATCCAGTGAATCATGACATTTGATTTTAAGGATTGTACTTATACCTTCTCTTTAAGTCATACTGGCTAAGTGTAGAAAGAGCTCACGTTTAAATCTAAAATCTAAAACTAATACCTTTTTGTAAAGCATAATCTGAGTAAATCTTGTGAGCCTCTACACTTAATTATCTAAATACTTTTCAGTCATTTCCTTTCTTTTGAGACTTAGAGACTTTGGAAATCTTAGACTTTGGAACTTAGGGACTTGGGGTCTTTGGGCTTGGGAATTTCTACTAACCGACATAAACTATGTGAACTGACATGGAGTCCAACGTCTTGCCCACGTTAAGGAGAGATGTTCTACCCTTTTCATTGGACTAGAACCTTAACTTAAGTGATCACTATCTTAGCCCACTATGGGCAAATCATAACCTACGATGGCATGTAATTCTGGGGCATGAGACCTTGGAATCATACCCAAATCGGTGCTAAATACTACTCCCATACTTATGCTCAGAACTTTGGGAAATCCACCTTGAAATAGCATAAGGGTTTATAATTAAAACTGATTATGCTCTCTTCTTTAAATCTCAAAATATGTGAAAAAATTATGGATTCCTTAGCTTAGCTTAGGATTAAAAGATCAATCTTTACTTTTGAAAGCACTTATCAAACTTGTCAATAAAACTTGCGATCATAATCTCCTTATAAACTCATCACTTGTACTTAGGACTCAAAATAGAAAGCTTCAATGCATCAAAAATCATATTTAAACTTTCTGCTCAACAATCATATTAAAAGCTTTCAACAATCTCAATCAAGATAGTGGAATATAACTCATAATATGAATCTCATGAATTCAAACATGGATATATGTAAAGCTCTTGCAATTGAAGCCTTAAATAATCTGATAATTTCATAAACGAAAAATTATAAGAATTGGGTATCAACCCTAACTTGCAAATCATGTAATCTTTAATAAAAAACAAGTTTTGGGGCACAAGGACGAAAGATTTATCCTTGTTCAAACCCTACATACCTCAATTGATTAACAAGATTAGTTTGAGATGCTATTTGTGCCTTTGAAGGTTGATTCTTAGAATTCTTGGATTGAAAGTCTTGAATCTAAAACTAATTTGGAGAAAGGATAGTGAAATCTTGGGATTCTTGAAGATGAAGGCCGAAGCTTAGGGTTTTAAATTGAAAGAATTTGATGAAAAAGAGGTATAATTTGCTCAATATCATTATAAATCCTCTGTTTTTATGATTTGGGGGATTAAGCAAAAGACCGAACTGCCCTTGGAATTTAAAATTCAAAACTTGAATGTCGTTTAAGGCTTCACCATGATGTGGTGAGTGTATCATCGCGATACCCACCGTGATGCGGTGGAATTGAGGTGACTTACTAGACATGGACAATTGTTGTTTTGGGGTTTGCCACGCCACGGTGCAATCACGGTGACCCACTGGAATTTGACAAATATTGATTTGGCCTCCACCGCAATGCGGTGGCCTTTCCATCGCTATTCTTACCACGGTATGGTCCAATCACGGTGAGATCCTGGAATTCGATAATTGTGAAATTGTCCTTCACCGCGATACAGTGACTGCCTAATTGGCACACTATTTATTAAAAATTCCCTAACTTCTTCACCGAGTGTCGGATTTGGGCGAATTTAGTTTCAATGGAAAGCTTATTCAATTTCCCACACGATGAAAAGTTGAAATCAAGAAAATTCTATGTGAATCAAATATTATTCATTTTGGATACCATCCCTTAACATTTTAGAGATGAAATTAAACTAAAGAAAGTTTGAGGTATTACAATATCTCCTCCTTGGGAACATTTATCCTCGAATGTGTCTAACGAAACTGAGATGTTGAAAACTAAGGCTATAACTAATATGTACTACTAAAAGCATGACTAAAATGATTGCAAATGCATGAACTATCGAATGATTGGCTATATAAAGCTGAAACTAGGAATTTAAAAGAGATGATCTGAGGAAGCTTATTACCTTGACATGAATCTGAATCTGCAGTGAAAAGATGAGGGTACTTGGTATGCATATCTTCTTCTATTTCCCAAGTAGCACCCTCAACAGACTGATTTCACCAAAGGACTTTGCCCAAGGAAACTTCTTTGTTCCTTAGTCTACGGATCTAATGATCTAACATCTCAACTGGAATCTCTTCGTACGAAAGGTTTTCCTAAATATCCGAGCTTTCTAAGGGAACTACAACTGTGGAGTCATTGATGCACTTTTTAAGCATAGAGATATGGAATACAGGATGAACGGCTGACAATTCTACGGGCAACTCAAACTCGTAAGCCACTTTCTCAACACGACTCAGAATTCTATAAGGGCCAACATACCAGGGACTAAGCTTCCCTTTTTTGCCAAATATCTTTAGCCCCCTCATGGGTGAAATCTTCAGATACACTAAATCACCAACCTCAAACTCGAGGTCCCTTCTTCTCACGTTTGCATATGATTTTTGACGACTCTAATGCCATCTACGAAAATAATATGATCGAGAAAGGCTACTGATCTTAGCTAAAATTCACACTTACTAAATTTGGCAAACAATTGATGATCTCTAAGGGTCTGCAACACCATTCTAAAATGGTCTGCATGATCATCCTCACTACGAGAGTACACAAGGATATTATCTATGAATACTATGACAAACATATCTAGGTACTCTATGAACACTCGATTCATGAGATCCACGAAAGCTACTGGAGCATTGGTTAACCTGAAAGACATGACTAGAAACTCCAAATGACCTTAACGGGTCCTGAAGGCTGCCTTTGGAATATCACATTCCCTTACTTTAATTTGATGATAGCCGGATCTAAGGTTTATCTTTGAAAAATAACTTGTACCTAGGATTTGGTCAAATAATTCATCAATTCTAGAAAGAGGATATTTGTTTTTGACTGTAACTTTATTCAGCTGACGATAGCCAATGCATATACGTAAAGAACTATCTTTCTTTTTTACGAATAGGATGGGAGCGCCTTATAACGCTCAATCTACAGCTCTCGTAGGAGTGTAAAGCGGTCGTTAGCAAATATAGAACCCAACTGGGTTGGGTATCGATCCCACAGGGAATAGCTTGGTCAACAAGTAAGCAACGATTACTAGACTTTTAGTGCAAGTCTCGTAAAAAAGGGGGGATTGTAACGTGTAACCAAAATATTAAAGTAAAAACTAAAAATAGCAAAGTAAAAAGAAAGAATGTTTAGTAGGTTGTAAAACAATGAGAATTGAAGAGTTGGGGTTATGTCCACTTTCTGAGTTATATGTCTCTATTGGCTATGAGTGTGTTGAATTCCGACATGCATGTGCTTATAGAGAATTGTATTCGATGGTAAATCCAGGCGTCTTTCGACCTATTCGAGGATTATTTCACTTTAACTCTTTCGAGCTTAAAGCGTGTCTAACGGTACGAATTCCCCAAGAGGTTAATCCAGTTACGGCACTAACTTCTTAATAGGGGATGGGACCCTATTACCTTGACATTATCTCTTTTCCAGACATATAACTTTTCTTTCGAACAAGTTAAATGTTATACTGGCGTATTCTTGCGTTTGCAACCACAAGGAATTTAGGTTAAGACAAAGAGAATAATGATATAAGCAGCATACGTGTTACGAACTCACAAACTCATAGTAATAGATAGTATCTCATTCGGCTTCCATAACCCCAACAGAGAAGTTTAGTTACCCATGAGTGCAAAGGAAATCACAATTGAAATTGTTATTATACCACAATAAGAATTTCGTGTAGCACAAGTGTGGTAGGCGTTAGGCGTGATTTCTTGCAAGTAACGTTTCTCTTGTTGCGGAAATTAAGAATAAATGAATAGAAGAAGAAGTAGAAAGATGAATTAAAACTAGAATGAGAATTGTTGAGGAATAGTAGAAGAATCGATAAAAATCTCTAGCAAAATAGGGTATTTATAATACCCATATCCTATTCCTACTAAGCTAATGAAATACTTAACCCAATTGTACTAGGTTAATGTATCATTATCCTAATCCTACTAAGCTAATGAAATACTTAACCCAATTGTACTAGGTTAATGTATCATTATCCTAATCCTACTAAGTTACTGCTAGTCCCCAAAGTCTTCAGAATTGTTGTTTTTGCCCGGGACATATTTTCCACGCATCACTTTTGGTCCTTAGGCGTCCAAGCTTCCTTTTCTCCTTTCGTGAAGCTTTCTTTGGCGTCAGGTAATCCATAAAATGCTGAATTCTGCATCATTTATACCTGAAACTTTGCTAATCATGTTCGTTAGCTCACTTACAGGAAAAAGGACTAAAAGTGCATGAAATATATAATTTGTTCTCAAAACTAGGCTAAAACATGGGCAAAATATAGCACTATAGGCGTGTAAATTCGCCTATCATCAACACCCCACACTTGAAGCTTTGTTCGTCCTCGAATAAAATATCATGTCCTTCTAAACATTAACTTAGGGTTTCATAGTAACAACACAAAATATTTGCCAAGACAAACATAGCAATCATTAACAAAGAGTAGTTTTCTGCTCATTAGTAGAAACAATTCAACCTCATAGACTCGTGATGGTAGTTAATTCATATCCAAAAGTTAAGGTACAAAGAGTTATACACAACTATCCAAAACTCATCAACCATGTGTGTCTCATAATATATTACCCATAATCACTCACAAGTATAGCATCTTTTTCAAACATGGGTATAAAAATATCCTTGCTCTCGCTCTCACAAAGAATTCATATGCTGCAACTGATGACCATAGGCTTACCCTTAGTGTAATGCTCCACTAAATGTCAGAATGCTAGGCTTAGGATCAAGTAGGTCTTTTGATGGTTGTAATGTAGGCTAAGGGACGGGTAGGACTATTTTGGCCAAAAATAGTGACTATGTTCCTAAGCGGTTTAATACATCACATTGTATCATTAACACTTTTCTTTCAAACAACCTTTCTACTTTCTTTTATTCTACCACCCTTTTTCTCCTCTTTTGTTTTTCAATTTTAAGCAACTTTTTAGTTCTCCTTTCCTTTTTCTTTTCATAACATACCTCTTATGATAGCACTTTCTTTTTCATAATACATTCAAGCACCAATACATTCTTAAAGCATCATACTCACCCAATTTCCTCTTATTTTGTCACATGACTTTTACACTTTAAAGCACTTTAGGAATTTGGATCAAATTATGGTCTTGAAAAAAATGGATTAGGCTTTTCATATGAGGTTTGTCAAAGAAAATAGGCTTTAAAAGCTCAAAAGGGTTTAACTAGGATGATGTCCATGGGTAGGTAAAAATGAAGGTAAATAATCATAGGTTGCCAAAGAAATGCCTAAATCATCTCCTAAACTTGCATTCTTTATTTTCGCTTTGCACACATACCAGGCAAGTTCTAGCATCAGCCACAAGCATAGAATATACTATTATATCACACACACAAGGCACATGGTCGACTTTATTGGGAGTAGTATAGACTCTTGCCCCAACAAATGAAGGAATTGAACCACACAATATCACATAGTGAGTCACAATTAGAGCCTAAACGTCTCAATAGTCATGATGTTAGCACAAACTCTTGTTATAATCTTATGCTGCCTTTAGAATGATTTTATGTGAAGCTAAGTAAAAAAATTTAACTACAAAAAAAATGGAAAAACGAAAAAAAAACTCAAACAAACAAACATAAATAAATGCAAATGTGGATAAAGAAGTAAAGCATACAAATACCATCACCCCACACTTAAACGGAACACTGCCCTCAATGGAAAATAAATACGAAGAACCTGGTCAGTCGGACTCCTCCTCTATGTCGGGGGTCATACCCCCTTCGTCGGAATCATCATAGGAGTCGTCGTCATCAGAATTCTCCTCCACATCGGAGTCTGGCATGCGTCGATCATCATCGGTCAGCACATCATCGTCAAGAGGTTCCTCAAAGTATGTACCTGCTCCACACATCTCCCTCGCATGCATATTCATTGGATAGTCATGGTCCAGCTGTTGGAGCTCTGCAGCAGTTGGAACACGACCTCCGCTCATCATGGTGAAGCGTGTCATGCCATAAAGATGACGGAAGAAACTCTCATCTCGAGCATGTCTCTCCGCAGTAGTAAGGTTGACGCCATGTGTTGTTTCAGCATCTTTGACCTTTGTGAGGTCAACCTTCTTCGGGTTATGTGGGAGTTTGTGATCAGTTGGTTCCTCTTCGATGTCCTCCTTCCGCAAGATTGCTGTCAACAGGTTGCCAAAGGTGAAGTGGGACCGCTTGTGTAGTCTGGCCTTCCGCATTGTAGAACGAATGATTGCCCCAATGTTGATATGGACATTCGTCATCAATGCATAGACCAAACACACTCTATCTCTTGTTATTTTGGTGTACTGGGTCCCAGGAATAAGGCAAAAGTTGACAATATGCAACCATATTCTTGCTTCCCTATTCAAAGGAGCATAGGGGAAGGTGTTGTGTCGTCCGGTGTCTTTATGTCTGCTCCACCTTGCCATGGATCTACTTCTACAAAGTGTGTGTCGTATTGCTCTATAAGGAGGTCTGTTGTACAGCTCTTTGAATGGTGCTGGATCGACTGAAGGTAAGCCAAGAAAGGAGTTGATCAACTCTGCATTAAGTTGTAGAACTTGGCCCCGAATCTTGACTTCGCTGCCTGTGATTTTCGGCGACCAGTTGGCATAAAAATTCTCGTGTCAAATCAATATTGCATTCTCCCATGTCGCGGAAGATGAAATCCAGATTTAGTGCCATGGTTTTCGCCAACATGCGCGGCTCCTTCTTCGCTAGGCTGTCCTTGTTGATCAAGTCGACATGAATGTACTTTCCTTCCTTGTTGTTCCTATACCATTCCTTGGCTTCCTCCTCAAGAACCCATTTTATTCCAAACATGCGGCGTGGTAATTGCATTGAGGATGATTCTCCTTGGTCCTTGCGACCTCTTTTCTTGCCCTTTTGGGAAGTGGTAGCCTTATCTTGTCTTGCTTTGGGTGCCATTGTACCTGAGATTTAAACAATGTTCCTATTAGCATCAGCTCGATATATACAATCTATACACAAGCAGTAGGGGTACCACCCCACACTTAGGTTGTTGATACAAATTAGTGAAGTAAAAGTAGTCGATTACTTAGACTTCATCGACATGCATTTTAGGCGCTATATTCCGACAAGAAAATTAGAGATGTATCACTTCTTGCAACCTTAGCAATACATTCATGTTGGGTATAACAAGACTACTACATAGGGATTACATCCTGGTATAGTTTCTATCAATAATCACAACCTCTTATGTCGGTAGGCAACTATAAGTCTTATCCCAATGAACGGGATCTTCTAACATGTAGGTATTCAAGTGACAAGGTTATGCAATGTTCATGACTATAGCGATTCCGTAATTAGTATAACAATGCATCAAAATCAAATTCAAGTCGGAAATAGTTTAAGATCATCCTAACGTATATGTTCACTCACATGGTTTTGTATCAACAATTCAAACACATTAACATCACCAATATTTCTTCAAGATGTAGCAATTCATAATAGACATAGCAACGTAGTACTTACAAAAAATAGATGAATAATAAAAGAGTACTTACGTGATTGAAGCCTTTGGAGATGTTCTTGTGAAGTGGGAGAGCAAAAAGAAAAATTTTGAGATGTTTTGGAGAGTATGTGCGGCGCCTAGGTCAAGTTTCCAAGGTGTTTATGTTTCAAGACTAAGTCCCCTTTATATAGGAAAAGAATGGGTCGGGTTTTGACCCATTTAAAATCGGTTTTGGAGATAAAAAGTGACCATAGGCGGCGCCTTTAGCTTTGCCTATGCGTGGTATAGGCGGCGCCTAATGCAAAGCATTTGCTGGCATAGGTGGCGCCTAGTGCAATGCCTTTAGTGACCATAGGCGGCGCCTTTAGCATGGCATATGAGATTATGAGACCAAATGCTTTAGCATAGGCGGCGCCTATGCTATAACATACTTGAGCATGGGCTATGCCTTTGCACACTAGATTCCGAGAACTTAGGCTATAGTATAGGTGTTGCCTTGTTCGTGGCCTAGTTTTGCCTAGGCCTAGGCTTGCTCGATGCCTATTTTTTCATGAGCAATGCTCAATCCATAGCCTTATGCATCTTAATTCCAAACTTACCACCTTTACCATGCAATACGTCCAAATCGTCATTTGAAACCAATCTCCTCATTGAATACCTCTTGCACCTATATTTGCTCAAAACCAATGAAAACGATTAGTACGATGGGTTGCCTCCCATATAGCGCCTTAGTTTTGGTTGTGGCACGACTCTTATTTTTGGATTTTCATTTATCAAAAGCAAAACAAGTACTAGAACGAAAGAAAGACAAAACGATAAATGAAAAATGATAAATGATAAACGATAAACGATAACCGATGGGTTGCCTCCCATCTAGCGCCTTATTTATTGTCGTGGCTCGACATAGTTACCTCGAGTACTTAGACTTCGTTGAGATAAGTGATGGCCATATAATTTATTGAATCAAGAGGACCGATATAGGGTTTAACTCGTTGGCCATTCACTTTGAAGATAACACCATTGGTGTCTTCCAACTCAACTACTCCAGACGAGTAGACTTGGATAACTTTGTATGGACCAGACCACTTAGACTTTAACTTACTTGGGAACAACTTCAATCTAGAGTTGAAGAGAAGTACCCATATCATCATTTTGGAAGTTTCGTCGAACAATCCGCTGATCATGATACCTTTTTATCCGCTCCTTGTATAGGTCTGACCTTTCATATGCATGGAGACGGAACTCATCTAATTCGTTCAGCTGCTCTAACCTTAGATTCAATCGCATCATCCCAATTCAAATTCAATTTCTTCAACGCCCATAATGTCTTATGTTCGAGCTCAATGGGTAAATGACAAGCCTTCCCATAAACTAGTTGATAAGGGGACATGCCGATGGGTGTTTTGAATGCAGTCCTATACGCCCATAGTGCATCATCTAGCTTCTGAGACCAATCCTTCCTATTAGCATTTACCGTCTTTGCAAATATTTGCTTGATCTCCCGATTGGAAACCTCTACTTGTCCACTCGTTTGTGGGTGATAAGGCGTGGCTACTTTATGTTGCTTGACACCATATTTGGCCAACACGGATTTGAATAGCTTGTTGCAAAAGTGAGATCCTCCATCACTTATGATAGTACGTGGTACTCCAAAGCGAGAGAAGATATTCTTCTTAAAAAATGCTACAACACGCTTTCCCTCGTTGTCGGCCAACGCTACAGCTTCAACCCATTTCGAGACAGAGTCTACAGCAACTAAGATGTACTTCATTCCAAACGAATTCACGAATGGACCCATGAAATCAACGCCCCACACATCAAAGAGTTCTACCTCAAGAATTTTCGACATAGGCATCTCACGGTGTTTTGAAATTGCACCTTGTCTTTGGCATTGGTCGCACTTCTAACAAAGTCATAGGTATCTCTAAATATCGAAGGCCAATATATCCACTTTGCAATACTTTTCTTGTCGTCCGATTGCCTGCGTGATGTCCTCCAACTTGGGAAGTGTGGCATGCTTCCAATATAGTAGGCACCTCTACATAGGATAAACATCGTCGAATAATACCATCCGCACATCATCGAAACAAATATGGCTCATCCCAATAGTAGTGTTGTACGTCATGCATAAACTTCCTCTTTTGATGGTATGATAAATTGGCAGGTATTACATTACTCACCACAAAATTTGCAAAGTCGGCATACCATGGTAACTTTTCTGTTATCGTCGCTAGGATCGCCTCGTCAGGGAATGCATCATCAATCTCGATATCAAGCTGCGCCACATGCTCGTTCTCGAGTCTAGATAGATGGTCGGCCACTTGGTTCTCGCAACCTCTTCTATCTTTAACTTCGAAATCAAACTCTTGCAGCAGCAATACCCATCGAATTAATCTTGGTTTTGCATCCTTCTTTGTCATTAGATACCTAAGAGCTGCATGGTCTGTATGAACGATCACCTTAGTACCCAATAGATAGGCACGAAACTTCTCAAACGCATACACAACCGGTAGGAGCTCTTGTTCTGTCACAGTGTAGTTCCTTTGGGCTTCATTGAGGACCTTACTCGCATAGTATATAGGATGAAATAATTTCTCCTTTCTCTGACCAAGCACAGCTCCAACAGCTACACCACTAGCATCACACATAACTTCGAACGGGAGAGACCAATCTGGTGCTACCATGATAGGGGCTTCAATGAATTTTCCTTTGAGGCATTCGAATGCATTTAAGCAATCTTCATTGAAGTCAAACTTCGCATCTTTCTCCAAGAGTTTGCACAATGGACTAGCAATTTTGGAGAAGTCTTTGATGAACCGACGATAGAAACCTGCATAGCCGAGAAAACTACGAACTCCCTTTACTGAAATTGGAGGCGGTAGCTTCTCAATGACTTCGATTTTTGCTCGATCAACCTCAATTCCTCTTTCGGAGCTTTTGTGCCCAAGAACGATTCCTTCTTTTACCATGAAGTGGCACTTCTCCTAATTCAGCACTAGGTTGAATTCTACACATCTTTGCAACGCCATACTTAGGTTTGCCAAGCACGCTTCAAAAGTCTCACCAATAACTGAAAAATCGTCCATAAATACCTCCAAAGTGTCTTCAACCATATCGGAAAAAATTGACATCATACAACGTTGAAAGGTGGCTGGTGCGTTACATAGCCCGAATGGCATACGTTTGAAGGCAAACGTACCATATGGGCATGTAAATGTTGTCTTCTCTTGGTCTTCGAGTGCAATACAAATCTGATTATAGCTTGAATAATCGTCTAAGAAGCAAAACCATCCTTTCCCCGCTAATCGATCTAGCATTTGGTCCATAAATGGCATTGGAAAGTCATCTTTGAGTGTCCAAGAATTCAACTTTCGGTAGTCCATGCATACTCTCCATCCAGTGACGGGTCTGAGTGGAATAAGCTCATTCTTCGCATTCGCGACCACCGTCATGCCTCTTTTCTTGGGAACACATTGTACCGGGCTTACCTATGTACTATCAGAGATTGGATACACAACCCCCGCGTCTAACCACTTGATAATTTCTTTCTTCACCACTTCTTGCATAGGTGGGTTTAGACGTCTTTGATGCTCAATGGTGGGTGTGCAATTCTCTTCAAGCTGAATTTTATGTGTACAAATCCCAGGTGGAATACCAATAATATCCGCAATGGTCCATCCAATGGCTCTAATATACTTTTGTAGAATAGCAATGAGAGCTGCAACTTGTTGTTCACCCAAATCTGCAGCAACAATGACTGGAAGTGTGTTTCCGCTTCCTAGGAATGCATACTTTAAATGTCTTGACAGCTCCTTCAATTCTAATATGGGTGGCTCTTCAATAGATGGCTTAGCTGGTGGTGTGGGTCGATTCTTGATATCAAGGTCCAGCTTCTTGGGAGCATAGCGATATGTCCCTAATCCTGATAGAGCACCAATAACTTCTTCACAATTTTCAGCATCCTCATTCTCTCCATTCATGAGCACAACCGCCAAAGGGTCATCAATAATTTGCTCTTCTTCAAGTAATTCTTTCTCATCATCATAGAAAACATCATCCACCGAAAATACACTCAGATCTTTGGGTTGCTTCATTGATTTGCAAACATCAAAGCAAACTACTTCGTCATTTATTCAGAACGAAAGCTCATTAGCTCTCAAATCAATAAGCACGCTTCCCGTAGCAAGGAAAGGACGCCCCAAGATTATGGGAACTTCTGAGTATGCCTCACAATCCAAAATAACGAAGTCTGCTAGAAAGATAAATGAAGAAACCTTTACCAAGACATCACATAGAATACCAACAGGTCATTTTACCGACCTATCCGCCATTACGAGCCTCATGTTGGTTGGAGTAGGATCACCCAACCCCAACTTCTTATAGATAGATAATGGCATCAAATTGATGCTGGCTCCTAAGTCGCATAATGCTTTGGCAAAATTCAAAGATCCAACGGTGCAAGGAATAGTGAAAGCGTCGGGGTCAGCCTTCTTCTGAACTATTGATCGGGTAGCGATTGCGCTGCAGTGATGAACATCATCTTTCAACTCATAAATTGCTGCCCGCTTCTTTGTCAAAAGATCCTTCATAAATTTCGCATACCCATGCATTTGTTCAAGTGCCTCCACCAATGGAACATTAATGGTCAGCTGCTTTAACATAGTCATGAATTTGCTGAACTTCGTGTCATCCACCACCTTCTTCAATCTTTGAGGGAAAGGTGGTGGTGGGTATGGAATTGTTCTGTCCAAGGCTTTCTTCTCCTCTTGCTTTCGTTTTTCAGCTTTTTCAGGTTGTAAATCGTTGGGGTTGACGTCGTTGACGACAGGATTAGTTGCAGCTACATCTTCTCCTTTCGCCTTATCATCAATGTCCACTACTTCGTCAACCACTTGCTTGCTTTTTGCTGAAGTTTTCAGCACCTTACCACTTCGGGTAGTGATGGCCATGCATGACCCATCATTCCTTGGGTTTTGCACAGTATCGCTAGGTAAAGTGCCAGCCTTTCTTTGATTGAGTGCTGCTGAAAGTTGGCTCAATTGCTGCTCTATTTGCTTAATTGAAGTGGAATGAGAATCAACTATTTGTTTCATAGAGGACACATCATTAACTACCTCCGTTACTCCCGCACTCACTGCTTCCACTCCTTTCAAGATTTTAGCCATCATGTCTTCCATACTTCTAGAACTAGATGTGGTGGCGTCACGTCTTCCAGGGGGAACGTACAAACCACTCTTTTTATTCTTGTTATTCCAACTACCTTGGTCCTTGTTTCCAGATTTATCATAATAGTTCCGACCTTGGTTTCCTTGAGTATTACCTCGGAAACCCCCCTGATTGTTCAAGTAGTTGGCCTCTTCTTCCGAATCAGATTCGTCTCTTCCTTTTGACGCAATAGCTTTCACTTTTTTGGTCTTCCCTGATAATAAATGCTTTGTAAGAAGATCCATTTGTGTTTTCATGTGCGTCATATCTTGATCACGTTCTTCTTCTCTTCTTCTTTGGTCTGCAGTCATGCCAATAGATAAAGTGGGGCTTGCTACCTCAGAATCCCTGGTATGCCAAGCTCTACTTTGCTTCGTCATACGATCTAGCATATTGCTTGCTTGACCAAAGGTGAGGTCCATAAAAGATCCTCCAGCCACATTATCCACCACTGGTTTAGTTATTGAATTCAAGGCTCTGTTTAATATCTCCATTAGGTGAACATTAGTCATGTGATGGTTTGGGCATCTCGCTAGCTTTGTCTTGAACCTCTCCCATGTTTCATGAAGGGCTTCCGTTGGAAGCTGACGAAAGTTGCTGATTTCATCTCTCAATTGTGCTCTTTTGGATAGCGGAAAGAATCTTTCTAGGAAAGCATCTCTCAATTGCCTCTAATTTGTAATCGAATCAGGAGTCAGCCCATTCAACCATAGAGTTGCCTCTCCAGACAGAGACAATGGAAATAGATGTAATCGAATTGCGTTCTGACCAACACCAGGATTGTCGAACGACTTGTATGTAGAAATAAAGTTGATGAGATGCATATTCGGATCATCGCCTGCTAGTCCACCAAATAATCCCTTGAGTTGCAATAACTGAATCATGGTACTTGTGATGTTGAACTTGGCTCCGGGCGCTAATGGTGGAGGAATTATGGCTCCAGTGGCTCCGGCTCCATCAAGATCATTATCATCGTCATCAAAAGCTGGTTGCATAGGTTGGCGATCATACCTAAACTGAGCTTGACGACCTCTTCTATTGGCAGGTGTTGCGATTTCAGCATCATGCCTTGGGTTTAGTAACTCGTCATCACCTAAATCCTCATCATCAGGATTTGTTGCTCGCCCAGGGTTATAAATGTTTTGTTGGTGTACTTGGGCGACGGCAAGAGCAGCTAATCTCGCCTGCTCCTGTTGAGCAGCCATTCTTTCGATTTTCGTTTGTGCCTCCATTCTGCCAATTCATTGTGGTTCAGGATTGATAGGTAATAACGGTTGACCAGAACTTCGAGTATGGGGCATGCACTGAATAAAAACCTGTAGAAAACAAAAACAAAAACTAAAAGTAAAAGTACGAGAATCTTTGTCCAAAGGGTCTAGTAATTATCACAAACTTAATTGACACTCGTATTTCCCGGCAACGGCGCCAATTTTTTATAACGCTCAATCTACAGCTCTCGTAGGAGTGTAAAGTGGTCGTTAGCAAATATAGAACTCTACTGGGTTGGGTATCAATCCCACAGGGAATAGCTTGGTCAACAAGTAAGCAACGATTACTAGACTTTTAGTGCAAGTCTCGTAAAAAAGGGGGGATTGTAACGTGTAACCAAAATATTAAAGTAAAAACTGAAAATAGCAAAGTAAAAAGAAAGAATGTTTAGTAGGTTGTAAAACAATGAGAATTGAAGAGTTGGGGTTATGTCCACCTTCTGAGTTATACGTCTGTATTGGCTATGAGTGTGTTGAATTCCGACATGCATGTGCTTATAGAGAATTGTATTCGATGGTAAATCCAGGCGTCTTTCGACCTATTCGAGGATTATTTCACTTTAACTCTTTCGAGCTTAAAGCGTGTCTAACGGTACGAATTCCCCAAGAGGTTGATCCAGTTACGGCACTAACTTTTTAATAGGGGATGGGACCCTATTACCTTGACATTATCTCTTTTCCAGACATATAACTTTTCTTTCGAACAAGTTAAATGTTATACTGGCGTATTCTTGCATTTGCAACCACAAAGAATTTAGGTTAAGACGAAGAGAATAATGATATAAGCAGCATACGTGTTACGAACTCACAAACTCATAGTAATAGATAGTATCTCATTCGGCTTCCATAACCCCAACAGAGAAGTTTAGTTACCCATGAGTGCGAAGGAAATCACAATTGACATTGTTATTATACCACAATAAGAATTTCGTGTAGCACAAGTGTGGTAGGCGTTAGGCGTGATTTCTTGCAAGTAACGTTTCTCTTGTTGCGGAAATTAAGAATAAATGAATAGAAGAAGAAGTAGAAAGATGAATTAAAACTAGAATGAGAATTGTTGAGGAATAGTAGAAGAATCGATAAAAAATCTCTAACAAAATAGGGTATTTATAATACCCATATCCTATTCCTACTAAGCTAATGAAATACTTAACCCAATTGTACTAGGTTAATGTATCATTATCCTAATCCTACTAAGCTAATGAAATACTTAACCCAATTGTACTAGGTTAATGTATCATTATCCTAATCCTACTAAGTTACTGCTAGTCCCCAAAGTCTTTAGAATTGTTGTTTTTGCCCGGGACATATTTTCCATGCGTCACTTTTGGTCCTTAGGCGTCCAAGCTTCTTTTTCTCCTTTCGTGAAGCTTTCTTTGGCGTCAGGTAATCCATAAAATGCTGAATTCTGCATCATTTATATCTGAAACTTTGCTAATAATGTTCGTTATCTCACTTACAGGAAAAAGGACTAAAAGTGCATGAAATATATAATTTGTTCTCAAAACTAGGCTAAAACATGGGCAAAATATAGCACTATAGGCGTGTAAATTCGCCTATCATCAGCGCCCCATAGAGAAATACTAGGTCTTATGAAACCTTTATCTAATAAATCTTTGAGTAGTTCTTTCAACTCCTTAAGCTCTGCGAGAGCCATACGATATGGAGGGATAAAAATAGGCTGAGTATCGGAAAGAAGGTCAATCTCAAATTTTATCCCTCTATCGGGAGGTATCCTTGGAAGATCTTCTGGAAAAAATTAGAAAACTCATTGACCACTTGGATGGACTGAATTATTGAAGTCTCGAACTTTGTGTCTTTGACCCAGACTAGATAGTAAATGCAACCTTTGGATATCAACTTTCTGTCCTTAAGATAAGATATGAAATGACTCTTAGGAGATACTGAATTACCTGACCAATCAAAGACTGGCTCATCAGCGAACAGAAACTTCACCACACGGGTGCGACAATCTATGGATGCATAACAGGAATGAAGCCAATCCATACCAAGAATAAGGTCAAAATCAACCATATCTAACTCTATCAAGTCTGCTAACATGACCTTATGAAGAATAGTGATAGGACACTTTTTATAGATTTTTCTGGCAACAACTGACTCACCTACTGGTGTAGAAATCAGGAAAGGCTCAAGGATCTTTTCAAAACTTATCTCAAAATTAACTGCAACTAGTGAGGTCACAAAAGAAAAACTCAACCTAGGGTTCAAAAACACATAAACATCAAAATAAAAGACACAAAGCATACCAGTAACGTCTAGGGAGCTCTCCTGGTCCTGACAGGATAGAAAAGCATAGAATCGATTCTGGCACTGACCACTAACAGTACTGGATGATGTGCCCTGAGGAGGACCTGGGTGCCCTAAAGAAGCTCGTGCACTAGTAGCTTAAGTCTAGGGACAAACATCTCTGTTTCCCTGCTTAGCATACAGATGCTTTGTAATTCTATGACCTAACTTGCCACAACCAAAACAACCCTTTTGCTCGGCCAAGCACTCACCGGGATAGGTCCTACCACACTTAACACATGGGGGATAACTGGGCTTACGACTCACACTATTCTGGGACCTGGACATAGAAGACTTACCCCACTACTCCTATCTACCTCCAAGAGTGGGATCACTAGCCGAAGATAATGCTGGCATATTTGAACAGTTCTAAAACTGTGGGTAATTCCTCCATGAGATCTAGTCTGACCATACTCAAATTGTCCAGTTCTTGCCTTCTTATTACTTTTATCCCTTCTCTTTAACTTTTTTGCCTCAATCTGTTGAGCATGCATCATCAATCTAGCGAGGTCCATATCCCTAATAAGTATGGCAATTCTACACTCCTTGACTATCAATATCGATACCCCGGCAACAAACTTACTCATACTAGCTATAGTGTCAGCTATCAAATTAGGGAAATAGTTCTATAACTGGTTGAACTTAAGGAAATAATCCTATACTTTCATAGAGAACTGCCTCAGGTTCATGAACTCCTCAACTTTGGCTTTCCACAACACACGTGAAAAAACTAGTCTAGAAAAGCATCCTGAAACACCTACCAACTCATGAGAGCTGCATCTTTACCCTTACCTTTCTTCCACATGACAACCTAATCATAAACAACATCTTTTAACTGATAAGAGGCCAATTATATGCTCTCCTCTTCAATAACATGCATAATTTGGGTGATCTTTTTCACCTTATCAAGATATAACTGTGGGTTCTCACCTACTTTTGATCCAAAAAATTAGGGCAGATTCATCCTCATAAAGTCATGAAGTCTGGCTGCAGCGATATCACCTCTTTGCTGAAGTGAAACTACAGCCTGATTATTGGCTTGAACGTTAGCGGTCACAACTTGGGCTAACACTTGAAAGGCAGCCCAAAATTTAGCAAGAGACACATTCTCATTCAGGGGATCAACAGGCTGGGGTGGCTGATTATCATTTCTACAGACATTAGCTCTGCGGGGAGGCATATTTTGTCATGAAAGAGCATGAGTTAATAGCAGATAGAGACAGTTGTAGTCATGATGGATTATGAAAAAAAGAGATGAATTTTCCTAAAACATCTCATAGCTTCTTGCTCATAAATGTGGCGCGTTTCACATCTATGATCAAGACTCTACATAAAATGGATTTTCTGACTCCTTAGGACACTTTAAACCTTAGGTTCTGATACAAAGTTTGTAACGCTCCGAATTCTTATTTCGAGATGTCACATGGTGCTCAAGGCTACAAGTAGCCCCAAGATAACCCTTTGAGCTTGCTACTAAATCTAGAGATTACTTCAAGATAAACTAATCACACAATAGTACTTATTATATCAAATCTGAACTAAAATAAACTAAAAACATTGTCTGGATGACAAATACTGAAAGTCTAGAAATTAACTAATAGTCCGAAAAGCCTCTACTACTAAAGAACTAAAGAGCCATTAGGACAGACCCCCCAACTAAGTCAGACTAAATGGTAAATGGTAAATCAATTACTATGAAAGATGGAAAATATGAAGAAGTAGGCCCTCAAATCATGAGGACTCACCAACTCTGGAAGCGTAGATAAAGATGTTTAAACTACTCATACTGCTGACGTTGAGCACTTGAACCTACATTATAAGACAATGTAGCAGATAGACATATATGTGGATTAGTACTTTGAGGATGTACTGAGTATATAGGGGTGTAATGCATAAGAAAACATCATCATAATTTATAAAACCATGCATGCTAAATGTAAATGACTCACCTAAGCTGGAATGTCTAAAATACTAAAATCTAAAATCATGCATAGAAAATCAAGCTTTATAAATCTAGTGAGTCATGACATTTAGTTCTAAGGATTATACTTATACCTTCTCTTTAAGTCATGCTAGCTAAGTGTAGTAAGAGCTCACATTTAAATCTAAAATCAAAAACCAATACCTTTCTATAAAGCATAATCTGAGTAAATCTTGTGAGCCTCTACACTTAGTTTTCTAAAACCTTTTCAATTATTTCCTTTCTTTTGAGACTTAGAGACTTTGGAAATCTTGGACTTTGGAACTTAGGGACTTGGGGATTTTGGGCTTGGGGACTTTGGGCTTGGGAGTTTCTTCTAACCGATATAAACTATGTCAGCTGACATGGAGTCCAATATCTTGCCCATGTTGAGAAGAGTTGTTCTACCCTCGCCATCGGAATAGACACTAAACTTAAGTGATCACTATCTTAGCCCACTATGGTCAAATCATAAAATTATGGTGGCACATAGTTTTAGGGCATGAGACCTTGGAATCATACCCAACTCGGTGCTAAATACTACTCTCATACTTACGCTTAGAACTTTAGGAAATCCACCTTGAAATAGCATAAGGGTTTATAATTAAATTGATTATGCTTCTCTTCTTTAAATCTCAAAATATGTGAAAAATGTGGATTCGTTAGCTTGGCTTAAGATTGAAAGATCAATCTTTGCTTTTGAAAACTGTAATACCCCACATTTTGGACTAGAATGAAAATCCGTCATTCCTATGCGTAGACATTTCAAAAGCCTCGAATCCTATGTAAATTTAGTGAGTTAATCAATTATGTAGTGTGGAAATCTATTTGAACATGAATTTAGATCATAGAGGTTCCCTAACTCAAGTACAAGTTGAAAGTTTTTCTATCATTTAAGTTTTAGTGAGCGTCAAAACTTGGGTTAACTTCAATTGGTCATAACTACTTGTATATATTGAATTAGAGGTTATAATATATATAAAATGAAATATATTTTAATTCGCTTTCCAACGATACCAATTTCGCCCAAATCTGACACCCGAGCAAGAAGTTATGACTTTGCAAAGTGGAGTAGTCACCTAACGTAAGGTGTGCGACGCACAACCTAAAGTATGCCATAAGGTGTGCGATGCACAACCTAATGTGTGTGATAAGGTGTGAAACGCACACCCTAATGTGTGCGATAAAGTGTGCGTCACACATGTTGTAGTCCAGGTGACTTAAACAGTCCATTTTTGGGGCAAAATGGTCCTTTTCCCAGCCCTATATAATGCCTAAACACGGAATTAAACCCTTATTTCACAAAAACATATTCTTTCTCTCAAAATTCTCTCAAGAACACAATCTAGGGTTTTTATAGAAGATTCAAGTTCAAGAAATTTTCTTTATCAATCTTCATGTAATTAAGAAATAAGGTATGCGTAGTGTTCATCCACGGATCCCTTTCATCCGTGGAGCTCAAGAACCAGGTTTTAAATAATAAATTATGATCTTTATGTTGTTGTGTGATTATGTTCATGTTGATGGTTGTTAATTGTGTTTCAAGATGGTAACTAAATGTGTTTCCAAGAAGTGTATGGGGATATTAGTTGGAAACCCATGAATTTGGGTGGTTCAAGATTTCTAAATTTGTTAAGTACACCTATGTTCAATATTGTGCAAGTAACGTGTTTGATAAAATGCCTAGAATGATAAAAATCATGTATTATAACTTAGGGGTGAACTATATGATAAATTCATACTAGTCTATTATGTTCAAAGAGCTCACTTGTCATTGTTGTACAATATATGTGTTAATGGAATGTACATGATGATTGGGGAATGGATTCATAGTATGTATATATGTTTTCCATGCTATGAACAAGATCATGATTTTGAAATATCACATGAGTTATCCCCAAATTATTATAATATGAACTAAATGTTACATGTTTGTCATTCCCTTATGTTTAAATGGTTTCCATGCCATTGTTATGAATAGTATATGTTATCGGAATGCCCATGATATTAGAATATGAGATTTATGACTTGATTATAAGCAATCATATTCATTTTAGATATTATGATGACCATGTACTTCATGAAATCCCTCACTCGTGTATTATGGATTATTATTGATGGTCATGTACTCAAGAAAGTCAAGTTGTGTTAGTTTCCTTCCATCGAGTCTTGGGGGTACTTGTACCCAAAAAATGTAGTTGTGTGCCTAGAGCCATGTCATGTTATCACGCTACTCTCAGGCAAGACATGATCTATAGAATTCAGTCAGTCATGTGACTCAGGAAAACTCAGTAATCTCAGTAACCTCAGTGCTCAGTAACCTCCACAACCTCAATATTCACAGTTAATCTCAGTAACTTCAGTACTCTCAACCAATCCTCAGAACTCAGTACATTCCGTCATTCATCAGAATCCAGTAAACTTAGTTTAGCTTAAATAAAAAATACCACTAGTACATTCCAGTTAATCAGTATTAGTTCAGCTAATAAGTTCAGTTCAGTTATTTAGTTCAGCTTAGTTATTCAGTTCAGTGTCCTTCATATGGGAGTAGAAATTAGCACCGAGTGAACCCAAGGATGGGAACTCACCTGCTAGTTCAGGGTGTGATTTTAAGCAGTCATCCTTATGTTCTAGAACTACGTAGTCAGCGTAGGTTGAGACATCTTAATCTATCAGATTAGGGTTAATGAGGTGGCTTAACTTATCAGTTTAAGGTTTCCACCATTCTCATTTGAGTACCTGCCAGATAAGGGTCACTCACAGTTGTCCTTACCAGTGGCACGGTATTGACACCCCTTTAGTTGGGGCAGAGACTGAACCCCAACTTAGCTATATGTGTTATTGGGGCATGTCGGTTAGACAACTACTTCCCACAGTCTCAGTTTCAGTCTCAGTAAAAGAACTCAGATAGTTCTTTAGATTTTAGGACTATCAGATACAGTCAACTTAGAAATAGAATGAAACTCATATATTTCCTTCATATTTATGGACTGATAGATACTGTCACTTATGCTATCAGTTATATCAGTTCTTAGAATTCATGTTATTATTCACAACAGTTATCACAATTCATGATATCAGTATTCAACTTCAGGACTGTTAGACACAGTCAACTAGACCAGTTCTTCATAATCAAAACTTTCATATTCGGTTATTCATGTATCAATAACATAGTACTAGTCCCTCAGTATTTAGTAATACAGTATTAGTTCCTCACTTATTAGTGATTTACATACTCAGTATTCAGTTTCAGGACTGTTAGACAGTCAATAAGACTAGTTCTTTATAATTTGAACTATCAAAAATTCATCTATTCAGTATCAGTACACTCATGTTGTCAGTATTCAGACTCAGCAGTCAGTATCTCCATGAGTTCAGTTATAGTTACGTATGCATGTATGTATTCTCATGTTCATATCAGTCAGTATTGTTCATGCATATAACCCCTTGCATTTAGCCTACCTCACTCGTATACTCAGTACATTCAGATATACTGATGCATTTGCACTGTGGTGCTTTCTCTTATGTTACACCATAGGTTCAAAGGCACGAGCTCCAGATCAGCAGTAGCATTACAATGTTTAGAGTTTGCAGTGAGTCCTTCTCATTCGAGGATGATATGATTATTTCTTCATTTACTATTTTAGTTCAGTTGCTAGATGGAGTTAGTTGGGGATATGTTCCATTAACTCCTTATTCAGAAAGTTTAGAGGCTTTCCAGACTATAGTATGTTCAGACAATTATTTTAGATTTGTTTTGGTATTGTTATTCCATATTTTAAGTTATGTATTATTATTGAACCTTATGACCTTTCAGTTCATGTTTCCTTATTTTTTAGTCTTTTATGCAGTATACAGGTACAGATATCAGTCATGGGTTAGCTTGTGGTCCTTCGGGGTCATGAACACCGTGTAGCATTCCAGTTCAGAAAATCAGGGCATTACAAACTTGGTATCAGAGCCAAAGGCTTAACAGTGTCCTAGAAAGTCTGAAAAGCTGCATCTAGTAGAGTCTTGTACATGTATGTGTTGTGCACCACACTTATATGCAGGAGGCTATGAGATATTTTAGAAATAGTTTCCCTTCTTTCATGTCTCAGATCGTGCTATAGCAAGGTTCTCTAAGAAACTCATGTAGATTCTCATCATGCTTCACTCATGTAAATTCCACCTTACTTTCAAGGTAACAGAAACAGTAAAGCTCAAGTCCTAAAGATAGGGCTTTCTCAGACAGTATCCCATCAGTTAAGTTATGTTCCAAAGTTGTACGGATCTCATTTATGATCATGAGAACTCATTCTCAAACCCAGATTTAGATATGTCATTAGATCCCTTTTCAAAATCCTATGATAGCATATGACCCAGAGTTAGAAGCATGAACCCAGGAGTTTAGCAGTAGACAAGTTGGGATACGATATCCAGATTAAATAGATTATGTATTCATAGGTATAGTTGTGCTATAATGAATCAGTAGGCTTGAACAGTGTGAGTTAGAAATTTAAGTTTATTGACTTGAAACTAAGCATGAAGGTGTGAATGTGATATTAGTAGTATGTGAGAAAACAGAGGCAGATGATATGTTTAGTAAGGCGAGCATGTGTTGATCAGAATGTAAGTATGTGATGATGATTTTAGTGCGGTTCAGAGATTAGTTTAGTGTTCACAGACTTATGATGGTGGCTTAAAGCTAAGGAAGAGATGATAGATCAAGTAACCAAGTCAGGCTCTCAGATTCCAGTAGTAGTGCCAGTATGTACAGAAAAGTAGTTAGGGAAGGCGATTCCCGATCCATCCTTATCTCTGTGTAAAGCTTCGTACTTCAGTCAGCATAGTGCCTATGTATGCTTCATGTCTCAAATTCCATGGATATAGATTATGTTCAAACGTATTCCATAGAATTGTGTGTGCTTTCAGTTCCCAGTATAGGAAGTTCAGTTCTAGATCACTCAGTGTTATAAATCATGTTCCATGAACTCAGAAATTCTAAACTCAGGTCATACAGTTCATGACTCATCTACACGTATCATGCTCCCCAGTATACTCAGTTTCCATGACTCATGCTACACCCCCATTGATCAGATAAATCAAGACTATCTCATGTAAATCCTCAGTTCAGATCTTTTTCGTAAATCCATATTATTAACATTCTATTCCTCAGGGTTTAGTCATGTATCAAATTCAGTCAGTATCCATTCATGTTTCAAATACTCCTGATTTTACCCCTTCAGCGAGCTCTCTTTATGAGAATAATGTAGTGTAGAGAAATTGCTGAGATGGGAGAGAGTTAATGTTTCTTGTTAAGAGAAGATTATTGCATGCATGTTTTATACGAAGGTGTAGATACAAAGATAGGCTTGGATATCCTGTTAGTATGCAAGCAAAGGGCTAGCAAGAGGTAATACTTAGAAATTAGAAAAAAATTCAGAGTGTGAATGTATATTCAGATCCTTGACTTATGTCAGCCTTCATTATGCGACTATCATAACTCAATTGCCATCTCAGTTACAGTTCCAGTACTTAACACTCAGTAATTAGTGCTCAGTCTCAGAATTAAGCACTTCAGTATCAGTAAAAACCTTAATTTCAGTATTCAGTTGTCGGGACCCAGCATTTAGTTCCAGTATGGATCCCAGTTAAAATCTTAACTTATAGTTATGGCTGTCAAGTGGGTCGGGCCAACCCGGCCATACCCAGCCCACTTAAATAAATCGGTCTGGTTTGACCCAGCCCGATTAGCCCTAGGGCTTTAGGGTTCTGGGTCCTGGGCCATTTATTTTTTTAATTTGCGCCCGGTTAACCCGGCCAGGACCTAGCCCGGTCCAAGCCCACCAGTTAACCGGCCCGGAATCTTTTTTTTTAAATAATTCTTTTTGTATAAATTAGTATATAACTATACAAATATATATTGTAATGTATATATATTATAGTATATTTCATTTAAAGTATTACATATACATAGAATAGAGTGTATATATGTGAATAGATATAAAGTATATCTCATTTAAAGTATTACATATACATAGAACAGAGTGTATATATGTGAATAGATCTTCTATAGACGTGTATATTTAACGTATACATGTGTATATATATATAATTATATATATATATATAGTAGTATATTTTATTTAAACTTTAAAGTTTAAAGTAGTACATATATATTTGGATGGTGCGTATATATGTGTAATTGTGTATATGTGTATATATTTTTTAAATTCTAATGTAGTATATACTATATATATAGTGTATATATATTATTTAACGTATTTATAATGTATATAGGTGGGTATATATAATGTATATTGAAAAAAAAAAAAATTTTATATTTTTGATCGGGTTTGACCGGTTTTTTAATCGGGTTTGATCGGGTTTAGGTGGGTTTGACCGGGTTAGGTTAAGTGGGTCGGATTAGGGTGGTTTTAAATTTTTTTACTATTGGGCCCGGACCGAACCGGCCCACTTAGACCCCAACCCGAACCCGGCCCAGCCCTCAACTCGGTTAAATAACATGGGCCGGTTCTGGGTTGGCCCGGCCCGGCCCACTTGACATCCATAGTTATAGTGTCAGCTTCAGATCTGTAATTAGATCAGAAACTTAGTTCAGTTCTAGACTTTCTTGACCCATGCTACAGCTATCAGTTACTCAGCCAGTAGTAATTTAGAACCTCAGTCTATAGGATATTTCCTAATCATGTTATACGCGTAGCCTTGTATTCTTGAGGTGATACAGTTTTGCTCATTCATGCTCAGTTACCTCATGTTACTCAATCAGTCCCTTCTCATATACATAATACTTTATGGCCTAAGCCTAGCTACTCAGATTAAGTACAATTCAATCTTGCATACCCAGCATTTAGTTACCAGTTACTCAGTTAATCAGATAAGTCAGTATGTCTATGCATTCGTCTATCACGCTTTAGTTTCAGATCTCAGATAATCAGTCATGATTTTGTACCTAGGTGCCTTGTACATCACCTCAACTTCCTTAATATCTCATCAAGGTCAGTCCAGCATCCTTCAAGGGACATAGTGTCATAAGGGGGAGATACACTATATCCCCCAAACTTCCTTAATTTAAATATGTCATTTTCTTTGATGAATCTATCTTGGAGGAAGTGTTACTTATGAGCTGACCCTCTAACTTCAAAACCCAGCAGTAATCCATGTAATCAATGGCTCAGTGTAGCCACGATACGATACTCTGTCCATGTCATGAATTACAGACTCAGTTCATTTCATGTATCATATTCCAGACTCAGTTATGTTCTTATGTTTTGGCTCATGCATATTGAGTAATCAATCCCAGACTAATCGGTATTTTCAGCTCATGGTAGCAGTCTTCTTTGAGCTTACTCATTCTCATGTTCAAATTTTAGTACAAACTTGGTATTCAGCTTCATGCTTAGTTCCCAGTTCAAACTTGGTATCTTTACCATTGCATATTCATTTGTATGATCATGAGCCAGTTCAGTTATATATTCGCGTATCAGATATGCGTGATCAGCTTATCAGTACTCTTCCTCAAGTACTTATGAATTAGTTACGCATCATTAGATATGCATGTTCAGCATGATATGTTCAACTTATCAATTATGCCAGCCATGAAATCATGATCAGTCGTTCATGCTCTATATTTACATCAGTTGTCTTTTCTCTCATCTCAGCCAGTCTCATTCGAGGACGAATGTTCCCAAGGGGGAGATATTATAATACCCCACATTTTGGACTAGAATGAAAATCCGTCATTCCAATGCGTAGATGTTTCAAAAGCCTCAAATCCTATGTAAATTTAGTGTTTTAATCAATTATTTAGTGTGAGAATCTATTTGAGCATGAATTTAGATCATAGAGGTTCCCTAACTCAAGTACAAGTTGAGAGCTTTACTATCGTTCAAGTTTTAGTGAGCGTTAAAAATTGGGTCAACTTCAATTGATCATAACTACTTCTAAATATAGAATTAGAGGGCATAATATATATCAAATGAAATATCTTTGAATTAGCTTTCCAACGATACCAATTTCGCCCAAATCTGACACCCCAGCAAGAAGTTATGACTTTACAAAGTGGAGTACATCGCCTAACGTAAGGTGTGTGACGCAGAACCTAACGTATGCCATAAGGTGTGTGACGCACAACCTAATGTGTGTGATAAGGTGTGAGATGCACACTCTAATGTGTGAGATAAAGTGTGCGTCGCACATGTTCTAGTCCAGGTGACTTAAACAGTCCATTTTAAGGGCAAAATGGTCATTTTTCCACCCCTATATAATGCCTAAACACGGAATTAAACCCTTATTTCACAAAAACATATTCTTTCTCTCAAAATCCTCTCAAGAACACAAGCTAGGGTTTTCATATAAGATTCATTTTCAAGTAATTGTCTCTATCAATCTTCATGTAATTAAGAAATAAAGAATGCATAGTGTTCATCCACGGATCCCTTTCATCCGTGGAGCTTAAGAACCATGTTTTAAATAATAAATTATGATCTTTATGTTGTTATGTGATTATGTTCATGTTGATGGTTGTTAATTGTGTTTCAAGATGGTATCTAAATGTGTTTCCAAGAAGTGTATAGGGATGGTAGTTGGAAACCCATGAATTTAGGTGGTTCAAGATTTCTAAATTTGTTAAGTACACCTATGCTCAATATTGTGCATGTAAGGTATTTAATAAAATTCCTATAATGATAAAAATCATGTATTATAACTTAGGGGTGAACTATATGATAAATTCATACTAGTCTATTATGTTCAAAGAGCTCACTTGTCATTGTTGTGCAATATATGTGTTAATGGAATGTACATGATGATTGGGGAATGGATTCATAGTGTGTATATATACCTTCCATGCTAAGAACAAGATCATGATTTTGAAGTAACACATGAGTTATCCCCAAATTATTATAATATGAACTAAATGTTATATGTTTGCTTAAATGGTTTCCATGCCATTGTTATGAATAGTATATGTTGTCGGAATGCCCATGATATTAGAATATGAGATTTATGACTTGATTATGAGCATTCCTATTCATGTTAGATATTATGATGACCATGTACTTCATGAAATCCCTCACTCATGTATTATGGATTGTTATTGATGGTCATGTACTAAAGAAAGTCAAGTTGTGTCAGTTTCCTTCAATAGAGTCCTGGGGGTACTTGTACCCAAAAAATGTAGTTGTGTTCCTAGAGCCATATCATGTTATCATGATACTCTCAGTCAAGACATGATCTATAGAATTCAGTCAGTCATGTGACTCAGGAAAACTCAGTAATCTCAATAATCTCAGTAGTCTAGTAATCTCAGTAACATCAGTGCTCAGTAACCTCTACAACGTCAGTATTCACAGTTAATCTCAGTAACTTCAGTACTCTCAACCAGTCCTCAGAAATCAGTATATTTGGTCAGTCATCGGAATCCATTAAACTTAGTTTAGCTACGCTAAGCAATACCACTAGTATCAGTCCAGTTAATCAGTATCAGTTCAGCTAATAAGTTCAGTTCATTTATTCAGTTCAGCTTAGTTATTCAGTTCAGTGTCCTCCAGATGGGAGTAGAAGTTAGCACTGAGTGAACCCAAGGATGGGAACTCACCTGCCAGTTCAGGGTGTGATTCTTAGCAGTCATCCTTATGTTCCAGAACTATATAGCCAACGTAGGTTGAGATATCTTAGCCTGTCAGATTAGGGTTGATGAGGTGGTTTAACCTATCAGTTTAGGGTTCCCACCATTCTCATTTGAGTACCTGCTAGATAAGGGTCTCTCATAGTTGTCCTTACCAGTGGCGCGGTATTGACACCCCTCCAGTTGGGGCAGAGACTGGACCCCAACTTAGCTATATGCGTTATTGGGGCATGTTGGTTAGACAACTACTTCCCCCAGTCTCAGTTTTAGTCCCAATCTCAGTAAAAGAACTTAGATAGTTCTTCAGATTTCAGGACTGCCAGATATAGTCAACTCAAAAATATAACAGAACTCAAATATTTCCTTCAGATTTATGGACTGTTAGATATAGTCACTTATGCTATCAGTTATATCAGTTCTCTAAACTCATGTTATCAGTCACATCAATTATCAAAATTCATGATATCAGTATTTAGCTTCAGGACTATCAGACACAGTCAACCAGACCAGTTCTTCATAATCAGAACTGTCATATACAGTTATTCATGTATCAGTAACATAGTACTATTCCCTCAGTATTTAGTAATACAATATCAGTTCCTCACTTATTAGTGATTTACATACTCAGTATTCTATTCCAGGACTATTAGACAATCAATCAAACCAGTTCCTTACAATTCAAACTATCAGAAATAGTCGTTCATCTATTCAGTATCTCAGTATCAGTACATGCATGTTGTCAGTATTAAGACTCAGCAGTCAGTATCTCCACGAGTTTAGTTACAGTTATGTATGCATGTATGTATTCTCACGTTCATATCAGTCAGTATTATTTATGCATATAACCCTTTGCATTTAGTCTACCTCACTCGTATACTCAGTACATTCAGACGTACTGATGCATTTGCGCTATGATGATTTCTCGTATGTTACACCATAGGTTCAGAGGCACGAGCACCAGATCAGCAGTAGCATTCCAGTGTTCAGAGTTTGCCATGAGTCCTTCTCATTCAAGGATGATATGATTATTGCTTTATTTACTATTTTAGTTCAGTTGCTAGATGGAGTTAGTTGGAGACATGTCCCATCTACTCCTTATTCAGACTGTTTAGAGGCTTTCCAGACTATAGTATGTTTAGACAGTTATTTCAAATTTGTTTTGGTATTGTTATACCATATTTTCAGTTATGTATTAGTATTGAACCTTATGGCCTTTCAGTTCATGTTTCTGCATTCTGCATTTTTTAGTCTTTTATGCAGTATACAGGTATAGATATTAGTCATGGGTTATCTTGTGGTCCTTCGGGGTCATGAGCACCGTGCAGCATTCCAGTTTAAAAAATTGGGGCATTATAAAAACACTTATCAAACTTGTTAATAAAACTGTAATGACCTAATTTTATAGAAATGGAATGTCACACGGTGCTTATGATCCCAAAGGACCACAAGATAACCCTTTATGATATCTGTACCTGAGCATTGCATAATATAAATAATAGATACGAAAACTGGCCATAAGGTTCAAAACATCTAAAAATACTCAAAACTGAAAACCGAATACTGATACATCTGTCTGAAAGGCCTCTAAACTATCTGAACTGTGAAGATAATGGGGCATGTCCCCAACTAACTTCGTCTACTGAAAATAAACTAAATCTGATATGATAATAAAATAAGGATCATCCTCGATTGAAGAGGACTCACTGCTACGTCTATTGTTACTGGCTGGGACTGAGCTGCTAAGGGTACTCTGGATCTCATTCCTCTGAACCTATGGTGTCAAATAAAACACCATAGTGCAAATACGTCAGTACAGGAATATACCGAGTATAAAGATGGGGTAAGGCTAAATACAAGGGCTTATGCATGAACAATTACTTAACTGAATAATTATGAGAGTACTGAATGAGAACACATATATGAATACCCAAATCATAACTAAAATCATCAGGACTCAAAATACTGAAACTCAAATACCGCTTTACTATCATCTGAACTCACTACTAATACTAAGATACTAAATAACTGAATTTCCTGATATTGATAATCGAGTACTAGAGTTGAGATCAGACCTCTCTAGCGAGTGATCTCAAAAATTAATGTTACTGGAGTTAATTAACTAAATCTACTCACATCAATGACTGCACTCTGAACTAGTTACTCTCAGCTGACTGAATCGGAGATCAAATCTCTCTAATGGGTGATCCCTGAATCTACATCAATGACAAGAAGAGATTTTATCTGAGATCGAACCTATCTAGCGAAGGATCTCTGAATCTGATAATGAGAATACTCAACTAAATTTGAGACTAAGTTTAAGCCTATCTAATGGGTGATATCTAGATCTGATAATGAGATTACTCAACTGAATCTGAGACTGAGATCAAGCCTATCTAACAGGTGATCTCTGGATCTGATAATGCTGATACTAAATATATTTATGTTAGACCATGCCTATATAATGGGTGGTCCATGAATCAATGGAACTATCTGAGTTCCTTACTGATATAGGTGACTATATATGACAATCCTGATTTCTAAGTTCTACTCTGAAGACTAATACTGAAACTGTAACTGTGGGAGTTCTCGCTAAACCGACATGCCCCAAATCTGAACTGGTGGGGTCCAACCTGTAACCCTAGCTGGAAGGGTGTCAATACCGTGCCATGGGTAAAGACCTCTACTCTGGTCAAGCCTCTCTAAAGGGTGACCGTTACAGGAAGTCAAGCCTAAGGCAGTATAATAGTCAAGTCTTATTCTAACGAGTGACTCATGCTCCTGTGCTGGCTACGCAGTTCTGGAGTTCAGGGATTTCTCCTAATGACTCTGCCCCTCTAACGAGGAGTCGCCATCCCTGCACTCGCTCGGTGCTAGCTCTTATTCCCAACTGAAAGACTCTAAATTGATTCTTAACTGAACTTAAACTGAGTTGAATCTGTTACTGATCATATTTCTTGAATGATCTAACTAAGTTATGCTGAATTCACTTGGTTCAGCATCTGATGGAGTACTACTAAATCTTGTTATCTGACTGTATGATACTGAGTTTTGAACTAAACACTTGAATACTACTAGGTCTAAGCTGAGTACTGAACTGAGGCTAGAATACTAGTGATACTGAGATTACTGAGATTTTTGAGATTTCTTAAGTTCTGTATCTGTCTGAGAGTACAGAGTTCTATAACTCACTGAGTTCTAAGAATCGTGGCTTGACTGAGATTATCAAGAAAACTGGCACGGGCTCTAGACTGCAGCTAAATTATCGGGTATAAAATACCCCCAGGACTCGATAACATAAAAGTAAAACATAACCATTCTTGAACAATCAAGACTATGGACATTCATTGACCATCACAATCGCTAAAGCATCTCTTTAAGCATTTAGGAATCATAACCAAGTGATAGTACAGTGAGACATGCTATTGGCTCATACTCCATTCAACAAGGTCTTGCATCAAACACTTAGCATGTATTAAAGTCTTAGCATGTATCAAAGAGCACATAATTGGGGAAATTTTATGCTATCATGTCACAATTCATTCACTAAGGCTTTTCAACAAACACTTGGCATGCATGAGCTTGCACACAATTGGGTATTTCTAGTCAACATGCTATAATGGCTCTAATTCCTCCACATAAGCATTTTATCAAATATATGGGGAGCATGCTTTGCTTATTCAATAATTTATTCACTTAATTGACATGAACACGTCACTTAACAAGAAACTTGAAGAGGTTTCATCATGAACATCACATGAATATCACATACTAGGGTCAAAGCTTGAAACCTTATAAACAAAACATGAATTAAAAACTCAATAATAGCATGATCTCCAACTTTAATTCACATAGATCATGAAAACTCATAAACATAAGATCTTTGAAATTTATAAAAGGGTTCTTGAGCTTCTTGGATGAAAGAGACCCAAGAATCATATCTGCATACCTTAGGGAAACTCTTTCTTGAAGGCTCTTAGACAGATTCTTAACTTCTTAATTTCTCTTGATTTTTCTTAAAGAAGAAAGAAGGGTTTTAATTTGTAGGAAACCCTAGTTTTTTATGTTGAATATGAAGAATGAAGTTGTGAGCCTTGATCGGATATAAATAGGGGCTTAAAAGAGTAGAAAAGGACCTAAAAGTTCTTTTAAAATCGACTTAAAATTACCGATCGAGGACTGCGACGGTCGAAGTGACAATCTGTCCCTAGTGTGATGGTCCGTTGGATCGTCCATCATACGTTGGTAAAAAAAATACACTACCTTGATGTGATGGTCTCAGCGACGGTCCGTCGCAAACTCGATGGTTCGTCGGATCATTCGTCGCACATTGGCCAGGATGAGGCCACACTACCTCAACGGCACGATCCCAGTGATGGTCCGCCGCAGTCTTGATGGTCCTTCATCATAGCTATCGTACTTGGTCCAGTCACTGCCTTGGTTGCGATGGCCCATCGCAATCTCGAGCACCTGGGCGGTCCCGACTGCTTTCAGTAAAACGGCCATAACTTTCTCGTCCGATGTTGGATTTTGACGAAATTGGTATCGATGGAAAGCTTATTCAATACCCTATATGAAAAAAAGTCGATATTAGAGAAATTATACATGGTTTAAAATATTTCTCACTTGGGAAGACACTTCTTAATCTTTTAGGGTCGAATTTACGCTTCACTGAACACGCTCTAAGGCTCAGACTACGAAAGAATTTTGCGGGGTCTTACAAAAACTTGAGATCATAATCTCCTTATAAACTCATCACTTGTACTTCAGACTTAAAATAGAAAGCTTTAATGCATCAAAAATCATATTTAAACTTTATGCTCAATAATCATATTAAAAACTTTCAACAATCTCAATAAAGATAGTGGACTGTAACTCATAATATGAATCTCATGAATTCAAACATGGATATATGTAAAGCTCTTGCAATTGAAGCCTTAAATAACATGATAATTTCATAAATGAAAAATTATAAGAATTGGGTATCAACCCTAACTTGCAAATCATGTAATCTTTAATAAAAATTAAGTTTTTGGGCACAAGGACGAAAGATTTATCCTTGTTCAAACCCTACATACCTCAATTGATGATCAAGCTTGGTTTGAGATGCTATTTTTGCCTTTGAAGGTTGATTCTTGAAATTCTTAGATTGAAAGTCTTGAATCTAGAACTAATTTGGAGAAAGGATGGTGAAATCTTGGGATTCTTGGAGATGAAGGTTGAAGCTTAGGGTATTAAATTGAGAGAAGTTGGTGAAAAGAGGTATAATTTGCTCAATATCATCATAAATCCTCTGTTTTTATGATTTAAGGGATTACGCAAAAGACCAAACTTCCTTTGAAATTTAAAATTCGTAATTGGAATGTCATTTAAGGCTTCACCACGATGCGGTAAGTGTGTTATCGAGATACCCATCGCGATGTAGTGGAATCGCGATGACTTACTAGACATGGACAATTGTTGTTTTGGGGTTTGCCGCAATGTGATGCAATTGTGGTCACCCACTGGAATTTGACAAATGTTAATTTGGCCTCCACCGCGACGCGGTGGCCTTTCCATCGCTATTCTCACCTCGATTCGGTCAAATCGCGGTGAGCTACTGGAATTCGACAATTGTGAAATTATCCTTCACCGCGATGCGGCGACTGCCTAATTGGCATACTGCTCACTGAAAATGCCCTAACTTCTTCACCGAGTGTTGGATTTGGGTGAATTTAGTATCGATGGAAAGCTTATTCGATTACCCATATGATGAAAAGTCAAAATCAAGAAAATTCTATGTGAATCACATATTATTCATTTTGGAGGTTATCTCTTAATATTCTAAAGACGAAATTAAGCTAGAGAAAGTTCGGGGTATTACAAAATACCACTAATGTTATGATTCGTTTAGCATGATATGGTATTTTACTGATAAGTGCTCATGATGAACTTGGTAATCTAAATTTGATAATGAAATCATGGTTTGACTGACTTGTTACTTGAGAACAAAATCATGTAGAACACATAGGTATTAGATGTTCATAACCCGTCAGCACTGAATGATCACAAAAATATGATAACAACGCTTAACACAGTAGTATGAAATAATAATTCAAAGACCCAAGACATAAAATATTTTAATAATTGAGTGAAACACATGAACTTGAACATGAGGATGAGTTAAACTTGAGAAAACAACATAGTCACATGATTTAATTCATAACTTAAAGATTTGACATGAAATCACTTGAATAGAACATGAGTAATTGAAATTTTAGGAATGAAATAAACTAGTTTACATGGGAACACATGATAACATGGCTTGAATTCAAATTTCTAAGAAGACATGAATTAAATTCATGATTTACATGGATAATTTCATAAAAGAACATTAAAAATCCATACTTGAATAAAAAGGGTATTTTGGGACTCAATGAATGGAAGGAACCCATTGATGAATATCCCACATACCTGAATTTTCTTGATTTCTTGATGGAGAACATAAATTTGGATCCTTGAAAGTTGAACTTTGGGAAGAAACACTAATTTCTTTTCTCTTAAGGGTGGAGAGGAGAGTAAACGTTCAAACTGGCTAATGATGTGAAACTATCATTTATAGGGTAATTTAAGTCATGGGGGTAGGGTTTGAGATGAGGAAAAGGCCAAAATACCCCTAAGGAAACTAAATAAAAATGAAAAAAAAATTCAGTTGATGACTTAGTTGAAAGCTTATCAACTAGTTGATGGCTTATCAACTTAGTCATCACCTCCTCTTAATGATCTGGTTAAGGCTGACGACTTAGTTGATAGACTGTCAACTAGTTGATAGCTTATCAACCTAGTCGCCACCTTCTCTTAATGATTCGGTTAAGTCTGAAGACTTAGTTGATAGCATGTCAACTAGTTGACGGCTTATCAACCTAGTCGTCACCTTCTCTTAATGATCTGGTTAGGCTGACGACTTAGTTGATAGCTTGTCAACTAGTTGACGGCTTATCAACCTAGTTGTCATATTTCATAAGTAATGTAGGGTATTTTCTGGTTAAGGATGACGACGAGGTTGATAGCTCGTCACTTAGTTGACGGCTTATCACTCAAGTCGTCACCTTGTTGACCGACGGAAACTCCGAAGTAAAATGAGCATAACTTTCTACTCAAATATCAGATTAAGGTGAAATAAGATGTGTTGGAAAGAAGATTCAAAGATCTTTCATTTTATATATAGTTGGACAGTTGAATCGTTATATTCTAGGAGATACACTCGTTTAAAGTGGACCCTAGCTGGAGCATCCGTTAAAACTCTATCGATAGAAAACTCCTCAACTCGTCTTTGAGTTAGAAGACTTTTATGACCTCGATTCATATACAAAGATATTCCCACACTATAGAATTTATAATCACACATATATAGACATAGAATCATTAGGTTTAGGTCAGTATACATAGGAACAACAGTTTGAATTCTAGCCCAAAAATGCGGCATCTTACAACGTGTCCTTTGGATCCCCACCACCACCACCACCACACACACACACACACAAATCCTGGAAGCAAGCTGCCCATGTGTTGGAAAAGGTGGGGAAAGGGTTTTCTAAGAATATAATTTATAGGAAGATGTGGAACTGCCAAGAATCAGTGTTGCATAGGTTGTTATGTGCTTAAGACTGCGGAATAAGAACTCTGATATGCATATTATATAACTATTTGAGCAAACTACAAAAATAAACAAAAACCCATCATTTAAGAACAATTTCTTATCTCATACTAACAAATTTTAAAGTGAAGAGGATTCAATATATTAAAATGAACATGGTACGAACAAATTAAAAGAAATTCAAATGACACATGATCTGTTGGACAAATAAAAGTAAATTACTGATGTTGATATGTCTCTTTATCGAGCTAATTTCTCTTACCCTGCAGATAGATATATATATGTTTCATATGGCTTGTCATGGAAAAAAAGTAATAAAAGATGGATCGAATGAAACTTCAAGAAAGGAGGACACGTGGCAATGGTACTTATATGGTTTAGGAGTAGAGATATGAAGACATAATGTGAAATTTTTAGTAAGATGAAGGTGGTGGCAGGTAGTTTTAGTAATAAGCAGGTGTACGGGATGGTGATGGTGGAGGTGGTGACTTGTAGTAATATGGAGGAGGAGGGGATGGCGATGATGGAGATGATGAATAGTAGTAATATGGAGGAGGTGGAAGTGGAGATGGCGGCGGTGGTGGTGGCGACTTATAAACATATGAAGGAGGGAGAGAAGGTGATGGTGGGGGAGGAGGAGGTGATGGTGATGGAAGAGGTGGAGATTTATAGTAGTATGGTGCTGGAGGAGATGGTGATGGCAGTGGTGGGGACTTGTAATAATAAGGAGGAGGTGGCAACAGTAATGGAGATGGTGGAGAGTTGTAAACGTATGGAGCAGGCAGTGATTTATAATAGTAATCTGGAAGTGGTGATGGAGAAGGTTGTTGTGAAGACTTATCATAATCAGAAGGTACAGGTGCAGGTACAACCGATGACTGAGGAGATACTTTATCACCAGGATATGGTGCCCATGAATAATGATATGGAGATGGAGCCCATTCTGAAGGTAAGGATGGTGAACTATTATCGTATGGAGATGGTGATAGTGGCGATATAGTTAGTGAATTTGGAGCATTCTTGTCATTGTAAGAAGAAGAAGGTGTTGGGGAAGGTTGAGGAGAGAATAATTCAACAGGTGATAGTGGGGACTGGGTAGGGTAAAAAGGTGCAACTACAGGCGATGATTGAGGAGAAGTCGTATAACTAGGAGACGGTTCCCACGAATAATCATATGGTGATGGAGCCCATCTTGAAGGTGAGGGCGGAGAATTAAAATCATTTGGAGGCAGCGATAGCGGTGATGAGGTTGGTGAAGTTGGAGACTTGTTATAAGTAGATGAAGGAACCGGGGGTAGTTGAGGAGAGAACCACCCTAAAGGTGATGGTGGAAGTGTAATAATCTGAGGATGATGATTGTGGTGATGGAGATGGTTGATGTGATAACTCCTTAGGGTTAGGCATAGACGTTGGTTCTGACTTTGGAGATGACTTGTAACTATAATATTCTCTCCATGAATAAGTTTTATGACTTGCTTCCACGGTCTTGGATGTCAAAAGTATCGCCACAAACCATACAAGATGTGGCAAAAAAGAAGCCATATTTCTTATAGGTGTGAAGAGAATGAGCTGAAATTGATGAGCATAAAGATGAAGAAAGTCTCAGTCCCTTTATATAGTCTTCTCATGAAATGTTAGTATATTTATTTAATGAATGTGGCTGCTCCCAGTTAGTAAGTAGACTTGTTCATCAATAGAGACAAAGATAATATGAGACGAAGTCAAACATAAAACTTGAGGGCAAGTGGAGCTACATTTTGTATTCGGCATATAAAAATAGTCTTGCAAATTTTATTTGATTCCTTGTTGTTTACAATATAGTATATTCGTAATATGTCTGTGAAGAACTTCCAAGGACGGCTTTGAAAATTCTAAAGTGCCGTTTGATGTGAGGTATAAGAGATATGTGGTTCCGGATAAAATAAAGGATTATTTTATTTCATGTTTGGTTGGAGGTATTAGTTAATATCTATCAGGATAACTTATTCCACCATTTACACCATAGTGATGAAATGAGTTATCATATATGCATGGTGGATAAGTTGTCTCTGATAATCCTACTATCCCTCGTGGAAAAATCTTAAATTTTGTTTTATTTCAAAATTTGTAAGCTGTGAAGGTTACTTATGTCGGGTGAACTACATGAATGGCACTTGGGTGACTTTATTTTATTATTTTCCATAAGAAAAGGGTTACAAAACTATCATTCCTTCTTTTTATATATAGGACAAATACTTATTAATCCCTTTACACCTTCAAATATTTTTAAATAACTTTGAACTTATTTATCTTTTAATTTTAATTTTTTTCTCTTTTTTATTTTACTTTAATTTTTATTTTTTTTCTCTTTTTTTTTTAAAAAAACTCTTCTCAACCCTTACTTTTTTTTCTCCTCTTCTGTTTTTATTTTATTTTATTTTATTTTCCTTTTCTCTTTTTTCTTTTTAAATTTTTCTCCATTTTTATTTTTGTTTTATCTGTTTTTCTTTTTCTCAATCTTTATTGTTTCCTTTTCTCCTCTCAACTTCTATTTTTTTCTTTTTTTTTCTTTTTTTATTGTTATTTTTTCTTTTTTAATATTGTTTCTTCATTTTTTCTTTTTCCACAACTTTTATTGTTTTTTTTTTCTTTTTTTTAATTCCTTCCAAACAATAGTTACGCCAAATGGGTAAGCGTTGACAATACCACATTATATCTTTATTTATGATATGTTTTATAAATCTTGTCTTAGAGACGTGACTTAGGACTTTCAAACAACAAGTTACGTCTCATGGGCAAGAGTTGACACTACCACATTGTATTTTGATTTATGAAATTTTCAATAACTCTTACCTTAGAGGCAAGACTTAGCCCAAGGATGTTCAAACAACAAGTTATTTCCAACAGACAAGAGTTGATACTACCATATTATGTCTTGATTTATGAGATATTCTACAACTTTTGCCTTAGAGGCACGACTTACCCAAGGACTTTCAAACAACAAGGTACGTACATTGGGAAAGAGTCAACACTACCACATTTTTTTCTTATGAAATGCTTTATAACTCTTGCCTTAGAGGTAAGACATAGCTCAAGAACCATCAAACAGCAAGTTATGCCCCATGCGCGAGAGTTGACACTACCACATTGTGTATTGATTTATGAGATGCATGCTCTATAATTCTTGTCTTAGAAGAAAGACTTAGACCAGGGGCTTTCAATAACAAGTTACGTCCCATTGGCAAAGTTGACATTACCACATTGTGTTTGATTCATGAGATGTTATATAACTCTTGCCTTAGAGACAAGACTTAACTTAAGGATTTCAAACAACAAGTTACGTCTCATGGGCAAGCGGTGACACTACCACATTATATTTTGATTTATGAGATGCTCTGTAACTCTTGTCTTAGAGGCAAGACTTAGCTCAATGACTTTTAAACAACAAGTTACGCCCCATGGGCATGAGTTGATACTACCACATTCTGTCTTGATTTATGAAATATTTTATAAATCAAGAACTTTCAAACAACAAATTACGCCCCATGGACAAGAGTTGACACTATCACATTGTGTCTTGATTTATGAGATGGTCTATTGTTCATGCCTCTAAAACAAGACTCTATTGTTCTTGCCTCTAAAATAAGACTTAGCCCAAAATCTCTCAAAAAAAACAAGTTATGCCTAATGAAAAAGTGTTGACGCTACCACACTGTCTCTTGATTTATGAAATGTTTTATAACACTTGCATTAGAGGCAAGACTTAGAAATTTTCAAACAATAAATTATGCCCTACGAACAATACTTGACACCAACACATTGTGTCTTCATTTGTGAGATGTTCTGTAACTCTTGCTTTAGAGACAAGACTTATCCCAAACGACTTTCAAACAACAAGTCATGTCCTTGAATTTACTTCGATGTCAAAGAAGAAGATTATTTTGCAGATTATCTGACTTTCTATTTATTAGCAAAATATAATAGAAATTGAGGGAAAAAAAAAGAGAAGAAAACAAATACAGAAGAAACAAAATAAAGGTTAAGAGAAAAAAAGAAGAATAAAAAAATTTGAGAAAAATAAAAAAGAGAAGAAAAAAATAAAAACAAGTTTGAGAAAAATGAAAAAAAAAAGAAAAAAATAAGAAATGATAAAAAAAAAATAAAGGTTGAAACAAATGAATTAATAAAAAAAAAAAGAAAAGAAATGAAGAAACAAATAATGTTTAAGGAAAAGGGGAAAAAGAATAAATAAAGGTTGATACAAATGAATTAAAACAAGAAAAAAGAAAGAAAAAAAAAATCAAATAAAAATAGAGAAGTAAAAAAGAATTCGAGGTTGAGAGACAAATGAGCATAGATAATTTTAAAAAATATTTGAAATGTAAAGGGGTAAAATTGTACTTATCGTTTACATAAAAAAAAAACTAGTGTATAAAGATTTTTCTTATAGGAAATAAAAAATCAAAGTCACTCAATATAAGGTCATCATATGTAAATTCCTCACATCTGTTCTTTGTTTTTTCGGCCCATAAAACTCCAGCATGTATCTATTTTACTTTAGGAAAATGGACAGGTGTTGTCCATTTCTTAAAAACATGGCCCACATTTGAAAAGGTGGATATGAGTTGTCTAGTCGTCTAAACTAATTTCTTTTTTTTAGCCATTTGGCTCAATTGGTCACATGCAGTTTCTATACTCAATTGATACATTTTTATACTACATTGATACACTTTTATACTATGTTGATATACTTTTTAAAAAAGAGAAGGAAAATTCTATGCTAGCACATGCAGTCTCTGTACCCAATTGATACTTTTTTATACCATATTAATACACTTTTATACTACATTGATACACTTGCAGTGTCCATATACTCAATTGATACTCTCTTATACTAGATTGATACATTCTTAGAATGCATGTAGAAATTATATAGAATCGTATAAAATATGTATCTAAATAATAATTGTAGTTACAAATTGTATAAAAATGTTATAATTATTATATAGAATATGTGTATATATTGAAAGTGTATCATTATTATATATAGATATATTTTTTTAACAATTGTATTATATTAAAGATATATGGTATTGTATTTTTTTATTATATAAATAAGTAAAACTAAAATGAACCTGAGTATAAGCTTAAATGCTTAATCTGGGAGCTCCAAATAATTGTCGTTACCTAAACAAGTGATTTGACATAGAAAGAAGAATAATGCAAATTAAAGCTTTGGGATGAAGACAAGTGGAATATGAGTGCAGTGCCCATGCAGCTCATGTAGGTGACCAAAATGAAAAGAATAAAAATCAAAATTGGAATATGATAAGAACGGATCATCAGATAAATGGATTGTGATAATGATGCCCACTCCCCCTACAAGCCAAATGGCCATTCGATTAGAATTAGTTTCGCCGAGTGGCTATTTACCGGGGTTAAGAATTTAGGTGCTAGTTTTGTGAAATTATTTTAGTTTTAGGTGTTATTTTTGTTCTTTTCCCTTTTTTTTACTTTACTACATGGTTGTGTTTGGTACAAAGAAAAATATTTTTAATGAAAAATATTTTCTAGAAAAATATGTGGCTTTTTAGTAAATGAATTTCTTACTTATTCTTTTGTGTTCAATAGATAAACAAGTATTTTCCTAAAAGTATTTGTATATAATTTAGATAAATACTATGAAGGAGGTAGAAAGGTCGGGGTGCAGGATGTAGAAATGGTGGAGATCAGGGCTATGGGAATCGGGGGTGCAAATGAGATGTGTTTGAGAATGGGAGAATATAATCAGTATGCAATATCAGTAGTACATACTTGTTATTCCTAATGAAGTGCAACCTACTCCACTTTCAAAGATAGTCACAGAAGTTTGTTTCCTGAAAGAAAATATTTTTCAAAATATTTAACTAATCGATCATGAGAAAATCAAAAAACATCTTTGAACACTAAGGGGTCGTTTGATAGAGTGTATAAGAATAAAATAAAATATGATGTATTAATAATACTTGTATTAGTAATATTTGTGTTAGATATGCTTGCATTAGTTATGCTTGTATTTTTCTAGGGATAACTCTTTCTTTTCTTTTTTCAATTTTTTCTTTTTTGTTTTTTTTTTCCTTTTGTATTCTTTTTCTTTTTCTTTTTTTTCTTTTTCTTTTTTCTCCTTTTTTTTTTGTTTTTTTATCTATTTTCTATTACTCTTCTTTTTTCTTTTTTCTTCATTTTTTTTTTCCTTTTTTTGTTTTCTCTTTCTTCTTTCTTTTTTCAACTTTTCTTTTTCATTATCTTTTTTTCTTTTTCTTCTTTTCCTTTTTATTTTTTATTCTTCTTTTTTTTTTGTTTTTCTCTATTTTCTATTACTCTCCTTTTTTTTTGTATTTTTTCTCCTTTTTCTCACATTCTTTTCTCCTTTTTTTTCTTTTTTTCTTTTTTATTTTTCTCCTTCTTTTCATTTATGCGAACTAGCAAACACAAATATAAGTGTGAACTATGTTTCAATTTTTTCTTTTTCGTTTTCTTTTTTTTTTTTTGTATTTTTTTCTTTCTCCTTTTTTTATTTTTTAATCTATTTTCTATTACTCTTTTTTTTTGTCCTTCATTTTTTTCTTTTCCTTTTTTTGTTTTCTCTTTCTTCTTTCTTTTTCATTTTTTTCTTTTTCGTTGTCTTTTTTTTTCTTTTTCTTCTTTTCCTTTTTATTTTTTTCCTTCTTTTTTTATTTTTTCTCTATTTTCTATTACTCTCATTTTTTTTTTGTTTTTTTTCTCCTTTTTTTACTTTTTATTTTTCTCCTTCTTTTCATTTGTGCGAACTAGTAAATACAAATACAAGTGTGAACTATAAAATATAAATACAAAGGCTAATTATAACATACAAATACAAGTGCAAACTATAAAATACAAATATAAATGCGAACTATAACATATAGATACAAGTGTGAACTATCATTTGTATTTTTTAATTATTGAAAAGGAACGATTGATTTTCTTTTTACGAATACTTGTTTGTATTTATTTATACGAGTTGTATTTATTGATACAAATAAATAAAATTTATTTTTTATAAAAATACAATATATACAAATGCTATATGTATTTGTATTTTTAAAATGATTGGTTTAATTTGTTTGTTATGTTTTTGTATCAAGTGATATTTATTTATTTATAAATATGAATAATAAGTTTGACATACAAATACAAAACGGTACATTTATATCAAATGATACATTGCATATTTATATATTTTAGAATCAAGAAAATACAATTAATGTATTTACTTGTTTGTATACAAATACAAATGATAAATTGTAAATAATCACGGCTAAATACAATTTCCAATCAACTTACAAATACAAATACAAAATAATTCTTTAAAAATAAAAAGACATCGACAAAAATAGAATACAAATACAAATATAATCTAAATATACAAACACAATAAAATCATAATACTAATATAATCCAATATAATATACAGTCAACTATAAAATACAAATACAAAACAGTTCTTTAAAATACAAGTGTGAATTATATAAAATATAAATGGTGGTGCGAACTAACAAATACAAATACAAGTGTGAACTATAAAATACAAATAAAAACGCGAACTACAAAATAAAAATACAAGTGTGAACTTTAAAATACAAATACAAATACAGTTGTATCAATGAATACAAAAATATAAAGTACAACGTGACTACAAATAGATAAACAATTATGGTATTTACGTTATCATCAATGACTTGTGCTCGAGTAGTTATATCTTAAAAAAATACAAAAAAAAATATAAAATAGAATAAAAAAATGATAAAGAAAATAAGTACAAAAAATAAAGAAAAAGAAAAAAGAAAAAATAGAGATAGAAGAGAGAGAAAAATATATAAAAATCAAAAAAATAAAAATAGGAAAAATTAGAAAAAAGAAGAAGAAAAATAGAGGAAAACACGAAAAAGAAAAAAATATTAAAAAAAAAAGAAAAAAATGGTAGTGTTTTTAGCAAGACTAAATATATAGTGTATTTATGTTTTTATGAACACAAACCACTGAGTAAAAATGAATACAGCGGCTATGAATCGAATACAACAGCTAAATGATACTGTATTTATATTTTATATGAATACAGACTATTGATAAAATCGAATACAGTGGGCGTAAATTGAATACAACGGCTATAAATGGTAATTATGTAAAATATAGCTATAAAAGGTGAGTTTTCCAGCAAAATGTGGCTATTTTTGAAAGATCCCCATTTTTTATGCAATATTTGATTTGATGTATTAAAATTACATGAATTACATAATTTCTAGAAAAAAAATTCAAAAATATCCTCCATATATATGTTGGAAAGGATGCGAAATTTTTTTTGAGAAATAATAGTGTCTTTAATCATGTTAATGCTTGCATTGGATCCATTACACTGCTAATACTATGGATTTTGAGATATTAGTAATACTCATTAAATTAATATATGCATTAACTTTCCAATACTCTTTATCAAACGACCCCTAAATCCTTTCATTCTAACAAAAAGATGAACTTTTAACACTCCACCTTGTTTTTTCATAATATCTAAATAAAACTAAGGAATATAGGAAAAAGAGAAGAAAAGGAGTTATCTCTGCCGAAAACAAGGACGTCCTTTCAACCAAAATTAAAAACAAAATCCCAGAAATATTGTTTTAAGATGATTGCCTATGTAGAATTTAGGAAAAAATTCATAATTAGCAAACTTAAGCTCATAATTAGAAGTTTCATAGCAACTATTTTATATTTATGAATACTAACAAATTGTATTTTATATTTTAGGTAAAGTTTCAGTCTCTCTACTTCTCTGGAGGTAGCGGTATGGACTGCGTACACTCTACCCTCCCCGGACCCCACTTGATGAAAATATACTGGGTTTGTTGTTGTTGTTTGTATTTTAGGTAAAGTTTGTTATATAAATACATATACAAACGGGATTTACTTTCCTTTTTTTACTCAAATCAGTTGAGTTAAAGAAGAAATAATTACCCATGTATTTAAAGCAGTAAATTGTTTTTTATATTATTCTTCTTATTTAAAGTGGTAGATTCTTTTTTCATAAATTACTCTTACTTTCCTTTTTCATAAATTACTCTTACTTAAACTAGTAGATTCCTTTTTCAAATCAAACTCAAAGATTATTATTGAATTTCAAAATTTCAAAATAAAGCATCATTACTATTTTTTTTTCTCTTTCATTCTCTTATATCTCTAACTTTTGTTGTTATTTTTTTTCATCTTATTTTTTATTATTATTTAAATTTGTTTATTATTACTATTTTTTTCTTTCCACTTTATTTTTTCACCTCTTTTTTTTCTTTTTCGTTTTTCTTCAATTTTTTTCTTTTTCGTTTTCTATTTTTTTTTTCTTTCTCATATTTTTCTTTAACTACTAGATTTTTTTTTCCAAACAAACTCAAGTCTGGAGATTATTATCTTCACGATCTTCAAAATTTTGAAATAAAGTATCATTACTGTTTTTTTCTCTTTTTCACTCTCTTATATCTCTAATTTTTTTTCTTGTTAGTTTCTTTCATCTTCTTTTTTATTTTTTTATTATATTTCTTTTTCATTTTTTTCTTTCCATTTTATTTTCTTTCTTCTATTTCTCTTCTTTTTTTTTCCTTTTTCATTTTTTTTCTTTATTTTTTTCATTTTGTTTTTTTTTCCTTTCTCATATTTTTCTTTTTCTTTTTCTATTTTCATTTTATTCTTTTTTTATGTATTTTTTTGTTTCTTTTATTTTTATACTTCTATCTCTCTTTCTTCTTTTTTTTTCCTTTTTCACTTTTTTTTCTATTTTTTGCATTTTTTTATTCTTCTATCTCTAGCTTTTATTTTTAAAAGACAAATATGTATATCACATACACATATTCAAAAAATATATAAAATACATAGCCATACAAATCTGGATATGTATTTACAGTATAAAACATAGACATATATATATATATATATATATGTATTTACAAAAATACTTATCTCACTCATATGTATATATAAACATAGTGGACATAAAAAATCTATAACAAAAAGGATAATTATATACATATATATTATATAGGTAATCAAAAAATACATGATACATATCCAGATCTTATGACAATTGTATATATTACATTACAAAAAAATACATATAACTCTGCATATGTATCTACATAATATATGCCTGATCCATATGTATATTAACATACAAAAAATACAAATATGACTCTGATATGTATTTACGAAATACGTATCATATTCATATTAAACAGTAACAAACATAACTATACTATATATCTTCTTATGTATTAGCGAAATACAAAGCTGACTCATATAAAACAAGAAAATACAAATGCATATCTTAAACAGTAACAACTACAACTATGCATATATACATATAGTTAAACCAAAAAATACATAATACATATCGTAAACATTAAAAAATACATACATATATATATATATATATATATATACTAGTCTTAGCATACACGTTCCACGCGTATAATTTGCTTCAATGAGTTCAATTTTATAAAATTACTTTGATGTCTATTTTTCGACAAGAATCAATTTGTGTTTGACTAATAAATTTAGAAACAGAACACCTATTAGTATTTGACTAACTATAAATATTTGACAAAGTCTTTCAAAGTGCTTTTAAATGTATTTTCTCAAAAATACTTTTAAAATAAAATTACCTTTTTTTAGTTCATGAAAATAGTTGAAGTTAAAACACGTTTTATTTGTTAGATTTATTTTAATCCAATCTCTCATCCTTTGATCTAAGGTATTTTCAAACATATACTTAATTTAATGCATTATGTCATTAGAGTGTCTTTCATGTCTATTTAGATTTATTTTTATTATTTAAATTAATTTTTTGATGTGTGCTTTAACATAGATTGAAAATTCATGTAAATGATGAATATGATTAATTGAGTAACAACTCAACAATTTAAATTCAAATTAACAGAAATTTTTTTCTAACCTGCAAAAAGATAAAAAATCAAAAATTGACCTCCTAATCATTTTCTGAGGTATTAACATACCTTAATGTAATACATGTCCACGCCCACAAAATTCAAATCATTCTATTAATCAAACACAAATAAATATAAATATTTTTGTTTATAAAAAAATAAATTTGAAAATCATAAAGATCCATTAACAAAAATTACAGTTTTAACTCATAAATTTCCATAATAAAAAATATATTTGTGAACCTAGAAAATAATTAAAGTTGAAATTGAATAATATGGCTTTATGCAAAGCTTACATTACAAACATTCACAAAATAAGATTATGAAGAAAATTATAATATTTAAATGACTTACACATTAAAAAAATAATGTTACAAACACAAAACCTAAAGGAAATAAATTCTCCAAAATATAGTATCATAAATAAATATATGCAAACAATAAAATCATTAGAAAGTGTCATTAATTTTAAAATAAATAATTTTGTTAGAAGACTCCAACTTTGACTTATATACAATTAAAAAAACAGATAGTAGAAAGGAGTTATGTCCCAATTTTAAAATAATACTTTGAATGAAAAAACATGCTTGCAAGTTGCAAAACATCATTTATTAAGGAATTATAATTATTTAAATTGATAAAAGAGATTAAAATTACCCCTATGATCATGTTTCTCCTCAGAGGATTGCTTAGAGTTAACTTAATTTAGATCATCGTGACATATACCTTAATAAGACTGATTTTGTTGTCTAACTCATATTTGACTTTGTTTTCTTTTGATATCTCAATGACCTGCATGAATGCATTGCGGAGATCACAATAACACCAAATTAAGGTTTCCATACAGATAAAAAATATAGTAATAAACCCTTTCTCATTTTTCTAGATCCATTTACATGAAAAACTTAATGACCCAATATGCTAAAATCCCCCACAATTGAGATAAATAAAGAAAAGAAATAAAGAGGCTGTTGACGGTCATTTTTCTCAAGACGACAAAGATATGGAAACAATATTCAGCTTATGATCATATTTTGAAACCAATACTAAAAAAGTGGTGGATGGTAGGAGAAACAGATTCTGGTAGAATGCATGGATTGTCATGCTCCTCAAAAAATACAATAAATAAAGTTTATTAACAAACATAATGATGATATGTTAGATCTCATGATTTATTCACAATTAAACTAAATACGTATAATAAAAAATTAAAAGAAAATTCATAAATTCATATAACAAAGAAGACTAGAAAATTCTAGTCATGAATGCAAGAAGAAAGCTTTAATTAATTATCAATTATCAAAATCAAAAAAATTTCAAGTAAACTTTGATCAAAATACGATTTAAATAGAATTATAGACATTTTTTTATATAAGGTAAAAAAATTATATAAGGTAAAATTTTATATGATTTAGAAGTTTTATATAAGGTAAAATTCTAATTGATTTAGAAGTGTTAAATAATACAATTTCATACTAGAATCAAATATTTTTTTTCCTTTTGCATAGATTTAAAAAAAAAATGAAATATATTTTGATTAGTAAATTCTTTTTTCTTAAAAGTTTCCATGCGTGTTTCCTTTTCAACAAACATAATTTTGGTTCTTAATTCTTTTTCCTTTTACATCACTTTTCTCCTAAAAAATTGTATATGACTCTTAATAAAAAATTTCACACATTATATTTAATTCCTTTTAGGTGTGGAATTTTTCCTTTTTTCTATCCTAAGAATTTAAATAATAACATAATGATAATTATTTTTAAAAAATAGTAAATGACGATTTTGTCTATTATGGGGTGTTTTAATGAAGGACAAAAAGTTCTTAGGCTTCACACAAAGTTTCCTTTTTGCTACTAATAACCAAATGGAGCTAATTGCCTTCAAGGTAGGCATCACTCTTGCTATTCAACACAATCTCCTCCCCATTGAAATCAATACTGATTCCCTTGAGACACTACACATGCTTACAGATGGACATGAACAATATGACGGCATTATTAATCTTTGCAGGTCAAAGCTAAGGGAAGAGGGATGCCTAGTAGTACACCACTGCTTTAGGGAACAGAACCAGGTCGCGGACAGCTTAGCCAAACATGGGGCATCCTCAAACTACTTCGAAGAGGCCCACCTTTTGCCAGTTCCACCCGTGTGTGCTCAACAGGTCTTGGGGGAAGACATGCGAGGAACTTTTTTTGAAAGATTTGTCAATCCAAATGCTCAATCCTCAGTTGAGCGAAACTACTACTCTTTTGTAATTAACCCTGGTTGAGCCTGTCGTATGTAATACTTTGTAATGCTTTATATTTGATTGCACCCCTTTAACCAAAAAAAAAAATGAAGGACAAAAAGTTCAAATCACTTTTCTAAGGGTCTTCACACTTTTAATATATTATAGATATAGATATAGATATAGATATAGATATAGATATAGATATAGATATAGATATAGATATAGATATAGATATAGATATAGATATAGATATAGATATATATTACCCTCTAAAAAAACATATCAACAATAACCATATGTGTATAAAAAAAATACGTATATACTACACATGACCCATAAGCTAATAAAATTATAAATACAAAAAACTCTTCGATTTTATCTTTTTGAAATCATATTTAGAAGAATTTTGACCAATAGGGCTTGAAATTTTACTTGATTCTCCCATTTCCTTTGTCTTTCTCTTTTTCTCAGATCCTTACATTTTGGGGGATTTGGAGATGAAGTTTTTCTCAATCCTTTTTGTTTCATAATTTTCGCAATTTTCTTCAAATTATTATAATGCTTCGATCTCACCTCTTCTATGCTCACTGTTTTCTTCGATTGAATAGGCGTAGAAACAAATTTAAGATCTTCATCTTGCGTTAATCCTCCACAATCTTACAACAAAAAAAATAACAAAACCCCAAAGAAAAATCCCAAGAACAACGTTGAACAAAAAAATAAAAAAAATACAAAATTTATAAAATATGTGGAAAAGATAGCATGCAATAATTATAATTTGATAGTTACCTTATTTAATGAAGCATGATATTTATCAACAATGTGAAAAAAGTGTGATAAACATGTAAGAAATTGGAATGGAATTCGAAAAAAAAAACACAATTTAAAAAAAAAAAGGTAGCATTAGAGAGAGGTAAAATAATGGAGCGAAAATAGGGGAGACATAAAGTAATGGAGTGAAAATAGGAGAGAAGTAGCGAAACACATGTAATTTATGGGCAAAAAAATGATAATTTTACTATAAACTGTAATTTTGAGAAAGTGTTACTATTTATTGTAATTATAGTTTTAGGTATGCTTGTAATTTTTCCGAGAATTTATGAAACCCAACTTTGAAAAACCGGTTATACATATTAGTGTTTATACGGAATACATATACAGGCCCCTGAAGTATTTCACTTTTCCCGTATAGGCACTTCAATTAAGAAAGGTACCTATTGAACCCTTTACTCCTTCTGAAATGGTTTCAATTGAGCCCAATTCTCCGAAGTGCCAGTTTGTGTGTACTCACGTTTGGGAGGCACGTGAAATGTCATGGAACCAGCTTATGTGGCGCCCAACGAATCTTTTATCCTCTTTTTATATCCAATTTCTTTTTAAAAAAAAAAACCCAACTCCCACTTTCTTCCTCTTTTTATACTCAATTCTTAATATCCACCATTTTTGTCTCCTAAATTCTCCTTCTCCTTTTAAATTCCTTTTCGACCTTTTCTCTTGCTACGCTTAAACTCTCCTACTCTTATTAATTTCTTCTTCTTACTCGTTTTTAGTAGTAATGTCCAATTCATCTTTTTCATTGTCTTCATCTTCTTCAATTCCAAAAGGAGTATATTTATGTGGGGTGAAAGCTGAAATTAAGATCTCATGCACACAACTCAGCACTGGTCGGAGATTCTTTTGCTGCAAAACTTCAAAGGTATTCATCTTTTGCTGCTTCATTGGACGAAATGCAATTACTTCAATTAGTGGATGCAATTTTTTAGTTTAATTTTTTCTTTAAACCTGTAGGCGAGAGGTGGATGCAATTACTTTGATTGGTATGATGATGAAATGTCTCCTCAAGCAAAGAGGGTGATGTGGGATTTATTGAAAAAAGTCAAATCATTTGAAGAAGAGATGAATCGATCAAGAAAATTTAAAGTGATATGCGTTGGGATGATAGTGATTTTGGCTACATGAAATTTCTTCAAGAAATGTTCTTAGATTTTGGCAGATATTGGCTTAGGTTTCTTATATATGGGACTGTTTTGATTTGGCTAATTCTGAAATATATTAGTTGTATTGGGAATGTTTTTCTTTGGCTTTCCTGTTGTAGTGCGATTGTTGTGTATGAAACAATCAAGAAGGAATGAAGATAAGTTGTAAAATATTACTCTCTTACTATGTTTTGATTTTGCTTTACTGTTGTAATTGGTTTAGTTAGATTATTGTATTATGTTTTTTTAGAGTTCAAATGATTCATTTAAATGATTCAAAGCTGTCAAATATTTCACACAAAAGGAACCACCATTCAATAACTATATAAAGCAAAAGAGCACAAGTGCAACTGATCGACATTTTAAACACAATAAACTACCATTCAACTACTCAAAATGAGCTCCAACCATACATTAAGTGTTCATCAAAAACTAATCTAAACAGACCACAAAAAATAGTTCAGAATCTTCAAAAATCCCAACAAAATACCAAAGTAGCCATACAACTAATCACCAAAATATACATTGTACTAAAAACACAATTAATTCAACAACTTCATATTCCTCCTCGTGCACTAGAACTTTCAAGTTGGCTTCTTTTTTTACTAACTCATACTTTGTAACTGAGAAGTTGTGGCAGCATTCTTTTCCTTTCACTTCATTCCTCGAGGCTTATAACCAATATCAATATTTGTTTGAGTTGCATCTTTGTAAACACCCGGAGTGACAACTGTTTCACCTCTAGTTCCAGGCTGCATAAAATGAAGTAAAATTAGATTTGTCAAAAGATAATTAAAATTACATGAATTGAAATTGTAATTCACACTTACATTTAATGTTTTACTGCCACTCATTTGATCAGTGTAGATACCAAATCTTACTGTCTTAGACTTCTTTTGTCCTACCGATGATGTTGATGCTCCAACGGTCCTTTTTTCCCCAAGTTGCTGATCAGATACACTTCCTTTCCTCTACCTCTGCCAGTGCCTCTTCCAGATCCTTTGCCTTTACCAGCTTCCCTACCTTTGTCAGTGCCTCTACCTCTACCTTTACCTCTTCCAGCTGGTTGCACTTTTATAACTGTTGAGGTATCAAAACACATAGAACTGTTGAAGCTTGGTTGGTGGCTGAAACTTTGTGGCATGCTAGAGCTTGGTGGTTGGCTGAAGCTTGGTGGCCTGCTAAAGCTTGGTGGCTGGCTGAAGCTCGGTGGCCTACTAGTGCTTGGTGGCTGGTTGAAGCTTGGTGGCCTGCTAGAACTTGCTGCCTGGCTAGAGCTTCCAGGTTGTCCCATTCCATCCTAACAATAAAGGATATTAAATATATATTATAAATATCAGAATTTAATTATTGAATTAAAAGATATGAGTGAATTACCTGAGCTTTACAGAGAGTTTTGTTATGACCAATTTGATGACATTTGGAGCAAGAAATTCTCAGTCCTTTCCTAGATAGCTTCCTATACTTCTTCTTAGGCTCATTCTTCCCTTTTTTTTCTATTCTTTCCTGGTCTGTCAGGCATTGGTCTAGGCTCAGAAGGATCAATCACTACACCACTTGTGTTAGGTCACATTTTCATATTAGGTATTAGCTGAAGAAAGTAGTCATAAGCCTTCAAGAATGTATCTTTCTTATACCACTCTTCCACATAAAATTCAGGCTTTATACCTTTATGCTGATAAGCTAATACAGCATGTTGACATGGTATGCCTCTCAATTGCCAGCTTCTACAAGTGCAAGTCCTTGCCCTAATATCGACTATATGCCTATAAGGACCATCTAAAATTTTATACTCAATCTGTCCATTGAACCTAACTATGCAATTTCTAGCCATATCTTTGTTTTCTTCAAGTACTAGCAAAGCCATAGGAGAGATGTCTGAAATCCAAGTATCAACAAACTTCCTCATTTCAACATTTCTATCTATTATCTTGTGTCTAATCTCCTCTAACATACTGATTATAGATTTATGTCTAGCAACTAAAATCCATGAATTAAAAGTCTCACACATATTATTCTCAACAATGTCATATTTAGAATGCTCCATAAAATATGCCCTGCACCATGATTTTTTTTCATAATGTAATAAATCCTCACAAATATCCTTACGAAGTTGACTGAGTTTGCCCATCTCATCCAAAAACTTCACTTCAAAACTAGATTTAGCACATCTCCAAAATTGGTTTCTTCTTTCTTCTCCTCTTCAGATCTGAGGCCAATTGGACCAGATATGTCTTGCACACCACCTCATTTCACAATCTGATAGCAACTCCAGTATAGTAGGTACAAGACCCTACATCAGCATAAATACAAAATCAAAACACAAAATATATGAACATGGACTGTATAGTAAATAAATAGAAGACATCAAAATTAAAGTTTAAAAAGTAGGCTAACCTTTTGCATATCTGACATAATAGTCAGTCCATGTCCAGTGCCTAAGTTCAAATCTTAAATCAAGTGGTTAATAAAGAAACTCCAGCTATGTTTTGTCTCTTGATCAACCACTGCCCAGGCTATTGGATACATTTGATTATTTTTATTTCTCCCAACTACAACTAATAATTCACCCTTGCAAAAACCTTTCAAAAAACAACCATCTAACCCAATAATTTTTCTGCACCCTGCCAGCCAGCCTCTCTTTAATGCATCAAAGCACAAATAAAAATAAACAAATAAATTTTTTTCAGATTGAAACTCTCTATCTATCCTCACCCAACAAGAACTGCCAGGATTAGTATGTTTTATTATGTCTGCATAGTCACACAACCTTGAAAATTTCATCTTTCAATTACCCAAGAATTCTTTAATGATTCTATGCTTTGCCCTGCTACAGATAGTTTTTTCCACATACAAACTCAACTTTTTTCTCATCAATTCCTGAATTTCCCACAGTTTTATATAAGGTTGTAAAGTTATTTCATCCTAGAACTTACTTGCAATAAACTTAGATGTGCACAACTTGTTTTTTGTAGTAGTAGTACATATATGTACAGGATAGTAGTGCTTGACAACAAAATCACCAGAATGCTTATCAATATTAGAAAACAACAACCATTTACATTTCTTGTCCTCACACCTAACTCTAACTCTATGTTTCTCATTAGGCTTAAGCTTCAATCTAACTTTGTATTCAAAATCATACTCAGCCACAACCTTTCTAAATTGCTTAGCATTTTCAAATATCATACCAAGCTCAAATATAGCCACAACACAATCAGGATCAAATCTTACCTTTTTACTTTTCCTTCTTGCTAGTAAATCAACACCCCTGATAGCTTCAAGTTCCAATCCATCAGCACTGTCATCACTATCAACTTCTGAGCTATCTATATACTCCTCATCTCCTCTTAATCTTCCACTGTAGCTAGCAGCCTTATTCCTTCCAATATCTTCAAATCCCCTATAAATACCTACTGATCCAAGTTTTATTTCTTCATTTTGGACAGGTTTCTTTTGTTTCACACAGTTTCTCCTTTCATTTCTAAGAGTTCTTAACTCTTCATCAACCTCAGAATCATCATCTTCTGGTATATTAAACTCTTGAAAATCAACACTACTATCAAGATCTGTTTCAGCCTCTTCTAGACCTGAGAGTTCATCTGCACCAGATTTTATATCTATGTTGTCAGTTTGGGTAGGTTCCTCATGTAACCCTTCAACATTAATATCATGAACTGTTGATATGTTCTCACCCATATTACTATTTTCACCAACTACATTACTACTTTGATCACCTACTGTACCACAAAGAAAACTTGATGGGACCCATCTTCTACCACTTCTAACTCATCCACAACATGGTTCACATACAAGTCTAAAAAGTCCCATCTTTTAGGTCTTCAACAAGACTTACCAAAGTCAAGTCATTTTCTACTTCAATAAAGACTTTCTTTTTAGGGTTTTTAAAGTAGAACCCACCAACAGTCATATACCCAAATTCTTTAGTATAATAAAGCAACTCGAATATAGAAAAGTGGTCCTTGTCCATACTTACATATTCCACCTCACTTTCTCCTATGTAGCGTGGACCATTTTCTTCATCAGAAACAAATTTGTCACCGTGGTAAAAACGAGTTGTAATAATAATATTAGCCATCAGATTCCTGAAACAAAATCCCAAAAATACCTGACAAGTTATGAATAGTAAAAACCCTAAAAAAATCCTAGCTTTTTTCAGATATTTCCAAACTACCATTACTAACGTAATATACTAACAAAGAACTAATAAACCATTTACAACTACAATACATTACAAAAATGTGACAATATTAACATTTAAAACATACCTGAGTGCGATTCAAATACAAAACAGCAACAATTCTTGAGATCCAACTCCAAATTCTTCGCAACCAGTAAAGAAATGTTGAAATCAGTGTCAAACTTAAACTAATCACTCAAAAACTTAAACTAATCACTCAAAAACACTATGTAACTTTTCATTATACAACAGACGAAGCATAAATTAATAGTATTAGGAGTGAAATCGCGATTTTAGGGTTTCTGATAGAGAGATTTGGGGATGGGTATGAGGGATTTGACATTATAAGGGAGAAATGAAGTGTGAATTATATTTATGTATTAATTAAAAGAAAAGGTGAGATGTAAAATATAATTGGTCAAAATTTACACGTAGACAGCAACTACATACACGCGCTCAACACATTAAAAAAGAAAGCTTTAAAAAGATACCACGTCGGACAATTGGGCTCAATTGAAACCATTTGTGAAGGGATAAAGGGTTCAATAGGTATGTCTTAATTGAGGTGCCTATATGGGAAAAAGTGAAATAGTTAAGAAGCCTGTATATGTATTTAGCCTAGTTTTTATATTAACCAGTATAACATTCAGAAAATGTGTCCTTTGTAGAAAGCTAAAATAACAATACGGAATCAGCAAAAAAGAATATACGGCATCTTAGCGAGGTCATTTTCTTCTATTCATATTGTAAGTGTGCCTGAAACAAAAATGATGCCTCATATATTTCAAGAATACATTCCCATTCAACATGTTATTATCAAGGGTTACATAATGTTGCAGGAAAATGTACAGAAGGCATCATATGAAGCTCCAACCTTCACCTATGCACTATAGTACAACCATCAAACACTTAGCTTTGGCCGAAAATCAGAATCCACAAGTAATTTTGTAAATTCATCAGTGCAAGCCATTCGAATACGCTCAGGAGTAGCTGGATTATCAAGTGGGAACCAGTCGCTGTAACCAGCTTCCGTCCTTGCAGATTTTATGGCATTCTTGATGGCAAAAAAGGCAGCTGAAGCAAGAAAGAAGGGTGGTTCCCCTACTGCTTTAGATGAATGGATAGCCTTCTTGTTTGGGGCGTTCTGTTGGCAAAATGTTAAGCAGATTGTTAATGACAAAGTCGAGATATGGTGTACAGATGCATATGGACTTCCTTCCGAAAGGAGGTGACATATCAGTAGGAGATAGCACTGAAACGTACTTTCAAAAGAGAGACATTAAATTTGAAAGGGACGTCATTCAATGATGGAAGCTTGTAATTTCCAGGTCCACATGTGAATAAGCATCCAGGTGGTATCCACTTGTGCGCTTTATCGCCCCATTTCAGCTCTTCTAATGCTACCCATCCAAGACCCTGTACAAATGCTCCTTCTATCTGTATAGAGTATGCATGAATGTCAGCAAAGCTCCATTTCAGATGGAAAGATAAAAGATCCAGCCCATCTTCAAATGTGGTAGGGTTTCTATCTCTTTCCAGATAGAGACAATTAGCTGCAAGTCTGCAACTGGAAAATAATGGCACTAAGACATAATATATATGCAGGTCATCCTAGTAAATATCTGAACGTTTGGAATAAGAAAAATAAACAAAAAGAACACTTGGAAAGTATCGAGTTCAGTAAAACAATTGGAGAACTTCAATTCCAGGAAATGGAGATGGGCTTAGAAATCAGAATTCTATTCTTCCTCCTTGCTCCCCATTCAAAACAATGAAATGCAAACTTTAACTACGTGTAGATAGATCTGGCCAAAGCCACACCTTGCCAGACCTTCAATTATCAATCACTTCAGCATTTACTAGTCGATAGTCTACTTTTAAATTCATATAATCAAATTATGTCATCAAGCAGGCCAGTTAAACAACTAAAAAATTTATACATAAATATTACAGAAAGAGCAACAATGACCTGTCCAACATCGATCGCTGGATTTAGGGAGAACCCAAGGTCTAGGAGAATGTCCGCTCTCCTAGTATGGAAATCGCCAGTCAATGTGTCAATTTCAACTTCGGAAAATGCAGCCCCATACGTGAAATACCTAAATGGATTGCCTTTTCTAGTTTTCCAGTCAAAGCCAATATCAGGTGTGATGAAGAACCCATGAGCAGAAAGGTCTATTCTCTCCAGGTAGCATGCACTGACAAGCTGATATTTAATCAAATAACAAGACATCCAGTCAGCGGTTAATGTTTTTCTACTTATATCATGCCAAATCTATAGAAAAGACAAATATTTAATCAAACAACTCCATTTCTTAACAAAAGAAGGTTTAAAGATTTGTAAAATTACATGTCCAGTGATGAATCGAACCCTGGACCTTTATCAAGTGAGAGAGGCTCACAGCTAGTAGGCTAGGACTATTTTGTTGAGTGGTGTCCATTTAATAATTTTTGTTCCTTTTTGCAAATTCTTCGTATCTAAACTCAGCAACTTTCTGGACGAAGTGATGTTGATTGATACTGTCTCACGTTCCTATGCCCCTGACTTCAGGTATGAGGATCTCTTTAATAGCACTTACTCAAGTCACTAGTAGTACACTGCAATTAAAACTTAATACAACTAGAGAAAAAAACTCAGTCCCATTACCAAACTTACATATCAGCCTTGTTACCAAGTGAAGGAATAAAGCAGGCAGGTGAGGTGAAAATACTTTTTTCACTAAAAATCGAGCTGTGAGAAAGTCACATGATCCAGCCTTCCAATAAACTTGTGACTAGGAATGTCATGATTCGTGTCCCGCTCTCTTGCTACATGCCCATGTTGCTAAGGTCATTTGGTAGGATGCATAAAAAAAATTAATGCATGCATTAGCTCTATATATTAACAAAACATTGACTTGGAACACTCCGTTTATTAATAATACCTTGACTGGTACACTTTTTCATCCTATGTATAACTAATACATGGAAAACCATAGTATTAGCAACGCAAGGGGTTTTAATGCACACAGTAGCATGGGTAAAGACACAATTGTCCGTCATCACTTTTTTCATATCCTTTCCACTGTATTTGTGGGGGGTAATTTTGTAAACAAATAATTTCTTTTAGAAATATGCAATGCATGTTATTTTTAATACACCAAACCAAAGACTGATAAGAAATAATTTCAACATAACTAATGCAAGCATAAAGAATACAAGCATTACTAATACACCATATTCAACACTATTCTTACACACCCTACCAAACGATGCATCTGCTGCCATAATCGCCGCATCTCGTACAAAACACTAGCTGTCCTTCCTAGATGGACAAGTCCCTTCTTCATCTGTTGCTAAGTACCTTCCATTTTCCTTTTATAATTTTTGCATGCCTAGTGTTCAACTGACACGAGGTGAGACAAAACTAAACTTTGACTTCCAAGTGCAGAAGGTACGGTTATTTAAGAACTTGAAACAATATATGTGATGCAGTCAATGTCTCAACTCATTTTTGGTTTTTGGTGTGCGGGAGGACAGGTCATATCTTTGCATCAACTTCTAACCATGTAGCTTTTTGTTCTCTTCTGACCTTGGATTTTCTTTTAACTGATAAAGTTAAAGAAGTCTTCTGACCTTGGATATTTCTACCTTCCCTTACCATCTAATAAATCTTCATCTTAGGCCACTACAGAGTTTGTTGTTTTGATATAAGAACTATTATTGGTGACTTCATTCTCCCATGGAACTGGAAAAGCTGTAAGCAACCACCTGTAATTATTCACGCATCTTTGTATATCTTTTAAACTTCACGTAACTCCCCTAGACTCTTTTTCTTGCCCTTAAATTCCTTGTTAATTATATGGAAATAGCCAATAAGCCTGGTCAAATACTAGCCCATGCAAGGCTATGCTTCTTTCTTTGTGGACTAATAATGCCTGGAACTTAGTACCCCTTCACAGAGCTGAAGGCAAGTGATATTTACATCCCTTCTTTCATTCAAGTGTGTATTTAATATTTACTAGTCGTTGGTTTCTGTTCCTTGGACTTCTCAAACACAACTTAGTCAGGTAAAAGCACAAGATACACAAACTTTAAACATAAATTATCTTCTTCCAAATGATATATGTCATCTTCTTCACAATTGGTGCCTAACCCTGAAAAGTGTGACTTGCACGTAAGGAGTTACTGTAGGAGGAAACGATCATTTTGTGATCAGAATCATCACACAATTTGAAGGTGGGAAAGGAAGGTGTATCAGGGAATATGCACATCTCTTTTATCTGAACAATGAGATCAGATTAGAGGTAGTATTTCAAAAGGGGGAAGAAGAGAGTATCATACGGATCAAGCAAAATGGAGAAAAGAAAGAGTAAGGAAAACGAAAAAGACAATATGATCGAGGATGATCACAAGCCACAACTGATTTTGATCAGCCCACCATGTTTGCTCTATAATTTAATTATCACTTACTATACTTATTAGCGCATTAAAATTAGAGAAATTTATGAGTTGAGCATTTTATCATTTCCTCCTAAAGCCGAAATCCCATCCTTGTTCAAGCATAAGTCATCAACATATTTCAAATGATAGATAAGGAAGAGTCAGACTAGGAATGAAATAGAACAGATATTAAGTCGGAAAAAAAATTACTTAAAAGACAGCACAAAAAGAAAGACCTCTGCGAAAGAACTGAAGTTGGACTTGGATGCAATAGGTTTCATCCGTGCTTTTATTTGCTCGCATGCATCCAATACTGCAGCTCCATACATGTCAGAACTTGCAGAAGCAGCTGTTGGTGAAGCATTAGGTACCTAGATTGCCAAGAAAACTAGATGAGGCAGGTACCAATATTTTTCATAAACTGCAAAACAAAATTGACATGCAACACAAGGAATTTGAACAAACAATAAGATGTGCTAGAAGAAATTACCCCACCCACCCACCCAGCCCAAAAAAAGAAGAAAAAAAAAAACACCTCTTGATTGACGAAGATCAGTTTCAATTATTTTAGGTAGCAAGTGAAGGCAGTATCTAAGCTCAACATTTACAGACCAAGTAAATTCAAATTCAAGTTTTAACATTGGTTATTAAGGAAGGGAGACTCGGCATAAGTGGTAAAGTTGTTGTCATGTGACCAGGAGATGTGACCAGGAGATCATGAGTTCGAGCTGTGGAAACAGCCTCTTGCGGAAATGCAGGGTAAGGCTGCGTACAATAGACCCTTGTTCTCTGGCGCCTCGAACCCAGCACATAGCGGGAGCTTAGTGCACCGGTCTTCCCTTTAACATGGCTAACCCTTTCCATCATCACAGCTAATATTATTTAATAACTCACCCCAGCTAATATTAGAAATAAAACAAGAATGCCATGTGATTCCCATGTATCCTTTCGGTTTGTTCACTAATAGAAGATTAGAACCTTCAAAGAATGATATATTGATATTTGTTTCGCGCCCAATACCTTGTCAGTACTTGTGTCTGAAATGAATACTGCACTTAGGGGGATGTTAAAGCAAGATGCAGCAATCTGAGCAACTTTTGTATGCAAACCTTGGCCCATTTCCACACCCCCATGAGTGACCAACACTGTTCCATCTGTGTAAACTTGAACAAGAGCACCTGCCTGTAGTCAATCAGTCGGTGAATAACCAACTTAAACTTTTGGGATTATAATTTTCATAGAACTAAAATTACGAAACAATCAGCATCAAAAGGTGTAGTTTAAGAACATGAACCAACATCTCCTGTAGAACTATTCACATCTACACTTTAACTTATTCAGGTGCGTTTCACATCTGCCACTTGCATTTTGTAAATTGCTTGAAAGAAAGAGAAATGAGTGATCAACAAGGAGTTTCATGTTTTTAATCACGTCTTGAAATGGGGCAATAGCCTGTTAGTTCTACATAGTAAATGGAATGCTTTTTTACCTTATCTCAAAAGGAAGTGGAAAACTTAACCAATTACAGCAGTCAGTAAACAGGCTGTTATCATGCTCATAGGTACCAAAAAAACAGATTAAATATATCCAGCCGCCTGGGCTGTGTTAGCAAATATTTGCTGAAAGCAGAGTCAGGAAAATGAAGGCAATAATTACACTACTCACTACTCACTACTCAAAGGAACATTGACCTAACTATGCATTTCAGGATGTACAACAAAGACACCAACTTACCTGGTTCATAGACTTAAAAGTGAAAGATATCCCAAATGTGGTTGGCACCATGGCAATACCTCGCTTCTTCCATCGATTATGGCGATTGAAATTGTCAGTTTCGTTTTGAGCATTAATAAAGTCACAAGAAGATTTCAATTCATTCCAGAGGCGCCCCAAGGTACAGTCTTCAACTTTCTGACCATAATGCAAGACTGATCCTTCACTGATGAAATTCATTTCCTGGTGGAAAAATGAAAAATGAGAAAACAATCCATATACATCATCACTTACGAGAAGCTGTTGGTATGCATCACATATGAAGATAAGATTATTCAGACAACCGCCAGAAGCACAAGGCATACCTTTATTTCTTCTGGGCTTTTGTTAACTTCCACCGCAATCCTCTCTATCCAATTCTCAGCAATTAGCATACCCTGTGGGCCTCCAAATCCTCTAAAAGCTGTATTACTAGGAAAATTAGTGAAGCATGCTTTTCCATTAATCCTCATATTTGCTATTTCATAGACATTGTTCGAATGGAACATAGCACGTTCAAGTACAGCGAGCGAAAGGTCTAACGAATTTCCAGCATTATTGTAGATATGAAGATCCAAGGCAAGCACTTTTCCAGCATTTGTAAAACCAACCTAACAACATTAGAGAATGTTAACATTGTTTCTCCATATTCAAAAGAAAACACTAATAGAAATCAAAACAGAACATGATGCAGAGCAACGCCTAGCAAACACATTAGTAAACTAAATAAAACCAGATTTTACCCTTTCTGTCATCCTCCGCTTGATGAGAATGCTTCAGTGAAAGTGGATGTGTGACTGTACTAGAAAAGATAGGATTAGAAATGAGGTTATTCGAGATAAGGTGGGAGTCAATTCGATGGAAGCCAAGATGAGGGAAGCAAGGTTGAGATGGTTCGGTCATGTGATGCGGAGGAGCATGGATGCCCCAATGCGGAGGTGTGAGAGGTTGGCTAGGGATGGTTTCAAGCGAGGTAGAGGTAGACCGAAGAAATATTGGAGGGAAGTGATTAGACATGACATGGAGCAGCTTCAGCTTACCGAGGATGTGACCCTGGATAGGAAGTAGTGGAGGAGGCGAATTAGAGTAGAAGGTTAGTCTGAGTTAGGATGTTGTATGTTTTGGTGTATACTTGAAGTATCTTGCTTTGGGTATTATTGAGTATGTTAATTTCTAGTATATCTTCTTGTTTTATTACTATTCCTTATCTTAGATTGCTTTATTTTGAGCCGGGGGTCTATCGAAAACAACCTCTCTATCTCACGTTGAGGTAGTGGTATGGACTGCGTACACTTACCCTCCCCAGACCCCACTTGGTGGGAATATATTGGGTATGTTGTTGCTATATCTGCTTAGTATTATACTGATTGGTTCCATGTAACAGAAACAGCACAACAGTCTGGGAAAGAACTTAACGAGTTTGTAGCCTCGACGAATCAACTCTTCTCCAATTATTGTTTCTACAATGCAAAATCCAATGCAAATAATGCCTAACGAGTTTATCTGTCTATGCAGGCCAACAATTCAATGTCTTACAGCAAATCAGAAAGTGCACATATCCGTCCATCACAATATTTATAAAACAACTACCATTTTGACACATTCAAAAACATTCGACACACTCAAATAACAAAATCTGTTCACCAGATACTAAAGGGACGACCCGGTTCATACCTACTCCGTAGGTGTCGGGGAGGGGGGGACCACTCCGGGCCTGACCTACGCGCCCTCACCCCAGCTTCGCTGGAGGGGCGTTTCGAACCCCCGACCCTGGCACACCACGGTAAGCAAGCTTACCGCTGAGCCAAGGCCATCCCTCTGTTCACCAGATACTAATTACACTAATTCAAACTTGAACTACAATATCTTGTGCGCCCCACAAAAGCTTCAGCAATAAATACCACAGAAGTGAATGAGTTAAACAAGCTTTACCATGCCATACAAATGTCGCGTAGAATGAGTCTAGCCATGTGTAACGTGATCAAAAACTCATCTATTTACCTTGTACTTTCCAAGAAAACTATGTCGCTGCCCCATTATCATCATGTCTATATCCCTATCAAGAATAATTTTCACTGGACGATTCAGCAGGTATGATGGAACAGCCGCTGCAGCAGCAAGCATAGCTGACCTAGTCTCCTTGCCTCCAAATCCACCACCTATCCTTTTGGTCTTGCAAACCACTTTTGACATCGGAAGACCAAGAACGTGAGAGACATACTTCTGGTGCTTCTGAGGAGCCTGCAAGATGGACAGTGATTGGGACATCAAATTAGCAGCAAAGATATTCCCCCTTTCTGAACAAGTAAATTACAGATATGTAGCATCTTAAGCTGGATATTTACCTAATCCACATGGCGAACCAAACCTATCTAACGGCATAATAATGATCTCTAAGAAACCAGTAGCTATCTAGAACCAAAATTAACAAGAACAATTCATGATTATTTCAAACTCACACCAAACTTAGACGACTATGTTTGATCACATATATATCATGAGAAGCAAGAGTATGTAGAGAAAAGCTAAGAACTTTAGTAGGTTACCTGTGTTATTTCTAGTTAAAGCTATAGGTTTTCCAAAACTTTCCAACTTTGCATCAAAAATTTAAAAACAGTAGTCACAAAATAAGCGCATAAAAGAGCTAGAACCAAAATTAACAAGAACAATTCATGATTATTTCAAACTCACACCAAACTTAGACAACTATGTTTGATCACATATATATCATGAGAAGCAAGAGTATGTAGAGAAAAGCTAAGAACTTTAGTAGGTTACCTGAGCTATTTCTAGTTAAAGCTAGGTTTTCCAAAACTTTCCAACTTTGCATCAAAAATTAAAAAACAGTAGTCACAAAATAAGCATATAAAAGAGCATCTAATGTTCAAATATGTGTCATCTGAAAGTTTCAAATATGGAAAACACATGCAGGATATACTTTTTCTGAAACAAGCTTCAATATCAGTTGCACTATGGACGTAAGAGCGACTTATCAACAGAAATTGAGTTCCATGATAGGATCGAGGCTTTGGCAACTCTATTGCAGATGGCTAGCACTTCCCCTTATTACCACTTCTTTTACGGATTATTAACAATTACATCTAAACAAGCAAACCACGAGAAGAAGAAAAAAGACACAACACCAGAATTAATGACCAATAAACCTAGATACACTTGAGGAATTAAGAGAGAATGACTAAATTTATGTTTGACGTACCTGGGTCGATGAGATCATGTGCACCTCATTCCCACTATCCACTGTCCATAATAAAGTGCCATGAGGCTCCAAATAGAAATGTTCTTGACCACCTACCCTAACTTCTCCTTCTATAATACTGGCACATTGACCTGACTGGAAACACTGTTCAACATCACCCTTTATCATACACCTTTCCGTATTAGGATGATAACTGTTAGCCTGTATAGAATCCTCTATTGATAAAACGGCAGGTAGCTCCTCATACTCAACATGAACCTTTCTAGCAGCAAGCTTTGCATTTTCATGTGTGTCAGCTACAACCACTCCGATCACCTACAAATATTCACCCAAACATTAATAGGTAGCTATGAGAAAAAAGTTGAAATCATAAAGCCATTCCCAAATCAAAATCTTATTACAAGTATACCCCCACTTAACATTGCAAGAGAAGCCAGTTTATTCTGAATATTAACCTAATATTAGTGTGCAGATAAATTTGTGCATGGAGAGAACATGTCAGAGTATAGCATCATACCTGACCCACACAAGTGACAAACTCTGTGGCGAAAAGTTCCTCATCAGCAATAACTGGTCCAATCATATTCTTACCAGGTACATCTTTCGCAAAAAAAATTCCTACAAATCCATGAGAAGACCTGGCTCCCAAATCATCTATCGTAAGTATACGAGCATGAGGCTTTCTACTCAATATCAGAGCAGCATGCAAACTATTGGGTGGCATTGGTGCATCATCAGTATATTCTGCCTCTCCAGAAACCTGAAAATGATCAAGTTTACCAGTCAAGATATAAATGGCAATTTTTGCCAAACAGAGCCAGTAAAAGCAGAGCCATTTCATCAGAATGCCAGCTCAAAGAAGCCAAACACTTTCAATGTTCCAATTTCCTATGCATAAAAAGAGCTGTACACTATAAACTTCGCAATCATAGAAATAGTTTCCTTCTCAAGAGAGAGTACCAGAGAAAAATTAGACGCACTAAAGGGAGTCAATGTTGTTGATTAGAAACTAATAATAAAGCAACACAATAATCCAATTGGTTACTAGATCCAAGAATTTTAAAGGGAACCAATGTTTTTTCTCACTGGAAATACGCTCCTGCAGAAGCCAGAAAATAGATAAACTGGAGAAAGTAGACCGCGCCACCATGTCCCCTATGCTGCTAGTACAGATTCAATCCTAATACATACAACAAGAGAGGAGCAGCAGCAAGGAACTGAAAACCCAAAATTCACTTCATCAAAAACCAACAATAAATGTATCTTTTGTGTTCTTGTTCTGCATCAGACGTGTGGAAGTAATAGAATTGCTACAGTCATGAACTCCGTTAGCACAAAGGTCCTTCCAGCCCTTATGTCAATTTTTTTGAGAATGGCAGCATAAGCCCGTATGTCAATTATGGCATAATAATTAGTGTCATGCTAGGAGGTCAAGAACTCTTTAAGAATTTAGCTGTTGCTTCTTGTCTGTCCACATGCAATCTAGAATTCTGTGGAATTATCATCTTCCAAATCTGAACAGCTCAGAAATAGACATCAATAAATATTGCATAATGATCAAGCTATGAATGTTGTTACCTGAAGCCTTGATGAAATATGAGCCTCAGGGGAACCCACAGAAGTACCATGCTTCCTGATCTCAAAATCCTGAATCGAACTAATGGATGGTCGAACAGATGAATCTACAGCTGAAACATGTGAAGCTGGAACTTTCTCAAGAAATGATGGTTGTCCATCCATTTGATGACAAACCCACAAGAAAAATTTGAAGAAGAAGCTAAACGTTAATGATTTTCGAAATTCAACCATCCCACCAGGTGCATCTTCTTTAAGCACAATTTCCTCCCCCAAAATTTTCAAAGCACCCAGCAGCAGCTCTTTATTCCAGATTTTCCCGATTAAAAAGTCACTAGTTTTTGATGCAGCAAATGAAAGTGGAGCAACCCCACCATATACAATCAAAGCATCTGAAACTACCCATTTCTTGTCCTTCTCTTCAAGGCAGACACGCATCCCAGCATTTACGATGGCAATATCATCATCTCTCCTATGAGATTGCTTAAATTCTTTCACAAACTCAAATGGCTTATTCCAAGGCAAAGATACTGATAGTAAAATTTCACTACTTGTCAGATCTACTTTCCGATATCCCCGGAAGAAATTTTTAGCCAGACATGATCTGACATTTCCTTTGCAGTCAATTATTCGAAACTTTGCTCCTGTTGCCATCCAAAGAGGGTTCAAATCTGATATTGGACTCGCAGTGCAGATATTCCCACCAACTGACGCAACATTTCGTATTTGTGTTCCAGCAAACCACTTAATCTGCTCGATGAGAGCTCGACATGATGATGTTTCATACTCAGGGCGGTCATTTCTTACCTTCTTTAATACATCCACAAGCTGTGACAATTTAACTCCAGCACCTATTTCTAAGCCATCATCCTCAATCCTTATATGGTTAAGTTCTGGAACATGTGCAACAGATATTAATATAGGATAGTGAATACCTTTAAGCCTAACTTCAATTCCCACCTCTGTATTTCCAATAACTAACCGGGCATCTGGAAATCTTGCTTTTAAATCCAACAGATGTTGAAGCTTTAAGGGCCTGTACCACTTTCGTCCATTTGATCCACTCAAACTTAAATAAGTCAATTTCCTTGATAGAAGTTCAGGAGGGAAAATAAGTTCTTTGCTGGTGTACGTGGTTCCATCGGTCTCATTGTAAGAAAATGGCCTCCAGTCACCAGCATTGCTTAAATTTTGTTTGATGGTTTCTTCACTACTTTCAACCTTCGTCCCACAAGAACAAGGCTTACCCGTTGAAGGACAGATAAATTCACCAGTAGTAATGCCTTGTAAAGATGTGTTAGTGTACAAAGCATTATTAGTTCTTGCAAATACTCGAAATGAGTCAAGAATTGGCCTATAACCAGTACATCGACATAAATTTCCTGCAAGGCTTTCTTCAATTTGCTCTTCTGTAGGTGGTTCTTTAGACGATCGTAGTAATGCATACATGGACATGACGAAACCAGGAGTGCAGAATCCACATTGTGAACCATGCGAGCGAGCCAATGATTCCTTTGAAATGTAGTGGAAAAAGCAGAGGAGTCATAAGAATGTTGCATACATAATCATCCATAAAAGGAAATTATTTGCATTAACAAATAATGTCGAAAAACAATGCGAAAATTAGGGGACATGTGAAACCAATTAATGTACCTGAATTGGGTGCAATCCAGCTTTACGGTTACCAATTCCCTCCACTGTGATGACATGCATCCCTTCCACAGAATATAGAGGAGCCAAACATGCATTTATTGCATGGTGCCTATAGAGAAAATATAACTTTATAAACTGAATATAATTTATGGAAATTTTTAATAGTAATATACTAACTGAATTGGAGGGATGCATCGGAGACCAATCAAATCAAGCAGATTTCAGTGTTTACCAAATTATTGCTAATAATACTATTTATCATTATGTTTTTTTATCACTTAACCATCCATATTTTCAACTAGTTTCTCTTTACTCTCTAAGCCAGTACATTCGCCAAAGACCCGCATTCCACTCCCCAAGAGGACTTCTAGCAGAATAAAATATCATATCGTGTTACAAAAAGCTCATGCTCAATGGATACTGGACTGAAGACCACCATGTATCAAGCACGATAATTGTTCATTTCAAGTTTTGGTAGTAGAGGCCTCATATTTTTCTTGTGGTGGTGCTTTCTTTTGGGCATGGGGCTTACGTACCAGTCAAGGACACGCATAGAAATCATAAGAAACGTAAATGCGTGTAACCTCTCCAACTGACTTCTAGGTTAACATAGTATTAGGTCAGGCCGAAGCCAAAGGGTTCACAATCTGTAACAGTTTAGTCTGCTAGAGCAGTTACAGAGTGATAAAAGTCTGAACTTTCCACCTCTCCAATTCTACAGAAAGCTTGTTTCGTTCATTGAAGAATACAAAAACAATTGAGGATAAAGAACATTTATTAAAATTTACTAGTATATTTCATTTTTACTATCAGCCCATTTTCCAGGACCATTGGAGAGATCTGCAATCCATCTTGACAGCTATCATACTTCTTTAGATGTTAAACAGATATAACATCAGCCTACAGGAATGAAAACATATGCACTGCAATTACCCAAGGCCCAGCCAACTGACTTCCTCTGCTCATGTATGGTCAAGTATCAGACGAATTTACAAATAATATCAAAAGTGACAGAAGAAAAGAGACTGTAGTTTCTAATATGATGACCAATAAGAAACCTTTACCGCCTGATACAATCAACAACCTCATTCCCTAACACCCAAAATAAAGGGAGTAACAATTTGAGGATTCAGAAACTTACGAGCAAGATCTCAGCTTTTAGAGTAATCACACAACTTGTCAGAAGAAAAACATTCCATTGATGTAGACATGGATAACACCTCTCTAGCACATATTGTAACCTATGCAAACGCAAACAAGTGCAGAATTCATTGCTATCCACTAAATCATGCACACACCCGCACACCCACACACACCCCAAAATAAGGTATAAGACAGATTGGAGACAGAGATGGAAAGAGACTCACACACATTTCTTCAAATTCTGATCAAAATAAGAAACCATCACAGTGCATGCCCCGCACCCACCTTCACCACAGCCTAGCTTGGTGCCTGTCAGGCCAATTTCTGTATAGCCAAAAAGAAAGAGCAATATCAGATAAACCACCAAAATAGAATCAGTGAGAGACTGAGAGAGGATAAAATACCGATCAATCATCCGAACAGATATGAAAACTACATAGTCCTGAAGTATTGGGCAACATACACGCTAAGAGGTGTAGTGAGTTCTCAAGACACTGTAAAAATATATTCATTAAACAGTACCAGCAACTACATAAAAGCTACAGCCTGGCAGCAACTCGAAAATGGACTCAACAAACTTTTAACATTACATCAATACAACTGTATTACTAAAGGGGAAGTACAAACACATTAATTGCTAAGCCAGCAAGCCACAAACATTTGTGAAAATGTGGATTGAATTAGACAGATGATGCCAAGTCTAATAAATAAGAAAGTGAGAAAAGGAAATAATTGGTTGTTTAATGTTGAAATTTAAAATGCATGTATTAAACAATAAAGTTCTTAAGATTCAACCTGAACCAATTTACAAGATCAAACACCAGCTGAAGTTAAAACTACAGAAAATATAATTTACTTCTATGCCATAGAACATTTGGAAGTCATCCCGGTACGTCAACATTAGCTAACCCACTAATATCTCTAAAATATCAAACAAAGGACAACAGGCCACCCGTAACAATAGCGAAGAAGTGATAATAATCATTAATGTTTTCTTTTTGAGACCAAATGATCATTTATTTGTTTGTTTTGTGACTTGCTTACCCAGCGACTAGTCACGTACCAAAGTTATTGATACAAGTCAAATGGCCGCCTTAGCTTTCGATGACATCATTCAAAGTCACTATGTGAAGAATCAATCTTTGGTCGCATGGAGGGCACGGGATCATACTTAGAGAGGTCGTTTTGAGCATGCCAACAAACAAACCCGTGTGTGAACGATTGCTTGGAGCCTTGAAAACTTGAGGACTCATGGGTTTGGACTCCATTTGATGGTTCACGGTTTTGGTTCCCTTTATTAAGGGCATTTTTGGTCACTTAGACTTAAGGGCATTTTGGTAACTTAGCTTTGTCCATTTGACACTCCATGGCCGCCCCTCCTTCATTAAGGGCATTGGAGTCATTTTGTCACTCATTATGTAATAAGGCTATATATAGTCTCTTTTAGGTCTTCTCTCTTTAGTTTATGAATGAATGATGAATGTATGAAACATTGGAACTCCTCTCTCTTGAGAGTAGAACACCTTAGTGTAGTTCTTAGTTAGGGCTTGGAAAAGCCACCTTAGTGTAGGGCTTGGAAAAGCTAGTATTGACCCTTGCTTGAAAACGGTAGATCTTAAGGTGAGTCAATTACCTTGGCGGTCACCGTAAGAGTGTGGTGTTGATTGTTACATTCATTAGGGGTTAGTGTTGAAAGTACACTTGGTTCTTATCTTGTAATAATCTTTGTCTCACTAACTATTCTTTTATTTCTTGTAATCTTGTTGTGTTTGTTCTTGTTGTCTACTCTCAGCTTTGTGGTGGTGTTGGCCAACATTGTTGTTATTGTTATCTTATTCATCATCTTGTATTGTAACTTAGTTTGAGTTGACTGTTTTGGTGTGTTAAACTAAACACCCTTGTTCATCTCGTTTGTTGGTTGTTTGTTGTATCCGAAAGTTGGTCACCAAAGAGTTACTCGGTTTTCTTGAACTTGTGGACTGATTTTGGTGTGTGCTTGGTGTTTCCAATTTTGTTCTCGTATCATTTGGTATCAAAGCATGGCTTGATCTTGTGAGATCAATCTTGGACTCGTAAACTTGAAAATAAAAAAAAAAAGGTGTTAGAAAACTGCAAAATCAAAAAGAAGCAAATCTGTCCATTTTTGTGTCTTGGACGAAATTGTGGTGTTGTTGTTTTCGCCGAGCTTTGTGCCTAGATCTAGGTGTGTTTTGCTTGTCTTAGTTGTTTCTTGTGTTGGTTTTCTTTCTCTCTAACACTCCTTGAGTCTTAATCCAAGTTCTTGAGCTAAGTTTCAAGTTGTGTTGTGGTAATTGTTGGACGGTTTGTTGTTGTTGTTCTTGGAGTTCATCTTGTTGTGTTGAAGAAGTAGTTTCAAAGGGTTGTTTAATCTTGAAACAAGAAAAGAAGAGTGAGACTTTTGTTTGTCTTGGAAATATCCTCAAGATATCACCAAAGTGGTAAAAGAACAAAAAACATCCCAAAAGTCTAGTTACTACAAAGAGTAAGACCACTTTTCTAGGTTGTCCAAAAAGGTTAAGGGGGACAAGACATCCAAAAAGGTTGTCTAGCCAAATTAGTGCAAGTAGGTGAAAGACTTTTTGAATCTTGAAAAGGGAGTCTAAGACCTTGTTTGCCTATACCTTAGCCGAAACTTCTTCTTCCAAATGTGAAAGTACAACAACAACAACAACAAACCCAGTGTATTCCCACCTAGTGGAGTCTGGGGGGTAAGATGTACGCAGTCCATACCTCTACCTCTAAAGAAGTAGAAAGGCTGTTTCCGATAGACCTCCGGCTCAAGACACGAGATACCACACAAATACATACTAAAGCACAGAACAAGATTACATAACATAAATACGACACCTATAAGTAATAGACAACAGAGGAAAGCACCCAGATTCATACTAAAACAAGGAACACGGAATCATAACAAGGATACTACCCCCACCAAGTAATTCCCTACACTAGCGACCCAAACTGGCCCTAGTCTTCTGCCCTAATTCGCGTCCTCCAGACCTTCGTATCTAGGGCCATGTCCTCGGTGAGCTGTAACTGCTCCATGTCCCGCCTAATCACCTCACCCCAGTACTTCTTCGGCCTACCCCTACCCCGCCTAAAACCATCCAACGCTAGCCTCTCACACCTACGAACCGGGGCATCCATGCCCCTCCTCTTCACGTGTCCGAACCATCTCAATCGGACTTCCCGCATCTTGCACTCCACTGGAGTCACACCAACCTTCTCCCTGATAATCTCATTCCGAACTCTATCCCCTCTAGTCAGCCCACACATCCAGCGCAACATCCGCATTTCTGCCACCTTCATTTTTCGGATGTGGGAATTCTTAACTGGCCAACACTCCGCTCCATACAACATGGCCGGACGGACTACCACCCTGTAGAATTTGCCTTTAAGCTTGGGCGGCACCTTCTTATCACACAACACCCCCGACGCGAGCTTCCACTTCATCCATCCCGCCCCAATACGGTGCGAGACATCCTCGTCAATCTCACCGTTACCCTGGATCACGGACCCGAGATACTTGAAACTATCCCTCTTACATACCTCCCGTGAAAGTAAACAACTAAATTCTTGAAACAAAATTTTTTCAACTTCAACAACATTCCAACGACCAATAGTCAAGTGTCACGTCATCATAAGCTCAAGAATTGGAATTCCTAGTTTCTTTTCTTTGTTCCATTGGTTTCAACTTTGTTGACTCTTATACTAATGGGCAACTAGTAAATACCTACCAAGTTGTAAATTAGTTTTTGAGTATGTTCTCGTGTTGGCATTATTTTGTGCCTTTTCTCGTTTTGAACTCGTAGTAAATTCTTTGTTTCAAGTTCGTAAGTAAATTTTGTTTTTGTGTCTTGAGTTGATCAAACAAGAATCCATTCCAGACGCCAAGTAAAATTGACATCCTATTGACTACCGGACTATAAGCAACTTTCAATATTCGTCGCTCCAATTGTGAGAATCACATCGGTAAGTGTATACGAGTGTTGGGGGGAGCTTTTACTACTAATCTTGTTTGTTCATTGTGTAGGTACAAAGGTGATATAAGGGGAACATGTCTTCGATAGCCGGAGATTATTGTGACTACAACATGGGAGACTGATTGTAGTGAGGGGTTTTGTGGCTACGAAGTTGAGAGAGATTGCGGAGGCTATGAAAATAGTCATGATCAAAACTTAGGGAGATTTGAGGGACACGGTTTTAGGGAAGAAAATGAGGGGAATAAAGTACCTAGTGCTTATGGTGAATTTGGAGATGATGTAGGACCACGTGATGGTTCTTATGATGACGTTGGGGCATGTGAGGAGTCTTACACTTCCCACTCCAAACCTAGATTTGGTGTTAGGTATAACCCTTTCATTCGCAAAGCTTATTAAAGCACACGTGAAGAGTATGAAAATTCATTTTCTTCACCTTGTTGTACTTCTAATCAAGATCGACATGGTGTGAATGGTTATCCTAGCTATAGAAGAAGAGGATATACATCTCCAAAACCGACTGGTAATCATGTGCCTTACAATGTTGATCCGAGAAGGAGTATACACTCCGAAAAGGTGACCATTTGTGGGATACCGGGATGCCTCGTTGTGTTAAATGATAGGTACTATAGAAACTACATCTTTTCATCCATGGTTGACTACTTGGGGTTGTTTCGAGAGCCTTTACTTGTTCCATAATTCTTGGACGGGTTTAAGGTTACCGAGAAGGTCAAAGTTGTCTTCTCCCAATTTAAATAACAAGAGGAGATGTGGTGCGATATTCTTCCCTTGACATACGGTCATGTATGCTTAGGTGCCGATTGGTTTGCACAACATAAAGTTCCAAATGTGCAAAATTGGCCTAATATTGTAATAGACCGATGGGGAAATCTCCTCGTGACTATAACGCCTCGAAATCTAGTTCCCGGGACGCCACATGGTGCTTTGAACTACAAGTAGTCCTGAGCTAACCCTGGCTGCCTTTTCTAAATTTGAACCTCAAAATTGGGGAAAATATAAATGAAAAATCATAATATATGTGGAAAACTGTCTGAATCATCTGGGTATATCTGAATCATACTAATCTCAAAAGTCTGATAAAGCAAATGCTGAAACTCTGTGTACTAAAATAGAAATCTGAATACTAAATCGGGTAGTCTGACAAGCCTCTACTATCTGAATGTAGATAGCCACTGGGACATGCCCCAGCTGACTCAACTGTCTGAAATGAATGATGGAACATATACTAATAAACTGAAAGTGTGAACGTCTAAGTCTCTGAACTATGAGGACTCACCAACGGTAGGAATGTAGAAGAGATGCTCGAAGATCAGTCACGCTGCTGAGACTGAGCACCTGAACCTACATTATGAGACAATGTAGCGAATAGACATATATGTGGATCAGTACTTTGAGAATGTACTGAGTATATTGGGTGCATGCAATAAGTAACAATATCATCACAGTTTACAAAATTATACATGCTAAATGTAAATGACTCACTTGGGCTTGGGTAATCTGAAATCCGAAAGTAAAATCATGAATAATAAAACATGTAATCTAAATATTGTGAGTCATCACACTTAGTTCTGAAATCTATATTTTTGTTCTATTTCTCAAATCACATAAGCTAAGTGAAGTTTGAAAATTTATTTGGTATATCTTAAGGCTTCAAATCATTAAGCTGCTTTAAGAGTAGGGGACATCTTTTGGGAGGTTCTTCTAACCGACATACACCATGTGAGCATCCATAGAGTCCCACGACTGGACCCCGTTAGGTAGGGTTGTTCTACCCTTGCCATCGAAATAGAACTTCTATCTAATAAGATCACAATCTGAGTCATCCACGTAGAAGTGGGAATAATCTGAAACCTACGTTGGCACGTAGTTCTGGGGTATGAAACCGTAGTAACCTACCCATCTCGGTGCTAAATACTACTCCCATTCTTACGCTCAAAATCCTAAGAAATCCACTTCAAAACTAGCACAAAGAAAACCAATTATGCTTTTCTTTCTTTAAATCTCAAGTTATCTGAACAAAGTGGATTCATTATCTTAGCTTAAGACCAAAAGGTCAAATCTTTATCAGTAATCTGAGAATAATCTTATCTGAAGGTGCTTATAGCACAAATAATCTTGAAATAGAAATCTTAATTAGGGCATAATGACCCATGCAACAATCTCATGTTAAAACATCTAAAAATTCATGCTTGATGATGTAAACACTCATAATTCATCATAAAATCTGAAAATTTCAACAATAGGCATGGAAATATAAATATAATCATGTAATTCAACTTCTAAATCATGAGAAATCTCATAATCTTGCAAATAATGATAATGGGTATAAACCCTAACTTGAATTTCATGGAAAATCATATAAGTTGCAGTAAATTTGTAATTAAAATAAAGTTTTGGGCACAAGGATGAAAGAATTATCCTTGTTTAAACCCCAAATACCTTGTTGGATGATCTAGATGCTAGAACTTGAATCTTGAATCTTTATTGATGTTTTGGAGATGACTTCTTAAAGTTCTTGAATTGGGAATTCTCAATCTTGAATTGTCTTGGAGGATTAATGGAGAAATGTTGGATTTCTTGGGGAGAAAGTTTGATGAACTAGGGTTTGTTTTTTAGAGAAAAGTGATGAAATAAGCATAAAGTGCCTTAGTATATGATTAATGAGGTGTTTTGGACGAATTGGGGCCTGGGGATTGACCAAAATACCCCCTTTAAACTTTTATATGAAACTGAAAAACGTACATTTTCCTGATCTGGGTGGCCACCGCGACGCGCCACTATCGCGGTGGCTCACTGGAAATCGACGAGTGGAAAATGGGCAGACTCCGCGATACGGAGACATCGCGGTGCCCCTTTGGAATGCCATTTTGGCACACGGCGCGAAGCGCGATAATGGCGCTGGACCTCTGGAAATTGAAAAACGGAAAATTGACCCTCTCCGCAATGCGCCAATATCGCGGAGGGCCACTGGAATGGGACAATTGGAAATTTGGCCCTCTCCGTAACGCGCCAATATCACGGAAGGCCACTGAAAATTGACAATCGTCGTATAAACCTGCTACGCGACGCGCTATTGACCGAAATAACAGTGTTTTACGACTGGAACTTAAAATAGTCATAACTTCTTACCTGATTATCGGATTTATGCGTATCTTATATCGTTGGAAAGCTAATTTAATTTCCTACGCAATGGAAAGTCGAAATCTAAGGAAGTCCACACGAAATAAATAGTATTTTATTTGGGAAACTATCCCTTGACATTCTAGGAACGAATTTAAGCTAGGAAAATTGCGGGGTATTACAGTGACGTACAACATTTTGCCCGGGCCGCAAAGAGAAGTGTTTACCTACTCCAATCCAAATGATGATGAGAGACAAAAGATTGAGAGGAGTAAGGGTATGCAAGGTGGTAATTCGAGAGCGGAAAAACGAGAGATTGTGTGGAGCGAAGTGAGGAAATTGCCACCAAACCGAGCTAACATTGTTTGTCCTTCTATTTCTAAGGACATTTGTGTAGGTACCGACATGGCAAGCGAAGGAGAACAATGCCGAAGTGAAGATGCTGCCCAAGCTTGTGGAGGACCTTCACATTATGGCAAAGGAGAATCTACTCAAGAACTTCAAGGTAAAATAGCTAACTCTTACACTTTTGTGCATATGAATGATAATTGTGTGGCTAGTAGCCCATTGAGTGTGAGTAGTAGCTTACTTGCAAGTCTAATGATTTTTTGCCTCTTGTTGATGATGTAGATGTTGTGAGTATGGATACACTAGTTGATCCTATTGATGATCAAATTGACTCTTCTTGTAAGATCAATTTATGCCCACCTAGTGTTGAAGCCTATATGTTGAACGGAAGTATATCATCTTGTGTAATTGGAGTTGATCCACTTATTTGTGAAAATTGTCCACCACTTGAGTATGTGTGTGATGTGATTAATGGAACTCAAGTAAGTGAAGTACTTGAAAATGTTGGTCAACAAAAGAGGAATGAACCCGAGAGCTATTCTTGGGAAAATTTGTGCTTGAAACCGCTTTGAAACTTGATATTGATCTCTTAGAGAATGAGGAACTTGCTTGTTCCAAATCTGCCCGTGGGTTGGATCATGCACTCTTTAGGTATAATGTCTTGTTTGAAAATGATATACACTCCTAATGAGCCTAGTGGTGAAAAATATGGTATAGCTTACCTTGGAGGCTATAGCCTATATGCTAACCACTATGGTGTGACAACATTCCTCCTAAAGATGAAAATCTCTTCTTGGAAGATGAGAGTACTCTTAAGGGTAAGGAATGTGTAGTCTTGGAAGCTACTCCTTCTACTTTGTGTGACTTTATTGTTGAGAGTACTCATGGTGATGCGTGGGAAACTAGTAGTGAGTACCCACATGAGGGCACCTTAATAAAAGTCAACTTGAGTGATACCTTTCTCTACTCTCTATTTGCTTTGAATAATGTGTATGCTATTGTAGAAGTATACCATTTAGTTTGGGTGGAAACCACGGGAAAAAGGAGTGTTGTCTAGACCCGTGTCTATGGTCACTCTTCCTATTTGACCCCGATGCCAAACATAGAAATGGTGATGTTGGTGCACCCAACTTGTTGCTTGGTCTACATGACAAGCAAAGTATAATCCCATAACAAATCCTTTGTACATCTTTCCTTGCGTTTTTAATATCCCCTTCAAAGGATGCTTGGTTATACTTCAAGTATGTACCACCTTGGCGTGATGATGTTTATTATTGTGCTAACCCTCATGCCATGAGGATGTTGCGCTTGTTTCTCCTTTCTCTAGTTTTGCAAGGTACGGATTCGAGGTCGACTCCTTTTCAAGAAGGGGAGGATGATACAAGTCAAATGGCCGCCTTAGCTTTCGAAGACATCATTCAAAGTCACTATGTGAAGAATCAAGCTTTGGTTGCATGGAGGGCACGAGATCATACTTGGAGGGGTCGTTTTGAACATGCCAACAAACAAACCTGTGTGTGGAAGATTGCTTGGAGCCTTGAAGACTTGAGGACTCACGGGTTTGGACCCTATTTGATGGTTCACGGTTTTGGTTCCCTTTATTAAGGGCATTTTTGGTCACTTAGCCTTAAGGGCATTTTGGTAACTTAGCCTTGTCCATTTGACACTCCATGGCCGCCCCTCCTTCATTAAGGGCATTGGAGTCATTTTGCCACTCATTATGTAATAAGGCTATATATAGTCTCTTTTAGGTCTTATCTCTTTAGTTTATGAATGATGAATATATGAAACATTGAAACTCCTCTCTCTTAAGAGTAAAACACCTTAGTGTAGTTCTTAGTTAGGGCTTGGAAAAGTCACCTTAGTGTAGGGCTTGGAAAATCTAGTATTGACCCTTGCTCGGAAACGGTAGATCTTGAGGTAAGTCGATTACCTTGGCAGTCACCGTAAGAGTGTGGTGTTGATTGTTACATTCATTACGGGTTAGTGTTGAAAGTACACTTGGTTCTTAATCTTGTAATAATCTTTGTCTCACTAACTATCTTGTCATGTTTGTTCTTGTTGTCTACTCTCGGCTTTATGGTGTTGTTGGCCAACATTGTTGTTATTGTTATCTTATTCATCATCTTGTATTGTAACTTAGTTTGGGTTGGCTGTTTTGGTGTGTTAAACTAAACACCTTTGTTCATCTCGTTTGTTGGTTGTTCGTTGAATTCAAGAGTTGGTCACCAAAGAGGTCCTCGATTTTCTTGAACTTGTGGACTGATTTTGGTGTGTGTTTGGTGTTTCCAATTTTGTTCTCATATCAGTTATTCTCCCCATTGAACTTGTGTAAAGCTTAGACCAGCTATGTTGTATAAGGCGGAGTGTTGGTCAGTCAAGAACTCTCATCTTGACTCTCACATCTAAAAGTTGAAGGTGGTAGAGATGAGGTTGTGATGGATATAAGGGTTTACTAGGAGAAATAGGATCCAAAATGAGGTTATCCATGATAAAGTGGGGTTAGCTTCGGCAAAAGATAGGATACGGAAAGCGAGGTTGAAATAATTTAGGCATGTGATGAGGAAGTGCCCCGATGCCCCAGTGTGAAGGTGAAAAGGTTGGCTTTGGATGGATTCAGGCCTGGCAAAGGTAGACCAAAGAAATCTTGGAGGGAGGTGATTAAACGTGGCATGGAGCAGTTATAGCTTACTGAGGACATGACCCTAGATAGGAAAATGTGGAGGACGCAAATTAAGGTAGAAGGCTAGTAGGCAGGAGTGCATCTCTACTAATAGGTAGGTGTGTTTTGCCTTGTTATCCGTGCTAGTTGTCATAAGTTTTGGTGATGTTTGTTGTTTTAGGGAGGTCCAGTGTGGTACTACTTTGTGGTAGACTTATTTTTTGGTTTTTTTATTATTATCTATTGTTTATTTCTACTTATTTTTTCTTGTTCTTATATTATGTCCTTCTTTAGAATATTTTATCTTGTTCTTTTCTAGAATACTTTTGTCTTGAGCCAAGAGTCTACCTCGCCTCTGAGGTGGTGGTATAGACTGCGTACACTTCAAAGAGATAAAGAGTAGAAGATGGGAAAATATCGTCTGTTATTAATTGAATGACCGCTATTTAATTAATTTGTACAAGACTATATACAAGACCTATATCAACAAGGATAGACTTAAAGTTACAACAACTATAAGAACTCTACAATAACTAAGTGTCGAGTAATTATCCGTTATTACGCCCCCGCAAGTTGGTGTTGTCAACTACACCCAACTTGGAAAAATGCTCGACAAAAGAGACTCTTGGAAGTGGTTTGGTCAGTATATCTGCCACTTGATCAGCCGAGTGAAGGTGTTGAACTGTGATATCCTTGTTTTGAACTTGTTCACGAACAAAATGAAAATCAATAGCAATATGCTTCATCCGACTATGGACTATCTGGTTGGCACAAATGTAGGTGGTGCTAACATTGTCACAAAATATCTTAGGAATGTCTGAGATACAAAACCAAAGCTCATGGAGTAAACTTGTTAGCCAATTAGTCTCAGAAACAGTAGTTGCAACACCCCGATATTCTGCTTCTGTGGAGGAACGGGAGACAGATCTTTGCTTTTTAGAGGACCATGATATCGGAGAGCTGCCAAGGTAAACAACATAACCTGTGGTAGAGGTTCGATCAAAAGGATCTCCAGCCCAGTCAGAATCTGAGTAAGCTAGAAGACGGTGATCATGTTCTTTGGCAATCTGGAGTCCAAACGAGGATGTTTGGTGTAGATACCGAAGGAGACGTTTCATGGCTGTCTAATGAGATATGAAAGGCTGGTGCATGGACTGTGAGAGTTTGCTGACAACAAATGCTATGTCCGGACGTGTAAAAGAAAGATAATGAAGTTTACCGATGATCCGCCTATAAAGAGAGCCATCAACTATAGAATTTTCCGCGTACTCGGGGAAAGTTACAGTAGAAGCCATTGGTGTTGGACCACCTTTGCAATTTTGCATATTAACTTCCTGCAAAAGATCAGTAATGTACTTCTGTTGAGACAACAAAAGACCACCAGGATAAGCAACACCAAGGAAATAATGAAGATGACCAAGATCCTTCAGTGAGAATCGGGTTGCAAGATTATCAATAATGCTTTGAACACCACGAATTTGATTACCAGTAACAGTTATGTCATCAACATATACTAGGACATAAACAATAAACTCAAAATTATGCAGGATGAACAATGAAGAATCAGATTGGGACTTAATAAACCCCAAAGTAACCAAATAATTTTTTAGTTTAGTGTACCAGGCCCCTTTGAGTCCATAAATAGCTTTTTGCAGCTTGCAAACATGCGTCTGATATGCAGAAGATTCGAATCCAGGTGGTTGGCGCATATAGACTTCCTCATCAAGACGACCTTGCAGGAAGGCATTATTGATATCAAGTTGACGAATGGGCCAGCTTTGTTGTGTTGCAATCACTAGAACTATTCGAAAAGTTGTTGTCTTTACCACAGGGCTGAAAGTGCATTGGAAGTCAAGGCTAGGTCGTTGTGTGAATCCTTTGGCAACCAAGTGAACTTTGAACCTGTCAACAGAACCATCAGGATGATATTTAACCCGAAAAAGCCACTTACAATCCACCACATTTTTCGAAGGATCACATGGTACCAGCTCCCATGTCCGGTTCCGAACTAAGGCATCAAATCCATTTTTCATAGCTTCACGCCAATGTGGGACTTGTTGAGCTTGCTTAAAGGTTCTAGGTAGGGAGGAAGTGGTTTGAACAATAGTGTGAAATCGCTTAGGCTTAAGGCTATTAGTCTTAGATCGAGTAATCATGTTATGAGTGGGTGTTGATGTAAAGCGAAGGGTAACAAGAGAAGGTTGTAGGGCCACAGGAGTTAGGACAAGTGACGAGGAAGAGAGTTGTACTACAGGGTTCTGGGTCAAAGGACCAATAGACTTATTTCGACGCTGGTAAGTGATTATTGTGGATTGCGGATGCGTATGTAAATGGGGAGAAGAATGAACTGGTGAGGCCGAAACATTTGGTTGCGGTGAATTGCGGATGGAAACTAAATTTTGTATGGTGAGGGAAGGGGGAAGTGGAGATGCTGGAGAAGAAGTAGCTGATGAGGGAGAAATTGAATCACCTGAGACGGTGGTACCTGTTGGGGCAGGGGAGATAGGTGAGTGCGTGTCCACGGGCAGCTACACAATGTGAGCGTGAAGCTTATAAGAATTATGTGAATATTGAGTATTATCCTGTGGCTGCTGTTCAGTAGAACAAATCTCCCAAGACACATTTTTATTTTGTATTTTTCAAATGAGAAAAAATATTTTCTAATGGAAACTGATTTTCTAAAAATAAAACATCACGAGATAAATATATTTTGAAAGTTAATGGATCAAAACATTGGTGGAGTAATGTTTATTCGAAAATCCTAAATAAACACATGGTGTCGAACGAGGCTCGAGTTTGTTTTTGGCATATGGTTTGAGCCATGGATAACACAAGCAACCAAATACTTTAACGGAGTCGTACTTGGGCATAGTTTGAAATAAAATTTCAAAGGGGCTCTTATGCTGAAGATTCGGTGTAGTTAGCCTATTTTATTTATAAGATAAACGGCTTGTTAACAGGCAAACCTCCAAAAGTGTGAGGGTAAAGACGCTTGGTGCAACAAGGTTCTAGCAGTTTCAATAACATGTCGGTGTCATCTTTCGACTAGAGCAACTCTATGTAGAATATATGGGGGTGACACTAAGTGCTCTATGCCATGTGTTTTGAGATACGATTGTAGACTCTGAAATTCGCCACCACCATCAGTGTAAAAAGATTGAATTTTGGTGTTGAATTTGCGTTCAAGCAATGGATGAAGATTTTGGAAAACTTCCAAAGTTTCATTTTTTGATTTTAAAGTGAACAACCACATGTATTTTGAAAATTGATCAACAAATAACACCTAATATCTTTTCTTATCAATTGACAAAACTGGAGATGGACCCCACAAATGCTATAAGGGATTTGCAAGGGCTTATTACTTCTCAATGAATTTTCTGAGAAAGTCAACCTGTGCATTTTATTTGAATAACAAGAATTACAAATGGAGCTAGCTTTAGGATTCGAAACGGGAAGGGAAAACTAGTTCAACATAGTATCTAAAACACGGCAATTAGGATGGCCTAAACGCCGATGCCACAGGTGAATTGGAACAGCCACATTGCATTTAGGAGAAAGATGTGTACAGCCTGGTGGCCACTCATACAGTCCATCTTTATTCTGCCCCCGAACTAGAGACGCCCCCATACTCAAATCCTTCACAAGATAATGGAAAGGAAAAAATTCAATAGAGGAATGATTATCACGACAAAACTTAGAAACAGAAATAAGATTATTTTTAATGACAGGGAAGCAGTATTGAGAAGTTTGAAATGAAAATTTGATGCACTTATGTTAGCGTTACCGGTATGGGATATTGGAATGGTGTTACCATTGCCCATAGTTATCTCTTCAGTGTCGTGGTAGTCATGTACAGTGGCTAGGCTTTGAGCATCAAATGCAATATGATGGGTTGCTCTACTGTCCACGATCCAAGGGTCTGTTGAGAAGGAAAACGAGCAGCAAAGTTTGCCCGGGCTTGCAGATGGTTATGTGAATGCGGTCTACAGACTTTAGCGAAATGTTTCTCTGTGGGCATTGTGCTTGCTATTGTTGTTGATTGTTGGCAGGAGGGTTCATACCTGGACGGCGGTTGCTGGAGTAATTATTGTTGCCCTGAAGAAAAGGCGTTGAGCTTGTCTTTTGTGATACAGCAGCAGCAATAGGATTTGATAGCGGCTTCTTGTCTTCCTCATGTTTGAGGAAAAGCTCATGATCTAGAAGCTTTTCGTAAAGCTCTTCATATGAAATAGTAGAATTGCGAGCACGAATGGCATCAGCAAATTCTCGAAATTCAGTTCTGAGTCCACTGAGGATTTTCACAATGAGTTCCGGGTTAAGACACTGGTGCACCAGCAGTTGCAAGTTCATCACAAAGTGATAGAACTTGATGAAGATAATCTGTAACTGGACGAGAATCTTTAGTGAGGCAGGCCAATCGATCTCGCAAGCTGAAAATTCTTGTTTGATATCTGTTCGCATATGCAGTATGCAAAGCATCCCAGACAACTTTGGCGAAGACTGCAATAGCAACAGTGGGGGCAAGCATAGGATCAACAGAGGCTTGAATTAGCTGATCTTGGCGATACCAAGAAACGAACTCAGGGTTATCAACATCTTGATTGTCCTGAGAGATGGTGCGAGTAGAGGTAGGGATGGAGCCATCGAGATGCCCATAAAGATTGTGACCACGCATAAGCATTGAAGCTTGAGCTTTCCACAAAGAGAAATTGTGACTACCCATTAATTTAACGGGCAGTTGGGTAACTAGATTGAATTGAACAATATTGATGGCATTGTTAATTCCATCAGCATTGGTCACAGAAATCTTAGAGGCCATTTGTGTGATGAAGCAGAAAAAAAAAAGGATCAACTCGTAAGAGTTTAGATATTCTCTGATACCATAAAGAGATAGAAAGTAGAAGATGGGAAAATATCGTCGGTTATTAATTGAATGACCGCTATATAAAGAATCTGTACAAGACTATATACAAGACCTATATCAACAAGGATAGACTTAAAGTTACAACAACTATAAGAACTCTACAACAACTAGGTGTCTAGGAATTATCCATTATTACACTTTACCCTACCCAAACCCCACTTTATGGGCATATACTGAGTATGTTGTTGTTGAACTAGTGTAAAGGTAGAAAATTCTCCTTTTTGTTAATTTCTCTTTTACTAAATCCTCAGTTCAGCAGGTAACTAAAGAAGTTAAACCCCCTGATGACATTCTCTTGTTACTCTTTCATTATCCACATACACCCTTTAACGCTATAGTTCTTTTCTTCCTTCTCTTCCTAAGCCAACAAATTAGAAATGTACTAAGATGAATGCATCCATTTTTATGAAATTCTGAGAGTTAAAGAGATCAACCAGAGAATGAAGACCGTGCATTTGAACAAGAGAGGACTGTGCGGCAAAGAGTTGACCATCAAAGAATTTACAAACAGTAAAACCGTGAATATTTACTGAACCTGCATTCACAAATCACTGATATATGTAGATGCATGTAATGGGACAACGTACAACATTGAACTATGTTCAAACCACCAAACTGGAGAAAGCACGGAGTAATGTTAAGAAACCTGAAAATATACTAACTTATGAAATCCACAGATCAAACATAGCTGGAGAAAGCAGTCCTTTCAGCATTTAGATTTATACTAATAAACATTACCCAAATGAACATATACCAGAGAAACAAAACAGGAATAAAGCTCCACACAAGTAGAAGCTTAATCAAATCCCGAACTTAGTTCGCTACTGCTTGGCCATAGATTTTGAAGTTTGAAACTTGCAACTTAATAATTTAAATTTTTGAAGTAGTGATTTTTGAAACTTGATGTTGTATCTGGACATGCATTTCCTTTACCAAAAAATTAAAGTATTGTGAATGAAAGTGAAATTTCTCACGAAAACCGGCTCTGAAGATCAGATTTTTCAAAATTTGATCAAATTTACGGTCAAACAGTTATTTATATATAAATTTTTAAAATCTAATCCAAAATCTATGACCAAACACTAGCTTAGTTCCTTATCCATTTCTTTCCTTGTTCATTTAACCTTCTAAAAGGTTGTTTAGCACGGCGGACGAGATAGACAAAGTTATTCCATGAATTCGAATATCCATGAGATAAGTTATCCTAATTCACAACCGTATATATGGATGACATATCTCGCGATCGTAGGATAAATGATAGGAAAATAATCCCAAAACTAATTAATATAGCAAATCAAATACAATATAAAATAATTCTGCATTTTCTCTCTCGTATCAAACCAGCCTGGGGGTCGTTTGGCACGCAGGATAACGTTTGATAAGCCTGGGATAAAATTTATACTGCATTTAATAGATAGTATAAATTTATCCTAAAATTACTTTATACTGGCACGTCATATGAATCTTATTCCAGGATTAATCGGGGGATATTCCACCTTATTTCATCCAGCTTGGAATTATTTTTAATTCCATCACCCAGGTAGGGGATAAATTAGTTTAGAAATTATAATCCCAGAATAATTAAATCGGCGTAACACGCAAAAATAAACTGAAAAACTAACCTCTGAGATATTCAAGAAGTGTCAAATGGGCTAAGCCATCGGGCAAAACTCGACGAACTCCATTAACGTATGTAATTGCTTCCTTTGACTCATCTTCTATCCTTTCCGTTCCATTCTCATTCATCAAAGAACCCATCTTTCCCGAAAGTAAAAAATGAACAATGAAAAATTGTTTGGCTTTGGCGTAATAAAGAGGAGGGATTTTGTGGAAATCAGAGTCGGTTTCTACTCTAGCCTATAGATATATTCTAATATATAGATATTCTAATATTATACAGAAGAGGCTCGGAAGCATGTCTGCTTCCTCCGTGTCCTTAATTAATTATTATTATTTAGATATTAAAATATTAATAATATTTAATAAAAATATAAAATAGATATTTATGAATGTATGTTTCAGCTGCTTCAATCATAATTTTACTATTTTATTTCTAATTAATTATTATAGATTATTTAAATATTAAGCCGTAATTTTACTATATCACTCCTAATTAATTATTATATGTCATTTAAGTATTAAAAATTAATAATATTTAACAAAAAATAAAATACACATTTATGACATATCTGCTTCAGTTGCTTCAACCGTAATTTTATTATTTCATCCCTAATCAATTACTATAAGTAATTTAAATATTAAAAAAAATATTTAATAAAAAAGATAAAATAAACAAAAAAAAATGATAAACAAACTATTGAAGTTTTAAATTAATTTGACATCTTATATAAGGCCTGTTTAAATTTTTTTCACAACTATTTTATATATTAATTTTGTTATACCACTTCTAATAAGTTATTTCCTAATTGATTATTATATGTCATTTATGTATTAAAAAATTAAAAAAATTTAATTAAAAAAAGTAAAATAGACATTTATGACATGTTTGTTTCAGTTGTTTCAACCGTAATTTTACTATTTTATCCCTAATTAATTATTATAAGTCAATTAAATATTAAAAAAATATTTAATAAAAAAAAGATAAATTAATTATTGATATTTTAAATCAACTTGACATCTTATATGAGACCCGCTTAAATTTTTTTAACAACTATTTTTTATAGTAATTTTATTGTATCACTTCTAATAAGTTATTATGAGTCATTTATACATGTCTACTTCGGAACTTCAATCGTGATATTTGATTGACTCTCAAAATTATATCAGTGTCACTTAAATTGAAATAGAAAAAAAGTATTATAAATTTCAGTATTTAAAAACTTAAATTATTCTCAAAATATAATAGACTATCAATGCTACAAAACTTTGGATAGGGAGAATATTATAAATTATAATGGCTAACAATTTAAAAAAGTAAATTATAATGTCAAAAAATTATTATAAATTACAATACCTAACAACTTAAAATATCTAAAAAAATATTTAAAAGATAATTAATTATCAAAATTTTATTTGTATCATATAAATTGAGACTAAAAGATAACATATATTGGGTCCGTGCTAGCACGGGCCTTTGATATCTAGTATATACTAGAGGTGCAAGGCCCGTGTTAGCACGGGCCCAACGTTAAGTTATTTTTATTATATATAGTAAATTAAATTGATATTAATTCGAATTATGAATTATAAAACATGAATACACAAAACATATTAACTATGTGGTAGTATTTTTCAAGGAGTCAAGTCTTACAAGATAGTTATGTATAACTTAGTCATATAAACAACAAAATGCGATGCATTTAAAAGTTTATATCTTTAATCATGTGATCGAGATTTGCTACATTAAGTAGAAAATTTGAGATTAAAATTGATACATAAGACTTGACATTTGTTGTATAAAATAGAAAATAATTGTTGATAAAGATAAAGAGTTGTCTAGTCATTGCATATTACATCACACGTGGATTGCAATTAATAACTCACATTGTATTCCTTTACTAAGCCGCCATAGACATCATTTGCTTTCATTTTCTCCTTCTCTTTTATTTGCCAACTTGTTATTTGAAGTTAAACTAAATTAATATTTTAAATTTAAATTTTAAGTGTTTCAGAAATTATATAAAATAAAAAATTATAAGTTACCATCTTTCATATTAATTTAAATTATTTGACTTTGAGAACACGATAAAACATACTTATGTAGATATTTTATTAAACTTTTCTTTGTGTATATGTTCCTTCCATTAAAACGTGGAGTCGTCTGCTAGAGTGTACAAAAATAATGTTGATAGAATGTATTAATAATGTTAGTACTAATAATGCTTGTATTAGTAATATTTGTATTATTTATGCTTAGATTATTTCTTATACACTGTTTGATGTACTGTATTGGAACTTGCATTTTTCAATTTTGATATATTTAAACAAAAGTTGAAAAAAAAGATGGATTGCATATACATCCTAAGATTCATCCAGAATCTAGCATGAGTTCAATATATGTTTTTTTGTTTCAATTTTTTTGACACAAATTGAATTTAGATAATCAATCATCCGTTTAATATGTTTTTAGATATTTTAAGTTGTTAGTATTGTAACCTATAATATTTTTGTGTAATTTTTAAATAATATATGTTACTCTCTTTATTCAAATTTTTGTGGCATTGATAGTCAATTGTATTTTAAAAATAATTTAAATTATTAATTATTGTGATTTATAATATTTTTCTTCTATTTCAATTTAAGTGACATTGATATAATTTTGAGAGTCAACCAAATATTTACATCATTTAAATTTTTAATATTGTTAATTATTGTGATTTATAGTATTTTGTATGTATTTTATAAAAATATATAATAGATTAAATTATTTATTGATATTTCAAGTTTTTAATTATTATAATTTATTATATTTTTTTATGTAATTTTTTTAAAAAAATATGTTACACTCCTTGTCCAGAGTCTTATGTCACTGATAGTCAATTATATTTTAAAAATAATTTAAATTTGTAATAATTGTGTAAAAATTTTTCTACTATAATTTAAGTGACATGGTGCTTAGATGACCATAATAATTAATAAGAGGTGATATATTAAAATCACGATTGAAGCAGCGAAATAAACATGCCTTAAATAACTCACAACAGCTAATTAAAAGTGATATAATGAAATTACTATAAAAGATACTTGTGAAAAAAAAGTAAGTGAAATCTTATATAAGATGTCAAGTTATTTTAAAACATCAAGAGTTACTTATCATTTTATATCTATTTTATCTTTTTAGTTAATTATTGATTATGTATTTAATACTTAGATGTCTTATAATAATTAATTAGAGGTGATATTTAGTAAAATTATAATTAAAGAAGCTAAAGCAAACGTGTCATAAACGTTTATTTTATTATTTTATTAGATATTATTAATTTTTTAATATGTAAATAATTTATAATAATTACTTAGGAATGATATAGTAAAATCATGGAGCAAACAGCTGAAGCCGACAGGTCGACGAAGATCTACTTTAAATACTTAGATGACTTATAATAATTAATTAGGGGTGATATTTTGTAAAATTACGATTAAAGTAGCTGAAACAGATATGTCATAAATGTCTATTTTACTTTTTTTTATTAAATATTATTATTTTCTTAATATATAAATAATTTATAATAATTAATGAAAAATGATATAATAGAAAGTAAAATTACGATTGAAGCAACTGAAATAGACATGTCATAAATGTCTATTTTTCTTTTCTTTTTTTAAATTAAATATTATTATTTTTTAATATATAAATGGCTTATAATAATTAATTAGGGACAATGTAATAAAATCATGATTGAAGCAATTGAAACAGACAACATACGCAGACATATCAGAATTTTCTCTTCTATATTAGAAAACAAATTAAATTAGGTGAAATTATAGTAACAAATAAGAAAGAAAGTAAATTATATATTTGATATGAAATTAAATAAATAATAAAATTTATTTAATTGTATCACTAATTAATTTTTACAATAAATTATCATCTTACTAATCAATTTACTTAAATATAATATATTTGAAACAATTTTATACAATAAAAAGATAAATAAAAATGAAACATAAATGGAAGATATAGGGTTCATGTGTGTGAAAATATATGCAAGGCATGTGATGGCATTATGGTAAATTTTATACTTGGCACTATTGGTAATTAAAAAGAAAAGAATAGGCTTTTATTAAAAATTTTCATGAGGCTCAAAAATCAAAGCACAAAAAATTATCAATTTGAGCTTAGAACTTGAATATTTTCTAATGAATATTTTCTTAGAATATGTGTTGGGTCAATATGTGTCAAGTTAAAAAGAAATAAAGAAAAATATATAGTAAAATTTTAGTATTTTGAAAGATAAATATAATGCACTATGCAATAATATTTAATAATATCATATTTTGCATATGCAAATATAGCATCCCGTATTTAATTAATATACTATTTCGGTGAATTATCGATGGTTACTATTGGATGTGATAAAATTATATTAATTTTTATAGTAATAACATAATCAATCGCACTTAATTAATTATTATGAGTCATCTAGGTATTAAGAAAATAAATAATATTTAATGAAAATAAAATAGACATAAAATGCGAAATTAACTCTTAATGTTTTAAATCAAATTTTCGTCCTTCGAACGATGATTTTACTATATCATCCTTATTATAAGTCATTTATGTATTAGAAAAATAAGAATAACAAAATGATCTGTCAACATAAAATATTTGATTAACTATCAAAATTAAATTAGTACCACATAAATTGGGACGGGACAGAAGAAGATATAAAACAACATATATTATTTGAAAATAAAATAAAAAGTACTGTAAATAACAATAATTAACAATTTTTTTTAAAAAAAATTAACTGATTTCTGTTGCTTCAATCGTAAGTTTAATGTATCACCCGCAATTAATTATTATGTCACTTATGTATTGAAAAATTAATAATATTGAATCCACGATTTTACTATATATATATATATATATATGTATATGTATTTATATATATAATTTTTAAAAAATAAATTACTACATATACTCAAAGGGCAAAAGAGTAAAAACACACAAGAGATAAATGTAGAGAAATCAAGAAGCACCAAATGGATTATTAACATTTGTAACATTCAACACATTTCAAAATGTTTCCAAATTCTTCTTGAATCAACACATCCACATAATAAAAATTGTTTTGCGGAAATTTTGACTTTTGAAAGAGAGTCGCCACTTAATTTTGAAAAGGAATTAAGAAACCTTTATAAAAGTTACTTCAAACGATTCAAAACAGGAAAATCGTTTTAAGTTAGAGATTCTAGATAAGCGGTTCCTTTTAACGTTTTAGGAAAGTGTTAGGCACCTAAAACGTCCGCTAACTTGCGGTTATACGGACTGTTTGAAAATCGTCTTTTGATTAACTTCGAAAAGATTAATTTGTTGAAATAGTGATTTGATTTTTGTCAAAAAAAAAAAGACTTGTGTAAAATAGATTTAGGCGACTTAGTAGGGATTTTAACTAAGTTTAAATAAAACTAATAAACAAATAAACACATAAGAGGGGAAGGGAGAAGAAAGTAAAGGATTTAGGCCATTAAGCCCAAATCAACGAGACCTGTCCTAGTCTAGTTGGGCTTCCAACCCATTTCACCTGTCCTAAACTATTTTTCGAGCCTTTGGCTCGAGTCTTGCTCCACCTGTATTAAATACAACTTTGGCTTCGAGGCCAAAATGAATGAATAAATAAAAAGAAGACAATAATAAAAATTGAGACTTTTCAAGTCTTTTAGTGACCTCATCAATGGGTTTTGGCCCATTTTCCTTCTTTGTCTATCTTCTAGCACCCGCACGCCATGCAGTGGACCTTGGGTTTAAACTTCAAACTTGACTCGAAGGGGTGAGCCTCATTTACCCATTACGAAATGCAGGAGGAGAGGAGTCCATTTGGACTCGAGATATTTTTTTGCATGCAAAGTAAAGATAAAGAAATTAATATATGTTCAAGGCATAAAAGTGACATATTTCAAAGTAAAAGAAACTATCAAGAACCAATTTTTGAATGACAAGAATAAACACACTTGCACAAGAATGAGAGTCAACAAATAAAAAATGCAAAGCAAAAGTTTCACAATCATACTATGCATGAGTCAAAAATATCTAAATAATTTTATTTAGCCGCAAAAGTTTGAACTTTCTTATCATTTTGAAAAGACAACATGCGAACAAAGAAGAATAAACATCTTGGATGAAAAATAAAGCTGGCACTTCATATCTTATATGAGGGTTTTGAAATCCATTAAAATAATTAGTAAGCAAATGACAAATTTTTGACTTAACTAATTACTATTTTTATTAAGGCGCAACAAATAATAATAACTATTCTTCCAACATAAAATAAACAACTTTACATGCTAAAAAAAACATATCTACCAACAATAAGTTTAAACAAGACATGTGTATTGTTTTTCAAGTAAATATCTAAACTTTATCCAAAATAATCAAAGAATAAAGTAAAAAAAGAGAAACAATCAATATTATCTATTCTTTTAGACATAAAGGAAATAACTTTACATGCTAAAAACAAATATATCTACCAATAATAAGTTTAAACAAGACATGAGTATCGTTTTTCAAGTAAAGATCTAAACTTTATTCAAATAATCAAAGAATAAGGTGAAAAGGCAAAACATTCAACATTAATTATTCTTCTAAACATAAAGAAAATAACTTTACATACTAAAAATAAATGTATCCAACAACAATGAGTTTTAAAAAAGCATAAATACGTCTTTTAAGCAAAGATTGAAACTTTATCCAAAATAATTAAAGAATAAAGTCAAAAAAGGCACATACAACTATTGCTAGCTCATTTTTATATCATGAACATGAAAATAATTAGAATATCGATACCACAACGTCCTAGGGCCTTCAAGGCCATCTACAACATACAATCCCAACAAATAAAATTATATCTACGAACTACGAAGAAGAAAAAAAGATGAAGAGAAAAACGATAATAAAAACTAAAATAATAAAAAAAGAAAAAAAAGGTGTGTTTACCTTTTGGGGGGCAGCAAAACGAGACTACGAGCTTCGTTGGAATCAACCACCACCGAAAAACGTCGCCGGCAACTCAAAAATTTTGATTAGCCGATCAACTTTATGAAACAAAAATTTTTACTAAATCAAAATAACTATTTTTGCTCAAAAAGATTTTTCACCTTTCTAACCTTTTTTTTCTTCCTTCTCCCCTCCGCTCTCTACCAAAGTAGTGGTAGTATTTATAGGAGAGAATGGGGTATTTTTTTCCCTTTTCCACCAATGTGAGAGAAAAGTATTTATAGGAAAGGGTAGAGATTTATTTCTTGTCATCCACCAATGTGGGAGAAAAAACATTTTGGGGGGGTTTTGGAATGTAAAAATTAAAGATAAGGTGAGGTGAAAGATAATGTGGGGGGAAATAGTACAATATAGTACAATCTTTGAATTTAAAAATTGAAAAAGAACAAAGTTGGGGGGGGAATAGTACAATTTAAATTTATTTTTTGGTGGGAATTGGGTAAAAATTATGAGAGTTCTTGAGAATTTTGGGGTTATTTAAAATATAACCCCAATTGGAATTTAAAATTTAGCCATATTTATTTATTTTGACCAAATTAAAAATTAATTGACGAATTGCATTGCAATTATGACAAATTTTTAATTATGATCAAATCTAATAGAGTAGCTAAATTAAATTAAAATTCAATACGAATTAATACCTTTTTTTTATCCCGAGCTTCTTGATTTAATAAAATGAATGCATATTTATCCAAATAAATTATTTTTGAGAATAAATTATATTTAAATTAAGATTTTAATCATTTGAATTTGTTTTCAAGATAAGCCTTAATTAAATTCAATATTTTTAAAAATAAATATTTAAGTAACAAATTATATAATCTAGTATAACTGAACACGATAGTATATAATCGCTACTTAAAATGACAAAATCACGTACGAAAAATATTTTAAGTTTTTTTTATTTGGATGAAATAATTATTTTGGTTTATTAAAAACTGAAGAACCTCAGGATTAAATTTAGTCGTGGAGGGCAAAAATTAGGTGTCAACAAAAATAATAAATAATAATAATTATATTTTACTATATCACCCCTAATTAATTATTATGGTCATTTAAGCATTGTGCCACATAAGTTGAAATAGAAAAAATATTATAAATCATAGTGATAAAAAATTTAAATTATTTAAAAAATATAATTGGCTATGTCAACACAAAACTCTAGACAAAGAGAGTAACATATATTATGAAAAAATTATATAAAATGTATTATAAATTACAATATTTAACAACTTAAAATATCCAAAAACAATTTAATATGTTATATATTTCAAAAAAATTATATGAAAAATACTAGAAATCACAATAATTAACAAATTGAAAATTTAAAAGATATAAAATAATTGGTGGACTTTTAAAATTATATTAGTGTCATTAAAATTGGAATAGAAGAAAAGTATTATAAATCACAATAATTAAAAACTTAAATAATTTTTAAAATATAATTGACTATCAATGCCACAAAAATTTGGACAAGAAAAGTAATGTATATTAATTTGAAAATTATAAAAAAATATTATAAATTACAATAGCTAACAACTTAAATTATCTAAATACATATTAAAATAACATATGTTGAACTCATGCTAGATTCCGGATGAATCCTAGAAAACATATGCAATCCTTTGATTAAAAAAATTTATTTAAATATATGAAGATTGAAAAGATAAATAAATATCTTAATGTTGGACCCGTGCTGACACGAGCCATGCTCCTCTAGTAGAAATAGAAATATAGATGATAGAAACAGGCCAGCAAATGTATATATAAATAAATTCTTTTTGACATCTTGGGAAAATGTTTCACCAGGCACAAAAGTCTGAATTGAACAATGGTGCAAATTGCATTTAAACTTTAACTCTTAAAGAGTTACCAGAGACATTTCTAGCTGCACTTCGGTATGCTAGAAATTTTAATTTTAGACAGTCTCTTATGGGTTCAATTGAATCCATTGTAGCCTATGGTCCAATATATTTTAACGCAGCTAAATTTGCAATTATCTTTGACTAATATGAATATTCTTGATGCTTTGACTTTAAATATAAAAACTCATGGTTATAATTATGTCCCTAATTCTGAGTTAATTTGTCTTTCTCACAGAATTTATTACAAATTATTGTCTACTCTGAACCTCAGATGCAAACTGATAGATGATGCATCAAATCAGACTTTATTGGCCGAAACAAACTTCGCAAGATCCAAGGTCACCACAAGGAAACCTATAAGATGGGATAAAATTGAATTCCCCGAAACATGGATCTTAAATTCGCTTATTTCTTCGAATCAAGTCACGAATGATGTGACAAACTCTGAGTTATCCCATGTAACTCAAAATCCATATGGAAGGATTTGTCTTCAATTTGACAACAAATCCACGGTTCATAACCGACATTCCTTTTCAATGACCAAATTATTACCTACTATGCATCATATCTCCTATTGAACCAGTTTATGGTCCAGCTAGGAATCGTGCAATATCTTTACATACTATTGATTCTACATCTATACCTGAATCTACACGCTTTGTAGAAAAAATTAAAATCAATCCTAAAACAAATATTATTCAAAATAGTGATAATACTCTGATAGGGATAACCCTACTCCTTCTGAAATGGAGTTTGATGTTAATAGTGTTTAATATGATTCCACACCAAATTGATTTTATTCCTAGTTCCCAGGTAAGGAGTTATATTAAAAAAGAATTTTTAATAAAAAATAAAATCGATATAGAATTTGGTTCTTTGTGACTTATAGTCCAAACGAACTAAATAATATTTCTCAAGAATTTTATAAGATGTGTGCATTGCATAATCAGATTGTGTGCTTTGTGCCGTGGTTTATAAGCATATTTTTGCCATTATATGTTAGGTATTGGAAAGATCTTATCAAGATGTGAGTGGTAATATTCTTCAAACTATTTACCCTCCCCAATCACCTTTTGTATTGCCTAATAATATGGGTATTACTTTTTCTGCATTCCAAAAATTCATTGATAATGAAATTGGTAAAGTAACTGTTGTAGATATAAATAATTTGATTGCTCAGAACAATTATTTGAGTCTTCATGTGAAAGTTTTGGGAGAACATATTTCTTCTCTTGATAAAAAACTTGATGAATTGATTGAGATGGTAAAAGAGCTTGGTGTTAGTCCAAAGTCATCTGATATTGTTTCTACTTCGAAAAGTAAGAAGGAAGACTTGACAATTAGGCCTTGTATTCAGAGGCCTCTAGATATTGAGTGATTTGAAAATTTTCTCCCATAGAAGAATTGGAAGAATTATTTGATAAAAAGTTTTTCAGTTTAAATATCAAACCCATTGATTTGTCTAATGTTTTTGTTGATAGCATAGAATCTACTCTAGATATGGGAAATGAAATCAACTTTGAACTCAATAGGCTTAGAGGTATGGTTAGTAAGCAACCGGGGAAAAATATGCTGATATACCCCGCATGACTTCTAACTATTATCCGCATCCAACTCCTTAAGATGTTCAGATAGAGGAAAGAGATTAAATCAGAATAATACGTCGTATAACAGAGATGCAATTTATGAATAGAACTTTGATGGCTTATTGAAGACAATTATCTGTCCTTGTTCATCGAATTTTAATGTATTCTACTATAGCAAAAGCTACAACATCTGCCGAGAATCGTCAAAGACGTACAGATGCAATTATTTGTAAAATGATTATTGCTAATTTTACAGGCCAACTTCGTGGCTGGTGGGACAATTTCTTAGATAATGATAAAAGAAATACTATATTCGAAGCTACAAATTCCATCCCTGGTGTTGATAACCCAGGAAGGGCATTACCCGCGGGTAAAGAAGATACTGTTTATACTCTTAGGCTTACTATCATTGAATATTTTGGAGGTAGATTTACCTATCAATATGAAAATACTCGAACACTCTTAAATGGTCTTAGATGTAGGACCTTAGGGGAATTTAGATGGTATAAAGACACCTTTCTAAGAAGGGTCATGGATTTACCCGAAAGTAAGTATGAACATTGGAAGGCGAAGTTCATAGATGGTCTTCCTCTCCTATTTGCTGAAAGGGTTAGAAAAGAGCTTAGGGGATCAAGTTCCTATGGTGAAATATCATATGAAAATTTTACTTATGGTCAGCTTATAGCAGCGTGTACTCAGCAAGGTTTAGCTTTGTGCAATAAGTTAAAATTGGCTAGACAAATTAAGCTTGATAATCTTAAAGAAAAATCCCAATTAGGAGATTTCTGTGAGCAATCTGGTATGGATAAACCAGCTTCTTCTTCTCAGGGAAAAGGTTAGAAGAAAATTTTCATTTTTAATCTCTCTCTCTAATCAAAGTTTTCTCCTCCTCTCTCTTGTGTAACATAGTTCAAGGTTTGAATAAAGGGGGTAATAGCTGCCATTGTTTACTATTCTGGGCTTGCATCTGGCCAGTTTTAAGGTATTTAATTCTTTAGCTTTTACATACTTTAATACTTTTTTTCCCTCTCCAGTCGTGACTATGTCCAGCTAAAAATATTTTCATATCTATGCTAGAGATCTAACTTCTCTTACTTAGTAACTATGAAAGATCCAGACTCTATCAAAATATGAAGGAATTTTTCTATAGTTTCTTGACTTGGTTCCGAAATAGTTGTACAGTCGAAATTAGTACTCCTTATGTTGGCTTTGTCTTAGTGACTACGTCTTGCAAGCCATGACTTTTAAGCCCGTGATAATGAAGAAAAGGGCATCTCTCTTCATAGTTAGAATCGCTAGACACATGAGCTCATTCTAAGTATGTATTAATCTTTTTACAGGCCCCTTGTTCGGGTAACAAAAATTTTTCATGCAGTCATTAAGATATTTGAAATTCTTTTATATTTCGGTTGGTGCCTCGGTTGATTTTCCAACTAGGCTTTTCGATATTAGTTAATAGGTCTGGTTGATCTGGTGGATTACCGCCCGTCTGTCCGATCCTGTTAAAAGGTATTAGAGCCTAGGAACTTTCATAGTAATTATGTAATAGATCTAAAGTCTTTGGCATAGATATGAAGTTTTTAAAATACGATGGATATGGGTGAAGTTAGTATGAAAAGTACTAAACTTGAAGAGGTAGATATACCTCTAAATCTTGATTTATTAAATAAATAGACTATCCCCAAGGTGGATATAAAAACCATTTATGAATATGGTTTCTTTGATAAAGTGCTTTATAAGCAAATCATAAAAACTACTGAACAATCTTTAGCATTAAATTCAGATGAGCAGACTATTAGACAGTTAAGTTAACGTGATATTGAGATGTATAAACGTCATTATAATTTTATGCATATAGGAATGGTGCAAATTGCATTTAAACCTTTAACTCTTAAAGAGTTACCAAAGACATTTCTAGCTGCACTTCGGGATGCTAGAAATTTAAATTTTAGACAGTTTCTTATGGGTTCAATTGAATCCACTGTAGCCTATGGTCCAGTATATTTTAACATAGCTAAATTTGCAATTATCTTTGACTGATGTGAATATTCTTGATGCTTTGACTTTAAATATAAGAACTCATGGTTATAATTATGCCCCTGGTTCTGAGTTAATTTGTCTTTCTTATAGAATTTATTACAAATTATTGTCTACTCTAAACCCCAGATGCAAACTGATAGATGATGCATCAAATCAGATCTTATTGGTCGAAACAAACTTTGCAAGATCCAAGGTCACCACAAGGAGACCTATAAGATGGGTGAAATTGAATTTCCCAAAACATGGATCTTAAATTTGGTTATTTCTCCTAATCAAGTCATGGATGATATGACAAACTCTGAGTTATCGCATGTAACTCAAAATCCAGATGGAAGGATTCGTCTTCAATTTGACAACAAATCCACGGTTTATAACCTACATTCCTTTTCTATGCCCAAATTATTGCTTGCTATGTATCATATATCTCCTATTGAACTAGTTTATGGTCCAGCTAGGAATCGTGCAACATCTCTACATACTATTGATTCTGCATCTATACCTGTATCTACACGCTTTGTAGAAAAGATTAAAATCTATCCTAAAGCAAATATTGTTCAAGATAGTGATAATATCTCTGACAGGGATAACCCTACTCCTTCTGAAATGGAGTTTGATGTTAACAGTGTTTAATATGATTCCATACCAAATTGATTTTAGTCCTGGTTCCCAGGCAAGGAGTTATATTAAAAAAGAATTTTTCAATTAAAATGAAATCGATTTAGAATTTGGTTCTTTGAGACTTATAGTCCAGACGAACTAAATAATATTTCTAAAGAATTTTATGAGATATGTGTATTGCATAATCAGATTGTGTGCTTTGTGTCGTCGTTTATAACCATATTTTTGCCATTATATGTTAAGGTATTGGAAAGATTTTATCAAGATGCGAGTGGTAATATTCTTCAAACTATTTACCCTCCCCAATCACCTTTTGTATTGCCTAATAATACGGGTATTACTTTTTCTATATTCAAAAAATTCATTGATAATGAAATTGGTAAAGTAACTGTTGCAGAAATAAATAATCTGATTGCTCAGAACAATTATTTGAGTCTTTATGTGAAAGTTTTGGGAGAACATATTTCTTCTCTTGATAAAAAAACTTGATGAATTGATTAAGATGGTAAAAAAGCTTGGTGTTAGTCTAAAATCATTTGATATTTCTTCTACTTCGGAAAGTAAGAAGGAAGACTTGATAACTAGGCCTTGTATTCAGAGACCTCTAGATATTGAGGTATTTGAAAAATTGTCTCCCATAGAAGAATTGGAAAAATTACTTGATAAAAAGTTTTTCGGTTTAAATATCAAACCCATTGATTTGTCTAATGCTATTGCTGATAGCATAGAATCTACTCCAGATATGGGAAATGAAATCAACTCTGAACATAATAGGCTTAGAGGTATGGTTAGAAAGCAACCGGGGAAAAATATGCTGATATACCCCGCATGACTTCTAACTATTATCCGGATCCAACTCCTCAAGATGTTCTAATAGAGGAAAGAGATTGGAATCAGACTAATACATCGTATAGCGGAGATGTAATTTATGAATGAAACTTGGATGGCTTATCTGAAAGACAATTATCTATCTTTGTTCATCGAATGTTAATGTATTCTACTATAGAAAAAGCTACAACATCTGCCGAGAATCGTCACAGATGTACAAATGCAACTATTTATAAAATGATTGTTACTGATTTTACTGGCCAACTTCGTGGCTGGTGGGACAATTTCTTAGATAATGATAAAAGAAATGTTATATTCGAAGCTACATATTACATCCCTGGTGTTGATAACCTAGGAAGAGCATTACTTGCGGGTAGAGAAAATGTTGTTTATACTCTTATGCTTACTATCATTGAGCATTTTGGAGGTAGATTTACCAATCAATATGAAAATACTCAAACACTCTTAAATGTTCTTAGATGTAGGACCTTAGGATAATTTAGATGGTATAAAGACACCTTTATTAGCAGGGTCATGGATTTATCCGAAAGTAAGTATGAACATTAGAAGGCAAAGTTTATAGATGGTCTTCCTCCTCTATTTGCTGAAAGGGTTAGAAAAGAGATTAGGGGCTCAGGTTCCTATAGTGAAATATCCTATGAAAATTTTACTTATGGTCAGCTGATAACAGTCTGTACACAGCAAGGTTTAGCTTTGTTGTAATACCCCAAGACCCCATCCCGAGACGTCACACGGTGCTTAAGGCCACACGCGGCCTTAAGCTAACCCTCTAAGCGTGTCTTCACTTCTATAACTCACTATGACAATAATAATGCTGTAATAAGGAAGAATAATCATGTCATGAACATACTGGAATACAAAGAAATACTGTTTTGTACAAACAAATACTGAAATTCTGTACGTACTGGTACTCTAGTCTGACAAAGCCTTTACTACATAAGACTGAGGAGCCATTGGGACAGATCCTCCAACTGACTCGTACTGAACTGAAAGGCAACAACCATCTATTAATAAGACAAAATTAGAGACATTGGTCCTCAAACCATGAGGACTCACCAAATGTAGAAATATAGATAAAGGTACTCAAAGATCACTGTCGCTGCTGAGACTGAGCACCCGAACCTACATCACGAGGAAATGTAGAACACAGAAGAGTATGGGAATCAATACTTGGGAATGTACTGAGTATGTAGGGGTGTATGCAACATTTTTAAATAATATCATAAATATAAAATAAAATCATGCATGCTGACAATGATGAGTTTCTTCGCTTGAATTTCCTGAAACATAATTTCCATAAATCATCAATAATAACACATGCTTCATAAATCTTATAAATCATTGGACTCAAATCAAACTCTTTGACTCATGACTTAGACTGACTCGGTAACTCAAGGAACTTAGATCATTATGGACTTGGGAATTTCTTATAACTGACATAAACTAAATCATGTGAACTGCATAGATTCCAATGTTTTGCCCTCCTAAGGAAATAACCCCACATTAGCGGGAGTGTCGTACTCTTACTAGGGAGTACAACCTCAATTTTGTTATCACAATCTCATACTCGGCCTCTGGCCCACAATTATCAATATCAATCCTACGATGGCATGTAGTTTCAGGGAAATACCACATTTCCCGCTCGGTGCTAAATACTCCTCCCAGACTCAGCTCAGAACACGTTAGGAAATCCACCTTAACCAATATCAACTCATGGGTCTATCATAGAGACCAAAACATAAATATATCTCATCTATAAATTATATACAACTGTGGATTCCTAACTCGACTTAAAATCAAAACAATTTTTCTCAACATCAAGTGTATTGCTCATCAAATCATGTCAAATGTCAAAACTTTAGAAAGACATCAAAAGACTTATTCTTGACTTTCAGTCCCAAATATCAATATATATATTCAATAATCAACATTTCATAAAAAAGCTTGAATCATGACACTTATCTCAAATCATTTAGAAATCATCAATACGTAATAATAATATGTATCTCATGGCATAAATCCTCAATTTAAGAAATATGATGGTAAATAAATCATAATAACAAACTTAATCAACTCAAATATCGTAATTCATCAATAAAGTAATTTGGGCGTAATCCCACTTGCAAAGATCATGAAATTCCCATAGTAAAAATCAATTCTTTGGGCACAAGAATGAAAGGATATTCTTGTTCAAGCCCCACATACCTTGGATTATAAATTTGAGAATAAGAGACTTGATTGTAACTTATTTCTCGCACTTTTAGGCTAAGATTCTTGATGCCTTTGACTTGGGGAACTTAATTCTTGAACAACTTAGAGAAATCTATGGAAGATTCTTGAATTTCTTGGAGATGATTTGGATTTGGAAAAGAGAAACCCTAGTTCTCTAGATATTTCTTAGAAAAGATTGAAGAGAAAATGAATGACTCTTCTCTACTTGGATATATATAAGACCAAAAAGGGGAAGAAATGACCAAAATGCCCTTTTAAAAATAAGGTAAAAACTGTCGATCGGGGTCTATGACAGTCGAACTGACGGTCTGTCAGAGCAACTGACGGTCCACCAGATCCTCCATCACTTGAGTGCCAAAACTGGGACGTTCTTCCTCAACGTAACGGTCGAAGTGACGATCCATCAAGAAACTGATGGTCCACCAGATCATCCATCACTCGGGGGCCAGAAATGGGATATTCTACCTCAACTTGATGGTCCCCTTAACGGTTCGTCAAATTTTTAGCATCCCACTATTTTGGCCGTTGCACGATGGCCAGAAAAAGGGGTTACTGCCTTGTCTTGATAGGACAACTGACGGTCCACCAAGGACTTGGCAGTCCTTCAGGTTTACCGTCAGGCCTGGGCGATTCCGACATTGCTTAGTAAAACGGCCATAACTTCCCCGTCTGATGTCGGATTTTGATGAAATTGATATCGATGGAAATCTTATTCAATGATCTACATGAACAAAAGTAGAAATTAGAGAATTACAACAAAACATAAACATCAATCACTTTGGAATCCACCTCTATCCACTCAAAAGACAGATTTAGGCTTAAGGAACGATCGGGGTATTACATTTTTGCAATGAGTTAAAATTGGCTAGAAAAAATAAGCTTGATAAGCTTAAGGAAAAATACCAATTAGGAGATTTTTGTGAGCAATTTGCATTCCGCATTTCTTCTTTTTGGTAAAAATTCAATTATATCCCCCAATTATAATTGGTACCCCTTTTATAAATGCAATCTATCCTTATACTCATATTAATGCTAAAGGATTTACTGCTACTTATAAAATTAAAAAAATATCTTACCCTTTTGTTATGGATCCTATAACTAGTGATATAAATGCTTTAATTGATATGAAACAAAAACATGTGAACTTTTTACATCTTGAAATGTTTAGCATGAATATTAGTGATACCATGAAATCTGCTAAGGTACAAGAGAAAATAAAAATAATCTCCGAACAATTGATTGTTGATATATGTGTTGATCACCCCAATGCTTTTTGGAATCGTAAACAACATATTGTAACTCTTTCATATGAAGACGATTTCTGTGAGGACAAGATCCCAACGAAATCAAGACCCTACCAAATGAATGCAGAGTTAGTCAAATTCTGCAAAAAAGAGATTGATTATCTCTTAGAAAAGGGTCTAATAAAATATTCTAAATCACCATGGTCTTTTACTGCATTTTATGTGAATAATGCGGCTGGAAAAGAACGTGGTATGCCGAGGTTAGTAATTAATTATAAACTTCTTAATAAATGTTTGAAATGGATTAGATACCATATTCCAAATAAAAAAGATTTAGTGTCCAGATTATTTAATGCTAATATATTTTCTAAATTTGATTTAAAATCTGATTATTGGCAAATTCAGATATTTAGAGAGCACACTTATAGAACTATTTTCAATGTCCCATTCGTTCAATTTGAATGGAATGTGATGCCTTTTGGATTAAAAAATGCTCCTTCTGAATTCCAGAAAATAATGAATGACATTTTTAATCCATATATGGATTTCATTATTGTTTATATTGATGATATTCTGGTGTTTTCAAAAACATTAGAATTACATTTTAAATATCTTGATATGTTTAAAAAGATTGTGATACAAAATGGTTTGGTGATATCTAAACCAAAAATGAGTTTATTCCAGACAAGTATTTGATTTTTAGGTCACAATATTTGTCGAGCAAAGATAGTCCCTATTCAATGTTCTATTGATTTTGCTGATAAATTTTATGATGTTATCACTGGTAAAACCCAATTATAAAGATTCTTAGGAAGTTTGAATTATATATTCCCATTTTATGAGAATTTGTCAAGAGATTTAGCTCCCTTATATGATAGATTAAAAAAGGGTTTTCAAGGTCCCTGGACTAATAATCATACAAACCTTGTAAAACATATTAAGCAACGTATACTATCACCCACTCAGAATGCGTGGAGGATGGAAGGAAGGACGTGGATGTAGACGAGGACGTGGTGATGCAACTGTGTGTAGAGGGGGTGTAATACCCCAAAAAATGCAAATAAATATTAGCGCCATATTTCAAGCTTATGCATAGTACATCATGGTTCTTTGGTAGTTTCATGATCAAGTTTGATGTCAATTAAGGTCTTAAATACGTCCTAGCTATTACGCGAATCAAAACATTCCTTACCGATTGAATTCTTAGGAAGGATATTGGTATAGTCAATTTCAAATGAGCATATCTCTCGTTATACTATGAATTTTTGAGTCATGACCCACCAATATATAGATAATTAAATTATCTTTCCAAAGTTACCAATTTCGTCCAAATCTGATATAGGAGCAAAAAGTTATACCTATTTTACTCTAGCATGTTAGCCTGGCAACTAAGTAATGACATGAGCTGAGGACTTATCACATATCTGACGACTTATCAGCTAATGTCGTCAGCCTTAGGTAGAAAGTCATAAATTCCAGCATCAAGTGACGACATGAGCTAATGGCTTATCACATATGTGACGATATCAGCCGTAGAATTCAGCATTTTCCAAACGGTTTTGGAGGGGTATTTTGGTATTTTTCCTTCAACCCAAAGCTCCATAAACACAGAAGTCAGCCTTCATTTCACTAAAATACATTATTTTCTCTCAAATTATCTTAAGAACAAGAAAAGGAGTTTTCAATTCAAGATCCAAATCTCAAGGATTCTTCCATCAATCTTCCCAAATCAAGTATCAAGGTATGTCATGTGTTGATTCATGGGTCTCTTTCACCCATGAAGCTCAAGAATCTCTTTTCAAAATTCAAGATTTGTGTATTGATGAATGTGCATGATTTGAATTGAATTGAAATTCATGTTTATGTTGTTGTGGGGGGTTTTGATTCATGTTTTAAATTACATATTCCAATGATTGACCCTAGTATATGAAGATTTGCATAATAATCATGATAAACTCCCTTCAATTTACAAGTTGATTGATGTATCCATGATTATTAGATGTGTTAATGATGGTATAACCGAAGCATGCTACCCATGTCTTTAACTAAATGCCTATGTGAAAGAAAAGTGCCATACTAGTATAATAATATGAAATCTCCATTCATGTACAAGTTTATGCACATCAAGTGTTTGATGAAATGTCTTAGTCAATGAAGTATGGATATATGTGTAGCCATTGTGGTGCTTTAGAACTTTTACTTCATGAAATCTCAAACTTATTGTATTATGGATTGTGAGGTTGGTCATGTATTCAAGAAAGTCATGCTTTGTCAGTTTCTTTCCATCGAGTCCTGGGGGTACTTGTACCCAAAAAATATAGCTGTGTGCCTAGAGTTAGTGTTATGTTTTCATGATATCCTTAGTCAAGCCATGATCCATAAAACTCCGTCAGTCATGTGACTCAGGAAAACTCAGTAATACAGTAATCTCAGTATTATTTCGTCAGTCAATGGAAACTCAGTTAATTTAGTCCAGTTTAGTTCAGTAATCCATGTTCAGTGTCTATTCAGATGGGAGTAGGAATTAGCACTAAGTGAACCCAAAGATGGTAACACACACTGTCAGATGAGGGTGCGATTCTTAGAAGTCATCCTTGCATTCCAAAACTATGTAGCCAATATAGGTTGAGACATCAACACTGTCAGATGAGGGTTGTTGAGGTGGATAAAAACTGTCAGAGGAGGGTCCCACCATTCTCTTTTGGGGACACTATCAGATGAGGGTCACCCACAGCTTATCCTTACTAGTGGGGCAGTATTGACACCCTTCCAATTGGGTTTACAGATTAGTCCCTAACAGAGCTATATTGCGTTATATGTTGCATGTCTGTTAGATGACTACTTCCCACAGTTTCAATTATAGATCAAGACTATCAGATACTATCATTCAATATCAGTAATAGAAGTCAGATAGTTCTACAGATAGTTCTATAGAATTCAGGACTATCAGATTCAGTAATCATGTTGTCACGAACTCAGTTACAGTTATTATGTATTCACGCATGTATTCTCACAACGTTGTTCAGTCAGTTAGTATAGTTCATGCATGTGAACCCTTTGCATTAAGCCTACCTCACATGCATACCAGTATATTCAATCATACTGACGCATTTATGCTATGGTGTTTTATACCATAGGTTCAGAAGCACGAGCTCCAGAGTATCAGTAGAATTCCAGTACTCAGTAGTCAGAGTCAGCAGTGAGTCCTCATCCTTTGAGGACATGATCATTATCTTATCATTTTAATACTTAGTTTATTTCAGTAGTTAGAGTTAGTTGGGTACATGTCCCATCAACTCTTTATTCAAACAGTTAGAGGCTTTTCAGACTATCATGTTCAGTTAGTTTATTAGTTTGTTTTGGGTATTTTATACCCCACACAGATGTTATATTTTATTAGATATTGTGTCTCAGTTTTGAACCTTACATCCTTACAATCTTTATTTCCATATTTACACAGTATATTATGCAGTGTTCAAGTACAGATATCTGTCATGGGTTAGCTTGTGGTCCTTCGGATTCATGAGCACCATGTAGCATTATAGGTGCCAGATTCGGGGCATTACAAACTTGGTATCAGATCCAGGTTCAATAGTATCCTAGAAAGTCTGAAAGCCGCATCTAGTAGAGTCTTCTGCATGGGTGTGTTGCGCACCACATTTATGTGCAGGGGGCTATAAGATATTTTAAGAACAGTTTTCCTTCTTTCAGTATTCATGTCATGCCAGTGAGCATAATCTCAAGCTAATCTCTCAGTCTAATCCATTTCTCCCTTTCTTCTACAGAACATGCCTTCTAAAAGAAGAAACAGGAATCAACCAGCCCCTCAGCCTAAAGATACTTTAGGAGAACATGTTTCTCATGCAGAGTTTAGAGCTGCATTCACTACTCTTTCTCAGTCAGCTACTGCTCAGAATGAATGACCAACTATCATTTTGGCCAACCCAGTGGCTAATTTAGCTGCAGCCAGGATTTTAGACTTCACCCGAATGAATCCTCCATCCTTTCTTAGGTCTAAGCCAGATGAGGACCTTTAGGAATTCATCGATTAGGTTCAGAAGGCTATAGACATCATGGGGGTTACTCCTAGTGAGAGTGCTGAGCTAGCTGTTTATCAGTTGTTGGATGTTGCCCACAATTGGTATAAGCAGTAAAAGTCAGAAAGGTCAGTTGATGCAGGACCTATAGAGTGGGAGGAGTTTGTCACCGCATTCTTAGAGAGGTTCTTTCCCCTAGAGCTAAGAGAAGCTAAGGTGTTAGAATTCATCCACCTCAGGCCGAGCAATATGATGGTGAAAGAGTATTCTCTTAAGTTTACTCAATTATCCAGATATGCCCCTCATGTGGTTGCAGATAACAGGGCCAAGATGAGCAAGTTTATTTCTGGGGTGATTGATAGTGTGGTCAACGAGTGTAGGTCTGCGATGTTGATTAGTGATATGACTTTAGCCAGGCTTATGAATCATGCTAAACAGATAGAGGAGAAAAATATTAAGATGAGGGAGAAGCAGAATAAGAGAGCAAGGATAGGTAGTTTTAACTTTGCCCAACCTAAATTAGAAGGAGAAAACCGTTCTCAGTTTCATCTTAAGTCATAACTTCCAGCTCTTTTTTCTGCTAGTGCTCCAGCTCCTAAGTTTTGGGATGGTAATAGAGATAGGGTGCTAGGCCCTAAGTCTCAGGGAAGTATCAGCAATGCCTGAACTAATCCCCTTTGCCAGACTTATAGTAAGAACCATAAGGGTATTTGCAGAGATGGTAACGATGTCTATTTCAGATGTGGAAAGCCAGGCCACAGAGTCAGAGATTGTCCCAGTCAGGTTATCATGGTCAACAGAACCATTCCTCAGCTCAGTCCAATTGCCCAAATTAATAGGGTGACACTTCCAGTGCTACTAGTGGGCAACGCCCAAACAGACTTTATGCTTTCCAATCCTGACAGGATCAGTAAAATTCTCCTGATATGGTTACCGATACGTTACAGATCTTTCACTTGCATGTTTACACTTTGCTAGATCCAGGTGCTTCCTTGTCTTTTGTTACTCCTTACATAGCAGGCGATTTCAAAACCAGTCCTGAAATTCTAGTAGAGCCCTTTTAAGTATCTACCCAGTAGGTAAAACTATCATAGCTCGACGGGTATATAGGAACTGTCCGATTATTATATTTCAAAAAGTCATTTTAGCAGACTTAGTCAAATTAGAGATGAATGATTTTGATGCCATTCTCGGCATGGATTGGCTTCACTCCTGCTATGCCATAGTCGACTGCAGAAATAGAATAGTCCAGTTCTGGTTTCTGAATGAAGCCATCCTAGAGTGGAGGGGTAGTCTATTAGATAAGGGGTTCATCAGGCCCAGCGTGTCCCCATGGGGCACACTAGTCTTATTCGTGCACAAGAAAAATGATTCTCTCAGAATGTGCATTGATTACAATCAGCTCAATAAAGTCATGGTCAAGAACAAGTATCCACTTTCCCTGTATTGATGAATTGTTTGACCAACTTCAGGGCGCCAGCTATTTCTCTAAGATAGACCTCAGATCAGGCTATCATCAGCTCAGAGTCAGGGAATGTGATGTTTTGAAAATAGCTTTCTGAACTCGGTATGGTTACTTTGAATTCCTAGTCATATCCTTTGGTCTTACTAATTACCCAGAAACTTTCATAAACTTGAGGGATTTTCTTCTATTGCATCCCCTATGTCTAGATTGACTCAGAAGAAGGTCAAGTTTCAATGGTCAGATCCTTGCAAGATGAGTTTTCAGGAGCTGAAGACTCGACTCACCTCAGCTCCAGTCCTAGCTCTTCCAGATGGTTCAGATGAGTTCGTAGTATATTTTGATACATCCAAAGTAGTTTTAGGTTGTTTCCTCATGCAGCATGGTAAGGTCATAGACTACGCCTCCAGATAGCTTAAACCCCATGAGAAGAGTTATCTGACTTATGATCTTGAGTTAGCAGCCGTAGTATTTGCCTTAAAGATTTGGAGGCATTATCTATACGCTGTTCATGTAGATGTGTTCACAGACCATAAGAGCCTTCAGCATGTATTCTCTCAGAAAGATCTTAACCTCCGCTAGAAAAGGTGGTTATAGCTCTTGAAAGATTACAACATGAGTGTCCTTTATCATCCGAGCAAGGCCAACATAGTGGTCGACGCTCTCATTAGACTGTCTATGGGTAGTGTTGCTCATGTTGAGGACAGTAAGAAGAAGTTAGCTCAGAAAGTTCATCAGCTTGCCAGACTAGGTGTTCACTTAGTCGATACAGAGGAGGGTGATTTATGGGTTCAGAGTAGTTCAAAATCATCTCTAGTTTTTGAGGTAAAAGAAAAGTAAGATAGAGATCCCAATATGGTCAAGTTGAAAGAGTCAGTCAAGGATTAGAAGGTTGAGGTTTCCTCCTGGGAGGAGATGGTGTTCTGTATTGTTAGGGTCGTCTGTATGTTCCAGGTGTACATAACTTAAGGCAGGGAATTCATACAGAAGCACATGGTGCATGCTACTCTATTCATCCAGGGGCCATAAAGATATACCGCAACTTATAGGAGATCTATTGGTAGAGTGGGATGAAAAGAGATGTTGCAGAGTTTATGGCTAAGTGCTCCACATATCAACAGGTTAAGATAGAGCATCAGAAGGCTAGTGGTCCTATGCAAGAGTTCATTATTCCCAGCTAGAAATGGGAAGTAGTGAGCATGGAATTTGTGATGGGTTTGCCATGTACTCACCATCAACATGATTTAGTGTGGGTCATTGTAGACAGGATGACCAAATCAGCTCATTTCCTTCCAGTTCATACCTCTTATTCAGTTGAGGACTATGTCAAACTCTATATTAGAGAGTTGGTCAGATTACATGATATTCCATTATCTATTATTTTAGACAGAGGTACCCAGTTCACCTCTCACTTATAAAAAGCATTTCAAAAGGGTCTTGGTACCTAAATTCATCTCAGTATAGCCTTTCATCCCTAGATAGATGGTTAAGCAGAAAGGACCATTCAGACCTTGAAGGATATGCTAAGGGCGTGTGCAATTGATTTCAAGGGAAGTTGGGATGACCACTTACCTTTGATTGAGTTTGCATACAACAACAACTATCATTCCAGTATTCAGATGGCTCAATTCGAAGGTCTCTACGATAGGAGATGTGGATCTTCAGTCAGTCGGTTCAAAGTTAGTGAGGCCTCAGTCATAGGTCCTGACTTGGTATTCGATGCCTTAGAAAAAGTTCAGTTGATCAGAGAGAGACTTTGAGTTGCTCAGAGCCAATAGAAGTCTTATGTAGCTATATGTCGAAAGGATCTCGAGTTTGAAATTGGTGACTTTGTCTATCTAAAGATCTCTCCCATGAAGGGAGTGAAGAGATTCGGTAAAAAGGGAAAGCTTAGTCCTAGATATGTCAGTCCTTTCAAAATTCTCAGTCACTTCAGCAAAGTAGCTTATGATCTCGCATTATCTTCAGATCTAGCCTCATTTCACATAGTCTTCCATGTCTCTTTGCTCAAGAAGTGCATAGGTGGCCCAACAGATATAATCCCTATTCAGAGCATAGATGTTCAGAATAGTCTCTCTTGTGAAGAAATTCCTGTCGAAATCCTTGACTATCAAATTTGTAGACTAAGGAAGTCCCTCTAGTCAAAGTTCTTTGATGGAATCAGTCCGTTGAGGGAGCTACTTAGGAAGAAGAAGCAGACATGCAAACCAAGTACCCTCACTTCTTCTCTGCAAACTCAGACTCAGCTCAAGGTAATAATTTTCCTTAAGCTTATTCAGTTTCATGTTCAGATTTCCATTATAAACTTGGTACCAAGTACCATTACATATTAAGTCATACATTCATGTGTCAACTCAGTCATGTATTCATGCATCAGATATGCATGTTCAATATGATAAAACCAGCTTATTAGTCATGTCAGTCATGAAATCATTCTTCAGTTGTGCATGTCTAGTATGTACTTTCAGTTATCATTTCTCTTAGTCTAATCAGTCTTATTTGAGGATGAATGTTCCCAAGGAGGAGATATTATAATACCCTGAAAAATACAAATCAATATTAGTTCCATATTTCAAGCTTATGAATAGTACATCATTGTTATTTGGTAGTTTCATGATCACGTTTGATGTTAATTAAGGTCTCAAATATGTCCTAGCTATTAGGCGAATCAAAACATTCCTTACCGATTGAATTCTTGGAAAGGATATTGGTATAGTCAACTTCAAAAGAGCATATATATCATTATACTACTAGTTTTTGAGATCATAACCCACCAACAGATATATAATATAATTAGCTTTCCAACGATACCAATTTCTCCCAAATCCGATATCGTAGCAAAAAGTTATACCCATTTTACTCCAGCATGTTAGCCTGACAACTAAGTGACGACATGAGCTGACGGTTTATCACATATCTGACAACTTATTAACTAATGTTGTCAGCCTTAGGCAAAAAGTCATAAATTCCAGCATCAAGTGACAACATGAGCTGACGGCTTATCACATATATGATGACATCAGCCCAATGTCGTCAGCCGTATAATTCAACATTTTCCAAATGGTTTTGAAGGGATATTTTGGTATTTTCCCTTCACCCTAAAGCTCCATAAACACTGAATTCAGCCTCCATTTCACCAAAATACATTCTTTTCTCTCAAATTCTCTCAAGAACAAGAAGAGAGGTTTCCAATTCAAGATCCAAATCTCAAGGATTTTTCCATCAATCTTCCCAAACATAAAGCTCAAGAATCTCTTTTTGAAATCTAAGATTTGTGTATTGATGAATGTTCATGATTTAAATTGAATTAAAATTCATGTTCATGTTATTGTGGGGTTTTGATTCATGTTTTAAATTACATATTCCAAGGATTGACCCTAGTATATGAAGATTTGCATAATAATTATGATAAACCCCGTTCAATTTACAAGTTGATTGATGTATCCATGATTATTTGATGTGTTGATGATGGTATAATCGAAGCATGCTCACCATGTATTTGACTAAATGCCTATGTGAAGGAAAAGTGCCATACTAGTATAATAATATGAAATCTCCATTCATGTACAAGTTTATGCACGCCAAGTGTTTGATAAAATGTCTTAGTCAATGAAGTATGTATATATGTGTAGCCATTGTGGTGCTTTAGAACTTGTACTTCATGAAATCTCCAACTTATTGTATTATGGATTGTGATGTTGGTCATGTATTCAAGAAAGTTATGCTTTGTCAGTTTCTTCCCATCGAGTCCTGGGGGTACTTGTACCCGCAAAATATAGTTGTGTGCTTAGAGTTAGTGTCATGTTTTCACGATATCCTCAGTCCATCCATGATCCATAGAACTCAGTCAGTCATGTGACTCAGGAAAGCTCAGTAATACAGTAATCTCAGTACTATTCCATCAGTCAACGAAAACTCAGTTAATTTAGTCAGTTCAGTTCAATAATCCATGTTCAGTGTCTATTCAGATGGGAGTAGGAATTAGCACCTAGTGAACCCAAGGATGGTAACACACACTGTCAGATGAGGGTGTGATTCTTAGAAATCATCTTTTCATTCCAGAACTATGTAGCCAGCCTAGGTTGAGACATCCACATTGTCAGATGAGGGTTGTTGAGGTGGATAAAAACTGTCAGATGAGGGTCCTACCATTCTCTTTTGGGGACACTGTCAGATGAAGGTCACCCACAGCTTGTCCTTACCAGTTGGGCGGTATTGACACCCTTCTAATTAGGGTTACAGATTGGACCCCAACACAGCTATATTGCGTTATATTGAGTATGTCGTTTAGATGACTACTTCCCATAGTTTTAGTTATAGATTAGGACTGTCAGATACAGTTATTCAGTCTCAGTATAGAACTCAGATAGTTTTACAGAATTTAGGACTGTCAGATGCAGTCACCTTAGAACAGAATGAAACTCAGCTAGTTCCATCAGAAACTAGACTGTTGGATACAGTCGCTGAGTATTAGTTATTTCAGTTATATGGTTATTAGTATCTCATGTTATTAGTACTCAAATTCAGTAATCATGTTATCATGAACTTAGTTACAGTTATTATGTATTCACGCATATATTCTCACATTCATATTATTCTGTCAGTTAGTATAGTTCATGCATATGAACCCTTTGCATTTAGCCTACCTCACATGCATACCGGTATATTCAATCGTACTGATGCATTTGTGCTATGGTGTTTTATACTATAGGTTCAGAAGCACGAACTCCAGAGCATCAGTAGCATTTCAGTACTCAGCAGTCAGAGTCAACAGTGAGTCCTTATCCTTTGAGGACATGAACATTATCTTATCATTTTAGTACTTAGTTTATTTCAGTAGTTGGAGTTAGTTGGGGACATGTCCCATTAACTCCTTATTTATATAGTTAGAGGCTTTTCAGAATATCATGTTCAGTTAGTTTATTAGTTTGTTTTGGGTCTTTCATACCCTACACAGATGTTATATTTTATTAGATATTGTGTCTCAATTTTGAACCTTATGGCCTTACAACCTTTATTTTCATATTTACACAGTATATTATGCAGTGTTCAGGTACAGATATTAGTCATGAGTTAGATTGTGGTCCTTCAGGGTCATGAGCATTGTGTAGCATTTCGGGTACCAGATTTGAGGCGTTACAGGGGGATGTAGACGTATACATGGTGTCTTCATACACGAGGGAGTAGGATATGTGCCATTACTTCCAGATCTAGAGTCAGAGCCTCAGGCAACAATAGATGATGACCTAGTTAGACATCATGAGCCAGTTCATTACTATTAGCTTCTGCAATCACTTATGGTTACATATACCAGGTAATTCAATTATTAAGTTTAGTGGAATGTTCTATATTTATGATTTTCTATAGTTCAGTGGTTATATATCCGTAAGCAACACTTGTTATTCTGGTTAGCATAGAAAAAAGAGTTACAATAGTTGGTGTCTTCTTCCAACTCATTAAATCTTTCTTAGTGTAGAAAATTTGTAAGGTTGATTATCGATAAATATTCTATCTTTCTTAGTTTAGCAAAATGGTATATTGATTTTGTGATAATTTTCATCTTTCTGGCGCGGTATAGCAAAAATAGTATCTTGATTATTGTTAAAAATCTTTCTTGGTGTAGCAAAATGGCATCTTGAATTTGATATAAATTTTGATCTTTTTGACTTGGTGTAGTAATTGGTATCTTAATTTTTGTTAAATATGTTTTAGGAAAATTTGGCACAAAAATGTTGTTCAATTTACTGGGGCATCCACACGACCTCTAAACCTGGCATCCACACGACCTCTAAACCTATGCATCGTGATAGGTATATTTCAAGATTTTATATATTTAAATTAAACTTGTGCGTCTATTAATAAGTTAGAAAACTTATTTGTTCTCTGTTGATTATTACATAGTGTTCACTCGCAGATGCACTGTTTGATTGTTGTATAAGAATAGCCTAATGTTTTTCAGTGCTCTGAATCCTTTTAGTAGGCTAATTTTATTATGTAATGTCTGATTATGTGGATGATATCTTCTGAAAACTATTTTAAGAGAGAATCATAATTTGTGATTAGACTGCAATATTGAAACATTTAGAAGAAATGCCAAATAAAGATGATGGAAAAGTCAATTTGCAGGATCCACTTATTAATCGAATCCTAACAAGAAAATCAATGAGTATAGTAGCAGCATTAAAGATTGATCAATGACAATTTAAGTTCATATTTTGAAAAATGGCACACCGTTTCTTGCTAATTTCTACATCACCAGTTTTTGCGTTCCAAGGAAATCCATGTATCATGAACTTTGCTTAAATCACCCAACAGTACCTTAACTGCTACTGGTAAGATTGCTCCACTAATTTTCGTCAATCCTCGTGCTTATATTTTGTTGCCACTATAAAATAACTGCAATACTTCCCTTTGAGCTGATTAAGGAAGAGTGCTTTAAGCATGGGGAGCTTTTAATATGTGTTGTGATGTGTTTTTTTGGTTCACCCTGCTGTATCTTGGACATTGTACAAGGAGCTTTCGATAACCTTCTAAAAGTTCTACCTCTCTAACTTATGTATAACAAAATGTTATCTTGGTTTTGTTAAAAATTATGTCTTTCTTGCTGTCGCAAAGTGTTATCTTAATTTTGTTGAAAATTTTATCTTGGTGTAGTTGGTTTTTGGTAGGTTGAGGAAACTTACATTATTTATACAAGGTTAAAATTATGATTCATGTTTATGTAGAAAATGTTAAATTGTGTTGACTTCTTTGTGTGTTTACTTTTCATATTTTGAACTCCTTCCTGAAATTATGGCTCCACCACGGGGTATAGAAATGGTGTCTTGATTTTGTTAAAGATTCTAACTTTATGATTTGGGTTTGTAGTTTACTAGTACTAATTCATTTCTTTTATTGGTATGCTCAGATATTGTGAAAAAAGGTACAACATAGAGTGCAGTGGCCCATATTATAACAGGGGTGATAGGGGTATGGGGTGTTATCACTTGCACGAAGCATAACACAATTAGGTAGTTACTCTAGATTCTGAATTTGGCCCTACCACAAACAGGTCTTTACTAGAAGCTGCAAAATTTTACTTTGGTAGGTTACTGTTTACTGTATTTCTTTTACATTCTTATTATTGTCTTTTACCATGGTAGTGTTTGAAGTGGAGCCTTAGAGTAATTGATAAAGTTGCACTGCAATTAGAGAATGTCTTGTAATGCTTTAGTTTCTCATCCGATACCATTTTTTTAATGAAACATTTCATGCTTAACACATGCAAGTCGAAGTGAAAGATTTTCTTTATTCGTGTAGAACTCTTCAAAACTTAGACGGAAAGACTCCAATTGATGTTGCCAAACTTAATAACCAGCAGGATGTCCTAAGCTACCTGTGAAGGATGCATTTTTGTAAATTTTACACAGTTGATTATACTAGGAGTTATATTATACTAGGATTTATTGCTACCAATTTTGGAGATGTTACAGGCCATTTTTATTGATTAGATCTTGACATCCAAAAACAATCTGATGTATTAGAATATTGGATGTACTTAATATCAAAAGAACTTCTACACTTTAATAGATCATACCGTGTGATTCTATATATAATGCATCATATTTGGAATTTTTTTTTACAGTTGCACTATATACCCCCCCCCCCCCCTCATAGGAAGGAAGAAACTATATGAAGTTTTTGTGACTTAGATGTTGTTCTTCTTCTCGACAGTTGAACTATTACAATTGAAGCAGTAGTCGAAGGTAGCACAAAACATCAAGAGTTAATTTATTATTTTATTTCTATTTTACTTTTTTTATTAAATACTATTAATTTCTTATTACTTAATGACTTATAATTGGGTATCATTCAACATATGAATTTGGCATTAATGGTGTTGTTCTAGAGTTTTTTATAACACGTTGTTGGCGTATGCTGTTTCTAAACAAATTGCTGGCTATTTCAAATGTAATCCGACAGTTGAAATTTAAGGTTCAAATTGAGACACTTGATGGCGACCAAGCAAATTAGATATCAACAACTTAAAACCACGTGACATAACAATAGGTTAAACATTAAAATGGTAACTGCATATGTACTTTAATCAACAGAGAAATACTATTATATCCATCAAAAAACAACATTATACATAGACCAAATCAAAAAGTTATACTAATTGTCCTTTCATTTATGCATGCCTTAACTTCACCATCAAATATACACCAACACCAAATTCTCTTTCAACGGCACAAAAAGTAAATGAACATCATTAGATTACATATCAAACTAATACTCAAAATTAGCTTTAAGATCCTTTTGGCCTTCAAATCCTTTTATTGTTTGTTAGTCATCTTCAACGAGCCCAAAATCACAACATTTGTCTAACGTGGAAACTCGGGATCATACCAATCAAAAAAGTTGCAAAGAGTACGAAATAGGGACTGCAGTTCATGAAAAATAAAGTTGTAAGAATTACTTATTATGAAAAAGATAAAAATAGAAAATATAAAAATTACTTACATCATAATGCATACAACCGAGGAATCTATATCGGGGGTTGTCACCAGACCATGAAATTCTAACAACTGGAGGAAACCCACATGCACAAATAAGCCTCCTACTATAATTCATGGAGCACGAAATTGCAATTTAAATAGGCAAGATAGAAGCAATTGAAGGTGATAGAGAAAATTGAAGGAAAATTCTTTTAAGAAATTTTGAAACTAATCGACGATAAGGGAGAATAAATACAAAGAGAAGACTAATATATAGTACAACTTACAAGTGATAACGCTCAATCTACAACTCTCGTGGGAGTGTAAAGCGGTCGATAGCAAATATAGAACCCAACCTGGGTTGGGTGTCGATCCCACAGGGAATAGCTTGGTCCACAAGTAAGCAAAATTAATAGACTTTTGGTGCAAGTCTCGTAAGAAGGGGGGATTGTAATAAGTAACCAAAGTAATGAAATAAAAGCTGAAAATAGCAAAGTAAAAAGAGAGTATTTCGTAGGTTGTGAAACAATGAGAATTGAAGCGTTGGGGTTATGTCCACCTTCTGAGGTATACGTCTCTATCGGCTATGAGTGTGTAGAGTCTTGACATGCAATTGCTTACAGAGAATTGTAGTCGATGGTAAATCCAAGCGTCTCGCAACCTAAACAAGGACTATTTTACTTTAACTCTCGCGAGCTTAAAGCGTGTCTAACGGTACGAATTCTCCAAGAGGTTAGTCCAGTTACGGCACTAGCTTTTTAATAGGAAAGGGTGTACTACTACCTTGACATTATCTCTTTTCTAGACAAATAACCTTTCTCGCGAACAAGTTAAATGTTAGACTGGCGTATTCTTGCGTTTGCAACCGCAAAGAATGTAGATTAAGATGAAGAGAATAATGATATAAGCAATATACGTGTCTTGAACTCACAAACTCACAACAATAGATAGTAACTCATTCGGCTTCCATAACCCCAACTAAGAGGTTTAGTTACCCATGAATGCGAAGGATATCACGATTTGCATGGTTGATGGCATGAGAAGTAGGTGATAGGCGTGTGGTTTTGGTGATTCCCTAGCAAGTAACGATTCTCTTGTTGTGGAATTTAAGAATAAAAGAGTAGATTAGAAGTGTTTGTAGTGGAAGATGAGAGAGATGGAAGAAAATTAATTGTTGAATTAAGTGAAGAATAGAATGATTGTCTTCAAATCTCTAGCATGATAGGGTATTTATAATACTCCTATCCTACTCCTACTAAGCTAATGAAATAAATAGCCAAATCCTACTATACTAATGAAATCCTTGACCCAAATGTACTAGGGTAAGGTTACAATATCATAATCCAAATAGAATAGTGAAATACATAACCTAATTGTACTAGGTTAATGTATCTTTGTAAAAATCCAGCTTTGTGTCTGTAAGTCCCCTAAGTCTTCAGAAATACTGTTTTAGCCCGGGACAGATTTTCCATGCAGCAGATTTGGTCCTTAGGCGTCCAGCTCCCTTCTACTTCGTTTGTGAGCTTTCTTTTGCGTCAAGTAAGCCGTAAAATGCTGTATTTTGCATCATTTATACCTGAAACTTTCCTAATCATGTTTGTTAGCTCATTTACAGGAAAAAGGACTAAAAGTGCATGAAATAGATAATTAGTTCTCAAACTAGGCTAAAATATGGGCAAAATATATTGATATAGGCGTGTAAATCCGCCTATCATCAACACCCCACACTTAGAGCTTTGTTCGTTCTCGAACAACATATCATGTCCTTCTAAGCATCGACTTAAGGTTTTTACAGCAACAACACAAAACATTTATCAAGACAAGCACAACGATTATCAACCAAGAGTAGCTTTCCGATTATAAATAGAAACCATTTACTCTCAAGCATAGACTCGTGATGGTGATCAACTCACATGCAAACGTTCAAGTGCATAGAATCATATACAACTATCCAAACTCATCAACCATGTGTGTCTCACCATTTAGTACCCATAATCACGCACAAATATAGCATATTTTTCAAACATGGGTATCAAAGTGTCCTTGCTCTCATTCTCACAAAGAATTCATATGTAGCAACTAATGACCATAGGCTTGCCTTTAATGTAGTACTCTACTAAATGTCGGAACATTAAGATTAGGATCAAGTAGGTCTTTTGATGGTTGTAATGTAGGCTAAGGGACGGGTAGGACTATTTTGGCCAAGAATAGTGACCAGGTTCCTAAGCGCTTTAATACATCACATTGTATCACTGACACTTTTTTTCCTTCAACCTTTCTTCACTCTTTTATTCTACCACCCTTGTTCTCCTATTTTGTTTTTCAATTTCAAGCACTACTTACTTTTCAGCTTTCTTTTCCTTTTTCTTTTCACAACATACCTCTTATGATAGCTCTTTCTTTTTCATAGCACATTCAAGAACCATTACAGTTTAAAGCATTATACTCACCCAATTTCCTCTTATGTTGTCACATGACTTTTTCACTTTAAAGCACTCAGGATTTTGGATCAAACTATGGTCTTGAAAGAAATGGATTAGGCTTACATACAAGGTTGTCAAAGAAATAGGCTAAAGGCTCAAAAAGGGTTAACTAGGATGATGTTCATGGGTAGGTAAAACTGAAGGTAAACATGTATAGGTTGCCAAAGAAATGCCTAAATCATATCATAAACTTACATTCCTTATTTTCGCTTTGCATACATACCAGGCAAGTTCTAGCATCAGCCACAAACATAGAATATACTATTATCTCACACACACAAGGCACATGGTTGACTTGATTGGAAGTAATATAGACTCTCGACCCAACAATTGAAGGAATGGAATCACACAATATCACATAATGAGTCACAACTAGAGCCTAAACGTCTCAATAGTCACAATTATAGCACATACTCTTGTTATAATCTCATGCTGCCTATCAAAATAATTTCATGCGAAGCTAGAGAAATTTAACTCCTAAAAAAACTTAAAAAAACGTCAAACGAAAAAAAACAAAAAAAAACAGACTCAAAAAAAAACAAAGTCAAAGTAAACAAACAAACATACAAACATAGGTGCAAACAAAGAAGTATAGCATGCGATACTGCCACCCCACACTTAGACGGGACACTGCCCTCAGTGGAAAAATAAATTCGAAGAACCTGGCTAGTCGGACCCTTCATCAATGTCGGGGGTCATACCCCCTTCGTCGGAATCATCATAAGAGTCGTCGTCAGAGTTCTCCTCCTCATCAGAATCAGGCAAGCGTCGATCATCATCAGTCGGCACGTCATCGGCTAGAGGTTCCTCAAAATATACGCCCACTCCACACATCTCCCGGGTATGCATGTTCATTGGGTAGTCGTGGTCCAGCTGTTGGAGCTCTTCAGCAGTTGGAATACGTCCACCACTCATCATAGTGAATCGTGTCATGCCATAGAGATGACGGAAGAAACTCTCGTCACGAGCATGTCTCTCCGCAGTAGTAAGGTTGACTCCATGAGTTGTTTCAGCATCTTTGACCTTGGTGAGGTCAACCTTCTTTGGGTTATGTGGGAGTTTGTGGTCAGCTGGTTCTTCTTCGACATCCTCCTTCCGCAACATTGCTGTCAACAAATTGCCGAATGTGAAATGGGACCTTTTGTGGAGTCTGGCCTTCCTCATGGTAGATCGAATGATTGCCCCAAAGTTGATAGGGACATTTGTCATCAAAGCATAGACCAAACACACTCTATCTCTCGATATCTTGGTGTATTGAGTCCCAGGAATAAGACATGAGTTGACAATACACATCCAGATTCTTGCTTCCCTATTTAGTGGAGCATAGGGGAAAGTGTTGTGACGACCTGTTTCCTTATGTCTGCCCCATCTTGCCATCGATCTGCTTCCACAAAGCGTGTGTCGTATTGCTTTGTAAGGAGGCCTGCTGTACAGCTCTTTGAATGGTGCAGTGTCGACCGAAGGTAAGCCAAGAAAAGAGTTGATCCAATCCGCGGTAAGCTGTAACACTTGGCCCCGAATTTTGACTTCGTTGCCTGTTGTGTTCGGCGACCAGTTGGCGTAAAACTCTCTTGATAAGTCAAGATTGCACTCTCCCATGTCGCGGAAGATGAAATCCAGCTTCAAAGCCATTATTTTTGCCAACATTCGCGACTCCTTCTTTGCTAAGGTCTCCTTGTTGATCAAGTCGACGTGCACATATTTTCTTTCTTTGTTCCTGCTGTACCATGCTTTGGCTTATTCCTCAAGAACCCATTTTATTCTGAACATTCTGCGTGGTAGGTGTGCTGAGGATGATTCTCCTTGGTCTTTTCGACTTCTCTTCTTGCCCTTTTGGGATGTGGTAGCCTTCTCCTTGCCTTGCCTTGCTTTAGGTGCCATTGTACCTGAGACTAGAAATAATGTAAGTTGCAGCACAATCTCACTTGATACAATCTATATGAAAGCACTAGGGGTACCACCCCACACTTAATTTCGTTAGCACAAATCAATGAAGTGAAAGTGGTCGAGTACTCAGATTTCGTTGACATACGTTGTAGGATTGTATTCCGACAAGAAAATCAGCATTGCATCTCTTATTTCCAGCCAATGGACTACTTTAATGGTGGATATAGCAACACTATGACATAGGGGTTACCACATGGAATCGTTATTCGTACAACAAGCACAACCTCCTAAGTCGATAGGCACTATAATCTTATCCCGATGGCCGGGATAGTCTATTATGTAAGCCTCCAAACAACACTCTTAAGCAATATTCATAGCCATATATATTCAGCAATTATCATAACAATGCTTTTGAAACAAAATTCAAGTCGGAAACAAGTCAAGAATTCCTTACGTATATGTTCACTCACATGATTTTGCAACAATAATCCAAACACATGAACATCACCTACCAATCTCACATGATTTAGCAATTTATAATAAGCATAGCAACATAGTACTTACGATAGTTAGATGAAGAATAAGAGAGTACTTACTTGCTTGAAGCTTGTGGAGAAGTTGTGGTGAATTGGAAGAGCAAAAGAAGAAAATTTTGAGAAGATTTGGAGGGTTATGCGGCGCCTTTAGGGTTGTTTCTAATGTGGTTGTGTTATAAAACCAAGTCCCCTTTATATAGGAAGAGTATGGGTCGGGTTATGACCCATTTACAATCGGATTTGGGGACAAAAACACCACATATGCGGCGCATATCACTCGGCATATCAATGACATATGCGGCGCATTGTCTATGGCATAATGGGACATATGCGCCGCATAGTCTATGGCATTTGTAGACATATGCGCCGCATAGTCTATGGCACATGAGATACTGAGACCAAATGCCATAGCATAGGCGGCGCATAGTCAAAAGCATACCTAGGAATAGGCGGTGCATAGTGTATAGCACACTAGATTTCGAGTCCTTAGGCTATAGAATAGGTTGTGCATCGTTCGTGGCCTATTTTTACCAAGGCCTAGCCTTCCTCGAAGCCTATTTTGACGTGAGAAAGGCTCGATTCATCTCCTTATGCATCACTATTCCTAACTTACCGATTTTACCATACAATGCGTCCAAATCGTCAATTGAAATCGATCACCTCGTTGAATACTTCTTGCACCTATTTTTGCTCAAAATCAAACAAAAATGATTAGTACGATGGGTTGCCTCCCACCAAGCGCCGTGGTTTTGGTCGTGGCTCGACTCTTATTTTTGGATTTTCATTTATCAAAAAGAAAAAATACTAAAACGACGAAATGATAAAATGATAACACAATAAAACAACAAAACAATAAAACGATGGGTTGCCTCCCATCTAGCGCCTTATTTAGTGTCGTGGCTCGACGTAGTAATCTCGAGTACTTAGACTTCGTCGAGATAAGTGATGGCCATGTCGTTCATCGAGTCAAGAGGACCGATATATGGCTTAACACGTTGGCCATTCACTTTGAAGACAACACCATCATTGTCTTCCAATTCGACTACTCCAGACGAGTAGACTTGGATGACTTTAAATGGACCAGACCATTTCGATTTTAACTTACCTGGGAAGAGCTTAAATCTGGAGTTGAAGAGTAGTACCAAGTCACCTTTTTTGAAATTTCGTCGAACAATCCGCTGATCATGATACTTCTTCATCCGCTCCTTGTATAAATCTGATCTTTCATATGCATGGAGACGAAATTCATCTAGTTCGTTTAGCTGCTCCAACCTCAGATTCTTCACATCTTCCCAATTCAAGTTCAAGTGCTTCAATGCCCACAATGCCTTGTATTCAAGCTCGATGGGTAGATGACAAGCCTTCCCATAAACTAGCTGATAAGGTGACATGCCAATGGGTGTCTTGAATGCAGTCCTATACGACCATAGCGCATCATCGAGCTTTCGAGACCAGTCCTTCCTATTCGCATTAACCATCTTGGCAAGGATTTGCTTAATCTCGCGGTTGGAAACCTCAACTTGTCCACTGGTTTGGGGATGATAAGGCGTAGCTACCTTGTGTTGCTTGACTCCATACTTGGCCAATACAGATTTGAATAGCTTGTTGCAAAAGTGAGATCCTCCATCACTTATGATAGTACGAGGTACTCCAAAGCGAGAGAAGATATTCTTCTTTAAAAATGCTACAACACGCTTTCCTTCGTTGTCGGCCAATGCTACAGCTTCCACCCATTTCGATACATAATCCACAGCAACCAAGATGTACTTCATTCCAAACGAATTCACGAATGGCCCCATGAAATCAATACCCCACACATCAAAGAGTTCTACCTCAAGAATTTTGGACATGGGCATTTCATGGTGTTTTGAAATAGCACCTTGACGTTGGCATTGGTCACACCTTCTCACATAGTCGTGTGCATCTCTGAATATTGCAGGCCAATAATAACCACTTTGCAAGACTTTCCTTGCCGTTCGATTCCCTGCATGATGTCCTCCAACTTGCGAAGTGTGGCATGCTTCCAATATAGTAGGCACTTCGTCATGGGATATACATCGTCGAATGATACCATCTGCGCATCTTCGAAACAAATAAGGCTCATCCCAATAGTAGTGCTGAACGTCATGCATAAACTTCCTCCTTTGGTGGTAGGATAAATTGGAAGGTAACACATTACTCACCACGAAATTTGCAAAGTCGGCATACCATGGTAATTTCTCCATTGTTGTCGCTAGTATCTCCTCGTCAGAGAATGTATCATCAATCTGATTTTCTGGTTGCGCCACATACTCATTCTCAAGCCTAGATAGGTGATCAGTCACTTGGTTCTCGCAACCTCTTCTATCTTTGACTTCGAAATCAAACTCTTGCAGCAGCAATACCCATCGAATCAGCCTTGGTTTTGCATCCTTCTTCGTCATTAGATACCTAAGAGCTGCATGGTCTGTATGAACGATTACCTTAGTACCCAATAGATAGGCACGAAACTTCTCAAACGCATACACAACCGCTAGGAGCTCTTGTTCAGTAACAGTGTAGTTCCTTTGGGCTTCATTTAGGACCTTGCTTGCATAATAGATAGGATGAAACAATTTCTCCTTTCTCTGTCCAAGATCAGCACCAACGGCTACACCACTAGCATCACACATGACTTCGAACGGGAGCGTCCAATCTGGTGCTACCATGATAGGGGCTTCAATGAGTTTTCCTTTGAGGCATTCGAATGCCTTTAAGCAATCTTCATTAAAGTCAAACTTTGCATCTTTCTCTAGTAGTTTGCACAATGGACTAGAAATTTTGGAGAAGTCTTTGATGAATCTACGATAAAATCCAGCATGGCCAAGAAAACTACGAACTCCCTTCACCGAAATTGGAGGCGGTAGCTTCTCGATTACTTCTATTTTTGCGCGATCAACCTCTATTCCTCTTTCAGAGATCTTGTGCCCAAGAACGATTCCTTATTTTACCATGAAGTGGCACTTCTCCCAATTCAGCACAAGGTTGAACTCTACACATCTTTGCAATGCCATGCTCAAGTTTGCCAAATATGCTTCAAAAGACTCACCAACAACTGAAAAGTCGTCCATAAATACCTCCAAAGTGTCTTCAACCATATCAGAGAAAATAGACATCATACAACGTTGAAAGGTGGCTGGTGCATTACACAACCCGAATGGAATGCGTTTGAAGGCAAACGTACCATATGGGCATGTAAACATTGTCTTCTCTTGGTATTCAGGTGCAATACAAATCTGATTATAACCTGAATAACCATCCAAGAAGCAAAACCATCCTTTCCCCGCTAATCGATCTAGAATTTGGTCCATAAATGGCATGGGGAAGTGATCCTTGAGTGTCCAAGAATTCAGCCTGCGGTAGTCCATGCATACTCTCCATCCAGTAACGGGCCTGAGTGGAACAAGTTCATTCTTTGCATTCGCGACCACCGTCATACCTCCTTTCTTGGGAACACATTGCACAGGACTCACCCATGTACTGTCAGAGATAGGATATACAACTCCTGCGTCTAACCACTTGATAATCTCCTTCTTCACCACTTCTTGCATTGGTGGGTTTAGACATCTTTGATGTTCAATGGTGGGTGTGCACTTTTCTTGAAGCTGAATTTTATGTGTGCAAATCCCAGGTGGAATACCAATAATATCCGCAATGGTCCATCCAATAGCTCTAATATACTTGCGTAAGATTGCAATAAGAGCTGCAACTTGTTGCTCACCCAAATCGGCTGCCACTATGACTGGAAGAGTATTTCCGCTTCCTAAGAATGCGTATTTCAAATGGCTTGGCAGCTCCTTCAATTCTAACGTGGGTGGCTCTACAATAGATGGCTTAGCTGGTGGTGTGGGTCGATTCTTGAGATCAAGATCTAGCTTCTTGGGAGTATAACGATATGTTCCTAATCCCGATAGAGCACAAATAGCTTCTTCAGAAATTTCAGCATCCTCATTCTCTCCTTTCATGAGCGAAATCTCCAAAGGATAATCAAGAATTTGTTCTTCTTCAAGTCATTCTTCCTCGTCATCAACGACAACATCAGCCACAAAAAATACACTCAGATCTTTGGGTTGCTTCATTGATTTGCAAACGTCAAAATGAACCACTTCGTCATTGATTCAGAATGAGAGTTCATTAGCTCTCAAATCTATGAGCACACTTTCCGTAGCAAGGAAAGGGCGTCCCAAGATTATGGGAACCTCTGAGTCTGCTTCACAATCCAAGATGACAAAGTCTGCTGGAAATATGAATGAAGATACCTTCACCATGACATCGCATAGAATACCAACCGATCGTTTTACCGACCTATCCGCCATAACAAGCCTCATATTAGTTGGTGTGGGATCTCCTAACCCCAACTTCTTGTAGATCGATAATGGCATCAAGTTGATGCTGGCTCCTAAGTCACACAATGCTTTAGCAAAGTCCAAAGATCCGACGGTGCAAGGAATCGTGAAAGCTCCGGGGTCGGCCTTCTTCTGAACTATCGATCGGGTTGCAATTGCACTACAATGGTGCACATCATCTTTCAGCTCATAACTTGCTGCCCTCTTCTTAGTCAAAAGATCTTTCATAAACTTCGCATACCCAGGCATTTGTTCAAGTGCTTCTACCAATGGGACATTAATGGTCAGCTGCTTCAACATAGTCATAAATTTGCTGAACTTAGTGTCATCGGCCACCTTCTTCAATCTTTGTGGAAAAGGTGGTGGTGGGTATGGAAGTGTTCTCTCCATGGCTTTCTTCTCCTCTTGCTTTCGTTTATCATTTTTTTCAGGCTGCACGTCACTAGGTAAAACATCCTTGACGTTTGAAGTAGTTGTTGCGGCTTCTTCTCTTGTAACGTCACTAGGTGTGGCGTCAATGTCTGCTGCTACGTCAACCACTTGCTTGCCTTTTGCTGAAGTTTCCAGCACCTTACCACTTCTGGTAGTGATGGCCATGCATGACCCATCATTCCTTGGGTTTTGCACAGTATCGCTCGGTAAGGTGCCAGCCTTTCTTTGATTGAATGCTGCTGAAAGTTGGCTCAATTGCTGCTCTATTTGCTTGATAGAAGTGGAATGAGAATCAACTAATTGCTTCATGGAGGACAAATCATCAATCACCTCCTTAACTTCTGCGCTCGTTGCTTCCACTCCTTTCAATAACTTAGCCATCATGTCTTCCATAGAATTAGATGTGGTGGTATCACGTTTACCAGGGGGAACGTACAAACCACTCTTTTCATTATTTTTATTCCAACTACCTTGGTCTTTGCTTCCGGATTTATCATAATAGTTCCGACCTTGGTTGTTCAAGTAGTTGGCCTCCTCTTCCGAATCAGATTCGTCTCTTCCTTTCAGCGCCACAGCTTTCACTTTTTTGGTCTTCCCTGATAATAAGTGCTTTGTCAGAAGATCCAATTGTGTTTTCATGTGCGCCATGTCTTGCTCACGTTCTTCTTCTCTTCTTCTTTGGTCTGCAGACATGCCAATAGATAAAGTGGGGCTTGCTACCTCAGAATCCCTGGTATGCCAAGCTCTACTTTGCTTTGTCATGCGATCTAGCATATTACTTGCTTGAACAAAGGTAAGGTCCATAAAAGAACCTCCAGCTGCGTTGTCCACCACTGGTTTAGTTACTGAATTCAAGGCTCTATACAAGATCTCCATGAGGTGAACATTAGTCATGTGATGGTTTGGGCATCTCGTTAGCTTTGTTTTGAACCTCTCCCATGTTTCGTGAAGAGCTTCAGAGGGAAGCTGACGAAAGTTGCTGATTTCATCTCTCAATTGAGCCCTCTTGGATGGCGGAAAGAATCTTTCTAGGAAAGCGTCTCTCAATTGCCTCCAATTTGTAATTGAATCAGGAGTCAGCCCATTCAACCATAGTGTTGCCTCCCCAGACAGAGACAATGGAAATAGACGTAATCGAATAGCATTCTGACCAACACCAGGATTGTCAAAAGACTTGCATGTAGAAATAAAGTTGATGAGATGCATATTCAGATCATCGCCTGCTAGTCCACCAAATAACCCCTTGAGTTGCAATAACTGAATCATGGTGCTAGTGATGTTGAATTTGGCTCCGGGCGCTAATGGTGGTGGAATTATAGCTCCAGTGGCTCCGGCATCATCAAGATCATCATCATCATCGTCGAAAGCTGGTTGCAAATGTTGGCGGTCATACCTATACCGAGCTTGTCGACCTCTTCGATTGGAAGGTGTTATAATTTCAGCATCACGCCTAGGGTTTAGTAACTCGTCATCACCTAAATCTTCATCGTCAGGATTTGTTGCTCGCCCAGGATTATCAATGTTTTGTTGTTGGACTTGAGCAGCGGCAAGAGCAGCTAATCTTGCTTGCTCGTGTTGAGCAGCCATCCTGTCGATTTTAGCTTGTGCTTCCATTCTTCTAATTCGTTGTGGTTCTGGATTGATTGGTAATAACGGTTGACCAGAACTTCTAGTATGGGGCATGCACTAAAAGAAAAACCTGCAATAAACAAAAACAAAAACTAAACGTAAAAGTACGAGAATCTTTGACCAAAGGGTCTAGTAAGTACCACGAACTTGATTGACGCTCGTATTCCCCGGCAACGGCGCCAATTTTTGATAACGCTCAATCTACAACTCTCGTGGGAGTGTAAAGCGGTCGATAGCAAATATAGAACCCAACCTGGGTTGGGTGTCGATCCCACAGGGAATAGCTTGGTCAACAAGTAAGCAAAATTAATAGACTTTTGGTGCAAGTCTCGTAAGAAGGGGGGATTGTAATAAGTAACTAAAGTAATGAAATAAAAGCTGAAAATAGCAAAGTAAAAAGAGAGTATTTCGTAGGTTGTGAAACAATGAGAATTGAAGCGTTGGGGTTATGTCCACCTTCTGAGGTATACGTCTCTATCGGCTATGAGTGTGTAGAGTCTTGACATGCAATTGCTTACAGAGAATTGTAGTCGATGGTAAATCCAAGCGTCTCGCGACCTAAACAAGGACTATTTTACTTTAACTCTCGCGAGCTTAAAGCGTGTCTAACGGTACGAATTCTCCAAGAGGTTAGTCCAGTTACGGCACTAGCTTTTTAATAGGAAAGGGTGTCCTACTACCTTGACATTATCTCTTTTCCAGACAAATAACCTTTCTCGCGAACAAGTTAAATGTTAGACTGGCGTATTCTTGCGTTTGCAACCGCAAAGAATGTAGATTAAGATGAAGAGAATAATGATATAAGCAATATACGTGTCTTGAACTCACAAACTCACAGCAATAGATAGTAACTCATTCGGCTTCCATAACCCCAACTAAGAGGTTTAGTTACCCATGAATGCGAAGGATATCACGATTTGCATGGTTGATGGCATGAGAAGTAGGTGATAGGCGTGTGGTTTTGGTGATTCCCTAGCAAGTAACGATTCTCTTGTTGTGGAATTTAAGAATAGAAGAGTAGATTAGAAGTGTTTGTAGTGGAAGATGAGAGAGATGGAAGAAAATTAATTGTTGAATTAAGTGAAGAATAGAATGATTGTCTTCAAATCTCTAGCATGATAGGGTATTTATAATACTCCTATCCTACTCCTACTAAGCTAATGAAATAAATAGCCAAATCCTACTATACTAATGAAATCCTTGACCCAAATGTACTAGGGTAAGGTTACAATATCATAATCCAAATAGAATAGTGAAATACATAACCTAATTGTACTAGGTTAATGTATCTTTGTAAAAATCCAGCTTTGTGTCTGTAAGTCCCCTAAGTCTTCAGAAATACTGTTTTAGCCCGAGACAGATTTTCCATGCTGCAGATTTGGTCCTTAGGCATCCAGCTCCCTTCTACTTCGTTTGTGAGCTTTCTTTTGCGTCAAGTAAGCCGTAAAATGCTGTATTTTGCATCATTTATACCTGAAACTTTCCTAATCATGTTTGTTAGCTCATTTACAGGAAAAAGGACTAAAAGTGCATGAAATAGATAATTAGTTCTCAAACTAGGCTAAAATATGGGCAAAATATATTGATATAGGCGTGTAAATCCGCCTATCATCAACAAGCTACATAGTGCACATAATATATGCACTTTCTACTGTACACTCCTCTTTTGACTGACAGACTGACGTCTCTGATTGAAAACACAACTTTATATGACACATCTTCTGCAACCTACAAGCTACATAGTGCATATAATATATGCATTTTCTACTGTGCAATCCTCTTTTGACTGACGAACTGATGTCTCTGATTGATAACACAACTTTATATGACACATCTTATTCAACCTACAAGCTACATAGTGCACATAATATATGCACTTTCTACTGTACACTCCTCTTTTAACTGACATCCCTGATTGACAACACAATTTTATATGGCACATCTTCTGCAACCTACAAGCTACATAATGCACATAATATATGCACTTTCTATTGTACACTCCTCTTTTAACGGACGGACTAGCATCCTTGATTGACAACACAACTTTATATGACATATCTTTTGTAACCCACAAGCTACATAGTGCACATAATATATGTATTTTCTATGGTACACTTCTCTTTTAACTGTCAGACTGACGTCTTTGATTGACAACACAACTTTATTAGCGTAATTTCTATAAATATTTTTGTTCTTTATGTTATAAATAACACATTACAAATATAAATAAAAACATTACCTCTTACAACACATTACACCAAGATCCAATGAAAAGTTGGTTTGATTTATAAAAAATAAATCTATTTCTATTTATCATGATTTAGAAATTACTGGACACATCATTGTCGGAGAAACATACTCCTCTAAAGCTGAAGATTTTATTATTTGGGGAGAATCAATCTAGTGGACTCAATTATATTCTAAATGGTGTGATTATGAGGTGTTATGCCGATGGCATAGTTTGACCATTCCACAAACACTGTTCGCGACATTCAGATATGGAAGTTCAGGGATGAAGTTTAAGTTATTAAACACTTGAATAAGGAAATATCAGAAATGGAAAAAGCATTAGAGATTTTTCATGCATTAGATGGTCTTATCTTTTAAGGAGTAAATGAAGAGGAGCACTGAAAAGTACTTGAAAATCAGATACTACATCGAGATTCTACCTATCCAGTACGTCCAATTATTAACGAATGGATAGGCCTTCAAAAACATTTACCCCAAACATTAGATTTTGGAGTGTCATATTGTTGTGTAAATCAATTGTGTTTAGTTGATCCAACACAACATAAATTTGACGTAGTTCCTAAAACTGACGAAGAAGATATGTAATTTTTCACATTGTATGTTATGTTGCACTTTGGCGTTACAAAAAAATTAAAATTTCATCTCACAATAAAACACTTACACCATTCATTGACATGCAAATACGTAATATAATAACATATAAATTTTTAGAATAAGGCATACACTTAAAATCATCTCCTAAAAGTACTAGAACCACCAGAGATATTTGTTGCCCAATATGCAGTAGCATTACGCTCTTTCAATGGAAAATTAGACTTATCATGTCCTGATTGTTTACAAGTAGAGCATTTTTGAGAGAGATTACTTTGTGAAACATCCAATTCATTGGGAATACGTATGTTGGCATGACCTTTACTTTGCACAAAAAAAAATTTATTTGCAATCATGGAAAATAGACTTTCTGGACAATAGTCCTCATCACCAAGTGGAATCACCTAGACAGAGTAAGATCTTTTGTACCATGCCACAGAGAATTCTGATGCAATATAATCCCATGCAGGATTTTCAATAAATTCAAACATCCTAATGGCATGAGAACATGGAAAATGATTTGAGTTTCATTTACTACACGTACACATTCGTTGTGTCTCATACACAAATTACTTATTATCACCTTTTCCATGATGGGAGTTGAATGTCCTAATTTCAAATATGTTCTTTTCCATAAGATAATTTTGAATACTGTGCATCGATAAATTTTTCCTATATTCCTCAATTTTTTTGAATGGGTTTGGCATCCATTTTTGTTTGTCAACCAATAGTTGTTTTACATACTTCGATCTTTGAACAAAACAATCCACAGACATGCTGTAAGATATTTTAACCATTGCGGTCACTGGTAGAACTTTAGTGGACTTTAGCAGTTCATTAAATGACTCGAAGCTATTCATTGTAAGCATGCCCCATCTCCTTCCATCATCCTTGTGCATAGTTTATTTTTTAAAGTTGATCTTCATCAACTACTCGTATGCTGACAAGTATGTCTCCTTGATCAAATCCATTTGTAACAAGAACTTTTTCTCCTGCATTGTAGTTACAACAACCTATAGTAGGTTGTTCAACCAGACACTTTTGTACGCTCTCTGATAATTGGTTTTGAAGTGCCTTAAGTAATAACGGTGACAAGCAAAAGGAGCTTGCCAGCTACGCTCTGTAGAGACACTTCCAAGTATGTCGTAGTGTCTGTCAGATGTAAACGTAATACCTTGATGAACACATTCAACATGCTGATGCAAATCACTCAAAAACTTAGTACACATGTCAAGGCTTTCATTCGCTGCTCTTGGAAAAGCCAACAAAAAAATAGAGCCATTGCCATCCGTACTTGCCCTAATCAACAACTTTATATCATACTTATCATATACATGTGTTCCATCTATCGATATCACCGGTCGACAATAACAAAAACCATCAGGACATGGCTTAAACGTCCAAAATACATTGTTGAAAATGCGTTCAACTCTCTTATGTCATTCGAATTGCTATTCGTCGACAAAACCTGGATTGAAATATTTCATAGTAGTGATGGACCTTGGAAATTCAAGAAATGAGGCCTCCCAATTTCCATAGATTTGTTCAAATTCATGCTTTCATCTAAGATACGCCTTTCATCCACTAATTATTTTCTGAAACTTCTTAAGAACAGACATTTGATATTTTTTGATAGGATACCTGTAAAAATTTATTCTTAATAATTATAATTGAAAATATAACTACTGATTTGTATAGTAAAATGAACTCGGTAAGAAATAGTACTTTGGTGTCTTTTCAATATACAACACAAGAATAGTTGCAATCATGTCTATATCCAAATTACAGTGACCTCCGCAACAATCACCCATATTATAAGTGTGTTCACCAATGTATTTGCCAATTTTCTACAAGTTATTACTATTATCCTTGGTAGCACAAAGTTTGAAAGAACAACCTTGATCTACACGTTTACAATAAATTCTGAAGACTTCCTTTCTAGACTTAACAACAAAAAATTTCCTCCCTTCTTTAATATGGTAGAGTCTAACCGCCTGTTGCAAATCCTTTTTTGACTTGAACAACATCTGTATAGAAAGATAAAAATCATCATTTAAAAAATTAGTCGATTCACGTCACACACCTATAGGGACAAAACATTTTCATGCTTATCCATAAACACAAGGGGTCCTTCCTGAAAATGCTCAAGAAATGAAATTTTATTAGAATAAAAATGGGGTCTACTGTTTGATTGTGACATTGGTGTTGGCCTTTGCATCGATGTCTGTGGAATTAATTCTTGTTGAGGATAAGGGCTCATGGACATGGAACTTTATTCATAATTGAACCTCACACCATCATCACTCGATGACGAGTCATAGGGGCATTCACTTCCATTAACATTATTAGGCGCACTATCACCACTCTATGACAATTCACCATAATTTGCTTGATCATCATTTTCAATATCTTCGGAGAACGACATGCTCATCTCGTGGTACATTATTCTTGTATTTTAGAAAATTAAATATTTTTAATATACGTCAAAAATATAAATAAATATAATAATGACTATATTTAACCTACCGATAATAGTCGCCAGCATCAAGATTCAACGAAAGAGGAACATTTGAAGATGTTCCATCATTGTCCACCCATTGAAGCTGTGATGATTGATCATAATTATAATCTTGTCCAAAAAATTCATCATTATTAGTCTCACGCAAAGTTAAGCCCCATAAAAAAATATAACAAATTATGACATAACAAAAAAATTATAAGCGGTGAAAATAAATTATTTCTAATAATAAAATGAATTCATGGACATTACCAGTCACTTTGATTCAAAGTTTCGTTCAAATCAGGTATTGAAGATTGTGTTGGTACGTTACCCTACATGAAGTATTGAGAAACGATCATCTCGAAAAAATTGCTATAATGAGTTAACTGGGCATCACCAACATTTGTTGGATTCTCAAGTTGTGTATAAACACCCGTTTGTGCAGGAAAGTGTGCACGACGACGAGTCTGCTCCTTCTTAATATAAACTTGAAGAATATTTATTTTTATTTGACTGACATAATTATAAGGAGCCCTTAAAAATTCAGTAATGATTGATCGTCACTGATAATTCATTCCCCATAATTTACCAGTCCTAAAGATGAGAAGAAATTTGGATATTGTCCGATTATAAATAAATCATAATCATCACTTTTAATTTTCATCCTTCTAAAAATTAAATCAACAAATTCTGGATAACAAATTGCAATTGAATACTTGACGTTTCACTTGGGAGAAATACGATAATATATTGTATTACTCTCTTGGACAATTTCACCATCCGGCAACTTTGACACGTTCACTATTCATTCTCTAAGACGAAAACGAATAAAAATTTAGTTGAATTATAAAAAGATTTGAAGATGTTGACGTGATGAAGATGAAGTATGCTCTATACATATTCTCTTTATATAGAAATTTTAAAGATCCGTTGAAGAAATTAAACAGTTGATAAAGTGCACATAAAATGTGCAACATATACAAATTTCATATCAATATGACTGAGATGTGACTGATTAACCTTGACATGTTAGAATAAGATGTGTCATAATGGATAGTGCACAAATATTGCACACTATCTATTATATGAAAATATTGCATAGTGCACAAATTTAGTGCACTATATAAAAAATTGAACAAAGTGTACAAGTTTAGTGCACTATATAAAATAAAAATTGAACAAAGTGTACAAGTTTAGTATATGAAGTAAATGGTGCACTAATTTAAGAAAATGAAAAATGAAAATATGAAGAAAAAAAAAGATAGTGCACTATGTAAAATAACAAAAAAAAATGAAAAGTCTAGCACTAAATGAAAAAAGATAGTCCACATATCTAAAAATAAGAATAGTGCAAGCACTATATAAAACTATATGAATATTGCCCAGATCTACAAATAATAATAGCGCAAGCACTATATGTAATTGAATGAATAGTGCAAAAAATTAGCGTATTATATGAAAAATAATTAATAGTGCACTATTTTGGAGGAGTATGTGAAAAAAAATGAAATGTCCATTGAAATAGTGCACTAAATGACTAAAAAAAGTGCACAAATCTGTAAAATTAACAGTGCACTATGTGAAAAAAAAAAGACAATTAATAGTGCACTATTTTTATACACTTAGGAAAAAAAGAATAGTGCACAAAAAGTGTACTTTCTACTTTAAAAAAATGAATAGTGCAAGAAAAAAGTGCACTATTAATTATTTTTTATGTGAATAGTGGAAAGTGCAAAAAAATTGCACTATCCATTTTATACAGCGTCCACACACTTATTTAAGTGCATTACATCTTTTTTTATATATAGTGCATAAAATTTGTGCATTATATATAAAAAAGGAAATAGTGCACAAAAGAAATACAATATATTAAAAATAATAGTGCACTTTTTTAGTGCAGTATCCATAAAAAAATAGATAGTGCACTAAAAAAGTGCACTAATCTATTTTAACGATGTCAACCCCAAATCGTTTTAAAAAAAGGACATTGTGCATAAAATGCATTTTTGTCACTTTCTACTTCTATGGCATAGATTGACCACTTTTTTGAATGTTGACCTATTTTCATTCCGTACTCCCAGTTTTAAGTAGTATAATGCTAACTCTTTTTTGGTAAGATAGAATTGCATTAAATTAAAGGAAAGAAGAGTTGTACCTAGTCAGGATCAGTTACAAAAATAGGGTAACTATGTCCCTGAGAGTTCAAAAGTAATATAACATTTCTATGAAATGTAGTTCCAGAGATGTCTTCCCAAACTTTCCCAGCAGCGAATGATTGTGGTGGTGCAAAAACTTGGCTCTTTCCATAGCATTCTTGTGTGGCTCCATACTTTGCTAGTGCATCAACGACCCTGTTCTTCTCTCTGTAGAAATAATGAACGGTTGGTCCTTCTATTTTTCTTATCTATGATCCGCAATCAGCAATTAAGTGATCATATATAAGGTTGTCTTTTGATAACATTAAGATTACTTCTTTAAAATCGATATTGATAACAATAGGAGTAAGATTTTATTGATGAGCTAATTTTAACCCTTCCTCAAGGGACATAAGTTCCATATGGTTATTAGAGACGTATATGAAGCTCTAGTAGAAACCTAAAATCCAGATCCCCTCTATTATTTCTGATGACTCCTCCAATGCCACCCTTCCAGGGTTCCAATGCAGGAGCCATCAGTATTCAGTTTGAAGGAATTAAGGTTAGGGAAAAGCCATACCACCCTTATAGAGATCCTGGGGTTAGGAGGATTATGATTGCTGATGTGGTGGAATTCCACAAGCTTCCTTAAAGCAAGGGGTGGCTTGATTTCTTTCGAAGATATTGTTATTGCGAGTCTTCTAAATAATCCAGATGCAGAAGGGAATGAGAGTTTCCCAAGTGATGATATTGTCATAGTTGAAGTGTCTAATGAAACTCCAAGTGTTCCACTAGTGATCATTATTAAACATGGTAGGGAAGATGTGGCTGTGGCCAGCTTTTTGTGCCAGGCCAGTCCGAAATACCTTGGCCTTGGTGCACTAAAAATAAATGTGTTGAGTGTCTTTCATATGGTAATTACATAACTGGCAAGTGGGATCAAGGTCAATGCCCCTGTGGAGAAGAGTAGCCTTGGTAGGAAAGCTATTATAGTGGAGCAGCCAAAGAACATACTTAATTTTACTAGAAATGTTAGAGTTTCAAATCCAATTGAAGTGAGAAGGGTTGTGGGAGTGGGTACTGCAGTGGTTAGAGATAAGGTGGTAGGAACTTTTACAAGAGAAAGAACCATTACCATTGAGCCTCCAAGAAAGGGTATCAACTGGGATTCTAGGGTTAGGGGTGAAAGAGTCCAATATATTGTGTTTGATGGCATTAGGAAGGTCAAATGAGACTAGCCTCTATTCCTCTAGACCTCTGAGAGTTTTTGGATTTGAGAGTCCTTTGAGGGGCCATGGATGATGTCACTGAGGGGGGATGATTTGGTACCCATTTGTCCCTCCAAACATCTACTTTGTTGCCATTAGTGATGGACCATTGAATACCATTTCTGCAATAGCTCCAACCCCTCTGGTTGGCTTTCTAGGTTCAAGAATGATTGTGATGGGAGGTCTTGTTGTTGCTGCAATATTTATTATTGAGGTTTTGGCCCAAATATAGGAAAGGTTGGTGTAGAATCTCCAGGCCAAACTGCATAAGAGAGAGCCATTCCTGTAGCATGTCTTTTGCATACCCAGGCCCCCTCCTTTTTGGACTTGGTAATAGTGTCCCATTTAACCATGTGCATTTTATTTTTGTAAGAGTGGAACCCTAGATGAAGTTCCATTGGATTATTTCAATATGATTATGTCTACTAGAGGGGAGGCTGATGTACTGCATAATGTGGTTAGGAATGCTGCTGAGACTGGACTTGGCAAGGGTGGTCCTACCAGCCATATTAAGAAAATTGGTCTTCCACCCTGCCATTTTAGTGTTTAGGTTGTCCAGGATAAATTGGAAGTCTTCAATGGAGAGCTTTTTATAGAAGATGGGAAACCAAGGTATTTCCATAAGGTCATAGAAGGCTTTATCTTGAGAATATTGGCTAGTTCTTGTTGAAGATCGAGGTTGCATTTTATTAAGAAAAGGACTTTAGATTTGAGAGAGTTCACTTTTTGTCCAGAGTGGGAGCTAAGGCTGTCAAGGACTCTATTGATAGTGAGACAATTCTGTTTGTTATCTTTGACTAGAAGGGTAAGATCATCCATAAAGAAAATGTGAGAGATGTGAGGGCATTTTATATAAATAGAAATGGGTCTCCACTGTAGGATGTCAACCTCATAGTTGATTCTCCTAGAGAGTAGTTCTATGCAGAGGATAAAGAGATAAGGGGACATGGGGTCACCTTGTCTAATTCCTCTAGTAGGGTAGAAGCTAAGAGTCTTTCCCCCGTTGACTAGAAAAAAGATAGAAGAAGAAGAGACATAAGACATGATGAGGGAGATCATTTTGGGAGGGAAATTGAATTAGGTCAAGGCTTGTCTGATGAAAGAATACTCTAGTCTGTCAAGGTGTCATGACCCGAGGCTACCCCTTAGTCGCAACAATGGTGCTTATGGTCACAAGTGACCACAAGCTAATCCATGAGTTAGTACCTGCAGTGAGCACTAAATAAATATGAACATAACACCTATGCAGAAGGTAAACTGAGAGGGAAATATAAATCTGAATACTAAAATATTGAATCAATTATAAGTTTGAAACATCTGATAAAAACTGAAAGAGACTGACTGTCTGAACGTCTGAAAGCCTCTAAACTGATGAGGAGTTAATGGGAAAGACCCCTAACTAACTCTGACTGATTGACTAAACAGAAATACTAAAATATTGAATAAACATAAGATGTCCTTGATGAATGCAGACTCACCACTACGGCCACTGGATTACGCTGAGTTGTCTAACTGTGGTCGGGAAACTATGTGTCCAAACTTATGATATAAGATACCATAGCGCAAAGAAGAGTATGCGGCCAGTACTTTGAATTTGCTGGCATATGAGATGAGGTCAAGCTGATATACATGGGGTACTATGCATATGAAATGGGGACTAACTAAATAGCATGCGACAACTGAACATGAATGCATGAAAACTATAATATCTGAGAATGCAAGACCAAGTATAAATCTGTAATGTGAAATAAGTTTGAAATATGAAATATTGTAAATTGTATAACTGGATAACTAAAAGTCTGTACACTTGTTCAAGCAAACCTGAACTGAAAATACACTAAAATACTGTATTGAGACCGTGGGAGGTATCATCTAACCGACATACCCCAATCTGAGCTAATTTGGATCCAACATGTAACCTCAATTCGAAGGGTGTCAGTACCATGCCACAGGTACTAACACTGGCTGTGTGTATCCACTAATCTGATGTCCCAAAGGACTAAAGAGTCAGTCCTAAACTAGTGGGTGACCCTTAAGAGAGTGTTAGTCCTAAACTGGCGGGTGACATCTCATAATCCTATGCTGGCTACATAGTTCTGGAACTTAGAGACTGCTACTAAGGACCCACTCCTAACTGGTGGGTGAGCTCCCATCCCTAGGTTTGTTCGGTTCTAAATCCTACTCCCAACTGAACTGACACTAGTACTGGACTGAACTAAACTCAATTGAATGTTATTATATAACATTAGTGCTCATCATGAATATAGATATCTAAGTATACTGATAAGATTCATGGATTAACTGTCTGTATGCTTGAATAGCTGAATTTATGTAAATTGCATAGGTATCAGGTGTTCATAACCCACCAGTGCTGAATAGAATTAACAATAATGCCATATAAAAGCTTTAAAACCATAGTAAGGGATCATTGTTAAAAAACCCAACACTTAGGCATTTCATCAAACACATGAGAGTTATGAACTTAAGTATGGGAATGGGTAAAACATGCGAGAACAACATGATTACAAGACTAAAATCATAACTTAGGGATTTAACGTGAAGATTATAACATTTAAAATATGTAATGGCTCACTCCACTTGAAAACACTTATAAACATAACTTATAATTGAATTAACTCTTCATTTATATTAAAAGCGGATTATCGATTGATTTTTATACTTTGCATTTTTATGTAGCCAAGTGATGCGGCTAGTGGACCTATTTAGCTCATGGATGCAAGGAGATCACGTGATAATAATCCTAATGATATTCTTTAATTTCGTTGCATTTTTCTTGGATATTCAATTATGATGATGTAATTGTGTGGTTGGAGTGGATCTTAGAATATTGATGTTTTTGTGTTTAAATTTGATTTTGGAGTTTGAAGATACTAGTTAATGTTGAAAATTTGGAGTTTGAAGATGTTAATGTTGAAAATTTAATTTTGAAGTTTAATGCACAATGTATTTTTCATATGCTTGTTAATTAGAATGGTTAATTACTCATGTTGTATTAATGATATATGAATTGAACAAATATTGAATTGTAGATTATGTCTAAAAAATAATTAAATTTGAGCTAAAATTAGAATCTATAATTAATTATTGAAAATTGATGGGCCTACAAATTTTTTCTTAAAAAAATTACGGAAGTTTTAAACCCCCACAACTTTTAAATAAAAATTTATTATAAAAATGATTAAATTTAGAGTAACGGGGGTCAAACCCGCAAAATAACCGCCATAAATTAATTATGGGGGTCAGAAAAAACTGCCGCAAAGTTTTTGTGACGGCTCATTTTGTGGTGGTTTTGGGAACCTCTGAAATTACATTTTGTGAGGGTTTAAAACCCCCACAAATCGTAAAATCAACCCCCGCAATTTGATCAGTTTTTTGTAGTGAGAATTGTTGAAATATTATGATATGCGTTTTTTGTACCATTCGGGCAAGGCCAATGTAGTAGCAAATGCCCTAAGTAGATTGTCTATGGGTAGTGTTGCTCACGTTGAAGATGATAAGAAGAAGTTAGTTAGGGAAGTTCATCAGCTTGCCAGATTAGGTGTTCGTTTGGTTGATTTAGTTGAGGGTAATGTTTGGGTTCTGAATAGTTTGGAATCTTCTTTGGTTGCCAAAGTGAAAGAAAAGCAAGATAGGGATCCTAGTCTAGTGAAGCTAAAAGAATTAGTCAGAGATCAGAAAGTAGAGGTTTTATCCCAAGGGGAGATAGTGTGTTGCGTTGCCAAGGTAGACTGTGTGTGCCAAGTGTTGATGAGTTGAGGTAGTGAATTATTGCAGAGGTGCATGGTGCGCGTTACTCAATTCATCCAGGGGCCACGAAGATGTACCGTAATTTGCGGGAAATCTATTGGTGAAGTGGGATGAAGAGGGATATTATAGAGTTTGTGGCTAAGTGCTCCACATATCAGCAGGTTAAGATTGAGCATCAAAATCCTAGTGGGCTAATACAAAAGTTCAGTATGCCCACATGGAAGTGGGAGAAAGTGAACATGGACGTTATGATAGGTTTGCCTTGTACTCGTTAGCAGCACGATTCTATTTGGGTCATTGTAGACAGGATAACCAAATCATCCCATTTCTTGCTAGTCCATACTTCCTATTCAGCTGAGGACTATGCCAAGCTCTATCTCAGAGAGTTGGTTAGGTTGCACGGTATTCCGTTGTCCATCATTCAGATAGAGGTATTCAGTTTACCTCTCACTTTTGGAAAGCTTTCCAGAAGGGTCTAGGTACCCAAGAACACCTCAGTACAACCTTCCTCCCTCAGACAGATGGTCAGGCAGAAAGGACCATTCAGACTTTATAAGATATATTGAGAGCTTGTGTAGTTGATTTATGGGTAATTGGGATGACACTTGCCTTTGATTGAGTTAGCGTATAATAACAACTATCATTCTAGTATTCAGATGGCTCCATTTGAGGCTCTATATGAGAGGAGATTTAGATCTCCAATTAGTCGGTTTGAAGTAGGTGAGGCTGTGGTAGTAGGGCCTGACTTGGTGTTTGATACTTTAAAGAAAGTTCAGTTGATCAGTAAGAGGCTCAAGACAGCCCAGAGCCGACAAAAATCATATGCAGATGCGAGATGGAAAGATCTCAAATTTGAGGTTGGCGATTTTATGCATTTGAAGATCTCTCCCATGAAGGGAGTGAAGAGGTTTGGTAAGAAGGGGAAGCTTAGTCCCGGATATATTAGTCCTTATAGGATTTTGATCCGTTTTGAAAAGATGGCTTATGAGCATGAGTTGTCTGCAGACTTAGCTTCAGTGCACCCAGAATTCCATATTTCCTTGTTGAAGAAGTGTATTGGAGACCCAGCTATAGTTGTTCCCTTACAAAGCCTAAATGTTCAGAACAGTCTTTCCTATGAGAAAATTCCAGTCAAACTTCTTGATCGACAAGTCGTACACTAAGGAACAAAGAAGTTCCTCTAGTCAAAGTTCTTTGGCGGAATCAGTCCGTTGAGGGAGCTACTTGGGAAGCAGAAGCAGATATGCAGACCAAGTATCCTCACCTTTTCTCCGCCAAACTCAGACTTAGCTTAAAGTAATAATCTTCTTAGAATTTATCTTTTCCGTGCTCAATTTCAGCTGCATATCATTCTTATATCAGTTATGCATTCACGAAACAATTCAGTCATGTGTCGTATTCAGATCCAGTTATGTAATCACGTATATTCAGCATGTAATCTCAGTCCCTCAGTGCTTCCATCTTAACCAGTCTCATTTGGGGACGAATGTTCCCAAGGGGGAGATATTGTAATATTTCGAAAATCCAAACCAATGCTAGAGTCATGTTTCAAGCTCACGCATAGTACATTATGGTTCTTTGGTAGCTTTATGATTTAGTTTGATGTATATTAAGGTCCCAAATAACTCCTAACTATTTGGTGAATCAAAATATCCCATACCGATTCAGTTTTTGATAAGAATGTTGCTTTAGTCAACTTAAAATAAGAATAACTTTTGCTTTACTTAGAATTTTCCAGGTCAAGACCCACCAAACTATAGGAAATTGAATAAGCTTTCCAACGATACCAATTTCGCCCCAATCCGATAAGTGGTCAATTTTTAAAACAAAAATTATTTTTAATTATTTTTTATAAAAATTAAAACAAAAATGTTTTTAGAAAATCAACCATAAGTGGTCAATTTTTAAAAATATTTTAAAATTATTTTTTAATAAAATAATTGACCACCAGTTGTTGTTTATTTTAAAATTATTTTTTATTTTTGTAATAAAAAATTGACCACCTATGGCTGGGTTATAGAAATATTTTTATTTTTCTTTATTAAAATAAAAAACTGACCACAGGTGATAGGTTTTTGTTTATAATATTTTAAAATTATTTTTAACAAAAATTGATCACTGTGGTCGATTTTTAAACATATATTTTTTATTTTTTTAATCAAAAAATCGACCACTGTGGTCGATTTTGCTAAAAAAAACACATATACTTAATATAAACATTTAAGAAGATTTCTGAAATAATTATATGAAAATTTTAAAATATAAAGGTGACCACATGTAGTCAGTTTTTAATTGATTTTAAAAAAATGAAAAAAAAAACACAAGTGATCTCTTATTATGTATTTTTTTAGTAGTGAGAGAGGGATATTTTTGAGTCAAAAATTAAACAGACAGATATTTTTTAGCCAAAAAACAAACAGATGATATTTGTGCTCCATTTCAAATAATTTAGGAATAGTTTTGATCCTCTTTGAGCATTAGTGAAGTCACTAGAAAATGGAAGGTGGCGATGTGGGGTATTGCGGTGGTGATGGGTGTATCCTTGCCTATTGGTGGCTGCTGAAAAAATACGATTATATTTGTTATACAATTGAAACCATCCGAATATAGATGATATATTTTTATATTATTTTATTTTCGTTGAATAACTTTTTAATGCAATATTATATTGATATATAATCTTTCAGTTAAGTCTCATGCATTATTTTAGCAACAATAAAAGATACTCTCCTTATTTACCCGGACCCTCCTTATTTAACTAAAAATCAGGAGTATTTAATTAACCATATTTGTATGTTAACGCAAAAATAGTGCGTCAAATATATTTATAATCTTCTATCTAAGGTAATTATGGTAATGTTGCTACCACTCTCTATTCGCAACAATTTTCGTTGGTGCTGCAAATTAACTGCAAGCAAAAATTAAATAAACAAAAAGAACAATTCTATTTAAATGAATCTTGTGAGTACAATTTTGTTGTTCTCTTGATTCTTCTCTCCTAAATTTAAAAATGATCTGAGGGCTTTCTGTAGCATGTTTCTCGAATCGTTGGATGATTTGGACGCTAGAGAGGTATTTCAATCGTCGAAAATGTCGAAAAGTGTTTTATGGCTTTAAAATAATCTCCGGAAAGAACTCCATTGATTGCTCCTTGGAGGAACTTGATAATCAATGTTGACGTTGTCAATGCTTGTCAAAGTCCTCTTTTCCAAATCTCCCCTTAGAATGTTATGTTACTCTCTATTTATAGTTGTAGGGGGTAGACCTAGTTGCTTGTGATTGGCCGAAAATATGTCATTTGGGACACTTGGTGCCTTTGGACTGGTTGTTGAATTTGAATGAGATTTCCACATCATTTGTACATGTGGTGGCGTCTCATTGGTCTTGGATTTGACTGGGATGCCACTTTACTTGATGAGTTTGGGCTTCAAGGTGAGATGGACCTTGATGAGGAATAAAATGAGCTTATTAATTTTTTAAGTCCAAAATAATTTTAGACCCAATAAAATATGGATCAAATTCAAATTTTATATAAATTTGATTCAATAAATTTTACGTGTCTACATATGCCCCCTCTTTCAAGGTTGGTCGACGTGTAGGCTTGCCGAAACTTGACGGCGAGACTTGAAGTACTCATGAATGTGTTTTCATTCTCGTGACTTCAAAGGTATTTGTTTCTCATCGGTGCATCCTATTTAGACCAATACTTGCGAGTGGTCTAACTAAAGTTTCCTTCAGGAACTTTCATGTCGTGAAAGTTTTCGTCAAAGCAACCAATGATTTGTTTGTGGTGATCCTCATTTTTCGTCCACAATTGAGTATAACTTGATATTATTTCAAGAGTATTAAAAAAATGACCAACTTGATTTTTTTTACTCTTCATGGATAAGTATGAACACGAGAAATCACCACCTTATTATTTATTTAAGTAGTTTATACTTGCACAATGATATGACCCTCTCAATGTATTTGAATTAAAAGGATCAACACAACCCCCTCACTTGACATATTTCATGTATGAAGTAAAAAAGTTGACTTGATTTTTTGTACCAAAGGAAAATATTAACTTTCCTTTTGGTTTCATGTACCAAAGAAAAAATATCAACTTCCCTATTGGTTTCATGCACTAAAGGAAAAAAATATCAACTTTCCTTTTGATTTCAAGAAAGAATTAAAGTCACCTCCAAAGAAATCTCCTCAATATGATAATTTTTCAACTGATTGGCAATTTGAAATTCCCAGGGATTCTCATCTTCTAATTTCACCACAACATTCCTTGTACACAAACTAAAAATTCTTCATAGGAGCCTCTATATAAGAAGATGTTATGAAATCACATCAACCACAATCTTTTGAAATCCGTAACCCTTGCAAAGACATTCCTTGTCCTCTTAGTGACCATGTATTTGGAAAACACTGCTGGTGCACCTCAACCTTTTTGGCAGCATTAGCAGACGTCACGAAAAATATACAACCTCCTCGCAACGTTGACCGAAGAAGTACATAGTATCCTTCCATATTTTCAACTTTAAACGCTTACAGAGTAAAAATCATATCTAACTGTAGGAATGTCCAAATGTTGAACGACTTAGTTCTGGAGAGACTAGACTTGTATTGCTGCGTCATATCCAAAAATCAATGTCAAACTCCTTCTGTATTGATAAGAATCAATTTTTGAAGTTGACGCTATAAGTTGTCATGTCGTAACTCCAGATAGCATGTTCGTGATCACTCCTCTTTGCTTCTTTTTTTCATAGGTTCATGAAAAAATGCAAGTGATGTCGATATCACTCCAAGAATATACAAACATTGTCCAGATGATTGGTCAGGAACCACTTGAGGCATTATTTTTTGAGTTGCAGTCTTCAATGAGCAACAACTAGGTGCTTCACCCATTTTCTCGAGGATTTGGCGAGCAATATTGCCTCTCACGTCTTGGAAACGGACACTCGGAGTAACTCTTTTCTATCCTTGGCTAGGAAATTTATGCCTATTTCCTTAAATCTTGGCATAGAAAACTCCTTGCATCTCGTCATAGAAGATTAATGGTTGAAAACTAAATTTCATGCTAATCAACACCGATATCAGCCATGTCGAACTAAACTGATGTGTTTCTTCCAATGTAGATCATGCCACATCGAAGCATCGTGACTTTGGTGCCGACACTTATTGCCAGATTGAAGTTTCACGTAGTTGGCATCAATCCGTATAAAACTGAGAAGCTTCATCCGGTCAACACTGTAGATGTGTTCCATCTTCATCTTTTTTTGTGCAGGTTTATGGAAATGGTCTTGATGTCAGACCAAAAAGGTTAACATAATTGATGTTGAACTATTTGGTGCATTACTTCCTTACTGCTTGATAAGAAAGTGACTTGGAATAATCTGATTTCATCCTTGACTATGCTGAAAGTTCCTCTTTTTAGCTTCAGTGAGCATGTACTAGGCACACGTTCACAAAAATATTTATTCTCCGATGGGAGAACAAAAATATGAGTTTTTTGATTCATAAAAATGAAATTCAATGTCCCGATACATCTATTTTATTAGCTTTGCACAACGTCACAATAAATTTTATATTTTGACATAAGAGTATCAAAATCAGGAGCTGGTTTTTGCGTTGGAAAGTAGACTCATGGAGCTACGTCTCACGTGGGAGTCACAATTAGATTGCATCAAGGAGCATTTTGGGAAAGAATTCTTGTTTTGTAACTTTCCTTCCAACCCTTTGTAATGGAGTATTGTTGCACTTCAGTTTGGTATTTATTGCCCCCATTGTTTGAAGCAAATTTGCATTTGATCTTGTGTCAATTTTTGAAAGTTGGAGTTTAGAAGCCCTTTGACATTTTTTTTCTTTTGCGAGCGATCAATGTCTAAGTATGACCTTTCTTGCTGTTGGAGAAGTCATTTTTCATGGATTTTCCCGTTGTTTTCTTCAAGGCTGGAACCCCAATTGGGTCAAAGCTCCCAAATTTCTTCAACTTTTGGTGATCCCATAGAGCGTATGACTTGTAGAGCTTTTAAAATTGAACCTTTCATATGGTGCAGTTTGGTGCTAACATGATTTACATCAACTGTATCTCCATCATCGATGATGATCTTTCCCTCTTGTTAAATATCATGATCTTTTCTTTCAGGATGAAGCATTTTGTGGTGTGATGACAAAAAATGTGGTGAAATTTGCAATACTTAGGATGGTCGACTTGGTTTGATTCTTTAGATTGCTTTGACTTAGGGAGTTCAATGACTTCTTTGGCTAGCAGCTCATCAAGAATCCCAGGAACATCAGAGTTGAGGAAAGGATATACCCTTGCTAGTAACTCTTTCAAGGTTGGTTGATTTTTCACCTCTCGCATTTGTTGTTTTGGAGCTCCCTCTTTTAACTTTTGTCCTATGGAGGCCTTCATAAAACTCACAGTTTTCATCATAAATTCCCTAATTTGGTCTTTAGACGAGTCTTTGAATTTTGTAACTTCTTTACTAAGATAAAAAATAGGTGGCACCATTCTATGTCTTGCAATACTTAGCTTCATGTCATAAGCGCGCGTAGCTAATTCTTCAAAAGTTCGAGGCTTAATTCCTTGGAGGATATACACAAGGCCCAACACATACCTTGAATGCAAATTTCAATCACGAAAATTTTAGAAAGATGATCCTTGCAATCAAAGCTCAATGTTTGCAAGCGATTTATGTAGTCCAGTACAGGCACATCCTTACTTTGTCTAATATTTGTCAACTCCATCATGCTGACCGTATGATGGGTGCTGTAGAAATGATTTAGGAACTGACTTTCAAGAGTCTCCCAACAATCAATTGATCCAGACTTTAAGTCCGTGTACCAATCAAAAACGTTGCCTTTCAAAGAGCGAACAAACTGCTTGGCAAGAAGATCACCATGTGTACCAGCACTGCTACAAGTCTCAAAGAAATGAGCGATATGTTGCCTAGGATTTCCCTTTCCATCAAATTATTAAAACTTTGGCGGTTGATATTTAATTGGCATCGGTAAGCTCTCACTTCGCTTAGAATATGGCTTTGAGTATCCTATGAAACTTTGTGACGGACCGCCATATTGTGCCTTGATGGTGTTTGCAATCATATCTTGTAGTTGTTGAACTGTTAAAGTAGTCACTGAAGAGGATCGATCATCGTAGTGATTGTCACTTGACTTGATGAGAGATTCACCATTAACTTTTTCTTGCGGTGTTAGATTATAATTTGAGTCTCCAGGATTGTAGAGATCTAACTTGCTCATAAGTCGGATGATTTGACGATATTTCTCATCAAGAGACTTCTTCAAGGATTCAATGGTTTGCTCCATCATTGCAAACTTCTCATCCATGTCAACCGCATCAACTATAAAGGTGTTAAAATTCGTTAAAGTTGGAGAATTCGTTAAGTCCTCAGATTCTCCAAAGTTACAGACAGTTCATCTGATAATGTAGATGCAAATTTACCCTCGGGGGTTGTAGTTACAATCGAAATTTAAGATTTTCTCCTTTTCTTCATCTTCAAAGAGGTAAAGTATTGGGATCCATCGAAATCACAAGCGTTGAGATTGCATCGATTGATTGAGTCAACAAGTGTGATCTCAGTAGTTATGGCAGTAGTAGACTTCTTGCATAAAACTTCATTGATTTTTCTGAAGTTCATTGTAGTATTTGAATTTGTGATTTTTCAATTTGTAGAAGGAAGAGATGAAGAGCAGAACTGGTCCTACTGGGCGTGCCAAAATTTGTTCGCAATAAATTTTGGGTGGTGCTGAAAATTAAGTACAAGCAAAAATTAAATAAAAATAATAATAATTTTATTTAAATAAATCTTGTGACTACAATTTTGTTGTTCTCTTGATTCTTATCTCCTAAACTTAGAAATGATTTGAGGGCCTTCAGTGGCGTGTTTCTCGAATCGTTGGATGATTTGGACTCCTAGAGATGTATTTCAATCATCGGGAATGTCGAAAAGTATTTTGTCGCTTTGGAATAATCTCCGGAGAGAACTTCGTTGATTGCTCCTTGCAGGAACTTGATAGTCAATGTTGATGTTGCCAATGTTTGTGAAAGTCATCTTTTTCGAATTTCTCCTCTTTTTCTCCGCTTAGAATGTTATGTTACCCCCTATTTATAGTTGTAGGGGGTTAGCCTAGTTGCTTGTGATTGGCCGAAAACATGTCATTTGGGACACTTGGCGCCTTTTGACTGGTTGTTGAATTTGAATGAGATTTTCACATCATTTGTACATGTGGCGGCGTCTCATTGGTCTTGGATTTGACTGGGATGCCACGTTACTTGATGAGTTTGGGCTTCAAGGTGAGATGGACCTTGATGAGGAATAAAATAGGCTTATTATTTTTTTAAGCCCAAAATAATTTTAGACCCAATAAAAGATGGATCAAATTCAAATTTTATATAAATTTGATCCAATAAATTTTACGTGTCTACACTCTCTTAATTAAAGGCCTAAGTTTCTTGTGAAATTTTCTCTTAAAAAATTACAAAATCATTTAAAATTGTTAATCCAATAACCCGATATCGATAAACCAATAACATTTATTTCAATTCGATTTATTTGTTAAACCAATTTTTGGACATCTCTACAAATACTAGCTTAGTTCCTTGTTCATTTAACATTCTAAGTTATCTCATGGATAGTGATATCATCGGATTAGTATATACATAAAATAACTTATCTCATTTTTATAATAGGATAAATAATCTCCAGACTAAATAAGATACGTAATTATATACAAAATGACAAGGAAAAAAATTCATAAGTAGCAAACTTAAGCCCATAATAGGCATTTCATGACAATAGTTTCATAATTATTCGAAATAACAACTTGTATATGTATTTGATGTGTAAGACAACATTAAATACATATACAAATATAGTTAATTATCTTATTTTTAGGTAATAACTTGAGTTTAAAAAGGCTAAAAATTTCAGCATCCTTAAATCAGGTTCACTCAATTAATTAAAGATTAATTGAAGATTGTATTTCTAAAAATAAGAAGCCCCTTTTCATGAGTTTCAAAACTCAAAATAGATTTGAACGATTAGAGATTTTTTTTATTTTTCTCTGTCTTCTTTTTTTTGTTCTTCAATTTTTTCCTTTGTATTTTTGCCTTTTCATTTTTTTACTGTTTTTTTTTCTCCTTGCAATTTTTTTTTTGTATTTTCTTTCTTTTTTAATTTTCTCCTTTGTTTTTTTACATCTTTTTTCTTTGCACTTCTTTTTGTATTTTCTTTTCTTCTTTATTGTTTATTTTTTTTATTTATTTTGTTTCTTTTTTTCCATTTTTATTTTTATATAGTTTTTTGCATTCTTGTTTTTGTTGTTGTATTTATATTTTATATTTATTTTTATCAAATTTTATATTTTTAAATAAATTCATTGTTTGTATTTGAATAGTTTATGTGAATATGCATAATTTATCAATTGTATTTGTGTACAAATAAATATATGTATTAATTGTATTTGCTTGAGTCTAAAATATACAAATATGCAATGTACCATTTAATACAAATATAGCGTTAGTCTTTGTAAATCAGATTTATCATTTGTATTTCTACATATATAAACATGTTTGTGTATGTATGGTGAAGTTGTGTAAATATGTATCATTTGATAAAATATAAATAAATAAAAATGATAAGTATATGTATAAGTATAAATGATATGTATATGTATCATTTGTATATGTATGGTTCAAGTACAAAATATAGACATATATAAATCATTTGTATAAACATGATATGTATATGTATAATTTATATATTCACGGTTCAAGTATAAAATATAAACATATATAAACCATTTGTATATGTATCATTGTATAAACAAATGCGAATTATATAAAATATAAATGATAGTGCGAACTATAAAATACAAATACAGGTGCAAACTATAAAATTCAAATACAAGTGCAAACTATAAGCTACATACAAATATAAGCGTGAACTATAAAATATGAATACAATTGTATCTACGAATATAAAATATAAATAATGATATGAATACAAATACTATAATGGTTGTAGTGCTTTCATTATCATTCATGACTTATGCTCCACACAACCATACTTTTCGAAAGTTTAAAGAAAATATAAAATAGAACCCAAAAGAAAATGAGAAAGAAAAAAAAAGGAAAAAAACAAAAAGAAAATGGAAGCACATTTGTATTTTAAAGAACTATTTCGTATTTGTATTTTACAGTTGACTGGATATTATATTTGTATTTTATGGTTTTAGTTTATTTGTATTTGTATTTGTATTTGTATTATATTTTCGCCGATGCACTATATTTTAAAAGAAATATTTTGTATTTGTATTTGTAAATTGATCATATATTATATTTGTATTTGTAATTTCACTTATTTCATTTATTTGTATTTGAATTTGTAGCTGACAACATTATTTATATTTTTAAATAATTAAAAAAGAATTATAATTTTTTCTTTGTACCAACACTTGTATTTATATTCATTGATACAAATTATATTTTATTAACGCAAATTGAACGATACAAATATAAATGATAAATTATAAAAATACAAATGTTAAATTATATAAATGCAAATGATACATGTTTATACAACTCAAACCATATGCATGCAAATGATACTTATTTATATATAAATACTAACGATATATTTACATAAAATGACACATTTAATATTTATATATTTTAGACTTAAGTAAATACAATTAATCCATGTATTTATTTGTATACAAATACATAATATAAATTGTATTCATGACTAAATTATTCAAATATAAATAATAAATTTATTTAAATATATAATATGATACGAATAAATATAAAATATAAAAAAACATACTTCATCTGAGGTAGTGGTATGGTCTGCGTACACTCTACCTTCCTCAGACCCCACTATTTGGGAATACACTGAGTATGTTGTTGTTGTTGTTGTTGCTGTATATAAAATACAACATACGACAACAACAACAAAAATTAGTAAAGAAAAATTAAATACAAATAAATGAAAGAAAATAAAAAAGGAGAAAAAAAAAAAAAAAAAAACAAGAACAAAAACAGAAAAAAGAGGTCGTAAAGAAAAAAGAAATAAAAAAAATAGATGATTTTGTTTTTCTATTTTTGCTTCATTTTATTTTTTTATTTTTTACTCTCTTCTATCTCTAGCTTCTGTTTCTTTTTTTTTTGTTTTCTTTTTGTACTTATATTCTTTCTCATTTATTTTATTTTATTTTATATTTTTTTATATTTTTTAAAAATATGGCTACTCGAGCACAAGTCATGGATGATAACCTAAATACCACAAATGCTTATGTATTTGTATTCACATCATCGTTTATATTTTTGTATTCGTTGATACAGTTATATTTGTATTTGTATTTTAAAGTTCATGTTTGTATTTAAATTTTATAGTTCACATTTTTATTTGTATTTGTAAGTAGACCATATATTGTATTTGTATTTAATTTTTTTTTAATTTTTCACCCTTTGTCTGGTACCCATATTGGAGCCCCGACTAATTTGGATAGCGCACTGCAGGGCCCATTCTAGGGGGTGGCATTCCCAACGGGATTTTCTCCATACCCAGAACTCGAATATGAGACCTCTTGTTAAGGGTGGAGTAGTCCAGCCACTACACCCCAACTCATGTTGGTCATTTGTTTCATTTATTTGCATTTGAATTTGTAGTTGACAACATTATTTGTATTGTTAAACAATTTAAAAAATTGCTATTTTTCTTTCTACAAACACTTGTATTTATATTCATTGATATAATTTGTATATTATTGATGCAAATTGAACAACAAAAATAAAAATGATAAATTATACAAATACAGATGTTACATTTGTACCAAATGATACATGTTTATATAACTTGAACCATATGCATACAAAATGATACTTGTTTATATACAAATATAAATAAAAAAATCAAAATACAAATACCAATGATATAATTGCATTGAATGACACATTGTAAAGTAATATATTTTAGTCTCATACAAATAAAATTAATCAATATACTTATATGTATACCAATATAAATTATAAATTGTACATATTCACAATTAAACTATTCAACTATAAGTAAACTTTATTTAAAATATATAAGATGAAATAAATAAATATAAAATATAAAAAACATATAAATTATAAAATGCAACAATAACTAAAAAAATGAGGAAAAAAAATATAAAAAGAAAAAAAAGAAGGACAAAATCAAAAGGAACGAAAAAAGAATCCAAGAAAATATAAAAAAAAATATTGCAAAGAAAAAAGATGAAAAAAAAAAAAAAGAAAAAAATGGAAAAACAAAAATGGAAGAGAAAACGAAAAAAAAGAAGAAAAAGAATAAAAGAAGAAGACAAACTGAAAAAGAAGAAAAGTAGAAAGAGAAATAAAAGGTAGAGAAAGAGAGAGCTAAAACGAGAAATAAAAGGTAGAGAAAGAGAGAAAATAAAGAAAGAGGCTATAAATTATATTTAATTCACCAGATAGGTTATGGATGATAATTAATTAAAATTTAGGCTAAATATAGTAATTAGGAATATATGTTTGCTAAACCATTAAGGGTGGGGTGTGCGTTGGTTGGTTCGGTTCGGTTCGGTTAATTTATCAATTTTTAATTTTTAAATATGCCAAACTAATAACCAAATCAATAAGATATTTTTTATCGATTTTTAAATCCTTAACGGTTCGATTTCGGTTTAACCGATAAGAAAATACTCATAAAATAGAAGTAATAGTAACTAACATGAAAAAAAATGAATCTTAGTTGCAACCAAAAATCCTACACGATGTGTTTTAATTTAAAAGAATCTGCAAGTTTGAACTAAATATTGTTAGGAGAAATTAAGAGTTTGTATAATTAAAATATAGGTTTGTTAATTTGTAGAAATTAAAGAGAAATATATAATCAGTCATATATATATATATATATATATATTCTTGTTGGGTTATCGGTTTACCCAATAACCCAATAAGAAAAAACCAAACCGAATAAAAAACCCAATAAATTTTTTGTATAAAATCATTAAAAAATCGTTAACCCAATAACAATAAACCAATAACACTTTTATCGGTTCGGTTTATCGGTCGGTTCGGTTTTTGTACACCCCTATAAACCATATATTTATCCCTTAAAATATTGCTATTATTGCTATTCCGCATAATTTTTTTAAAGTGTTACTATTTAGCTTAATTATAAACTTAAGTTTGCTACTTTTATATTTTTTTTTTCAAATAATAGTAATAATAACAATACTACTACTACTCAAATACATTTATCTCAAAATTAGTATCTCTTATACCTCATATCAAACATGTATAAGTGTTTCTGACAAGAAAAAAAAAAGAAATCCGCAAAAATAAGTTGACTAACTAATATCTAGGGGCATTTGGTTAAAAGTGACAAAAGAGTTTGAAAATGAGGTGTAGGTGACTCAAGTCTTAATAATTGAGTGGAAGTGACAATTACTTTATAATGGATTAAGAAAGTTGTGGAATTTTAAAAATAGCCCATAAGTTTTAAAATTTACACTTTGATTCAAATGTTAGTTAATATAATAGGAAAAAGGCGCATTTCCCTCTCTTCTCATCCGTTGTTGTTTTCTCTCTCTTCGCGTTTTTTGTTGTTCATTGTTGCTGCTGCTTTATTCATCATCTTCTGCTTTATTTTTATCATCTTCAACTTTATTATCAACATCTTCTACATCATTATCATCTTCATCTTCTTTTTGTCGACCATACTTGAACAATTTTTTAGGTCCAATTTTATTTCGTACGTCACTTTGGCATTGCTTCATAGGTGACTTTGGTAAGTAAAATTATGGTTTTTAGTTGAATTTATCATCTGGGTACACTGCTACTGCTGTTTTTTCAACAAAGGATAGAACTCGTTCATGAATCCAACATAAGAGTCATCTGTTTAAACAAATCACTCATCTGTTACAACAGATGAATAATCTATTCTAATGGAAGACTCATATGTTGGATTCATGTTTATGGTTCTATATAGAGCCCGTAACATGAATCGAACAGATGGATCATCTGGTGCAACAGATGGGTCATCTGTTGCTATATACGGGTCATCTATTGCAACAAATGAGTTATCTGTTGCAACAAACGAGTAATCTATTGCACCAGATGAGTAATCTGTTTGGAACAACACAAAACAACTCCTACCACAAACCCAATAGATAATAAATATGTTTCAAAACTCTTGCTATTGCTAGTGGATTCAAAATTATTCTATACGTCCAATTGTCGAAATGTTTGTTGAGAAGAAGAAATAGACAGAAACATAAATATTTCATTAAATAAAAATAAAATACATTAGGTAGGTAGTTGGAATATAAATAAAAATAAAAATAAAAATACGCACGCTAAAAGAAAAAACATAACCTAATTTCTATATTTATTATTATTATTATTATCATTATCATCATTATTATTGTCAGCCGGTCAATCGTCAACCGGCAACAACAGGGCCCTCCTCATCCTGTGAATTTCTCGGAGCATCCTTGCTCTCATGGCGCCCAACTCCCACTGTAGGTCATGAACCTGCCTCCAAAGTTCCCCTACGACGTCACACAGAAAAGCAATGCCCCAAACAAGATCAACCATATCTAGAACATGCATGAATTGATAAAAAACATAAAAACACAAGTAAAGAAAAGAGTCCGAATGTAATACAACGTATACTGCCAATTGGGTAGATTTAAATAGAAAGAAAGAAAAAAACTTACATGGGTCAGGGAAAAGATATCTGGTCTTTGAAGAGAAAGTGGTTGAAGATGCAAGAAATAAATAGAGTGTAATAGTAGAATGAACGAGTAAGGAGGGACCTATTTATAGAGGATTGAATTGAATGAGTTAGGCAAAATGACGCGACTGTTTACCTTCATTTTATTAATTACATTCAAACAAACTGGTGATTTTTTAATTACTGTGAAAAGTTGTGACTTAATTAAATAAAGTTGCTGACTTTTTTTATAATTGTGATAAGTCATGACTTTTCAGCTTATTATTATTTATTCATTCTTAAATTTAAATAACTTTTTTCTCAATTAAATAATCGAAAACTTCTCACCTTTTCAATAACCATTTCTTTTAATAATAAAATAATAACCATTTTTTTGAGTTGTGGCAACAGATTGTATATCTGTTGCACAAGATAACCCATCTATAATCTGTTGCAACAAATAATCTATCTATTACAACAGATAATCTATATGTTGCAATATATAATATATCTTTTTTAATAATAATAATCATCATATACTTTCATTAATCCAAATTGGTAACTTTTTTATTATTTATTATATAAATTAAAAAAGAGATTTAAAAATAAAAATGGTGAAAAGTCACTACTTGTCACCTATTTAATATTACATCAATTATTGAAATTACATAATCACTTTTTTACGATTATAAATTGTGTTTATCATTTATTTTCTTATTTTTTTCTGTGAAAAAAATGACTTAATTTAAATCAAGCTGGTGAGTTTTTGATTATTGTGACAAGTCATGACTTTTCAACTTATTATTAATAATTAGTTCTTGAATTTAAATAACTTTTTCCTCAATTAAATAACTGAAAACTTTTCACCTTTTCAATAACCATTTCTTTTAATAAAATAATAACCGTTTTTATTGAGTTATGGCAACAAATTGTATGTCTGTTCCAACAAATCAACCATATGTTGAAAGAGCTTTTTGATTTCTTCTAACAGTTGATTCATCAGTCACAACAGATAGGGAATTTGATTCATCAGTTGTTTCGAATGTGTGAGACAAAAAGTCACGCCTATTTAATATTAACATCAGTTATTAAAATTAAATAGTCATTTTTTTACTGTTATAAATTATGTTTATCATTTATTTCCTTATTATTTATTTACGAATCGTTTTTCATATTAAATAATTGAAAAGTTATGAATTTTCACCCTCTCAATAACAATAACCCTTTTTTACTAATAACCATCTGTTGCAACATATGATTTATCTGTCGCAACAGATTAACCATCCATTGCCACAAATGCTCAATCCCTACCTCCAACCATCGACATGTTGAGAATAAGGAATAGACAGAATGAAAATTAAATATTAAATAAGATTTTAAAATTTGAAGTCGACCAAACATAGATTTCTGAATCCATTATATATAAATATATAATAAACAAAACATACATTAGGTTCCTCTCTTAGGTAGATCTGATATAATAAAAAAAATACATACGCTAAAAGAAAAGAGCATAATTTAATTATTATTATTATTATTGTCAATCGGCCAATCATCATCCGACAGCAGCAGGGTCCTCCTTAGCCTTGCTCTCATGTCGCCCAACTCCCACTGGAGTTCACGAATCTGTCTTTCAAGTTCCCGAAAGGAGTCGCACAAAATCACTTTGTCCAAATTTGGATCAGTCATATCTAGAAGTGGAGTTATGTATAATTACATCCCTTAATTAAATAAAACTGTTGAATTTTTGAATATGTAAATTAAAAAAATAGATCTAAATACAATATTTTATCTTTATTGTATTTCGAAAAGAAAAGAAAATTGCTTTAAAATAAATCTAACAGATGGGTAATCTATTGCAAAATATATTCTATCTATTTGATAATTTACAATATATTGACAATCTGTTACAACAGATACATATATCTTTTTGATTATTTCCAACAGATAAGTCATATATTGCAATAGCTTGATCATCTGTCGTAACAGATGTCTATAATTTTTTGATAATTTTAAAAGATGTGTCATCTGTTGTAATAGATTAGTCATCTGTTTATTCAAATTAATCCATAGATGGGCTAGGAAGAATAAGGTGCGTGCAGATGGAGGGATCCACTTTCATGTGTGGGAGTTATGTATTACTGATAAGGCCATCGGGAAAACACACATAAAGTACAATGATTTTATGAATGCAGTTCGTAACCGATTAGGTATTGATCATTCAAACAAGATTCTGCATCGTACAGTTAAGTTTGATAGGTTTGAATTGATAAGGCCGAGGAGCCCATGAAGATGGTGTTGATATCCTGTTATGAATTAATGATGATTGTTGCTCATGTTTATGCATGTCAAGTTTTGAGAAGAGATCAATATTTGGTGTCATTACAGAGATCCAATAGTGATTAGACTTAACTTTAAGTGTGCATTATACTTTGAGAAGGCCTTCGAAGCATCGTACTGTCTCAAATAAGAACGAAAAAACAATAGAAATTCCCCTAGCCTAAATTTATATGGAAGGGTTGTTCGAGAATATAATTATATGCTATAAGGAGCCGTAGGAGAATAACTGCGAGGGAAAAGGGAGTTGATAAAAGACTATATCATTTGAGAGCTAATTAAAGAGGAAACATAGGGTAGCAAGGAACTTCTAGCGAATCTGGCCGATGAAACTGAATTAAAACATAAGAAATTTGAATCAAGTGCAAATATAAAATTGTATCCAGTAATTAAAATCCGTATGTTGTCTCTCTCAAATAAAAATATTGCATATGGACTCTTTCCTAGGGAGCTGCGACTAGCTAGCGTGGTCGGAATGATCACCTATATAGAAAATAGCAAAACACTACTAAGCAGCTTTGCGGGCACCGAGGATTGAAATGATGTACAGTAAGTCAAAAAAACTTGCCCCAAGAACAGCTACAGTTAAAATAAGCAATCTAAGTGAAGATGACAATTTCTGAATTTTAAATTGCATCCCATACCTTCTTGTTTGTGGTTCCGATTAGGTCCACTACTATTGACCTGATCAAAACTTCAAACAAGATTGAAAGGCAGATTGAGTATCATTACTTTCTCAGCAATATGGATATAATTGATTGTGTTTTCTTGTCTTAGCGTACTTTCAACATATCTTGTAGAAGATCAGAGGCCCCGATAATTTTCAAGCTTGCCTCTAGCTTACTGATTTGGTATTCAAGTTTGTCATTGTCATCTTTGAGATTAGTATATAGATCTTGGTCTTTTGTGAGCTCATGAATGAGGGGGTAACACTTTCTTCGAAGTTATGGCATTGTAAAAGGCCTTCAAAAAGCTTCTAGAACATTTTCTTCAGAAGGCTTAAATGATGCATAGAGGGTCGCTATGTTTGTTTTAGGTCAACGTGTTGATGCACACTCAAGCTGTGGTCCCAACAGTTGAATAGTCGTCCCAAAAGTGAGTTGTTCAACTGTTGAAACCAACTGCTAGAGTGTGCATCAACACGTTGACCTAAAACAAACATAGCAACCCTCCATGTATCATTTAAGCCTTCTGAAGAAAGTGTTCTAGAAGCCTTTTGAAGGCCTTTTACAATGTCACAACTTTGAAGAAAGTGTTCCTCCCTCAGTGACAATCTCACAAAAGACCAAGAACTCTATACTAACCTCAAAGACAGCAATGACAAACTTAAAGACCAAAACAGCAAGCAAGAGGCAAGCTTGAAAATTATCGAGATTCACATACTATAGCAAGCCTCTGATCTTCTCCAAGATATGTTGAAAGCATGATAAGGTAAGAAAACACAATCAATTATATCCATATTGCTAAGGAAGTAATGATACTCAATATGCCTTTCAATCTTGTTTGTGGTTTCGATCAGGTCAATAGCAGTGGACCTAATTAGAACCACAAACAAGAAGACATGGGATGCAATTTAAAATTCAAAAATTTTCGCCTTCGCTTAGATTGCTTATTTTAACCATAGCTGTTCTTGGGAAAAGTTTTCTTGACTTGTTGTACATCATTTCAACCCTTGGCGCCCACAAAGCTTCTTTCTTCGAGTTCTGCTATTTTCTATGCAGGTGATCATTTTGACAACGCTAGCTAGTCGCAACTCCCTAGCAAAATGCCCAGCTGCACTATTTTTCTTTGAGAGAGACAACAGATGGATTTCCATTTTTGGATACACTTTCATATTTGTTCTTGATTCAGATTTCTCATGTTTTAATTTAGTTTCATCGGCCAGATTCGATACAAATTCCATCCTATCCTATGTTTCCTCTTTAATTAGTTCTCAGATGATATACTCTTCAACAACTCCCTTTTTCCCTCGTAGGTATTCTCCTACGGCTTCTTCTGGCGTATAATCATCTTCTCAAACAACCCTTCCATATAAGTTTGGGTCAGGGAAATTTCTATTGGTTTATATTCTTGTTTGATGCAGTACGAGGCTTTGAAGGCCTTCTTAGAGTCCAATGCACCCTAAAAGTTGGTCCAATCGCTATTGAATCGTTTTACAATGCCATCAAAACTTGATCCCTTCACAAAGTTTGACACATAAACATGAGCAACAACTGTCATTAAATCTTAATAGGGTATTGGAACCATATTCATGGTCCCTCAGCCTTATCAATTCGAACCTACAAACTTAACAGTAAAATTATAGATATCTTGTTTAAATGATCAATGCCTAATCGGTAAAAAATAACATTCACAAAATCAGTGTACTCTATATGTGTTTTCACAATAACATGATCAGTAATACATACCTCCCGCATATGAAGTGGTTCCATCTGCAAGCAACTTATTACTCCAAACCCATCTTTACTGTAGCCTTTTGTGTTAGTCTGTCAAAAGTTGATCAACTTTCATTTCCTTATATCTACAAACAAGAGAAAAACAATTGATGTCAAACAAGAGAAGAACAAAAAGAACATTACAATTGATGTCTGCATAATTTTAATAAAGGTAACACAAAATTGAATAAATATATCACATTTCAACATCTGTTCAACAACTTCCCCATCTATTACAATAAATGGTCCAGCTCTTGCAATATATTACCTATCTATTGTAAAAGATTACATATATGTTGCAACAGACTCTACATCTATTGCAATAAATTTATGAACACTTGGAAAATCTGTTGTAACAGGCTATACATCTGTTGTAATAGATGTGGAGCTATTGCAACAGATGTGTAATCTGTTGAAATATATCAAACCAGCCTTGCGAGTGGTTTGATTTGTTCCAGCAATTGCTCTGTCTGTTGCAACATCAACAACAACATCAACTACAAAGAAACAACTTTTGTTCCTACACCATCAACAACACCATACCACATGTTCCAACCCCACTAACAAAATTAATAACAACATCAACAACAAAGAAACAAATAAAATACCTACAAAAAAATGATACTGCCAACATGGCTTTTAAACTTAAAGTCACCTTTTCTTTAATTTTTTTAAATAAATGGGATATGGGTAAATGGTAATTAAATAAAAAAATAGATGTAAATGACTAATTTAAATAACTTGCAAAGAAGAAGACGAGAATGAAAGAGCAATAGTGAACCATACCTATAATATTAAAAGCAAGGGGATCAAAGCAACAGTTTCAGTCAAGAAAGATATAGAATGGTTGAGATCTGAAAGAATCTTCATGAGAAAGAGGAGAGAAAAAAGAGAAAAAAAGGAGACAGTTATGATAACCCTAAAGATGAGAGAAAGAAAAAGAAGAGAGATGAATTAATATTCATTAATAACTTTGAGGGGCATGAAGTGATGGGTGACATTGAAAAGACAAGATAAGACTACTTAAGGAGGATATTTTTGAGTTAAACAAGAAATATTTTTTACCGCCTTAGTATTTTATCTTTTTTTTATTTCAGAAAGAAAATTGCTCTAAAATTAAAAAAAAATCAAACATATATGTAATCTGTTGCAACATATATCAATAGCTATTTAAAAATTTCCATCAGCTCAGTCATCTGTTGCAACAATGCCAATGTCTATTTGATAATTAAAACAAATAGGTAATCTGTTGCAATAGATCTCAATATCTGTTTAACAATTTCCAATAACTCAGTCGTCTACTGCAACTTTACAATTGATTTAGCTAGAACAAGGGATGAGTTGATAGGGTCAACTACACTTTTAATTGAGTCTTTGCAATACCTAAATTATTATTAATCTAATACCTAAATTGATTTAGCTAGAACCAGGGATAATTTGATAGGGTCAACTATAACTTCAATTGAGTCTTTGCAATTACATAATGTTGGCATTGCGTTCTTCCAGACCTGAGTCATCAATCGATCACTTTGAGTTGAAATAATTCTTATTAACTTATTAATAAGCTAATAACTAAGTTAATTTATCTATAACTAGGGATGAGTTGATATGTTCAACTACAACTTTAATTGAGTCTTTGCAATTGCATGATGTTGGCATTATGTTCCTCCCGACCTGAGTCGTCAATCAATCACTCTGAGTTAAAATGATTCATATTAACTTATTATTAAGCTAATACCTAAATTTATTTAGCTAGAACTATAGATGATTTGATAGGGTCAACTGCAACTTCAATTGAGTCTTTGCAATTGCTTGATGTTGGTATTGCATTTCTCCCGACTTGAGTTGTCAATCGATCACTCTGAGTTGAAATGATTTTTATTAACTTATTATTAAGCTAATACCTAAATTTATTTATGTAGAACTAGGGATAAGTTGATAGGGTCAACTACAACTTCAATTGAGTCTTTGCAATTGCATGATGTTGGTATTGCATTCCTCCAACTCGAGTCGTCAATCGATCACTTTGATTTGAATGATTCTTATTAACTTATTATTAAGCTAATACCTAAATTGATTTAGCTATAACTAGGTATGAGTTCATAGGGTCAACTACAACTTCAATTGAGTCTTTGCAATTGCATGATATTGGTATTGCATTTCTCCTGACCCGAGTCATCAATCGGTCACACTGAGTTGAAAGGATTCTTATTAACTTATTATTAAGCTAATACCTAAAACTCATCAGTGTTCCACTTAATACACATTATTATTATGGGATGGTCAAAAATGATATCCTTTAAAACTTTAAAAAATAATTAAGATCAATTCAAACCAAATTAACAATTTCAAAACTTGTCATTCTTTTCCAAAAATAAAAATCATCCATTTGTGGGAAAAATATTTCATCATTTCAAATATCGAGTTCTCACTCTTTTTTTCTCTCTCAATAATACAGATAACAACTACTCAACATTTTGCTCAATCCTTTAAAACAGATCGATTTTCTTCCCATTTCCTACCACATAGTTGTTGTTTTTGACTTTATTCTTTCTTGTATCTGTCATTTTCTCTGTCTTCACAGGTAACATAGTTTGAGAAGAGTTCTACATTTGCTTTTATTCTAAAAATTAGGCCTCTTTTGTTAATGATGAAAGAAGACTTTTAGTTGTATTACCTTCAAGAATGGATTAATAATTTTGAGTTTTGATACTAAAAATATAGGAAGAACTCTAGAAAATCCTAGTTTTTGTTGCAGTGTTTCATTGACTGTTGGGGTATTATTGGATGGTGTTTGTGGTGTTGTTGGTGGTGTCGGTATTAATGGTATTGGTGGTGGTGTCGGTATTGATGGTATTGGTGTTGCTATTGGTGGCATTGGTGGTGGTGGTGGCGGTCTTGGTGCAAGTATTGGTGACATTGGTGGTGGTCTTGGTGGTCCATCTATTGCAACAAGTGGAACATCTATTGGGAGATATTAAATAGGTCTTCAAACAGATTCACCATCTGTTCCAACTGATGGGTTATCCGTTGGAATTTTTTTTTGTAATGTGGCGTATAATGATTTATTGAAATTTGTCTTACCTTTTTTAAAAATTATACAAAATCAAATGTAATGCATTTTTTATTTTTTTTATTATTTATAGTTAAAATATGTCTCCCAAAAGAAAAAAAATTGAAAGTGGATCAACTTCTGACCACTTAACAAAAAAGGCTAGAGTACAGATGGATTCAAAGAAACTTTCAGAACAATCTCAGTCAGCGATAAATAAAGCTGCAGAAATTTATGAAAAAGGAGGTGGAGAAGGGTATATAGAGGCTGGTGAGAAAAATAAAAGTGAGGAGGAAGAAGATAAACAAGAAGAGGAAGAAGTAGAAACTGAGAAAGAGGATGTTGATCGACATGATGATGCATCACCAATAGGGCATGAATTAAGATCGAAATCCCAGCATGATCCTGTCAAAACTATTAGTATTGACAGTTTCAAGTTGCAATGCCAATAGATGACCCTGTAGAACTAACTAGTAATCTTGTACTTAAATGTCAGTTAGGGAAACCTTTTGATTAATTTAGGAATATTATAAAGAATGAAAACAAAGACGAACTTTGTAAGAAGAGCTGCTTTGGAAGCTTTCTTGAGCTGCCTAAGGACCACACTGCCCTTTTCCAAATGAGCATGACATATGGTCTTCTCAAGCGCAGGATCAAGTACTTGGGGGATGATAAAGATTCGATGGAGGGGAGCAAAAAGATGGATGAAATCTGAATCAACTACTGTGGCATGCCGGTTTGTTTTGGCATAAAAGAGTTTGCCATAGTGACTGGCTTGAGATGCAATCGTCCAAAAGAACCTCTCATCAAGGAAACACCCTGCAAAAAGTCCAAGGCAAATAGGATAGCCAAACCACCACCATCAAATAAAGGAAATGCATTGTCCAAGCGACCACCCAACAAAACCAACAAACGCAACAAAAAAGTAGATGGGTTGTTCGATATTAAAGGACGTATCTACAAAGTGGCGGATTTGATAGAAGATCTCAAGGATAAAACTATACCAAAGCAGTACAGGGAGCAATTATGCTTGGTTTGGTTTGCCCATTCCATTATATTGGTAAGAGACATCAACAAAGCCATTGAAGATGATTTGTTGGCGCTTGCGGAGGATTTTAACAAATTCAACAATTATCCCTGGGGATATGACAGCTACAACTTGACTGTCAAATAATTACTAAGAAAACTATCCCCAAAGACAATCACATTATAAGGCTTTTCTTGGGCTTTCATGGTAAATTTAATCACTATTTGTTTACTCATCCATTAAATTATATTGAAAAATTATTATGACTTTTTTTTATTGCTTCTTTTTACATATTTTAGGCTTGGGCATTTGAAGTCATTTCTCCCCTCTGAAAGTAGGTCAAGGATAACCCGGATGAGGTTTCTCATCCAAGGATCCTTAGGTAGTTAGCTGCAAAGAGCAGCACAAGAATTAAGGAGGCTGATCTCTTTAACCCTTTGAATGATGTAGTACATCTTCTTTCAAGTAAAATAATTTGACTCAAAGAAAGATATTGAATTAGATATGCCATCTGTTGCGACAGATGGATCTCCTGTTACAATAGATTACCCATCTACTACAACTAGTACAACAGATGGGTAATCTATTGCGATAGATGATCCATATTTTGCAATAGATTACCTATTTGTTGCTTCGGTTCTCTAAACCCAACTCAACAGATTACCCATCTACTGCAAATTATGCAATAAATGGGTAATACTATGCAACATATTATTAATCTATTGCGACAGATAAATCAACTGTTGTGACAGATAGATCATCTATTGCATAAGTTATTTGTGTTAACATGTAACCCAACTGACTATAAATTATTCTATGATTTAAGTGTATCTGTCTTTTTTATAGGTTGTGCATCCATGGATCATACCTACTGAGCAGGAGTCGGGGATGACTTCTTTTATTACTCTAGGTCTTATTGATACAATAGCAGACCCAATGATGGAGTTAATAAAGAAGAAATTGGCTGGAGCAATAGCCATAAGAAGAGCAGTTAGGCAAGGTCAGCCTAAGGTTGAGGCTCCTCATATCCTACTACAACAGATTCAGGTGCTTCTTATGGGGGTGTTACTGGTGGAGTTGTTGATGTTGGTGGCATCCATCCTGATGTTGATGCTAATACCAGTCATGATGATAAGCATGTTGATGCGCAAAAAAAAAATATTTGAAATCACCACTTACACTGGTCCCTTCAACCCTTACACCGGTCCTTCTCACCCTTACAATGGTCCCTCTTACCCTTCTTTACCCTCATGTTCTTATTGTAAATGCAAAGAGTACAATGATATACAGGATAAACTCCTTGAAAAATTAGAGGCTATCTCTAAAGTTGTCGAGGATTTGAAATCCAAGAGGGGTGTCATACTATCCGAGAAGGTGAGAGAGCCATACACTTCTACAGTGATGGTTAGGAGGAAGAAAAGAGCAATTAACCAAATACTCTCCAATCAGAAACCCCAAAAAATTACAACTCCTCCCTTTTGACAAGTTCTTGAAGTTCAGGGGCCATTGAAGAAGGTGGACATATACGCGACACTTGGCGACGAAGATAAGAAAGATCTGCGAAGGACCATGAATGCTAAGAAACCATCACAATATTACTCGATGCACAACTTTCATGGCCAAGATTTCAAGAATATGACAAATATACGTAAGTGGTACGTGGACAAGGTAAGTTTACTTTCCTAACCTAGCCTTCTAATGTACTCCATGAAGAAGAAGCTACACAGCAGATGTGTCATCTGTTGCAATAGCTGGGTGTTCTGGTACAACTGGTGGTGGTTCTGTTGCAACAGATTACCCATCTATTTCATAAGTTACGTTAGCTAGGTAATCTATAAATAGATTTAGAGAACCTTCAGCAATAGATGGACCATCCATTACATCTTTCACTGTGTTTTTCTTCTTTACAATTACTAACCTATTTAAAAAATTTCTTTTTATATCACAATATGTTGATGAAATTCTCTGCCTCATAAGGGGTAGTCAATTAGCATACCCGAATCCTTATGATGCTACTGATAGGATAGGGGATCTCAACTTGTACAATAATTTTAGGGATAGGTACAATAAGCTCAAAAGAAAAGATGAAACTCTTGGTGGCCCGGTATTTGATTAGTTAGTTTGTACATTCCAATGGGATGAAGATATGATTAACTATGTTAGAGGTAAGAGGCCATATCCATATGTCAAGAGCTGGACCAAGGCAAAGAGAATTCTTGTAATCATGAATGTGGCTGTCGCGCCCTATTTCGAACCGGTCAAAACAGTACATGGCATATGGTGGTGTTTATGACTCTTGGGTTTTGGAAATTACATTTAGAGTCGCCACCTACCTTTTTAGGAAAACTAGGAAAATTATTTTTTATGTAGAAAACTTTGTTTAGGTCTATCGAAAATATTTGAGATTCTGAGTAAGGGTTTTGATTACTTGAGGGGAAGGTGTTAGGCACCCCTCAAAGCCTATCCGGAGATGGTCCTTACACTTTGTTTAGAAAAATATTAAGGAAAATTTTTATTCATTATTTGCTTAAAACGGTGATAAGAAAACTTTTATTATTATTTATTATTCAAAAGAAAAATTTAAGGTTTATCAAACATGACGCTACCATGTACAAAGAAAGTAATGCAATTATCGCAAAAATATACATGCATTTTAAGTATGAAAAAAATGGTAATATAATTTCTATATATTAGAAAATTTAAAATCGTATAATTCTATAAGAGAAATTGAAGAGATATGTGGATTTAAATAGTTAACTTTAATTGTTTGTGGAGTAAATAAATATCTTATGGCGTGAGAGTTTATTTGTGAAACGTACTTTCAAGAGTGTGAGAAATAGATGCTGAATTATGGATGTGTCGAAACTATGTAAAAAATAATAATGATAATAATAATAATTATGATAATAATAATAATAATAAATTAAAATAATGATGATAATTTTGGTATAAACAATAATGATAATGACAATAATAATAATATTGGTAATAATAATGATCAATAATAGTAACAAAATAATTATTATAGTATAAAACAATATACCTTGTACGCGGTAGTGGATGAATATATATACCTTGCATTTCTATCCTTTGTTGGCGCAGCAAACGTAGCTTTTCATCGAATGTTCTGATGAGCGAACTCAACCCCGATTCAAAACTTAGGGACTTGGATTTTCTCAAAAATTCCTTTTGCTCATTTTTTTTACTTTACTTCTTCATGGATTTTGCTCCTCCCAATTAAACCTTTTCCCAAATTTCCTCACAAATCTCTTGCCTCTTCTTCTTTGATTTTTTTTTGAAACTTCTTTTACTGATTTTTCTTGTTTTTCCCCAATCTGAAACTTCTCAAGATTTTTTTAACAATTTTTTTTTCTTCTCAATCTTAAACCCTTTTTTTTGTTTTTCAAAACCTGTCCTTCAATGGGTGAAGAATACCCATATTTATAGGTGCCGAATTCGAACTTCAAAGTTTGGATTTGAAACCTTGAAATAAAAAATATGGGAAGGAGGGAGGACAAAAATTTTGAATTCAACAAAAATTTCTCCAAATCTCAGCTCTTTCCAAGCCATTAATAGCGGACTTGAAACGGAAAATAAATTATAACATCAACTTGGGCCTATTTTTTCCTGCCTCTTCAAATTCGCAGGCTGGAGGGGCTGATTTTAGGGGGATTCTCGGCAGGTGTGGCAGCCGCGTCTGCCATAGCCACAGGCTACGACGATTTGGGATTTTCTGGTTCGAGAAGTAGAGGAGATAGGTAGAGAGGAAAAGGAAGAAGGGAGGGGCGGTTTAGGTTGCTGTTTAGAGAAAGATGGGATTGACACTGCACACTAATTTTTTAGGATATGAGATACGCGTGAGTCTGCTTCTTTTCAGAAGGAAAGAGACAAGAAAAAAAGAGCATTTAATAATCAACTTTGAAAATTTGACCAATTTCGGTCCATCCGATCTCTTGATCGGACGGATAAAAATAAATAAATAATAATAATAGTTAAAAAATATTTATATATAAAGAGAGATAAATATAAAAGTGGATTAAAATTGATTATTTTTTATCCGTCTAGTCATTTAATCGAACAGACTAAACTTACCAATAAAAAAAATAGATGAATAAATAAATAAAAATAATTAAATATATAGAGCAGATATATACATATAAATTATAGGGTTGAAAACTTTAAATTTTGGGTTAAAAATAAATTGACCAGCTAGATTGATGGGTGTCGGTTGAATGGAAAAAGGCGGAGTGGATAGGGAAATTATACTGAATTTCGGGCTCTTGTTTGAAATTTATAAAGTAAGAGTTGATTTCGAAAACTGAGATTGGATTATTGTTGGCCCAAATTCTCTTTTCTACTGAAATTAGTTTTACCGATGCTTCCTGATATCCTAAAAATTATTTTTAAGTTTAAAGTATATAAATTACAGACATAATTTGTATACGCGTCCACTTTGATATCTTTTTTGTGATTTAATATTAACAATATATATATATGTGTGTAAAAAAAATAAGAATATAATAAAATATATGTAAAAAATAAGAATAAAATATTTGTTTTTTATATAACAAAATATATATGGTCACAATATTGCCTAAGAATAAAATTAGAAAAATACGAATGCGAGTATCAAAAGATATTTTGTAATTTTGATGTTAAAATATTTAATTATATTTAATTGAAATATTTTATAATATGATAGAAAAATAGATTCCCTTTTATTATTGAAAAATTTGTAGAAATAGAGATAAAAATATGAATCTTATTTTTTATTTAATTTTCAAAAATTATTTAGGGCCATGAAACATCGAAAAAGTAATTAAAGGAAAAAGGGCGAGCCAAAATTGGGTGTCAACAGCTGCCCCTAAGTGACCGAAGATTTGTGTGAAAATCTTTGGGCACTCATGTTGACCTAATTAATTTTGTCTCGAAAAAAATAAAATGTTCGTAAGATTATGGTCGGGCTCCAATTTTTGACCTGCCTATATATCTCGGGCATCACGAGAAATTAGGTCATTTGTAGTTTGAATTGTAGCTAAGATTTTAGCAAATACCAAAATTTATCCCAGTGCAGAATTATGGTGACACTGGGTTTCTTCGAGGATGATAATAAAATTTCAGCACGAATGAAATGGGTACGGGTGCAAGTCTCGAAATTGGCTATTTGGAAAAGCTGGAGATGAAGAGACATTGGATAGCAATATCTGCTGAGGATCTTGAGAGAAAAGAAGATTGTGGATTTTCAAAACTTTCCCAGTGTCAAGTTAAGACGGCACTAGGTGGTGACACTAACAATTGTAAAAATGAAAACTTCAAGTCGAGTTGGGTTGAGTTTATTCGCTGAAATCCTTGACGTGGCTAAGGATACTTGACATTCTGCTAGCTTACCCCAATTTGCTGCTAAGAGAGTATTTCCACGTTGTATTGCATGTTCTTGTAAAACAGGTAAAAGGGTGAAAAGTACCTGTTGTTCAAAACTTGTAAATTGAAATTGTAATGTAAAGAGTAAAGTTCAGATATTCAAACTAGTATTGTCTCCATTTGTAGAGGCTTCCGACTGGCGGGGCAGTAACTGAAATATAAATAGCCTCCATCGGCTGAGTAGTTGCTTAAAAGTAAAAGCCTCCATCGGCTAAACAGTAATGAAATGTAAGCCTCCGTTGGCTGAAATATAAATAGCCTCCGTCGGCTGAGCAGCAATGAAATGTAAATAGCCTCCGTCAGCTGAAATATTATTTGCTATGGTGTGGGCCTCAAATTGGCAGGTTGTACTCTATTTGCTGAAATGTGATTCTCCGATATGGTGGAGTGTTTCTTTGCTTATGTATATTTTTTTATTTGTGGCAGGGCGTCCTCCTTTATGGTGCATAACTCCCGATATGGTAGAGAGTCATATTGATCATTCATATCCTCCGACATAGTAGAGGATCATTTTGCTTGCTTATGTGCAGTCTTCAAAATGTCGAACTCGATTTTGTTTGCTTATGTACAGTCCTCGAAATGTGGAAGTTTGACTTTGTTTCCTTATATACAGTCCTTGGCTTGCGGAATCTGGACTTTGTTGAAGTCAGACAACACTCTCTGATCTGCAAAGTTTTTCAGCATAGTCAGGTGGTTGGCTCTGATTTGCGAAGTTTATTGGGAGAAGTAAATAGCCTAATCTTCTTATGAGGATCTTTTTTCTTTGTTTCCGACCTGGGTCTTCAAAATATACCTGTGAAAGAATTCGAATAAAACTCTAAGAGCTTGTGAGGATTGGCATAAATATATGTAAAGAGAATAAAGTAAGGGAAGAATATTTGGCTCGTGTCATTGTGGTAAGTCGCATGATGCCCCTGATCCTATCCCAAAGCTTGACTTGATGTCGTCTTCCAATTCCTTATTTCCTGCGCTCAAAGAAAAATTCTTAGTTAGAAGGGGGTGTTGATTTGTGTCGACTTGGGGATCCTGGCTTTGTTTACGAAATTCCCTTACACTCCCTCGATTTCTCGATCACTCCCAAATCTGGAGTCTCAGTAGGTGGGAAAGTTGGAAAGTATAGTGAAAAATACATATATGTATGTATGTTTTGGCAAATATATTACGTATATAGATCAAGTTTATATAGTAATCCTTTATCGTTTCTAGATTATGAGATGTTCGAAAATCTGTTAAGCCTCCATTTATTGATCGTGACCCATGTAGCTTTTTCCTTTGGGTGGAACTTCTCTAACTGTCGATGCTACAACGATTCTAGCAGCGAGATCTCTTATATCCTGAGGTTATACTATGAACGATAGGGGATTTTCCTAAAGGTAAGACCGAACCTTTCAGGTTGCATACATATCTTTAAAATAGGAATCAGGTTTGTACGTAGTTCGAAGGTGGACAATGAAGTATGAAATGCAACGATCAAGTCTGACTCAGACTGCCTACGTATTCAAGTGGAATCAAGTTATGACGTAGTTCAAATATAATGAAAACATGAAAATACGGAATGCAACGACCGAGCCTAACTCAGGCTGTCTACGTATCCTAAAAATAGGAATCAGGTCATAACATAGTTTGATGGTGGAGAATGAAATATGAAATACAACGATCGAGTCTGACTCAGACTGCCTACATATTCAAGTGAAATCAGGTCATGACGTAGTTCAAATACGGTGTAAAAATGAGAATATGGAATGCAACGATCGAGCCTGACTCAGGCTACCTACGTATCCTAAAAATAGGAATCAGGTCATAACGTAGTTCAATAAAAAAATAAAGTATAATAATGCAGTGACTGGGCTTAACTCAGGCTGCCTACGTATCCAAGTGGAAATCAGGTCAGGTCGTAGTTCAGTACAATGAAAAGGTAAAAATATAAAGGGACCAAATCCGATGAGGATTGCCTACGTATCCCTCGTGGGAAGTCAGGTCGAGCATAGTTCTGAATACATAAAAGATGATGTTTTAGGTTTTTCTAAGGGAAACCAAACCCTATGTGGGCTGCCTACGTATCCCGCCATGGGAAGTCAGGCTAATACGTAGTTCTATTGTAGTAGAGAAAAATGCAAAAAGTACAAAGAAACAACTAGTCCTAATGTCTTCAAATGTAGTACTTCTTGATGGTGTCTGAATTGATCGGCTCCATGCTTACTGTGCCATCTATTTCTGCAAGGATCACTGCCCCTCCTGAGAGTACTCGGTATACTATGTAGGGACCTTGCCAATTTGGTGCAAATTTCCCTTTGGCTTCATCTTGGTGAGGGAATATCTTCTTCAATACCAATTGTCCCGGTATGAATCGATGAGGTTTGACTTTCTTGTTGAACGCCTTGATCATTCTATTTTGATAGAGTTGACCATGATATACTGAATCCAATCTCTTCTCACCGATGAGCATCAACTGCTCAATCCTTCTATGAATCCATTCAACTTCGTATAGACCAACCTCTTGGATGATTCTTAATAAAGGTATCTCCACTTCTGCAGGTATTACTTCTTCCGACCCATAAACCAACATGTAGGGAGTTTCCCCAGTAGAAGTTCTGATTGTGGTGCGATATCCGAGCAAAGCATATGGCAGTTTCTCATGCCATTCTCTATTTACCATCCACTATCTTCCTCAAAATCCTTTTGATATTCTTATTTAAAGCTTCAACCGCTCCATTCATTTGCGGTCTATATGCCGTGGAATTTTGATGAGAGATCTTAAACCTTTTACAAATATCTCTTATCAGGTCGCTATTAAGATTGGCCCTGTTATTTGTTATAATTGACTCTGGAATTCCAAACCAATAGACTAAGTTATTGCGAACGAAGTCTACTACTACCTACTTGGTTACGGCCTTATGCATTGAGGCCTCAAACCACTTTATGAAGTAGTTAATAGCAACTAAGATAAAATGGTATCCATTAGATGCAGGAGGCTCTATGGGCCTAATAACATCCATGCCTTAAGCAACAAACGGCCAAGGAGAACCTATCACATTGAGTTTGTTTGGCGAAACTCGTATAAGGTTTCCATGGACTTAACATTAGTGACATTTTTGCACATATCAGATACTATCACTCTCCATGGTCATCCAAAAGTATCCAGCTCTTAAGATGTTCTTTGGAAGCATGAAACTATTCATGTAAGGTCCACATGTTCCTGCATTTATCTCCTCTAACAATCTTGTGGCCTCCTTGGCATCGATGCATCGTAGCAATCCTAGGTCTGGAGTCCTCCTATATAGGATTTCCCCATTGAGAAAAAAATGATTGGCCGTCCTTCTTAAAGTCCTCTTCTGTTTGCCAGCAACGGCTTCTGGATATTCTCCTACTTTGAGTAGCCTCTTGATGTCGTAGTACCATGGCTTTCCATCTGGTTCTTCATCTACCTGGAAACAGTATGTTTATTGGTCGTATATCTCTACCTGAATAGGATCGATGTAATTCTTATCTGGATGTTGAATCATTAAAGATAGTATCTCCAAGCCATCAACAAACTCCTTTTGAATTCGAGGGACATGCTTGAATTCGATCTTCGTAAACCTTTTACTTAACTCCTTAACACATTGTACATAAGGAAGGATTTTGATATTCTTAGTGGTCCATTCTCTTTGCACCTGATGGATCAACTAATCTGAATCTCCTATCACTAATAGCTCTTTGATGTCCATGTCTACTGCTATCCTAAGCACGAGAATACAAGACTTATATTCTGCCATGTTATTAGTGCAGGGAAACCTAATTTTCACCGAGATCGAGTAATGTTGACCTATTTTTGAAACTAGAACTGCTCTAATTTTGACTCCTTTAAAGTTCGTTGCTCCATCGAAGAACATTCTCCATCCATCATACGACTCTGAGATGTTTTTCCCTGCAAACATCACCTCTTCATCTGGAAAGTAGGTATTGAGCGGTGTGTAATCCTAATACACTGGGTTTTTTGCGAGGTGATCAGCTAAAGCTTGCCCTTTGAAAGCTTTTTGCGTCACGAATACAATATCAAACTCGCTCAACAAAATCTGGCACTTTGCCAATTTTCCAGTAGGCATTGGCTTCTAAAAAATATACTTGAGCGGATCCATTCTTGATATCAAGTACGTGGTATACGCGGACAGGTAGTGCCTTAACTTTTGAGCAACCTAAGTCAATGCACAACAGGTCCATTCCAACAATGTATACCTTGCATCATATGGTGTGGACTTCTTATTCAGGTAGTAAATAGCTTGCTCTTTCCTCTCTGTATCATCATGTTGTCCTAACACACATGCAAACGCATTATCCATAACGGATAGATATAACAACAATGGCTTTCCCGATTCTAGTGGAACTAATATGGGTGGGTTAGACAAATACTCTTTGATTTTGTCAAAAGCCTTCTGACATTCTTCAGTCCATCAGGTAGAGACATCCTTCTTCAATGACTTGAATATTGGTTCACAAATTATTGTGGACTAGGCTATGAACCGACTGATGTAATTGAGTCTTCCCAATAAAATCATTACTTCCTTTTGGTCTTAGGAGGTGGTAAGTATTGGATTGCCTATCTTGGATAGATCCATCTCTATACCTCTCCTACTAATAATGAATCCTAATAACTTTCCTACAGGAACTCCAAAGGTGCACTTGGATGGATTCAACTTTAAGTCGTACCTTCGTAGCCTTTCAAAGAACTTTCTAAAATCATCCAAATGGTCCAAAATCCTCTTAGATTTGATGACGACATCATCCACATACACCTCGATCTCTTTGTGAATCATATCATGGAAAAGGGTGGTCATAGCCCTCATGTATGTTGTACTGGCATTCTTGAGTCCAAACGGCATTACCTGTAATAGTACACTCCCCGCGGAGTGATGAAGGCTATTTTTTCTGCATCATTCTCGTCCATTAAGATTTGATGATATCCCACAAAACAATCAACAAACGACTGCAACTCATGTTTTGCACAGTTATCGATGAGAATGTGAATACTTAGGAGAGAAAAATCATCTTTCAGACTACCCTTGTTGAGATCCCAATAATCTATACATATTCTTATCTTTCCATCCTTCTTTAGTACTGGCACGATGTTGGCCAACCAGGTGGGATAAGTTGTGACCCTCACGACATTGGCTTTATTTGTTTGGTCTCTTCCTTTTTAATTCTCAAACTCAAGTTAGGTTTAAATTTCCTCGTCTTCTGCTTCACAGACGAACATGTGGGGTTAGTCGATAGTCATTGCGAGATGATATCAGTGCTCAAACCAGGCATGTCATCGTAAAACTAAGAAAATACATCGATGTATTGCTTAAGAAGTCTTATCAATCCCTGCTTCTTTTTAGCCTCCAAGTGTATGATGACTCGTGTTTCCTTTGTCATTTCTTTATTGTCCAAATTGACGACTTCAGTTTCATCCATATTAGGCTTTTTCTGACCCTCAAGTTTCTCGATCTCCTACGGTAGGTTTTCAGGCATCATGCTTTCATCGTACTCCTCGTAATCTTGCTCATCGCTCACACTTTACTGAATGGATTCATTACATGTCATAATCATAGAACAAGGATTTTATTAATATTTGTGTTGAAAAGTATAAAAAGCGAGTAAAGTAAATAGATATTGGAAATAGAAAAATAATTTTTTAAAAATAAGGACTTTTATTGATAAAATCACTGGGCTTTGGCAAGAGGCAAGTACCAAAAAGAGCTTCAGCATGATTCAAGCCTCAATTGATCATGCAACCAAAATAATTTTCAAAAAGCAACAACAGTCCCGAACTACCAAGACTCCTGATGGAATAGGGATTGGTTGATGGTCCAATTCTTCAAAACTTCCCCAGGCTCGGCATGACGGATGGTAAGCTTCTTGAAATCTATCTCTGATTCTCCTTCAATCACAGCCACAAATAGATTTTCTATTCCGTCTATAATATCTTCATCAATTGTTTGCCCTGAAACTAGGACTTGGGATAGCACGAATACCGTTACCCCAAATCCTTCACTGTAGGCTCCCCCATAAATAGGCTTATATCCAAGACCTATTGTAACGCCCCAAATCTGGTACCTGAAATGCTACAGGGTGGTCATAACCCAGAAGGACCATAAGCTAACCCATGACTGATATCTTGTCTGTATACTGCATGATATACTGTATAATGCAGAAACGTGAACTGAAAGGCCATAAGGTTCAAATTATAACATAATATCCAATAAAATATAACATCTGGGATGGGGTATAAATGCCCAAAACAAAACTGTCTAAACATACTGTAGTCTGAAAAGCCTCTAAAATAACTGTCTGATTAAAGAGATGATGGGACATATCCCCAACTAACACCAACTAATAAACTAATTAATGAGATAATAAAGAAATGATCATGTCCTCAAAAGATGAGGACTCACTACTAACTCTGACTGCGGAGACTGGAATGCTACTGATGCTCTGGAGCCTTCTAAACCTATGGTATAAGACACCATAGCGCAAATACATCAGTACTTTGAATGTACTGGTATACATGTGAGATAGGCTGAATGCAAAGGGTTTACATGCATGATCTATACTAACTAACTAAATAATATGAACGTGAGAATACATACATGAATACATAATAACTGTAACTAGGGTCATGATAACATGATTATTGAGTCTGAGTACTGATAAAATGAGATACTGATAACTATATAACTGAAATAACTGTTACTGAATGATTGTATCTGACAATCTAGTTTCTGATGAAACTAGCTGAGTTCTGCACTATTTTGAGTTGACTGTATCTGACAGCCCTGAATTTTGTAGAACTGTCTGAGTTTTATTACTGAGACTAAATGACTGCATCTGATAGTCCTAATTCTGTAACTGAAATAGTCAAAAGTAGTCATCTAACCAATATGCCCCTAATACGTCATTATGGCTGAGTTGGGGTCCAATCTGTAACCCCAATTGGAAGGGTGTCAATACCGCGCCACTGGTAAGGACAATCTGTGAGTAACCCTCATATAAAAGGTAACTCTAGTGAGAATGGTGGGAACCCTCATATAAAAGGTTAAGCCATCTCATCTACCCCCATATAACAGGCTATGATGTCTCAACCTATGTTGGCTACGTCCTTGGGTTCACTCGGTGCTAATTCCTACTCCCATTTGAATAGACACTGAACATAATTAATTGAACTGGACTAGACTGAATTCATGGAGTTTCGTTAGCTAATGGAATACTATTAAGATTACTAAATTACTGAGCTTTCCTGAGTCACATGGCTAACTGGGTTCTATGGACCATGGCTTGACTGAGGATATCATGAAAACATGACACTAAATCTAGGCACACAGATATATTATTCGGGTACAAGTACCCCGAGGACTCGATAGAAGGAAACTAACAAAGCATGACATTATTGAATACATGACCAACATCAACAATCCATAATACAATAGTTAGAGATATTTCATGGGCATTTGATTATCATAGCTTGGTACGTGAATAAGATAGCATGTATACATAGCAAAATTTCATAAGGCTAACTCATGAGCAATCCCACAAGCAATTTCAATACATAAGAATAACATGGAAGTCATTTTAAACATAAGGTTAAAACAAACATTGTCATTTGGGTCATAATTTAGCTATAGTGCATAATTTCTATCCCTTTAGGAATTTTATCAAACACCTTACATGCACAACTTAAGGCATAGATGAAATCATCAAATTTCACAAATCATAAACCACCAAATTCATGGATTTCTATTTATATGCTAACGTAGTTTTCATAATTTCACATAAGGATCCCAACATGGGAATCAAACAACAACCATCACATAACTTGAGCAACCCACAACATAATAATCATAATTTAAAATAGGGTTCTTGAGCTTTATGAATGTAAGGAATCAATAAATCAACACAACGTATACCTTAGTTCTTGATTTAGCGAAGATTGATGGAGAGATTTTCTTGAAATTGAATTCCCAATTGAAACCCTAGTTTATTCTTGAGAGAAAATTGAGAGAAACTAATATATTTTGGGTGAAGAATGGCTAAATCATGTGTTATTGGGTTTAAATAGGGGTGGAAAATGACCCTTTTAACCCTGGATGCGTCTTTTAAAATTGGTGAAAATTTCCCGACCTGGACCCCTGGCGGGACGCGGCGCTATCGCATCGTGTTACTGGAATTTGACAATTGAAAAATAGGGGAATGGCGCGACGTGGAGCCATCGCATTGCCACTTTGTTTGCGACGTAGAAGTTAGGCGCGACGCGGGAAAAATCACAATGAGACACTGGAAAAAGGACAATTGCCATTTTATCTTGTGGCGCGGTGCGCCACTAACTAATATGGCACTGTTTTACGACAGAAACTTGAAATAGTCATAACTTTTTACCCGGTTATCAGATTTGGGCGAATCTTATATCGATGGAAAGCTTATTGAATTTTAAATATGAAAAAAAGTGAAAATTTTAACAATTCCTCATGGAATAAACATCATTCAATTTAGAAGCTAATACTTGACATTCTTGGGATGAAATTAGTTAAGAAACTTTGGGGTATTACAATATCTCTCCCTTGGGAATATTCGTCCTTGAATATGATTGACTGAGATGGGAGAAACGATGAGATAAAGTACATACTGATCACGAACAACTAAAATATGATTGAAATTGCTGGGATTTATACTGAGCGTGCATATCTGATGCATAATTTCATGACTTAATTGACTCATGAACATATGACTAACATTTCTCATAACTGAATTTATCACTAGGAGAATGTATGTCTTATGCATTAACACATGAATCATCTGATGCATGAACATATAACTAATCTGATGCGTGAATATACGACTAATCTGATGCATGAACATATGATTGAATATGCAATGGGACTTATTACCAAGTTTAAAATGGAATCCTGAACATAATACTAATACCAAGCCGTAACTAAAATCTGGATATGAAAACCAAAAAGCTTAAGAAGAACTGTTACCTTGAGATAGATCTAAGTTGGCGGAGAAGAGGTGAGGATGCTTGGTTCGCATATCTACTTCTGCTTCCCAAGTAGCTCCCTCAACGGATTGATTTCTCCAAAGAACTTTGACTAGAGGGATTTCTTTATTCCTCAGTCTGCAAGTCTGATAGTCTAGGATTTTGACTGGAATCTCTTCATAATAGAGGGTGTTCTGAACATCTATACTCTGAATAGGGACTACAACTGCTGGGTCACCTGTGTATTTCTTAAGCAAAGAGACATGGAAGACTGAATGAACTGCGGCTAGATCTAAAGGAAATTCAAGCTCATACGCCACTTTGCCAAAGCGACTGAGAATTTTGAAGGGTTCCGATATATCGGGGACTAAGCTTTCCCTTCTTGCTGAACCTCTTCACTCCCTTCATGGGAGAAATCTTTAGGTAGACATAGTCATCAATCTCAAACTCGAGATCCTTTCTACGCACATCTGCATAAGGCTTCTTTCGGCTCTGAGCAGCCCAGAGTCTTTCTCTAATCAACTGGACTTTCTCTGAGGCATCAAATACTAAGTAAGGCCCTATAACTGAAGCCTCACTAACTTTGAACCAACCGACTGGAGATTTGCATCTCCTTCCATAGAGAGTTTCGAATGGAGTCATCTTAATACTGGAATAATAGCTATTGTTGTATGCAAACTCAATCAAAGGTAAGTGGTCATCCCAACTACCTTTGAAATCAATTATGCATGCCCTTAGCATATCTTCTAGGGTCTGAATGGTCCTTTTTTCCTGACCATCTATCTGAGAATGAAAGGTTGTACTAAGATGAACTTAGGTACCAAGACCCGTTTAGAATACTTTCCAAAAGTGAGAGGTGAACTGGGTACCTCTGTCTGAGAAAATGGATAACGAAACACCATGCAATCTGACCAACTCTCTAATGTAGAGCTTGGCATAATCCTCAGCTGAATAAGAGGTATGCTCTGGAAGGAAATAAGTTGATTTGGTCATTCTGTCTACAATAACCCAAACTAAATCATGTTGATGACGAGTACGAGGTAAACCTGTCACGAAGTACATGTTCAGTTCTTCCCACTTTCAAGTAGGAATTTAGAACTCATGCATGGACCCACTAGTCTTCTGATGCTCTATCTTAATTTGCTGACATGTAGAGCACTTAGCCACAAACTCTACAATATCTCTCTTCATCCCACTCCACTAATAGATATCCCGCAAGTCGTGGTACATCTTTGAGGCCCCTGGATGAATAGAGTAGCGCACACCATGCGCTTCTGCAAAAATTTATTGCCTTAAGTCATCTACACCTGGAACACACAGAAGACCCTGACAACGCAAAATACCATCTCCCTCTTGGGAGAAAACCTCTACTTTCTGTTTCTTGACTGACTCTTTCAACTTGACTAGACTGGGATCTCTATCTTGCTTTTCTTTTACCTCAGAAACTAGAGATGATTCTGAACTACTCTGAACCCATATATCACCCTCTTCTGTATCGACTATGCGAATGCCTAGTCTGGCAAGCTGATGGATTTCCTGAGCTAACTTCTTCTTACTGTCCTCAACATGAGCAACACTACCCATATATAGTCTACTAAGAGCATCGGCCACTACGTTAGCCTTGCCCAGATGATAAAGGACACTCATGTCATAATCTTTCAAGAGCTCTAACCACCTTCTCAAACAAAGATTGAGATCTTTCTGAGAAAAGACATACCGGAGACTCTTATGATCTGTGAACACATCTACATAAACATCATATAAATTATGCCTTCAAATCTTTAAGGAAAATAATACGGCTGCTAACTCAAGATCATGAGTAGGATAATTCTTCTCATGGGATTTAAGTTGTCTGGAGGCGTAGGCTATGACCTTGCCGTGCTGCATGAGGATACAACCGAAAACTACTCTAGATATATCACAGTACACTACAAACCCATCTGGACTGTCTAGAAGATCTAAAATTGGGGCTGAGGTGAGTCGAGTCTTCAACTCTTAAAAAATCTTCTCGCAAGGATCTAACCACTCAAACTTGACTTTCTTCTGAGTTAATCTAGACATAGGGGATGCAATAAAAGAAAATCCTTCAACAAACCATCTGTAATAGACAGCCAAACCCAAAAAACTCTTGATATCTAATGGAGAGATAGGTCTAGGCTAGTTTCTTATCGCTTTGGTCTTTTGAGGATCAACCTTAATGCCATCACCGAAAATGATATGGCCAAGGATGCTACTAAACTTAGCAAAAATTCACACTTACTGAATTTGCAAACAACTGATGATTTCTGAGAGTCTGAAGTAGAATTTTGAGATGGTCTGCATGATCACGCTCACTGTGGGAATCGACCAGAATATCATCTATGAAGACTATGACGAAAATGTCCAAGTACTTCTTGAACACACGGTTCATCAAGTCCATAAAATTTGTTGGGGCATTGGTAAGACCAAAGGACATGACTAGAAATTTGAAGTGACCATACCGAGTATAAAAGGTTGTCTTCGAAATGTCACATTCTCTGAATCTGAGCTGTTGATAGCCTGATCTGAGGTCTATCTTAGAGAAATAGCTGGCACCCTAAAGTTGATCAAACAAGTCATCAATTCTGGGGAGAGGATACTTGTTCTTGACCGTGACTTTATTAAGCTGATGGTAATCAATACACATTCTGAGAGAACTGTATTTTTTGCACACGAATAAGACTGGTGTGCCTCACGGGGACACACTAGGCTAGATGAATCCCTTATCTAAGAGATTCTTTAACTGCTCTTTCAATTCTCTGAGTTTTGCTAGTGCCATTTTGTATGGCAGAAATAATATAGGTTGAGTATCTGGAAGAAGATCAATGTCGAAGTCTATTTCCCTTTTGGGAGAAATTCCTGGAAGATCTTTGGGAAAGATATTTGAATATTCATTCACGAATGGGACTAAATCAAGGATGGGAGTTTCAGAACTAGTGTCCTTAACTCAAACAAGAAGATAGACACATCCCTTAGATATCATTTTCCATGCTCGAAGGTAGGAAATAAGCTGACCTCTGAAAGCGGATACACTACCCTTCCACTCTAGGATGGGTTTATTTAGAAACTGGAACTGGACTATTCTGTGTCTGTAGTCGATTGTGGCATAGCAGGAATGAAGCTAATCCATGCCAAGAATGACATCAAAATCCGTCATCTCTAATTCAACTATATCTGCTGAGGTGACTTTTTGAAATATCTTAATCGGGTAGTTCCTGTATACCCATCAAGCTATGATGATTTAACCCACTAGGTTAGAGACTGAAAAGGGCTCTGCTAGAATTTTGGGACTGACTCCAAAATCAACTACTATATAGGGAGTAATGAAAGACAAAGAAGCACCTGGATCTAGCAAAGCATAAACATGCACATAAAAGATCTGTAATGTACCAGTAACCACATTAGGATAATTTTCCTGATCTTGCCGGGACTGGAGAGCATAGAGTCTGTTTGGGCATTGCCCACTAGTAGCACTGGAAGTGGCACCCTACTGATTTGGGCGACCGGACTTAGCTGAAAACGGTTCTGCTGACCCTGAGGACCTGGCTGAGGACAGTCTCTGACTCTGTGTCCTGGCTTGCCACATCCAAAACAAATACCACTGCCAGCTCTAAAAATACCCTGATGGTGCTTTCCACAAGTCTGGCAAAGAGGATAGGTGTGGGCACTACTAATACTGCCCTGATACTTAGAGCCTGGCGCTCTATCTTTATTACCATTCCTGAACTTAGGAGCTGGAGTACTAGCTTAAGAAGGAGCTGGAACTGATGACAGGATGAAACTGAGAACGGTTTCCTCCTTCTGATTTGGGTTGAGCAAAGTTGAAACTACCTGTCCTTGCTTAATTTTTTGCTCTTCTATCTGCTAAGCATGAGTCATAAGCCTGGCTAAAGTTATATCACTATTCAATATCGCAGACCTACACTCCCTGGCCATATTATCATTTATCCCAGAAACAAACTTACTCATCTTGGCCCTGCTGTCTGCAACCACATAAGGGGCAGATCTGGCTAATTGAGTAAACTTAAGAGAATACTCTTTCACCATCATGTTGCTCTGCCTGAGGTTAATAAATTCTAACACCTTAGCCTCTCTCAGCTCTAGGGGAAAGAACCTCTCTAAAAATGCAGTGACAAACTCCTCCCACTCTATAGGTGCTGCATTAACCGACCTCTCTGACTTCTACTACTTGTACCAAGTGTGAGCAATATCTTGCAACTGATATGCAGCTAGCTCCACACTCTCAACAGCTGACACCTCCATAACGTCAGTAACCTTTTAAACCTGATCGATGAATTCCTGAGGGTCTTCATCTGACTTAGACCCGAGAAAGGATGGAGGATTAAGTTGGGTAAAGTTCTGAATTCTGGCTGCAGCTAAATTGGCCACTGGGTTGGTAGAAATAAAAGTTGGTCGTTCATTCTGAGCGACAACTGACTGAGCAAGAGTAGTGAATGCAGCTCTAAACTCTGTCTAACAAACATGTTTGCCCAAAGGTTCTTCGGGTTGAGGGGCTGACTGATTCCCATTTTTTTAGGAGGCATATTCTGTAGAAGAAAGGGAGAAATGGATTAGACTAAAAGATTGACTTGAGATTATGCTCATTGGTATGACATGAATACTAAAAAAAGGGAAACTATTCCTAAAATATCTCATAGCCTCCTGTACATAAATGTGGCACGCAACACACCCATGCACAAGACTCTACTAAATATGGCTTTCAGACTTTCTATGACACTACTGAACCTTAGGCTCTGATACCAAGTTTGTAACGCCCCAAATATGGTACCCGAAATGCTACATGGTGCTCATGACCCCGAAGGACCACAAGCTAACCCATGACTGATATCTCCGCCTGTATACTGCATGATATACTATATAATACAGAAACATGAACTAAAAGTCCATAAGGTTCAAACTATAACATAATATTTGATAAAATATAACATCTGGGATGGGGTATAAAAGCCCAAAATAAAACTATCTAAACATACTGTAGTCTGAAAAGCCTCTAAAACATAACTGTCTGAACAAGGAGACGATAGGACATGTCCCCAACTAACTCCAACTAATAAACTAATTAATGAGATAATAAAGAAATGATCATGTCCTTAAAAGATGAGGACTCACTGCTAACTCTGACTGCGGAAACTGGAATGCCACTGATGCTCTGGAGCTTGTGCTTCTGAACCTATGGTATAAGACACCATAGCGCAAATGCATCTGTACTTTGAATATACTGGTATGCATGTGAGGTAGGCTGAATGCAAAGGGTTTATATGCATGATCTATACTAACTGACTGAATAATATGAACGTGAGAATACATGCATGAATACATAATAACCGTAACTAGAGTCGTGATAACATGATTACTGAGTCTGAGTACTGATAACATGAGATACTGATAATTGTATAACTGAAATAACTGATACTGAACGACTGTATCTGACAGTCTAGTTTCTGATAGAACTAGCTGAGTTTCGCACTATTCTGAGTTGACTATATCTGAAAGCCCTGAATTCTATAGATCTATCTGAGTTCTATTACTGAGACTGAATAACTGTATATGATAGTCCTATTTCTGTAAATGAAACTTTGGAAAGTAGTCATCTAACCGAATGTCCCTAATACACCATTATGGCTGAGTTGGGGTCCAATCTGTAACCCTAATTGAAAAGGTGTCAATACTGCACCACTGGTAAGGACAATCTGTGAGTAACCCTCATATAATAGGTAACTCTAGTGAGAACGGTGGGAACCCTCATATAACAGGTTAAGCCACCCCATCTACCCACATATAACATTCTATGATGTCTCAACCTACGTTGGCTACGTAGTTCTGGAACGCTAGGATTGTTTCTAAGAATCACACCCTCATATAACAGGTGAGTTCCCATCCTTGGGTTTACTCGGTGCTAATTCCTACTCCCATCTGAATAGACACTGAACATGATTAACTAAACTAGACTAGACTGAATTCATGGAGTTCCGTTAGCTGATGGAATACTATTAAGATTACTGAGTTACTGAGCTTTCCTAAGTCACATGACTGACTGGGTTCTATGGACCATGGCTTGACTGAGGATATCGTGAAAACATGACATTAAATCTAGGCACAAAACTATATTATTCGGGTACAAGTACCCCCCGGACTCGATGGAAGGAAACTAACAAGGCATGACATTATTGAATACATGACCAACATCAACAATCCATAATACAATAGTTGGAGATATTTCATGGGCATTTGATTATCATAGCTTGGTACGTGAATAAGATAGCATGTATACATAGCATAATTTCATAAGGCTAACTCATGAGCAATCCCACAAGCAATTTCAATACATAAGAATAACATGGAAATCATTTTGAACATAAGGTTAAAGCATATATTCTCATTTGGTTCACAATTTAGCTATAGTGCATAATTTCTATTCCTTTAGGCATTTTATCAAACACCTTACATGCACAACTTAAGGCATAATTCTATAAGAGAAATTGAAGAGATATGTGGATATAAATAGTTAACTATAATTGTTTGTGAAGTAAATAAATATCTTATGGCGTGAGAGTTTATTTGTGAAACGTACTTTCAAGAGTGTGAGAAATAGATGTTGAATTATAGATGTGTCAAAACTATGTAAAAAATAATAATGATAATAATAATAATAATTATGATAATAATAATAATAATAATAAATTAAAATAATGACGATAATTTCGGTATAAACAATGACAATAATAATAATATTGGTAATAATAATGAACAATAATAGTAACAAAATAATTATTATAGTATAAAACAATATACCATGTACGCGGTAGCGAATGAGTATATATACCTTGCATTTCTATCCTTTGTTGGCGCAGCAAACCGAGCTTTTCATCGAATGTTCCGATGAGCGAACTCAACCCCGATTCAAAACATAGGAACTTGGATTTTCTCACAAATTCCTTTTGCTCATTTTTTTACTTTACTTCTTCAAGGATTTTGCTCCTCCCAATTAAAACTTTTCCCGAATTTCCTCACGAATCTCTTGCCTCTTCTTCTTTGATTTTTTTTTAAACTTCATTTACTGATTTTTCTTGTTTTTCCCCAATCTGAAACTTCTCAAGATTTTTTTAACACTTTTTTTTATTCTCAATCTTGAACCCATTTTTTTGTTTTCAAAACCTGTCCTTCAATAGGTGAAGAATACCCATATTTATAGGTGCCAAATCCGGACTTCAAAGTCCAAATTTGAAACCTTGAAATAAAAAAAGGGGAAGGAGGAAGGATGAAAAATTTAAATTCAACAAAAAGATCTCCAAATCTCAGCTCTTTCCAAGCCATTAATGGCGGACTTGAAATTGAAAATTATTATAACACCAATTTGGGCCTATTTTTTCCTTCCTATTCGGATTCGCGGGCTGGAGGGGCTGATTCTAGAGGGATTCTCGGCAGGTGTGGCAGCCGCATCTGCCATGGCCACAGGCTATCGTGATTTGGGGTTTTTTGGTTTGAGAGGTGGAGGACATAGGTAGAGAGGAGAAGGAAAAAGGGAGGGTGGTTTAGGTTGCTGTTTAGAGAAAGATGGAATTGAAACTGCACGCTGATTTTTTGGGTTATGAGATACGCGTGAGTCTGCTTCTTTTCAGAAGGAAAGAGACAAGTGAAAAAGAACATTTAATGCATCAACTTTGAAAATTTCAGCAATTTCGGTCCGTCCGATCACTTGATCAGATGAATAAAAATAAATAATAACAATAATAGTAAAAAAAATAATATTTATATATAAAGAGAGACAAATATAAAAATGGATTAAAATTGATTATTTTTTATCCGTCTGATCATTTAATTGGTGAATTAAACTTAATAATAATAAAAAATAAATAGATGAATAAATAAATAAAAATAATTAAATATATAGAGCAGATATATACATATAAATTATCGGGTTGAAAACTTCAAATTTTGGGTTAAAAATAAATTGACCGACTAGATTGATGAGTGTCAGTTGAATGAAAAAAGGCGGAGCGAATAGGGAAACAATACTGAATTTCGAGCTAATTTTTGGGCTCTTGTTTGAAATTTATAAAATAAGAGTTGGTTTTGGAAACTGAGATTGGATTATTATTGGCCCAAATGTTCTTTTCTACTGAAATTAATTTTATCGATGCTTCCTGATATCCTAAAAATTATTTTTTAGTTTAAAGTATATAAATTACAGACATAATTTGTATACGCGACCACTTTGAAACTTTTTTGTGATTTAATATTAACAATATATACATATGTGTGTAAAAAAAATAAGAATATAATAAAATATATGTAAAAATAAGAATAAAATATTTGTTTTATATAACAAAATATATATGGTCACAATATCGCCTAAAAATAAAATTATAAAAATGCGAATGCGAGTATCAAAAGATATTTTGTGATTTTGATGTTAAAATATTTAACTATATTAAATTAAAATATTTTATAATATGATAGAAAAATAGATTCCCTTTTATTATTAAAAAATTTGTAGAAATAGAGATAAAATATGAATCTTATTTTTTATTTAATTTTCAAAAATTATTTAGGTCCAAGAAACATCGGAAAAGTAAATAAAGGAAAAAGGGCGAGCCAAAATTGGGTGACAATAGTGGCCGTCAAATATTTCCTGGTTGTTGAGATACTACTCTAGGAGGAAAAGATTAAGGTTTATGACTGCAACTTACCTGTCTTTGACAATGATGTTTTTTTATCCACATGCAACCACTGTTGGAGTTGTTCCCCAACTTGTTGAGGCAAAGTAAACTGATGGATCATTTGTTAGTGGAAGCGTTGATGAAGAAAGCATGAGGTTTTGAAGGTTAAAACAAGGACATAGACCTTCTAAAAAATAAAACTGGTGGCGCGTGCGGGTCGTACGTGCTTGCACACATCTAATGTTTGCTGATCGGCACAAAAATGGCCAAGCCAACGACTGCTCTGTGCGACGAGGTTTTGACAGGCATGCAAGAGGTCTGGGCTTATGGGGTACTAACTGGATGGTTAGAGCCTGCGTATAAAGAAGAAGATGCAGAAACACAAACACCATAACAATTTTTTATTTCGAGCCACTTCACTTTACATGTAGTAGCAATTTTTTATGTTTGATGAAAGTTGAATTTTTTATAATGCAATAGATTGTCTATCTGTTGCAACAGATAGTCTACCTATTCTGACAGATTAATTATCTGTTAGGTCAATCATTTGTTCCATTATGCAGATGTTTCTAAGTCTATCTGCCACAATAGATATACAATCTGTTACAACATATAGTCTATCCATTTTAACTGATAGGAAATCTATTGGAACAAATCAAAATAGTAGGAAGACCTATTTGATAATTTCCAACAGATAACCTACATGTTGTAACATATGTCTAAATTTGTTTAATAATTTCTGACAAATATTTTCTCTGTTGCAACAGATGAATTAACTGTTGCAATAAATGTATTATCTGTTGTGATATTTGAATCTAGTTTTCCATTTCAATTAATAAGTTCAAATCTAAGGATTAAATTAAATTCATAGACAACATAAAATAAATTAAAGCCTTCATAAATTACATGAAATAACTCAACAAATAAATGAAATGTAAAAAAATTATTATGGGTACAGATGATCTACTCAACAAATAAATCAATAATTTAAGCTCTGGTGCCAACAATTCCTAAGGAGGGGCCAGGTTATTACTTTGACAGACTCAAGCTATAAATATCTACTCAATATGGCCAAGTTGTTCTTCATCCGATGCTAGGAAATTTGGCTTTGATCGTCGTGGATCTTTAATGTCGCTTGTGTACGATTTATGAGCTTTTGTTTCTCCGTATTTTCATAAAAGAGTAACATATCTTTTACGGAGTAATCCAGCATCAAGTCCATCATTTGGTACTAGTAATCCATCACTCAAATACTCGACGTAAGCGGCAACAAAAAGACTGCAAATCCTAAATTTTTAAAAATTAGATAATCTATATCTTGCAGTTCATGTAAGCGTTGTAAAATTTATGAAATGAAACTAAATTGTGATACTTACAGGCTACCAATGGGTTGTTGAGCAATTCCTTTAGCATATTCTGCATCAAATGGATTACCCATTTTATCCCAGTATGCTTCAATCATCGACCAATCATTACGAACCTTTTGGTCCAAAAAGCCACCTATATAAAGGTAAGTAGGCAATATTTTGATCAGCGTTTGTATCTCATACGACAGAATGGAACGTCTCCTCCTCGAGATTGAGTCATAAACTCAGATGTGCCTCCCTTTTAGAACGACGACAACTAACACTCAATGAAATTCATCACCATAATTGATTGGGATGTACACTTCGTCGACCAAATTCCAAGGTAATCCAGTTGAAATGCTAAAACCTTTGATGATGTTGATCAAGCATTTCTCAATTTGGAAAACTTCCGGTTGTTGTTGTTGAAAATATCTATCGTATGCATTATTGATGTAAACTTTGTAAAAATAATTTTCTGTCGTGTATCTGTATTGTTCTTGTATTTGCAACTTGGCCTTTTTCAGAGGTAGTAAAAAATTACATCGATGTGTTGCACATATTATCAAACATTACAGATTACGTGATGATAAAATTAATACACAGATCCAATTAAATAAAGTATTAATTAATAGTTATATGTATGACATTTAAACCTCACCATTCCAGCAAGTTTGGGGCTGTGACGTCAAATAGAATCAATTCTTCATTCCGAAATGTGCAACAACAAAGTTGAACATATCAAAATCAAGACCTGATTCGTTCACTTTATAGTGTTCGTCATTTTATTTTCTACATGATTTATATGTGTTAATGTCATGTTTTTTCAACCAAAATTGTATAAATTAATATCTTTATAAATGATTTATGTACTTGCCGGCATGATGCTTTAACAGCCCATCGACAATCCAATCTGAATAGTCGTTAATCAACTTTGTTAGGTTTTTGGAGCCTCATCTGAGATGTTGAACCCTTCAAACGGGTAATTCATTCGTTCTTTCAAATTGACAGGATCCACTTTTCTTCTTTTTTGAAAGCAATTGATGGATTATCAACTATGATATTATGTTGTTCAGCAGTATCTTCTACTGTGACATCTATCTGGAAAGCCAAAATTATCAATGCTAATCACAGATATACAATATATTATCTAACGATTGCAATAGGTAGATCATCTGTTGGGATAAATTCGAACAGGTAAAAAAGATTTATACGATAATTTCCAATAGATGACCCATCTGTTGCAACATATGACTCATCTATTGGTATAAACTAAAATAGTATGAAGACCTGTTTAATTTGTTGAAACAGACGGACATATGTTGCAATAGATAACGCGTCTGGTGCAACAGGTTAGACTACTGTTGCAACAGATAACGCATCTGATGCAACAAGTTAGACAACTATTACAAAATATAATGCATCTGATGCAACAGGTTAGACAACTATTGCAACAGATAACGTATCTAATGCAACAGGTTCGATAACTGTTGCAACAGATATATCATCTGTTGGAACAGATATGTGTCTACTTATTTGTTCTAACAAATAATATACATTCACCTTCTTCAGCTCAAACTGCTCTCCTGTGGCCCTTGTACATTGATCAAAGGTGCAAGACAAAGACAGGAAAGTTGCAATTTTACTTTTTTTATGCTTGATGATGCCTTGGAAATTTCTTTCCTTCTCCTCTTAGCCACCTTAATATCTAGTGGAGTGTATGGATATGAAATCCTCTTTGATGGAATGGTACCCCCCTTAGATATCAATTCATTTACAGAAGTAGTTAATGCATTAATAGTATTAATCACCCCATCATATTTTGCATTGCAATCTTGACATTTGCATGCAGAACATTTGCTAGAAGGAGCAAAATTTGTATAACCCATATGATCATAATCATAATGGTTTGTTGTTTCAAAAATTGTAAGATGAGTATCATTAGCCCCGACTGTAGCACCACTACCACTACCACCATAAATAACAATAAGCCCACCCTCCAAAATTATTTTTCTTATAATAGTTGTTGCTCCAAACAATTTATTTTTTATTCTGTCAATGACCTTAGGGTCCAAAAAAGTTTGCACAGACCGTAAAGTAAGAAAAAATAGCATCTTCAATTCTCGATTGGTCAGAACAAGCGACGGATGCACAATCTAACATAAAGCAGTACATATATTAGAATGATGATTAGGTCATTCAAAAATATCATTAATTAAAATAAAAGCTTAATCAAAATTAGACTTACTGCATCCTTTGGGGGTAAAAGATTCAAGAAAGTTTGCATTTTTATCAGTTTTGACCGACAACCATCTCAGGATTCTTGGACAGGAAACTTCTTCCTAGTAGTTCACCTGTTGTCTCAAATAAAGAATGGCTTCAAACGCCCAAGTCTATAAAATAACGTTAATAAATCAAAATCATTATTGAATGAAAAAATGAATAATATCATAATAAAAAATATTTACCATGAAAGCCCATGAAAAGTCATATAAGTTGACTGTCTTTGGCGTTAATGGAGTCAACAAACATTTGACAGTTATTTTAAAGCTTTCATAACCCCAAGGATAGCTGTTAAATGACTCCAGATCCTCGAAGAGCTTTATTAAACCAAGTGGTATGTTGTTGTTAACATCTCTCGCCCAAAGAATATTATGTACAAATCAAACCAAGCACAATGATTACTTGTGCTTCTTTGAAAGTTTTTTACCTTTCAACGCTTCTATTAAATTTTTGTTTTTGAAGCTTGGACCAACAAAGGACACCAGTTCATCACAATCACTCGACTTGCCTTTGCCTTTTTGGGGTGTATGGGGTGCTTTTTGGGGTTAGAATAGGTATAACTTGAGAAGCAGGGGGAGAATAACATTTTAGTCCAGTAACTATGGCAAACTCCTTCCAACCAAAACAAACAGGCATGCCACAGTAATTTATCCATACCTCATCCATCTTATCTCTGTTTTCATACATAAACCTACACTTGAGAAGATCATATACCATTTTTATTTGAAAACGAGTATTATTGTCCTCCGACAAATCAAGATATTGCCCAAAGTAGTTGTCCCTGAAATACGCATCCAAATTTTATTCTCGAAGTATTTTTTTGAAGGCGTCGAAAGATTTTCCCATGGCTAATTTAACCATGAAATCACCCGTTAAATCTGTGGTACGATCGCACTGCATTCTCACATGGTAACTATCAATGCTGAAGGTTTTGACCAACTCTTCGGTGGAAGGGATATTAACATTTGGATTATCTCTTTTGAAACATTCCTCCTCCCCATGTTCATCATCCTTCTGCTCCTAATTGAGATAACGCTTGTAAAGCAGGCTCATATATAGTGGTGGATGTAGCCTAGATGCTTTACTTTTTCCTTTACTTGGATTTGATTTGGTTTTTTTCTTGTGGGATCCATATTATCTAAAATTAACATAAACATAAAATTGATTATAATTGATTAATACATCATTAAAAAGGGAAAAAAGTAAATCTAACATGCACAACAGTAAAATAACAGTTCCAACAGATCACGCATCTGTTGCACCAGGTAGGTTATCTGTTGTAACATATAACTAACTTGTTACAATGGATGAGTAATTTATTCCAACAATAAAAACATATCAATCATCTGTTGAAATAAATAATTAGTCTGTGCAACAGATCATACATCTATTGCAACATATGAGTGATCTGTTAGAACAATTATCAATAGTCAATATTATTTAGATTTCCTCCAACAAAAGGGTCGTCTATCACTATAAATGAATGATCAGTTGGAAAAATCAAGTCTTGGATATGTCTTGTTGGAATAGTTAATAGGATTTTATCCAACAGAAGGTTTATCTGTTACATCAGATTTTTAATTCGATGGTTCCTCCGTTACATCAGATGGTAAATCTATTGCATCATATTTTTAATCCAATGGTTTCTCTGTTACATCCGATGGTAAATCTGTTGTATCAGATGGTAAATCTATTGCATTAGATAGTTAATTTATTACAGCAGATTTTTTATCCGATAGTTCCTCTATTGCATCATATGGTAAATTTGTTGCATCAGATGGTCTATCTTTTGCATCAGATGGTTAATCTGTAGCACCAGAAGATTAATCTTTTGCATCAAAAGATTAATTTATTGCAAAAAAAATAGTAGCATGATTTTGTTCAATAGAACAACAATAATATCACCATTTTTACCAAGAATAAATCAACCTAGCAACGGGCGCAACACTAAAAACAACAACATCATTGTTTTGTTTGTATAAAACAAACAACAAAAGTCAAACTTCAAAAAATGCAACAAACAACAAAAAATCATATTTCATTCCAAAAAAAGAAAAGAGAAAAAATACCAAAAATTAGATTTTTCTTCAGTTCCCATTTCAAATTTAAGTAGTAAATATTAAAATTGTTAACCAATACTAGAAGAGAAGTTGGTTCACGTTTCTTTTTTTCTTAATAACTAAAAAGCCCTAATTTTTTACCTGTGAAAGAAGAAAAAAGACGATGAAGAACTCAAAGTTGTTGTCGTCGGAGAGCAATGTGTGACCTCAATTGATGGTTGAAAGTCGGAAAGAAACTCAAAGCCCAACTATTTTTTGCTGGGGATTGAATGGAGAAATTTGCAAAACTGTTGGTTGGGAGAAGCTTGAGAGAAACAATAGAGATAGAGAGATAAGAGAGACTTGATTTAGAGAGGAGAGGAGGGGTGTGTTGTATTTTTGAAAAGATTAGAAAGTTTTGAAAATATTAATCAAAGTCCACAATTACATTAATCAAGTTTTCTAATTATGTTTGACCCTTTAAGTTGGTTACTGTCACCAAGCTTTAATTAAAGACTTAAATGACACCTTTCCTTCAATTTTCTCTAGCCTCTAAGATATGAAAAGTATGGTTGAATTTTCATTAACAGAAAAAAAGAAAGTAGACAAGGAGAGAAAAGAAGCTGAGAAGATGAAAGAAGAAAATTAGTGTGCGCAAAGAGTGACCAAATACCTAATATTAAGAGATTCTTATTGCCCAATTTATGTTTTTCAAGGTAAAACATTGCTATTTATTGTAATACTAGATACCGAGAGCAGCACGGGCCCAATATAAATTATTATTTTGCCTCAATTTAAGTGACACAAATAAAATTTAGATAATTTATCACATTTTAATATATTTTTAGATATTTTAAGTTGTTAACTATTGTAATTTTTAATACTTTTTTGCGTAATTTTTAGATAATATTTGTTACTCTCCTTGTTCAAATTTTTGTGATATTGATAGTCAATTAAATTTTTTAAATTTTAAATTATTGTGATTTATAATATTTTTTTCTTCTATTCTACTAATTAGAAGTGACATGGTAAAATTAATATAAAAAATACCTGTAAAAAAATTAAGTGGGCTCATATAAGATGTCAAGTTAATTTAAAAGATCAAGAGTTAATTTATCATTTTATATCTATTTTATTTTTTATTAAATATTATTATTTTTTTAATACTTAGATGACTTATAATAATTAATTATGGGTGATATAGTAAAATCACGACTGAAACAGCTAAAGCAGTCAAGTGATTAATGTCTATTTTACTTTATTTATTTAATATTATTATTTTCTAATACATAAATAACTTATAATAATTAATTAGGCAATATAGTAAAATTACGGTTAAAGCAGCTAAAGCAGGCATATCGACCATGAGCAACCTGCTTCAGCTGCTTCATTGTCACTTATTATATAGGAGAATTACTTTTAAAAAATAGCTGTGAAAAATTTAAGGTTTTATATAAGTCGTCAAGTTAATTTAAAAAATCAAGTGTTAATTTTTATTTTATATCTATTTTATCTTTTTTATTAAATATTATTAATTTTTTAATACTTAGATGACTTATAATAATTAATTAAGGGCTATACGGTAAAATTACAGTTGAAACAATTGAAGTAGACATGTCATAAATGTCTATTTTATTTTTTTCTAATTAAACATTATTAATTTTGTAATATATAAATGACTTATAATATTTAATTAGGGGTCTAATAATTAATTAGGGATGATATAGTAAAATTACGGTTGAAGTAATTGAAACAAACATGTCATAAATGTCTATTTTAATTTTGTTATTAAACATTATTAATTTTCTAATACATAAATGACTTATAATAATTAATTAGGGGTGATACAATAAAATCACAGTTGAAGCAGCTGAAGCAGGCATATCGATCTCGTGCCTGATTGAGCTGCTTATTATCTTATTATATAAGAGAATTAAAACAAATTACCCTAGGGAATCAAAATTAATTCTTGAAAGTATTTTTTCCTGTAAAACTTCCTAAAACTATTCGGTTGTTATGATATATATCAATTATAGTGAATGTCTATCAAGATCTATTTGATTTCTATCAGGATTTGATGTATCTATCTTTTAGTGTGAAACTAAGAGCAAATTTTTCCTGTAAATAGAAGGATTTCTTTCATTGTAAATCATCCCTCAAGAGAAATAAGAATTACTCTCTCTATTCTCTCCACTCTTCTTCTTTATTTTTTCTTGTTTTATAACACTTATCAGCACGAGACTCTGCCGTCTCAAATTTAAAGGCTAAGGTATTATAATTTTTCTTTCCTTTTTCACATGTCTAACAATCTTACGAAGTATGAGTTCGTTGCCCTTCAAAGTTCGGATAGGAACTATATTTCATAGGTGTTGGATGCTGAAATCCACCTAGATGTTATGGGTCATGGAGACGCCATAAAGAAAGAAAATACAGCATCTAGTCAAAATCGTGCTAAGGCTATGATTTTCTTGCGTCATCATCTTGACGAAGTACTGAAAATTAAATACCTTACTACTAAGGATCCACTTGTATTGTGGAATAGCCTAAAAGAAAGGTTTGACCACTTAAAGATGGTCATCCTCCCGAAAGCACGATATGAATGGATGCATCTAAGGTTTCAAGACTATAAGTCTGTTCGTGAGTACAATTCTGTCATGTTCAGAATTTCTTCTCAATTGAAACTATGTGGAGAGACGGTCAATGATAATGATATGATGGAAAAGAGGCTCTCGACTTTTTCATACCTTGAATGTGCTATTACAGCAGCAATATAGAGAAAAAGGTTTCAAGAAGTATACTGAATTGAGTTCTCATCTTCTCATGGCTGAACAAAATAATGATTTGTTGATGAAAGATCACGAGAATCGACCTACTGGATCTGCACCATTCCCTGAGGTGAATGTGTGCATGCTCACCATGCTAGACATGTAAAAGGTCGCGGCCCTGATCGTGGACGTGGTCATGGTCGTGATGACCAAGAAAGAAACCTTGCCCTGATCGTGGACGTGGTCGTGGTCGTGATGACCAAGAAAGAAACCTTGTTTTAGGTGTTAATCATTCATCGGAAAAAAAAAAAGATGAGAAACGTGAAGAAATTACTTATTTCTGATGTGGTGGGAAAAGACATTATTCATGTGACTGTCATGCTCTGAGGCACTTGGTTGATCTTTATCAAGCATCACTAAAGAAGAAAGAGAGAAATCCTGAGGCTAACTTTCTCTTTGAAAATAATGTTGATCACAAGCTTGGATGTAGCAAACTTCTTTGAGCACCCTGAAGGAAAGATTGATCACTTGATTGGTGATAGTTCCGTAAATATGAAAGAATGAACTATTTTTATTTAATTTTTTTTTAGTTTTGATAGTAATAACTGTTAGTGAATAAAAGATCGTGTAAAAGTAGTTGTTTACATGAGTACTACTTTATCTTTTAAATAGTATTGATTGCTTTGGTATTGTCATAGTTCACTAGATAATTGAGTTGAATTTTTTTTTTATTTTAATGATAAAAGACTTTTTAATATGATCTCCCTTATAATATTTTAAATATTATCACCAAGTCTATTTGCTGGAAAAAGAAAAAGAAAAAAAATCCGTGACACGAACACTTCGTGAGATGGATCTGCGTGCAGATCTGCTACTTAGATGAGCAGTAATGAATGGGTCCTAGTAAAGCAACTTACTTTCTTGTATTTGTCAATTGTGTGATTTTAATATACTTATATAATAATATTATTATATAATTTGCATGTTATGCAACTATTAATATTTTGTGCTCTATTTATGATTCCGTTGCAATTGTGCTCATGTAGCACAATATTTGCTTATTATTTATGTCTGAATATATTTTTCTATCAATACATATATATGCTATCATGTTATTTTAATTTTGGATTAGTACCACATTATACCAATGTCAATGGTAGCATGTTTCAAGGTTTAATTATGGAATATAATATAGGGACATCATGATACAGGAAAATACGTATTTTATATGTTAATCTGTATAATAATGTTTCATAATGCATTATTTGTTGTATAACATAATTTAACAACTTGTTAAATATATCTCAATGTGTAAATGAATATATTTGTAGTTTTAGTATCTTTATCATTTTCACTATTAAATTAATATACTGACATGGTGTTGTGTTTAATTTTATGGTTTAAAGTTGTCTTAGGCCGCGTCATTTGTTTGCACTTAATGGAGGTCTGAATCTAAATGGTTCAGATTTCAGTATATTAAGTGCATTTATTTTTTTTATAAACTGCCTCTTAATGTATCTGAAATTCTCTGAATCAGTCAGATATAAAAAAGAGTTTAAATACTATTCAGACTCTTTTTAAAATGTAATATATTCCCTCAATACTATTCAGATATGCTTGTATATGAAAATCTGATCGATCTTTCAAACTCAACATTTTTTATATAAACTACAAATTTATATTAATAAATAATAATACGTCTAAATCTATAATTCTAAAAGCATAGTGCATTCAATACTATAAATCTTATAATTTGCCTCCATCCACCAAGATTATATACTGTATAATAAAATCAGCACGTCAAGATTATACTTCAAAGTTGGGTGAATAATAAAGAATCGTTTGGTAGAAGAGATAAAAAAATAATTTTAAGATAAAATTTAAAATTAATTTTATTGTATATTTAATATAACTTAATTTTTAATATAATAATATAATATTTTATTACTTTTAAAATTTGAATTGCATATTTATTATAAATAAATAAATTACATATATTCAGATGTTAAAAAAACAAACAGTCTTAATCATTAGTATTCAGATCTAGAAACGTCTTAATCATTCAGACATTCATTCAGATTTAGACGTCTTAATCTTAAAAAAATAAATGAGGCCTTAGTACCTTTTTCATCTTGTTTGTGTATTAATGATATAACATAAGCTTATATAGCATTGTTCGTTTTAATCTAATTTATTTTCTTCATTCATTTTCTTTATTAAATTAAAGTTGTGCTAAGCTACAAGTATGTACTAATTGTTTTAACTATTGAAAAATAAATTATTATTTTTCTCCAGTAAAGTATTAAGGTATTTGAAAAATTGTGAAATTTTGAGTTGGACATACTTTATTTAATTGCTTAGTAACGGGAGATTAACCATTCCTTATAGTATAAGCTTTCACTTTGTACAAAGATTTAATATACATTTTATTTGGTGTATGTCATTTTATTTGAAGATATGGATAATTTTCAAAGTAAGCTGTCCAATTATGAAGATATTTGTTTGATTGATTCTGGCACTACACATACAATATTCAAAGACAGAAATATTTCTCTTATCTAAATAGGGGCAAGATTAATGTTACTACAATTTCTGGTAGTGCTAATTTGATTGAAGGCTTTGGAAAAGTCATTATAATCTTACCCAAGGGAACTAAACTCATCATAAATAATGCTATGTTTTCTCCTAAGTCTTGGAGAAACTTGATGAGTTTTAAAGATATCAGTGAAAATGATTATCATATCAAGACAATTGATGAGATAAATCTTGAATATCTTGGTATCACCAAGAATGTCTCTGGACAGACATGTGTTATAGAAAAGTTCTCTGCTTTATCTTCTAGCCTGTATTGGACAAAGATTTGTGTAATTGAGGCACATTCTATAGTAAACAAGAAGTTTACTAATTCCAATACTTTCGTACTTTGGCATGATCGTTTGGGACATCCTGGATCTATAATGATGACACGAATCATAGAAAATTCAAATGGGCATCCATTAAAGAACTTAAAGGTTCTTTCGAATGGTGAATTTTCATGCCATGCCTGATATCAAGGCAAGCTGATTGTGAGGCTATCGCCAATTAAAGTTGGGATTGAATCACCCACGTTCTTGAAACGCATACATGGGGATATTTGTGGACCCATTCACCCACCTAGTGGATCGTTTAGATACTTTATGGTCCTAATAGATGCTTCCTCTAGATGGTCTCATGCGTGCCTTTTGTCATCTAGCAACTTGACATTTGCAAAATTATTAGCACAAATAATATGATTACGGACACAGTTTTTCGATAATCAAATCAAGTCTATTCGCCTTGATAATGCTGCAGAATTTTCATCCCAAGCATTTAATGACTATTGCTTATCGATTGGGATAAGAGTAGAACATCCTGTACCCCTTGTTCACACTCAAAATGACTTTGCCGAGTCATTAATTAAACGTTTGTAGTTGATAGCAAGACCATTGCTTATGAAAACTAAGTTGCCCACTTCTGTTTGGGGTCATGCAATTTTGTATGCTGCAACACTTGTTCGTCTTAGACCGATAAATTATGATAAATTTTCTCCGTTGTAATTGGTTTTGGGTCAGGAGCCTAATATATCTCATTTGAGAATTTTTGGGTGCGGTGTATATGTGCCTATAGCACCACCAAACCGTACCAAGATGGGCCCCTAAAGAAGGTTAGGAATTTATGTTGGGTTTGAATCACCCTTCATTATTCGCTATCTTGAACCATTAACAGGAGATATGTTCACTGCTCGATTTGCAGATTGTCGGTTTGATGAGATAATTTTTCTAAAATTAGGAGGAGAAGATAGTGACATCAAAAGAGAAATTTTGTGAAAAAATCCATCACTATCTCATCTTGATCCACGTGCTTCTATTTGTGAGCAAGAAGTACAAAAGATTATTCATCTGCAGAAAATTACAAATCAAATGCCAGACACATTTACAGATTTAAAAAAGATCACTAAATCACATATTCCTGCAGAGAATGTCCTAATTCGAATTGATGTCCCTAAAGGACCATCCACTCATGTCACAATTAATGAATCTAAAGCACACTTGAAGCGTGGTAGACTATTAGGTTCTAAGGATCGAAATCCTAGAAAAAAAAATAAATGATCAAGATGGCACTACGAAAGATCCTCATATAGAAGTTCAAGATTTGAGCAATGTTAATATTCCTGAAAGAATTAATGAGCCTGAGACTCAAGAAAATGAGGAACTATCCATAAATTTAAGTGATGTTGAAACTATTTTGAATCGATCATGGATTATGTCTTTGCATATAATGTTACAACGAAAAATCATGCAAGATAGTGAGGATCTTGAACCTCGATCTATCACAGAATAGAGGCAATTCAATCTGAATTGAATTCACTTACCAAACGTGAAGTTTTCGGATCTATAGCTCAAACACCTAATGGTGTTAAGCCTGTTGGCTATAAATGGGTCTTTGTACGAAAAATAAATGAGAAAAATGAAATACAAAGGTATAACGCACTCCTTGTTGCACAAGGTTTTTCACAACGGCCTGGTGTCGATTATGACAAGACATATTCACCAGTTATGGACGCAATAACATTGCATTATCTTATTAGTTTCACTGTCCATGAGAGACTTGAAATGCATTTGATGGATATGGTAACAGCCTATCTATATGGATCACTTGATAATGACATATACATGAAAATTTTTGAAGGATTTAAAATGCCGAGAGCATATAGTTCAAAGCCTCGGGAAATGTATTCCATTAGATTGAAAAGATCATTGTATGGTTTGAAGCAATCTGGGCGCATGTGGTATAACCGTCTTTGCGAATATTTATCTAAGGAAGGTTATACGAATGATGAAATTTGCCCATGTGTTTTCATAAAGAAAACAACGTCGGAATTTGTTATACTTGTTGTTTATGTCGATGACATAAACCTTATTGGAACACCAATAGAGTTTCAAAAGGCAATTGATTACCTAAAGAAAGAATTTGAGATGAAAGATCTCGGAAAGACAAAGTTATGCCTTGGTTTGCAAACTGAGCATTTGACAAACGGTATCTTTGTCCATCAATCTGCCTACACAGAAAAGGTGTTGAAATGATTTTATATGAATGGAGCACATCCATTAAGTACTTCAATGGTTGTTCGATCACTTGATGTAAATAAAGATCCATTCCGACCTCAAGAAAAGAATGAGGAACTCCTTGGTCCTGAAATACCATATCTTAGTGCAATAGGTGCACTAATATATCTTGCAAATACTACAAGGCCTGATATAGCCTTTTTAGTTAATTTGTTAGTAAGGTATAGTTCTGCTCCTACTAGGAGACATTGGAATTGAATCAAACACATATTACGGTATCTAAAAGGGACTACCGATATGAGCTTATTTTATTCTAGAGATTGCAGTTCCGATCTTGTTGGTTATGCTGATGCTGGGTACTTATCTGACCCGCATAAAGCTAGGTCTCAAATAGGCTACGTATTCATATGTGGGGGGTACTGACAAATCTTAGAGATTTATAAAGCAGTCTATCGTAGCCACTTCATCGAACCATGCTGAGATTATAGCTATTCATGAAGCAAGACGAGAGTGTGTCTGGTTGAGGTCCACAATACATCTCATTCGAGAAAAATGTGGCTTGAAATGTGACAAAGTACCCACAATTTTATATGATAATGCATCATGCATAGCACAAGTTAAAGGAGGATTCATAAAAGGAGATAGAATGAAGCACATTTCGCCAAAGCTCTTCTATACACATGAGCTCCAAAAGAATGGTGATATTGATGTACAACAGATTCGTTCAAGTGACGATGTGGCTGATTTATTCACCAAGTCTTTTCCAACTGCAACTTTCAAGAAGATGATGTACAAGATCGGAATGCAAAGATTCAAAGATGTTCTTATTAGGGAGAGTTAATACGCATTGTACTCTTTTTCCCTTACGAGATTTTGTCCCACTGGATTTTCCTTGTAAGGTTTTACTTTTTTTCCCTTACGAGGTTTTGTTCCACTGGGTTTTCTTGTAAGATTTTTAATGAGGCAGCCTATATGCGTATTGTTAGACATTCAAAGGGGAATGTTATGATATATATCAATTATAGTGAATGTCTACCAAAATCTATTTGATGTCCATCAAGATTTATGTATCTGTCTTTAGTGTGAAACTAAGAGCAAATTTTCCCTATCAAGATTTATTTGATGTCTATCAGGATTTGATGTATCTGTTGAAACTAGGAGCAAATTTCCCCTGTAAGTAGAAAAGCTTCCTTCATTGTAAATCATTCCTCAAGAGAAGTAAGAATTACTCTCTCTGTTCTCTCTACTCTTCTTCTTTATTTTTTCTTGTTTTATAAGATCTGCATCTTTGTAGGGTCATTTTCTTGCATTCCTGTTGTATGTGCCCAAAACAATAATGCAGGCTCTTATATTTTTATTTTTATTTAAATATATATATATATATATATATATATCAGAATTCACGAGTAATTCTGTGAATTCATCAGTGCAAGCCATTCGAATACGCTCTGGTGAGGCTGGATTATCAAGAGGGAACCAGTCATTGTAACCAGCCTCCATCTTTGCAGATTTTATGGGGTTCTTGATGGCGAAAAAGACACATGAGGCGAAAAAGACACATGGTTCCCCTACTGCTTTAGAAAAATGGATAGCGTTGGCGTTTGGGGCATTCTGTTGGCAAAATATCAAGCAGATTGTTAGTGGCAAAGTCAAGATATGGCGTGCAGATGCATGTGAACTTCCAACCAAAATAGGAATATTATTAAAAATTATTCAGAAGTACAGAAACAACAGTTGGTGCCTGTATAATTGTTCTTTAGATATTAAGCAGTTCAAGAAATGGTGCACATCAGCAAATTTATGGAAACTTACTTTCAAAAGAGACATTAAATTTGGTAGGCACATTAGTCAAAGATGGAATCTTGTAACTTCCAGGTCCCGATGTGAATAAGCTTCCAGGTGGTACCCACTTGTGTGCTTTATCGCCCCATTTCAGCTCTTCCAGTGTGAACCAAGACCCTGTACAAAACCTCCTTCTATCTGCATCAAGTATATGAGGAGTATGCGAAGACGTTAGCAAAGCTCCATTTCAGATGAAAGATGCAAAGAACTAGTGAGGTAGTGGTTCTAGTTCTATGCAAATATAGATAATAAACTGCAAGTCCGCAAAAGTTGGGAGTGATGGCGCTCGACATAATGTATGCAAGTCATCTTTGTAAATATCAGCATTTACTAATCGATTGTCTTCTTTTAAATTCATATAATTATATGTCATTAAGCACACAAGTTAAACAGATGAAAAATTCAAAATGTATACATAAACAGTACAGAGAACAACAATGACCTGTCCAACATCAATCGCTGGATTGAGGGAGAACCCAACGTCTACAAGAACGTCTGCTCTCCTTGTATGGAAATCGCCTGTCAATGTGTCAATTTCAACTTCGGCAAATGCAGCACCGCTGGTGTAGTACTTAAATGGATTGCCTTTTCCAGATTCCCAATCAAAACCAATATCAGGTGTAACGTAGAACCCGTGAGCAGAAAGGTCTATTCTCTCCAGGTAGCATGCACTGGCAAGCTGACAGTAAATCAAAGACAACGCATGTGGTTGGTTAGTGTTATTATCATGATGGAGCTGTAGAAGAAGACGGTGCAAATTTCAGAGACAATTTTTGAGGTAGAAACATAATTTAAATCACATAAATAAAGAATTATGTTCTATTGATGAGGGGAGATTCAAAAACTTGCACAATTATCCATGTGAGCTTTGAAGTAGCATACAGTGTAATTACACAAGAAAATGCCATGTAATTTTTTTTATTATTTGTGGCCAGGAGCTTTATTAGAAAACGAAATATAAAAAAAGGACAGCCCGGTGCACTAAAGCTACCGCTATGCGCGGTGTCCGGGGAAGGACCCCACCACAAGGGTGTATTGTACGCAGTCTTACCTTGCATTTCTGCTAGAGGCTATTTCCAAGGCTTGAACCCATGACCTCCTGGTCACATGACAGCAACTTTACTGGTTACTCCAAGGCTCTCCTTCGGAAAATGAAATATACCATAAAGAAAATTCTTCTGTTCCATTACCAAAATTCTTTCATGGTATATCGTTGTGAATTCCTAGCTTTTCCTCTTGTTTCATGAAATTTCATTTTTAGTTCCAGATAGAGAAATGGATTTTGGGCCTAACTCAACATCAAAAGTTAGTGCACGAGAGGATTGCCAAAGACCATATAAAGAGACCAATTTTTCCACATCTCCACCCCAGCCCCACCCCTAAATGCCCACGACATTTAGAGTGTGGACAATATAAGATGGGTGAACAACAAATTCAGATATGCCTAACTCTGATATCATGATAAAGCATCGACCTAGGGTATGACTCAAGCCCAAAAGCTAACTGATGAGATGAGGATTTCCCAAGATCATATGAAAAGACCAATTTTTCCTCATCCCGCCTATGTGGGACTCCCCAAGAAAATGATGCAATATACCAGATCTTTGGTCTTGCATCAGGTATAGGATTTCTCCCCAGCCTTAACTGTAATTACTGCCTAAACTAAAACTTTATGCAACTAAACAACAAGATTGCGACCATTATTAAAGCTAAAATATAGGTTTTGAAAAATCTCTCGTCATCCAGCCTTTCTGTGATCTTGTGACAGGAGTGTCATGATTCAGCAATATTTTGTTTCAAAAGTTAAACTGTTCACCAAAATATTTATACCACTCTCTTTGGCTACATATCCATGTGTCAAGTCCTACATCTGCTTCCATACTCACTGCATCTTATACAAAATACCATCTGCCCTCCCACATGGGCAAGTTTCTCAAGAAGGGACGTAGAAGACTAATTTCACCGTTATTTTCTCCAACTGTGATAAGTTAACCCATATACACCATACATCATTTTTTGCTGATTCTCGGGATGTGAGGGGGTGTGAAGAGTACTACATTGTCAATGGGAAGGTTACATTATTTGTGTTAAGAAACTCGGAGGAAACATTGTTGGGTAGGGACAATTAAATAATTTGAAGGTGGAGGAAAGATTTGTCAGGAAATATGCATAATTCGCTCTCTATCTGAAAAATGACGTCAGATTACTTCTAAGCCTTGAAAGATCAAGCAAAATGGAGAAAAAGAAGACTAGGAAAAAGAAACTAAACAGACAATGCAATAAGGTTGAACCACAACTGATTTGACAACAGCTTCCATGTTTTCTCTTTAATTTATTATTACTTACTGTACCTATTAGGCCATTACATTAAAGAGATTTACAAGAAACTCAGATCTATAATTTCCTCCCATCCTTGTCCACGCATAAGTCATCAACATATTTTAAACAACAGACACAGAAGTAAACTGGATTAGAAATAAAATAACACAAATTCAAAATAGAAAAGATCATTTAAAACAGGACAAAAGGAGATACCTCTGCAAAAGAGCTAAAGTTATTCTTGGATGCAATAGGTTCCATCCGTGCTTTTATTTGCTCACGTGCATCCAGTACTGCAGATCCATACAGGTCAGAACTTACAGAAGCAGCTGTTGCCGAGGCATTTGGAACCTTGATTGGCAAACAAAACGGGTGAGACAAGCAATTTTTTTTCATAAAGTGAATAACAAAAATGACATGCAACACAAGGATTTTGAATAAAATTTGATGTGCTAAGAAGAAATTCCCACCCCTCTCCCTATCCGAGGAACAAAGCAGTGTTGATCCAAGGAAGTTCAATTTTTCATTCTCTGAAGATAGTTATCTTATACTTCACAATTTTCATGTAACCAGTAAAGGCAGTGTCAAAGCTCAATATCCACAGAAACTCAATACAATTTAGTGTATGTTCAAGTTCTTAATATTGATTATCAACGTCTTGTTTAGTTCATTATCTCTCATCGCCATCTAGCACATTCCTAGCTCTTTATCTCGTCACATCCAAATTTTAAAATTAAAATAAGTACTAATTCACATGATTCCCATGCATCCTTCAGTTTATTCACCAATAGGAAATTAGAAGCTTCAAACAATGATATATTGTTATTTGTCTCATGCCAAATACCTTGTCAGTACTTGTCTCTGAAATGAACACTGCACTTAGAGGGATATTAAAGGAAGATGCAGAAATCTGGGCAAACTTTGTATTCAAACCTTGGCCCATCTCCACACCCCCATGAGTGACTAACACAGTTCCATCTGTGTAAACTTGAACAAGAGCACCTCCCTGTAGTGAATCAGTCAGTGCTTAACCAACATAGACCTCAGGGTTTATACTTAATCATAAAATAAAAATATGAAACACTAGGCATCTGATACGGGACAAATGGCCATCTTATCTTTTGATGACATCTTTAGAGGCCAACACATAGAGGCTCAAGACTTGGTCACCTCGAGGATACGAGAACATGCATGGAGAACCCGTTTTGAGCATGCCATTAAACAAATCCGTGTGTGGAAGATTGCGTGGGGGCTTACATTTGATGCCAATTCGAGACTACAAGTTTTGAAGTGTGACGCCATGGTTGTGGAGCATTAAAGAAGCACCCTTCATTAAGGGTATTTTGGGGTTTGCACATGTTAAAAAAACAACCCATAAGCTCCCCTTTCCTTAAGGGTATTTTGGTCCATTATACTATGTAATAAGTTAGGCTATATATAGTCTCTTATTAGGTCTTTTCTCTTTAGTTAATGATGAAAGATTAAAACACTTGAAAATCCTCTCTCTTGAGAGTAGACCACCTTAATATAGTCTTAGTTAGAACTTGGAAAAGTCATCCTTAGTATAGGGCTTGGAAAAGCCAATATTGTTCTTTGCTTGGAAACGGTGGATCTTGAGGTGAGTCGATTACCTTGGCGGTCACCGTAAGAGTGTGGTTTTGATTATTACATTCATTAGGGGTTAGTATTGAAATACACTTGGTTCTTAATCTTGTAATAATCTTGGTCTCACTATCTATCTTTATTTTCTATGCAATATGCCTTGTGTTTGTGTTGAATCCGTGTCTTGTTTCATCTTGTGTCATTGTTATCATCTTCATCTCCTCTCTTTAGTTATAATTTCAGTTTCTAGCTTTGTTTTCCGTATCAGCATCGAACAAAGTACTGTTTACGAAGAACAGGAGCCAGCATCTTGGGTAATTAGGAATGGCAATGGAAAACCTTAATCGGGCCGGGCAGGGTAAAATCTTAACAGGCCGGGGCAGGGAAGGGCTGGTCAAAGAACATCAGAAAATAGTAAATGGCTTGGGGCAGGGATAGGGCAACGCTTTAGCAAACTTGAGAACAAATTGTAAACGGATTCTTATTCCTTGGAAACTTAAGAACAGACTGGAAAAGAAGAAGCAATAAAAAAAGAAACTTGAAATTCTTTTTTCTCAACTGCTCCTCACATTATAAAAATATGAAATGATACCATACCCAGAAATGCATGATACCAGTTGTAGTACAGAAAAATTATACTATAGCGAAAAATAGTCTGCAGTCAAAAGACAAGAATTTTCTTTTTCATTTGGTGTAAACTACTTACAAACTATTTAATTATTCAAGACACGCATGAAAAAATAATTGCCAAGTAATTTTATGTCATGCAAAATAAAGCCATATAGTTAGTACATTTAACAAGTTTAACAGGGAATTCACATTTTGTTGCTTTGAACTCCTTCTCTTTCTTTCTATAACATGAATAAATCACGTGGTTAAGTTAAAAATAAAAAGAGACAAATGGTGCGAGGCGGGGCGGGGAGGCTTGAAAAAACAGAAAAAATGCTAATTGGGGCAGGGCTGTGCAGGTTGAATATGTGGTAGGGCAAGACTTCACCCTCCCTATTGCCATCCCTACGAGTTGGGTTGGTAAGCTAACCTTTGCTGAAAGCAGTGTCCAGAGAAATTAAAGACAATATTATTGGCAATATAATTAATAACCTCACCACTCAAAGGAACAGGGACCTATGTGGGAACTCTAGGTTGTACAGCAAAGTAACAAACTTACCTGGTTAACAAACTATGCAGTGAAAGATATCCCAAGCGTGGTTGGCACCATGGCAATACCTCGCTTCTTCCATCGGTTATGGCAATTGAAATTTTCAACTTCATTTTGAGCATTAGTGAAGTCACTAGAAGATTTCAATTCATTCCAGATTCTCCCCAAGTTGAAGTCTTCAATTTTCTGACCATAATGTAAAATTGATCCTTTACTGACGAAATTCATTTCCTGGTGAAAAAGTGAGAAAAGAGAAATAATTTATATATATCATCACCTGTGAGACTAAAGAAAGCAAGGGAGAGAGAAGCAGCTGACATGCATCTCATAGGAAGAAAGTCTATTTAGAAATCATCAGAAGCACAAGGCATACCCTTATTTCTTCTGGGATTTTGTTAACTTGCATGCCAATCCTCTCTATCCAATTCTCAACCATTAGCATAACCTGTGGGGCCCCAAATCCTCTAAAAGCTGTATTACTAGGAAAATTAGTGAAGCAGACATTTCCATAAACCCTCATATTTGGTATGTCATATGCATTGTTCGCACGGAGCATAGCACCTTCAAGTACAGTAAGCGACATATCCAACGAATTTCCTCCATTATTGTAGATACGAAGATCGAAGGCAAGAACCTTCCCATCATTTGTTAAACCAACCTAAAAATAAGAAAAGAATATTCAAATTGTCTCTCCAATCCAAAAGAAAATGCTACTTACTCCGTTTCATTTTATGTGAACCAGTTTGACTGAGCATGGAGTTTAAAAGATAGACTTTTGAAACTTGTAGACTGAAACACGACATGACATTTGTGTGGCTATAAAATCATGTCATTAAGGGTAAAATATGAAGTTTAAAGTAAAATTATTTCCAAAAAAAATGCCTTAAGGACTCTCATGTGTTGCTGCCCAACAATTCAATGTCTTTCAGTAAATTGGAACACATACATATTCGTCAATCACAATATATATTACACACTTAACATTTTGACACATCCCAAAAGGTTTTACACACTCAAATAGCAAAACTCAGTTCACCAGATACAACAACAAAAACAACATACCCAATGTATTCCCACAAAGTGGGGTCTGAGGGTAAATCATACGCAGTCCATACCACTACCTCAGTTCAGTAGATACTAGACACAATAATTTGAATTTAAACTATGATATCATGTGTTTCTCACAAACAGTTGAGCAATTAATACCAGTGACGCAAATGAGTTAAGAAACATTTTCATGCTAACAAAACATTACACAGAATGAGTTTATCTGTGTACAGATTGATCACAAAACTTAACAATTCACCTTGTACTTTCCAAGAAAGCTATGTCGCTGCCCAGTTATCATGTCTATATCCCTATCCAGAATGAGTTTCACTGGACGATCCAACAGGTATGATGAAACACCAGCTGCTGCTGCAATGAAAGCAGATCTACTTTCCTTGCCTCCAAATCCACCACCTATCCTTTTGGTCTAGCAAACCACTTTTGACATCGGAAGACCAAGAACATGAGAGACATACTCCTGGTGCTTCTGAGGAGTCTGCAAAATAGACAATGATTCTGTCACCAAATTTCAGCAGAGATGTTAAATTACAGGGATGTAGCATGTTAAGCTGGTTTTTAACCTAATTCATACGTAGAACCAAACCAGGCTTACAGCATAATAATGATCTATAAAATTCTTAACAACTTACGGAACTAACTAAGATTGAAGTCAAAGAGAACAGTCATGACTATTTCTAATCTGATAATGCCAAACTTAGATAATTATAATTGATCACGTATGTATCTTGTGAGTCTGAAAAGCAAAATGAAGAACTTTAGCAGGGAGCGATGCTTTTTATAGTTAAAGATAGGTTTTGCATCTTTTTTTTTACTTTGCACCAAAAAGTAAAGAGTAGCAGTACATAATAAGCATGTAAAATGCATATAATAGTGAAATGTGTGCCATCTAGGCCTTTCAAGAATACAAAAAACATGCAGGGTATATTCTTGTGTTTGTTAACATACTTTTAACATATATTGCTCTTTGGAAATAACAGCAATTTATAAACTAAAATTGACTTGCATGACAGGATTGAAGCTTTGCGTAGAAAAAATTCTGTGAACTCAATGGTCGATGGCTAGCACTTTCACTTATTACCACCTTTTAAAAAGGATTATCAAAAATTACATCTAACCAAGCAAACCACAGGTCTCATGGAGAAAGAAGATAAACAAAGAACCCAACACCGCAATTAATGTCCTATAAACCAAGATACACTTGAGAAACCATGAGAAAATGACTAGACTTTTGTTGAAGTACCTGGGTAGATGAGATCATTTGCACCTCATTGCCACTATCCACTGTCCATATTAAAGTGATCTGAGGCTCCAAATAAAAATGTTCCTGACCACCTACCCTAACTTCTCCTTCTATAATATGGTCACATTGACCTGATTGGAAACACTGTTCGACATCACCCTTATTCAGACGCCTTTCTGCATTAGGATGATAACTGTTAGCCTGTATAGCCTCCTCTATTGATAAAACTGCGGGTAGCACTTCATACGCAACTTGAACCTTTGTAGCAGAAAGTTTTGCATTTCCACGTGTGTCAGCTACAACAATTCCGATAACCTATAAGAAAATAGTATTCACTTAGAAAATAATAGGTAGCTTTGAGGTAACATTTGAAATTATAAATCGATTCTCACACCTAAATACAAATCTACCCACCACCACAACTCAATATTGCAAGAGAAGTTGGTTTATTCTAAACTGTTAGAGAGGGTTAGGTCCCACATTGATTTGGGAACAGATTTGTGGTCTCCTTATGGACTTGGGAAATTTTCCCCACGTGAGATAGATTTTGGGATTGAGTTAGGCTCAAGGTTCAGTCCCTATTTGGGCCCCCATGTTATGTTGTCCATGATCCAGTAGACAGTTTCTGCGTGCGAGGAAAAGTTAGAGCTGGTTAGATTCCACATTGGATAGGTAATGGAATGGTGGTCTCCTCCCTATATGGATTTAGGCAATCCTCCCTTCATGAGCTAGCTTTTGGGGTTCAGTTAGGCCCGAGGTCCATTTCATTAACATGAATCTTAATCTATATAAGGGTATGGATATAATTAATCATGGAAACAATATCTTAGAGCGTGGTGTCATACCTGACCCACACAAGTGACGAACTCTGTGGCAAAAACTTCTTCATCAGCAACAACAGCTCCAATTTTGTTGTCACCAGGTATGTCTTTAGCCAAAAAAATTCCAGCAAATCCAGGAGAGGACTTGGCACCTGAATCATCTATTGAAAGTATACGAGCATGAGGCTTTTCACTCAATAACAAAGCAGCGTGCAAAGTATTGGGTGGCATTGGCCCATCATCAGTATATTCTGCCTCTCCAGATACCTGAAAATGTCCACGTTTTCCAGTAAGAATATTAAGTGGTGATTCAGGACAAACATAGCAGATAAAGGAAAACTATTTCATCAGAATGCCTGTTCGAGAATAGCCAAACAACTACAAAAGTCTGTAAGCTATAGACATCACGATTATAGTAAAAGTTCCCTTCCCAGCAGAAAGAGCTATACGGAAACAAAATTAGAAGCAACAAAGGCACCCAAAGTTGTTGTAATTATTAATAAAAGAATACAATTATCCATTTACTTATTGGATCCAAGAATATTAAAGTGAATCAACGGTTTCTTATCGCTAGAAACATGCTCCTACATAAGCCAGAAAACAAATGAAGTAGAAAAACTAAAATGTGAAACCATGACCCAAACACAATTTCTGTAAGCTAAACGTCGTAGTAGGCGTTTCACCATAGATTCCAAATATATTTCACTTATTGGAATTTATGGAGTTGGAGTTGTGTTTGATTATATTTTTTGCAAAGAAAAAGTCAGAAAAATCTTCATGCTTGAATGTATTTAAATACAATGTCAAAAGTGAAAAGTGAGTTGGAAAACAAGTTATAAGTTGTTTTCCGAATTTGAAATACAACTTCAGATTGGATTTGGGATTTTCATCCAAACACTGACTTTCGAATAAAATGAAAAATTATTCCAGAAAAAAGTGAATATTTTTTATGCAAATGCCTTTAAATCTAATAGGTTCTTGGTGTAAATAAATTTTGGATTTCGCCAGAAGTGTGTTTGATTTTATCAGCTCGCTACATCTTTAGTTTTGTTGATGTAAGAGGGATGCTACACTACTTCTGCAAACATATGAATCTTCTGGATACCAAATGAGTAAAGCTGATTAAACTTATAAAAAAAAGAAGTAAAACTTGGCCCCATGTTCCTTATCCTGTCAATGCAGATTCAATCCCGATATATACAACACAAGACCAGGAGCAGCAGCACAGATGATATTTTTGTGTACTTGTTCTTCCCAGAGCTGCAAAAGTAAAATAATAGCTATTGTGGGGAAAGCCATTAATACAAAGCTTATCCCATTTCTTACTTCTGTTATGCATAAGAATAAGTGCTATGCTAGGAGATCAAGAAGTCTTTTAAATTTTTAGCTGCTCTTCTTGTCTGTAAGATGCAATCTAGAATTTTATGCACTTCATACATCCATTTTTTATATTCCAAATATAAACAGTACTGAAATAGAGATCAAAAATAAAGCATAATTTTCATGTTATGAATGTTGTTACCTGAAGCCTTGATGAAAGATGAGCCTCAGGGGAACCGACAGAAGTACCACGCTTCCTGATCTCAAAATCCTGAATTGAACTAATGGATGGTCGAATAGATGAATCTACAGCTGAAATATGTGAAGCTGGAACTTTCTCAATAAATGATGGTTGTCCATCCATTTGACGACAAACCCACAAGAAAAACTTGAAGAAGAAACTAAACGTTAATGATTTTCGAAATTTCCTCAGCACAATTTCCTCCTCCAAAATCTTCAAAGCACCATGCAACAGCTCCTTGCTCCAATTTTTCCCGACTAAAAAATGACTAGTTTTTGATGCAGCAAATGAAAATGGAGCGACCCCACCATACACAATCAAAGCATCCGAAACTACCCATCCCCGGTGCTTCTCTTCAAGGCAGACACGCATCCCAGCATTGACAATGGCATAATCATCATCTCTCCTATCAGATTGCTTAAATTCTTTCACAAATTCGAATGGCCTATTCAAAGGCAATGATACTGACAGTAAAATTTCACTACTGAGATCCACTTTACCATTGCTCTGGAAGAAATTTTTAGCCAAACATATTCTGACATTTCCCTTGCAGTCAATTATATGAAACTTTGCCCCTGCCGCCATCCAAAGAGGGTTCAGATCTGAAATTGGGCTTGCAGTACAGATGTGCCCGCCAATCGACGCAACGTTCCGTATTTGTGTTCCAGCAAACCACTTTATCTGCTCAATGAGAGCTCGACATGATGATGTTTCATACACAGGACGCTCGTCTCTTAGCTTCGTTAATACATCCATGAGCTGTGACAATTTCACCGCAGCACCTATTTCTAAGCTGCAATCCTCAACTCTTATATGGTTAAGTTCAGGAACATGTGCAACAGATATTAATACAGGACTCTGAATTCAATTATGCCTGATTTCAATTCCCACCTCTGTATTTCCAACAACTAACCTAGCATCTGGAAATCTTGCTTTTAGATCCAACACATGTCAAAATTTCAAAGGCCTGTACAACTTTAGTCCATTTGATCCACTCAAACTTAAATAAGTCAATTTCCTTAATAAAAGTTCAGGAGGGAAAATAAGTTCTTTGCTGGTGTACATGGTCCCATCAGTCTCATTATGAGATGGCTTCCAGTTACAGCCATTGCTTAAATTTTTCTCGATGGTTTCGTCACTACTTCCAGCCTTTGGCCCACATGAACAAGGCTTAACCGTTGAAGGACAGAAACTCACCAGTACTAATGCCTTGTAAAGATGTTGGTGTATAACGCATTGTTAGTTTTTGAGAATACTTGAAATGCGTCCCTAATTGACCTATAACCTGTACATCAACATAAATTTCCTGCAAGGTTTTCTTCAATTTGCTCTTCTGTAGGAGGTTCTTTAGATGATCGTAGCAATGCATATATGGACATCACGAAACCAGGAGTACAGAATCCACATTGTGAGCCATGAAAGTGAGCCAATGATTCCTTTAGAATGTAGTGGGCAAAGCAGAAGAGTCCAAAGAAAGTTGCATGAGAAAATATTCCATCAATAAATTATGTAGAAAAACAAATTAAGTCACCTGAATTGGATGCAATCCAGCTTTGTTGTTCCCGATTCCGTCCACTGTGATGACATGCATCCCTTCCACAGAATATAGAGGAGCCAAGCATGCATTTATTGCATGGTGCCTATAGAGAAATTATAACATGGGAAACCAAAATATGGAAAATTTAGTGTTGGTCACATACTAACTCAGTTGATGAAATTGCTAATCAAATCAAGTGGATTTCACTATTACCAAATTATTGCTAATATTAGTATTGTCATATGTTATGTATCTCTTCTTACTCTCTAAATTAACTACGTTCGTCCTAGACTCACATTCCACTAAGAGAACTTCCTGCAGAGTAAAAAAAAGGTATCAAGGTTAGCACCCGAGGACGTGGCCAAGTGGTCGATAAAGTGGGTCTAAAACCATCAGATCTCATATTCAATTCTCAATGTTGCCAAAAATGCTAGATGATTTCGATCTAGACCTATGCTGATCGAAGGCAGCATGTACCCTAGAATTAGTTGTCGTGCGCGCAACCGAGCCCGGAGACCAAAGGACATAAAAAAACAGTAGAAAAGTTCAAGGTACTTAAAGTTTTACAATAAGCTCATGTAATTCAAGTTTTGGTAGTAGAGGCCTCTTTTATTGGTGGTGGGTGTTTTCTTGTGGGAAAGGGGTTTTTACACCAGCCAAAACCTTGCATAGATTCATAAGAAACATGAAAGATTTGTTCATTTTTCAGAAAAGCATGCACAGTTGCAGAAATCATTGGTACCCAATTAGTCATGCATACACCCATGTCCACGCGCGAGCACAAAAGGGTCGACACAGACTTATTAGGGACATAGATGAAAAGAGACTCACACGCATTTCTTCAAATTCTGATCAAAATAAGAAACCATGACAGTGCATGCTCCACAGCCACCTTCACCGCAGCCTAGCTTGGTACCTGTCAGGCCTATCTCTGTACGGCCAAAGAAAGAGCAACTTCAGAGAAACCACCTGAATGGAACAGAGAGAGAACATAGAAATCCAGATCAATTATCTCAACAGAAATAAAAACTACAAATTCCTGAAGAGTTGGGCAGAAAATAGAGGTGCAGAGGTGTTGTGAGTTCGGATGACAAGGAAAAAATCATATCGATTTAAAATTACCGAATCCAACTAGGTAATGCCACCACTTGGCAGCAAATCGAGAATGGACACACCAAACTTTTACCACAATATAAGTAAAGATTGTTTAACTTACTATTACTGAAGGGAAAGTACAAGTACATTGATTGCTAAACCAGCAAGTCACAAACATTTATGAACACGGAGATGGAATTAGATAGATGAAATCTGATTCTAATAGATAGAGAAGTGGAAAAGGAAGAAAATGGTCATTCAAATTTTGAAATATATGTATTAAACAATAAAGAAGGTCATAAGATTCAACCAGAAGCAATTTACAAGGTCAAACATCAACAGAAGTTAAAACTACAGAAAATTTAATTAATCTTCTCATCCTTCTTCTCTTACTAAACCAACAAATTTTACAAATGCACTAAGATGAAGCTGTCCATTTTTATCAAATTCTAAAGAGAGTGAGAGAGATGAGCAAAGAATGAAGACCCGACATTTGAAAGAGAGAGGACACTGCAGCAAAGAATTGAGCATCAGGGAAATAATAAACAGTAGAACCATTATGATTTACTAAAGCCGCATCCACATATCACCTATGTTGCTTGGACTCTTAGAAAATGTCGACGGGTGCGTGTCGGATTCTCCAAAAGTAGTGTTTGTTGGAGAATCTGACACGTGTGATGCATGTAATGGGACATTCAACTATGCTCAAATCAAGAAGCTACAAGTACTGGTTTATTATAAATTGAAATTAGAAAGTCGTTTGACATTTAAACACAGGTTAGATGAGGTAATACTTGTACACTATTGATTTGAACTACAACCACATGCTTTTCAATCAAGACGTAGATTTATTTGAAAAAAAAAAAGAACAAAATGACAGCATGTTTTTTCTCCTTTACAGTGATGCAGAGGATTGCAGTTTGAAAATTAATTCTCTCCAAACGCAAGATTGTACAGTAGAGATGATTTCCTCCAGTTCATGAATATTTCCCATCTATAATGATACCATTTCATTAAAATATTTCTCAATTTGTAGCATTAAACTATATACATCTTTAACTCTGTCAAGCAAACATAAAATTTCTTCTAGGCTAGTGAAGTGGAGAAAGCTCGGCGTAACAAACATATTATCATCAATCCCGCAAATATACAATATAAATAGATGAAGGTTGGAGATAGTTGAATTCTTTAAGCAGTTACATTTACACTAACACAAATCTCCCAAATGAACATGTTCACCAGAGTCAAACAAACACAAGAACCCATAGCTACACACTTGAACTTGACATACTCAATTCCGAGGACAAGCCAGGTAGGGTCGAAGGGTTCATCCAAACCCTTGGACAAAAAATTACATTATGTCTACATGGTTAAAATTATTTTTTATGTGTATATAGTAGATGTCGAATTCCTTTTTACATCTTTGTCTATTTACTTTTTCATATTTAGAAAAATCCTGATTTTGCCACTGCTCAGCTCCACAGACCTAGAGCAGAGTTAAATGGCATGAATAGTCACTCGAACTTATAGTAATTGGCCAGTGTTGGAAAATATATATTTACTTATATCTTAGTAATACAGATAGCTATATATAGGTGGCAGATTTATAGGAATCCTTCCTAATTTCTTTCCCCAGTGAGCACCTAATTATGCATTGTTCACCTATTGGAATACATGGCATTAGAGGGCTTCATCTTGTCTTGACTATTACTAATTTTAAGTATTCATTCTGTGTCACCGCAACCACAGGAGGAGGCGGAGTAGCTTTTCCGGGCGAACCAGTCTTCTCCGGCTTCTCAGTGTGAAGCGAGTGAACTTCACGCGCCACCATAGAGTACGCCTGTCCATCACGCGACGGAGCTTGGAGGCGCGTGTTACGACTGAATCATTTGGTTCTTGAAAACGGTTATGCGGCTGCTGGCTTCTTCTACCTTGATTGAGAAAATTTGGCTAGGACACGTTTGGCCATTGATATTTTTTTTTTTTCCGAAAAAATATTTCGAAGTTAATAATTATGGTGTTTGGTCATGAAATTTTAAAAAATAATTCCGGAATAAAATTTTACAAATGGAAAATAACTTTTTGTTGTTTTCCTTTTTTTTTCCACTACCAATTTCAACTTCCATTATTATTATATATAACCTCAATCTTTAAATTTTTACACAAACTCCTCTTATTAACTAAATTTCGTAATTTTTTTAAAAAGATCAAATTCAATAAAATAATTAATTCAAGTGAAAATAATTAAGAATTTTCATCAACAAATTTAAGAATATATAAAATATATTTATATCTATCAATCATATTTATCAAAATATATTTTTCTCTATTTAATCGATTATGGTTAGATAAACTTATTTAGCTCGTATTTGTGATATTTTTATTCAAATTTTAGAAGAATAACAATCGTAATAATTAGTTTGTTGTTAATTATTTTATCAATTAAAAACATATAAATTATTTTCTCGAACATTTGGTTATATGTTAGTAGGTAAATTAATAGTTGGGTGATTTTGATAATTTTTAAAAGTTGAGGGCATAAAATTATATTTAAAAAAAATTTAAAAGTCTAAAAAAAAATTCAAAAAGACATGATCAAACACAACTCCAACTTCATCTTCAACTCCAACTTCAACTTCAAATTCAAAAATGAAATTTTCATGGCCAAATGGCTACTAAGTGTCTTCAAGTTTTCAATCAGCAAAATGACCTAATTCTATTTTCTTGATAATCAATCTATTTATATATAAGTCGGATTTCAATCGAATTAATAATTGATCCATCTATACATTTATCGGACGAATAATAAATTTATCAAATTGATAATAGATTTGTCTCAAAAATTATTCATCTCCCTAAATAAAAGAAATTCATGATCCATTCAATTAAAAAATATACTTAAAAGGTCTATTTAACAAAATTCATGTTGCATTCTTGTTGAGTCGGGAAAAGTAGGGTCTTTTTTAGGATAAATTGGTGATTAATTCAGGTGTCATAGCTAATTCTAATACTCCATCCGTTTCTCAAATAACCACCTTTTTTAATTTGGATATTTTAAAAAAAAATTAGTAACTTTTTCCCTTTTAAATTAAAATATGTTAAACGTATTAAAATATTATTTAATTTTAAAATATTATGTTATGTAAAAGTTGAAATTAAAGTATCATGAATAAATAAAAGGGTCATTTCTTTTTAAACGAATTAAAAAGTAAGTTAGGTCCTTTTTTTAAAACAGGGAGAGTATTTAGTTTTCTTATTACACTAAGCATGCTCTTCTGTAATCATACACATGATGATTAACATTGTGAGAGTCAATTTTTGAGCTAATTCATTCAAATATTTGTGTATCATATTTTATTGTTTTCAAAATTTGACATATATTTTATCATATTTGTGGATAATTTCTTTCAAATGACTTTGGATATTACTTAATATATAAGAGGGAGTTTGAGCAGCTTCGGTTGTCCTTCTTGCCGACATTGCTCCGTGATTCCGACAATCCAGCTGCATTCTCCTTAATTTTATTATATCATTCTTAATTAATTATTATATATTATTTATATATTTAAAAATTAATATATTTAAGTTCTCTTATACAGACAGTTGAAGCAGCTGTCATGAGCTTCCCGTTGTCCTCCTTGTCGACATTCAGTTATTGCTTCGTGATTTTACTATATCATCCCTAATTAATTATGATATATTATTTATGTATTAAAAAATTAATAATATTTAATTAAAAAATTAAAATAGATATTTACGACATGTTTGCTTTAGCTGTTTCAATCATAATTTTACTACGTCACCCTTAATTAATTATTATAAGTCGTTTAACTATTAAAGATTAATAATATTTAATAAAAATATAAAATAAACATAAAATGATAAATTAACACCTGGTGTTTTAAATTAGCTTGACTTCTTATATGATACCTACTTAAATTTTATTCACAAGTATTTTTTATAGCAATTTTGTTATATCACTTCTAATAAATTATATTATGAATCACTTAAGACATGTCTACTTCGTTACTTCAATCGTGATATTTGATTGACTCTCGAAATTATATCAGTGTTACTTAAATTGAAATAGAAGAAAAAGTATTATAAATCACAATAATTAAAAACTTAAATTATCTTCTCTTATATTATAAGAGACAGTTGAAGCAGTTGCCACGAGCTTTTCGTCGTCCTACTTGTCGACACTCAGCTGTTGCTCCGTGATTTTACTATATAATCCCTAATTAATTATTATATATTATTTATGTATTAAAAAATTAATAATATTTAATTCAAAAAGTAAAATAGATATTTACGACATGTTTGCTTTAGCTGTTTCAATCATAATTTTACTACGTCACCCTTAATTAATTATTATAAGTCGTTTAACCATCTTCTCTTATATTATAAGAGACAGTTGAAGCAGCTGCCACGAGCTTCCCGTCGTCCTACTTGCCGACATTCAGTTGTTGCTCCGTGATTTTACTATATCATCCCTAATTAATTATGATATATTATTTATGTATTAAAAAATTAATAATATTTAATTAAAAAGGTAAAATAGATATTTATGACATGTTTGTTTTATCTGCTTCAATCATAATTTTAATACGTCACCCTTAATTAATTATTATAAGTCGTTTAACTATTAAAAATTAATAATATTTAATAAAAACATAAAATAAACATAAAATGATAAATTAACTCTTGATATTATAAATTAGCTTGACTTCTTATATGATACCTACTTAAAAAAATTTCACATGTATTTTTTATAGCAATTTTGTTATATCACTTCTAATAAATTATATTATGAGTCACTTAAGACATGTCTACTTCGTTACTTCAATCGTGATATTTGATTGACTCTCGAAACTATATCAGTGTTACTTAAATTGAAATAGAAGAAAAAGTATTATAAATCACAATAATTAAAAACTTGAATTATTTTTAAAATATCTCGTCGTCCTCCTCGCCGACATTGACCTACTTGCTCTGTAATTTTACTATATCACTTCTAATTAATTATTATATGACATTTATGTATTTGTAAATTAATAATATTTAATTAAAAAAATAAAATAGTCATTTATGGCATATCTATTTCAGCTGCTTCAACCATATTTTTACCATGTTACCCCTAATTAATTAATATAAGTCGTTTAACTATTAAAAAATAATAATATTTTAAGAAAATATAAAATAGACATAAGATATAAATTAACTTTTGATGTTTTAAATTAACTTGACGTTTTATATGATGTCAACTTAAATTTTTTCATCAAGTATTGTCACTTAAATTGAAATAAAATAAAAAATATTATAAATCACAATAATTAAAAATTTAAATTATTTTTAAAATATAAATGACTATCAATGTCACAAAAGTTTCGACAAGAAAAGAGTACTATAAATTACAATAGCTAACGGCTTAAATAAGTAAATTACAGTGCCAAAAAAGTATTATAAATTATAATAGATAACAACTTAAAATATCTAAAAACATATTAAAAATAATTAATTATTTAAATTTTATTTGTGTCCCATAAATTGAGATAAAAATACTATAAATCATAATAATTAATAACATAAAAAATTTAAAAGATATAAATATTTATCGAACTCTTGAAATTATATCAGTACCACTTAAATTGGAATAGAAGAAAAAGTATTATAAATCACAATAATTTAAAAACTAAATTATTTTTAAAATATAATTAACTATCAATACCACAAAAATTTGGATAAGGAGAGTAACATATATTAATTAAAAATTACATAAAAATTATTATAAATGATAATAGTTACAACTTGAAATGTCTAAAAAAAATTAATTTGTTATATATTTCAAAAATAAATGTAAAAAAAATACTATAAATCACTTAAGTTGGAATAGAAGAAAAGTATTATAAATCTCAAAAATTAAAACTTCAATTATTTTTTAAAAAATAATTGACTATTAATGCCATAAAAGTTTGGACAAGGAGAGTAACATATATTATTTGAAAATTACTTAAAAATTATAATAAATTACAATAGTTAACAACTACAGATATATTAAAAATATGATTGATTATCTAAATTATATTTGTGTTATATAAATTGAGATAAAAAATAATTTATATTCTCGGTATCTAGTATTTCTTGAAAAGCCACAGTGAAGTGTTTACTCATTTTTGTGTTTTTTGTGCTGAAATCAAAATTCAATTTAATGCTTCTGTGCGTAATCTATGAAGTGATAATGCTAAAAAAAAATATATGTCTGAATTATTTGTCCTAGATGAGACAATACAGTAATCTCCGTCAATTTATATGTGATGATATCCTCTTAAAAAGGACTTGTTGAGACTTGAGAGAAGGAATAGATATTTGACTGAGATGTGAGATAACTCGAACTTTTGTTCCAAATGAAGTTTTTTAAATAATTTGTATGTTTATGCGGTCTCAAAAGCTTATTTTATGAGCAATCACATGCCATTGATTATGCTTATTGGCAATGTTTTTTGCACTGTGTCCTTTTTTCAAACAGGTCACTATATTTGATGGAACCTGAGATGTTTAGAAGCATGTGTGAGATGTTTAACCATCTGTTACTAAGTTCCTCTCATTTCTACAAGACGTGGGGAGGAAGATGAGTGATTAACCTATCAAGCTACATGCGTCGTGATAAAACAATCAAATGATGTTCTTGGTTGATCTATGAGAAAAGTCATCATTTCACCTTTGAACTTGTTCCATCAACTTACTTTAGTATTTAAATTAAACTTTCATTTAGTTATTCCTAATATTGATGTGACATTTTAAAAAAAAAAAAAAGACCTCTCACCAGTGGCGGAGTCAGATTATTTACGAAGGGAATTCATAAGTGAACATATGAACTAACCGAAGGGAGTTCAACATCTAATATATATACATAAAAAATAATTTTAACCATGCATGTATACTATAATACCCCCTCGACAAAGGATAGATCCGCCACTGCCTCTCACCTCTCACCCCTGACGCCTCATACCCACCCCGTCTTCTTCATCTTCTTCATACTACCCACCCCCACCCTGTGTTCATCTTTTTTATATTGCCCACCTCCCACCCCTTCTTCATATCGCCCCATCCCCTCATCTGTCACCCCTCACCCCCACCCTGTGCTCTTCATCTTTTTCATATTGCCCACCCCCCACCCCTTCTTCTTCATATCGCCTCATTCTCTCATTATCACCCCTCCCCCCACCCCCATCTTTGATATTTCTTCTTACACCCTTCCTTAATTTTCTTTCTCCTTCTTCTAATAGAAGTGGCGGATACTATATTTTCATATCATCCTCTAAATATTTCTTATTTATTAATTACTATTCAGTGTCCAAACAAATGTACAAGAACTTTGCTTTCACACAAAAATGTACAGATAGTTTGTTCACTGTTTAACAACAATAAGTTAAAATAACAGTACTCGTAACTCAGTTTATCCATATTCAAGAACTGAGTTTTTTTTGTTTGTTTGAATAATTGTTTTAATTGTCATAGTTGATCTTTCTCAAAAGGGTATCAAGATTGATAAAGTTTCGATCTTTTTATCTTATTGGGTGTGTATAATAATGTGGAGGGTGTCATCAAGATCAGAGAAACGCCGTATACGGCGGCAATTTGTTGGGTACGAGATTGTTGTTAGTGGTGTCTTTTGTTAAACGCAGCGTTTAATGGAGTTAAAGATTTGGTGTCGTAGTGATGAGAGTAGTAGTAGTGGAAGTATTACTTGTACTTTTTTCAGCTCTTCAACTAAGCTCAGATTTGGGGTGGGTGGACGGTTGCAGATGAAGGAAAAAGGTGTGGGGATTGAAGAAGAAAACAAGTTGGGGGTAGGTTGGGGGGTTGGAGATGAGGGGAAGGGAGATTGGGGATTGAAGAAGATTTTTTTTCAAAATTCATCTCTCTCTCTCTATATATATATATGAAATTACTTTGAAAAAATATTTTTCTTGCGTAACTCCGACGTGGCATTGATGTGGCGTTGATAGGTGGGCACATGTAATGCACTCTCCGTCGTGAGAGTGGTATTATATATTTAGGGTGGTAAATAATACACGCGAAAGTTATTTAGGGGGGTAAATAATTACCTATAAAGTTAAAGTGCTAAAGTAAGTTGTGGCGACAAGTTCAGGGATGAAATGATGACTTTTCTCTTGATATAATCTCTTTTTAATTGTAGTTTTTATTTATTTTTCCCTTTAAGATTATTTTATATATAAGTTAAATAAAGTTTCAATGTTGTAGAATTTTCATTATATGCAAGGTTTAAATGTTATTAGCAAAAATAGGAATAACGTTTTTGGGGGATGCAACTGTAAGATTTTCATAACATAGAAGATGTAAGTGTTTAGTGTAATTGATTATTCGACAATTCAAAATTATATGATTTTTATGATGTGTTGATGTCTATCATTTCTAAAGTGTTTTGAGCTTTGACTATCTTTATTAATATATTTTAAAACTATATATATAAAAAATATTTAAACATATAGTTTTTAAATTTATTTAAACATAATAAATAATAAAATTACTTAATTAGAGGTCTCATTAATTACAAATTTAACTAGTGATTCACAAGTTATCAAATCGGCTTAACATAGGGGCGCAAGACTATGACATTAGTCCGTGAGTGTTCTCTTAGGTTGATATTAACCAGGGTCATCACTTAATTATTTAAATTTTTATTTTAGTTTTTACAAGATGATAACTAATAAATATGTAAAACTTCAATATTTTTTTGGATAAATAAACTATTTTATTTAACCAAGTGAACTTTTACAATGCCAGGAAGCTACAAAACTTACTTCAACATTAATACGTGACTCTCTTGGGTTGTTATAAAATAGGATTGACACTTATGAGTTATGAATCATATGATTTTTATAATTTATAGAGAGTGGCGATTTCTACCATATCTAAAGTATTTTTAGTTTCTACCGTCGTTATTGTATTATTTTCAAATTATGTTTAAATATTTATTTAAATATGTATTTTAAATTTATTTAAGCATAATAATTTATAAAATTATTTAATTAGAGGTCATAGTAATAACAAATATAAGTAATGATTCTCAAATTATCAAATCAGTGTAACATATGGTCGCAAGGCTCAATATTAATGTGTGACTCTCGGGTTGTTGTTAACTAGAGTCGACACTAATGAATAATTTGATTTTTATAACTTGTCGATGTCCATCACATATAAAGTGTTTAAGTCTTGACTGTCGTAATTAAAATATTTTCAAGCTATCTTTAAAATATCAATAATATCCAAAAATTTAGATTTAAAATTAAAAATATGTCCAAATATAAGTAATGATTTACAAATTATTAAACCAGCATAACATGGGGATGCAAGACTACAATATTAATACATAACTTTTTTAGGTTGATATTAACTAGGGTCGATACGTATGAACTATATAATTTTTACGATTTCTATGAAACATTGATGTCTTCCATTTTTAAAGTGTTTAGAGTTTTAACTTTCGTTATTAAAATGTTTTCAAATTACATTTAAAAATTATTTAAATTATGTAGTTTAACTTTTTTAAAAACATAATAATTAATATATGTCAAAAAAGAAACTAGTCTATAGTGTGAACGGTATTATTATAATGTTTCGATGTCTACTATAATTAAAGTATTTTGAATTTAGACGGTTGGTATTGAAATATTTAAAAATATTTTTGATTTTTAATTTAAATTAATTAAACATAAAACTAATAAAATTACTTAATTAAAATTTTTATTAATAACAAATATAAGTAATGATTCACAAATTACCAAATTGATATAACATAATTGCGCAAGACTGCAATATTAATGTGTGATTCTTTTGGTTCATTGTTAACTAGGGTCGACTAATATGAATTATATGATTTTTATGGCTTATATAACGTGTAAGTGTCTATCATGTCTAAAGTGTTTTGAGTTTTGACTGTTGTTAATAAAATATTTTAATATATATTAAAAAATTACATAAATATGCAGTTTAAATTTATTTAAATATAATAATTAATAAAAATATTTTTTAGAGGTCATATTAATAACAAATATAAGTATTGATTTACAAATTATCAAATCAGGGTGATATAAGGGAGCAAGACTATAACATTAATATGTGTTATTATTGTTATATTTTAATTTGATTTACCTAGTCATTAAAATTTAAAAATTTATAACATAAAAGTAATTTCTATTAATTTATTGTCACTTAAAAGTCATTCAACTTTGATCAAGTTAACTAAAAAGTAAATTTCATCTGAATTTTGATATATCATAAAGAAAATATGATAGGGTCCAATATCACTCAAGTTTTGAAAATTTCTTTCAAATATCACTTATGTTTCATTTAGGACCAGAATATCACACAATTATCACTATTTTCCTCAAAAATACTAAACACCTCAAAATTATTCTTCTCTCTAAGTTGGCATGCCATGTCACTAAAATCACATTTTTTTAAATAATAAACGATTTAATTCATCAAACTCATTTATACAAAATTATAACTTTATTTTTTTTATTTTTTTTGAGAAAAAAATGCATTAGTCTAATTTTCCTGTTTTGGAATTCTTTACCACACTTAATCTTTATCATATTATTTTACATGCAAATTAAAATCTCTAGATAACTTATTTAATTTAGTGATATTATTTTCTTTGGAAAGTAATTGATCTTTGTAGGCAATTACATATACAAACTTGAATGATTATCTAGGAAAATAACACTGGAAAAAAAGTATAAATACATAAGTATGAGAATTTCTTCTTAATAAATTAATATATTTTAAAAAAAAATTATTATTTTGGTTAAATGAGTTTCCTGAGTTAATATGTTTACCATTTTAAAAAAAATGATGGTTTACTGATATGACATGCTAATTAGATGAGAAGGAAACTTTTGAGATATTTAGTTATTTTTTGAGAAAAATATTGATAATTGAGTGATATTATTGTCTTAGCAAAAACAAAAAGTGATTTTTATAAGTGACTCCAAAAACATGGATAACAATTCAAAAAAATAACTTTAGAAAAATTAAAAGTTTAAATAATGGTAAAAGATTTCAAAGCATGAAAATTTCTTCTTAATAAATTAGCATATTCTTTTAAAGAATAGAATAAGAATATAATTTTGACTAATAAGTTTAATGATTTAAATAAGCCTATTATTAAAAAAAATGGTTCAATGACACAACCTGCTAATTAGAAGAAAAGAGACGTACGAATATTTAGTTATTTTTTTTAGAATAATAGTGATAATTGAGCCATATTATCTCTAAGAAAACAAAAGTAATTTTTATAAGCAATTCAAAAAATATGAGTGACCATTGAGAAAAATAACCCTTGAAAAAATATATGTCAAGTTTTAGTACCGATAAAGTTTTTCTAAATATAATTTTTTTTTTTTAATAAACTAATGCATTTTTTTTCAAAAAAATAAATAAAATAGAATTATAGTTTGATGAGTTAGATAGGTTTAGTACTTTTTATTAAAAAAAAAAATATTTTAATGACATGGCATGCCAACTAAGAGAGAAGAAGACTTTTGAGGTTTTTTGTATTTTTTGAGGAAAAAAGTGATAGTTGAGTGACGATATTGTGATCCTAAATGAAACATAAATGATATTTGAAGAAAATTTTCAAAACTTGGGTGACTATTCAGAACTCTATTTTCATACACTAGTTTTCATATTCATTAAAAAAAAAAATCATAAGACGAACTAGATAAAAAATAAATAAAATAATTTAATTAAATTTGTCAATATATGTACAAAGTATAAACTATACATAATTAAAAGTTGAACTAAAATTAAAAAACTTCAAACGTAAAAAAGGAAAAATACAACTAACAATTAATAAATAAATTTGTACTAATTATTTTTTGTTTTCTTAATTACATACTATACTACATTTGACAATTATTTAATTATGTAATTATCAATTAAATAATTGAAGACATAATACACAAATTGTCCATTCCCATGTATTGAGATAGTTTTTAATGAATTGAAAAATGGTAATAAATAAAGTAATGCTAGAAATTTAAATTTAGGATGAAAAAGGGCAAAAATATCTAAAAACTAACTTGTTTATAGTGTGAATAGGTCTTTTATTGTGGAAAATTTGGGTCAAATTTTTTTGGGCTAAAGGATTTTTCCAAAAGAAAAATGCATTTTCTTTTTGAAAGTAACTAAAAAAGAAAGTAAGACAAACAAGTTGAAACACAAAGAATTACTTTGAAGTAAAAGAAAAAAGTTATGAAATGAAGTAGAGTAATTCTTTTTGCCAATTCCCTTTCATTCCTCAATTTTTACTTTTCATAGTACTTTCTTCGTCCAACAATATCTATTTACTACACTAAAAATAGATGTCCAACAATATTTATTCAGTTTAAAAAATTAATGAATAATTTACCCTTTTCTATACATTTTATCCTTATACTTTCATCATTTAATGCATTTTTCAAGGCATTCAATTTATCATACGGAAAAGGGCCCAAATTACCCCTCATCTATAGGAAATGATTCAAAAATATCCTCCCTCCATCTTTTAGCTCCATTATGCCCTTCACATCCACCGTTGATCTCTAAAATGCCCTTCATTTTAACAGCCTTAAGATTTATTTTTTAAAAAAAAAATGATGTGGCTACCTCCAATTGATCCCCATATAATTAATTAAATAACTCAACACATAAATGGATCCTCAATTGAAAACTCATCTCATTACTTTAATTACCCGATCCGTGCCTTTAACATATTAAAAACTTACCCCAATTTATTTTTAATTCATCGACTTCATCCCAAGATAAGTATCCATCTAGCATTTGAATTCATAACATGCATTTAACTCACACTTTATTGCTAAAATAAAAGTATTCATCTGCATTTGTCCCTCTTATCAGCTTAAATACCCGATTTTTGTTAGTTGCAACGTTTTAACCCCTAACATTCTTCATTGAACCATAGCTTTGGCACCACGAAATTATTTATGCAGCTCGTCTCGAACCACTATATCAGTGTTTCATTTCCTTTATCAGCGGCAGTTTTCTACGGTTCTAGTAAAACTTACTCATATCAAATGTGTACACATTTATCACTTTACTATGGTTAAATGATATATCTATAACACCCCGTATTTTTTGAGCTAAACTTTTAACTATTGTTCCTACGTGTATAAACTCTAATATTTGAGTACCTGTGTCATGATCTTTATCCTAGTGTGTGAAGTGCTTATGAGGTGAAAAATATTCATAGGAATTACTTAGAGCAAAGTTGAGCAAAGAGTCATTGCTTTGGCCAAATTTTTGTATTCGATTCTACAAGGGTCAGCTTTAAACATGTATAACTTTTGACTGTGGAATTTGGCAGCTCAAGACCCACCAAATGATAAATAATTGAGTTAGTTTTCCAACGATACCAATTTCGCCTTAATCCGATACCCGAGCGAAAAGTTAATGACTTTTTTCGTGAGAGATAGTAAGGGGTCGCGATAGCCCCACGTCGCGAGGGCTATTCCACCCAACTAGGGGTCACGCCACGATGTCTATTCTCATGAAAAAAGAGGTCAAGGGGAAATTTAGTCCTTTTTCCTCAACCTCAGTCGTCCAAATATGATTTATAACACAAAAAGGGGCATTATTTGCCCATCTTCCCCTAAACAACTCACGTAAAAATCCTCCCCTTTTCCAAGAACAATAATTCAAGCTTCTTCTCTCAAGAACACAAGGATTTAAGTTTTGAATTCAATATTTCTTCAAGAATCCAAGAGTTCAAGCTTCTAAGTTCAAGAAATCTTCAAGAAATATCAAGAATAGGGTTTCTTTCACAAGTTCATCATTCAAGTCCCAAGCTTCAAGCTTTCTTCACAAGTCAAGAAACTTAAGGTATGTGGGGTTTATGAACAAGGGTACCCCTTTCACCCTTGTGCTCAAAGTGTATGATTTTAAGATTTAATTTAATTATTTTTGAATTAGGGTTCATACCCAAATTGCTATATTCTTGAAGCATGTTATTACCATGAGATTGAAAGCTTTAAGTATATCAAGAATTGCTTATGTTCATGTTTTAACTTAATAAGATTCATATAGTGATTTTAGTTTCATTATTTTGACTGAGAGTGTTGAAAGATTTCAAGATGACTATTGAGCATGAAGTTTTGTCATGAATTTCTAAGAATTTAAGCATATATTATAAGTCCTAAGTATAAGTATTGAGTTTACAAGAAAATTATGCTCCTAAGCTCCATTGATAAGTTTTATATCATGGTTTAAAGCAAAAATTGACCTTTTGATCCTAAGATAAGATATGAAATCCGCATTTGTTCATCTTGATTATGATTTAAATAAAAAAAAACATAACTGGTTTTCATTCTATAAACCCTTATACTATTTTAAGGTGAATTTCCTAAAGTATGAGCATATAAGTAATAAGGGAGTAGTATTTAGCACCGAGTTGGGTATGAGTTCGAGGTCACATGCCTCAGAACTACGTGCAACTGTAGGTTTAAGTCCTAATATAGATTAAGTATAGTGATCACTCAAGTTAAGGTTCTATTCCAATGGCAAGGTTAGATCAGATCTCCTCAACGTGGGTAAGACGTTGAACTCTATGATAGCTCACATGGTTTATGTCGGTTAGAAGAACCTCTTTAAGAAGAATTAAAAGGAAAACTTTCAAAACTAAGTGTTATGGCCCACAAAGTTTATCCTTTTGCTTCATTACTCATGTTTATGACTTTATAGTCTTTGTTTTATTCAAGCTCAAGGTGAGTCATTTCCACTTAGCATGCATAATTTGAAAGTTTATATAAATATTCAGTTATTACTTTACTTATGCATTCACCCCCACATACTCAGTACATTTCAGAAGTACTGACCCACATATATGTCTATGTGTTACATCATCTCGTAATATAGGTACTAGTTGTAGCACATCATAATCAAATAGCTCGCAACTTCCAGTTAGCAAGTTAAGAGTTCTTTTGATTCGAGGACTCCAGTTAACTCTAGTTCTAGTAGCATTTTTTTATATTCAGTAGTATTGATTAGGAATAGTTGGGAGTCATGTCCCAGCTATAGTCAGTATTAGTAGAGGCTTCATAGATGGTCATTCAGAGTTGATGTATTTACTTTCAGTTTTGTTTTGTATAACCAAAGTATGTTTTAAACAATCTTGTATTGAACATATTTAGCAAAGATATCTCTTCCGCTTATTTCTTTTAGATTTATGTAACATATTCAGTTGCTCACGAGTTATGCAAGTATCACAGGTTAGCTTAGGATCACTCATGATTCTAAGCATCGTGTGACGTCCAGGGAGTAGTCTTGGGGCGTTACAATATCTTCACTCAAATTTAATATTTGTGTAAGTTCATAATCTTTAATTTTCTTGATCTTAACTTAAGATTTGAACTTCCAATAGGTTCAAAGACCAAAGTTACACATGAACACAAAATCAGAATAACACAACGATCAAGTCTAAATCACTATTTCCACTATTCAAATAGACATGAGAAAGAATCAACCAAACTCAAAATGATTGTCTATCCAGCAAACAAACTCTTCTGAATTCTGGGCTATAATGAGAGAGATCTAGCTGAAGAGAAAACTAATTTACGGATGCTTATGGACTAATTTGAGGTCTGAAATATGCATCAGTATTTAGGGATGAAGTTGATGAATCTAAAATGAAATGGGACAGGTTTTTAATAGGTTAAAGCCGCAGGTCGGATAAAATAATGGGCGGGTTTTCCATTGGGGATCTAGTTATGGGTTAAGGCTTTTTTTTTTTCTAAAAAAAGCTTTTTTACTTAATTATATAGGACCAATTAGAGGGAGTCACACCATTAATTATTTTATTTTGCTTAAATTTAAGGTTGTTAAAATGAAAGGTATTTTTTATTCTAAAGGTGGATGTGAAAGGCATTTTGGAGCTCAATGGTGGATGTGAAGGGCACAATGGAGCTAAAAGATGGATGAAGGGTATTTGTGTACCATTTTCAATAAGTGAAGGGCAATTTAGGCCCTTTTTCGTTTATTATATTCAAAGGGTGATATAGTAAATATATTATTATTATTTATTATTTCTTAATGTGTATATCAAGTCAACAGTGAACAAGTATTATTGAATGAAAGTCCCTCGTATTAGCATGATGATTTTTTTTTAGTAAACCATGTTTTTTGGAATAGGCCTATCCAAGTCAATTACTCGTGCAAAAATATTTTGGGTCAAACATATTGTTACTCTCAAATTTGGTATGAACTTTCACTTTTGTATCTAAAGTGGACATTATTTATTTTAAATACATAAATCAGGCTTCAACTGTGTTATTTTGATATCTTTTGCTAAGACTCAAAAAAAATTTAGGTATGTGTATAACAAAGATGCCTACATATATTAATTAATTTATTAAATTAAGCCAAGTCATTTTAATTTTCACATCATTATGCACATACCTAAATAAATTAAAGAGAAAAATAAAAATTAAAACACACGACAAAATGACCAACAAATTGCTGACACATGGCATTTTCTCAAATAATTAGTGTAAAAAATCTATTTTTCAGACCCCTTCCCAAGTTGTCTTCTCCATCACACCCACCTCACCCCCCAACAAATCATCTTCTCCGATACACCCAACCCTCTCCCCCGTCGCATTTCACATCGTCGTTTCCGTTATATCATAAAGCTTTCTTCACCTCTTATAGAAAAAGTCACTCATTTGAAGTCATTTTCCAAATCATTTTTTACAATAACTCATTAGGTAAAGAAAGGACAACTAAGAAATTGAAGATTTACAAGTTCTAATCACCATCATTCTTCAAATTTTATTCAACGTAAAACACATGGCAAACTCAAAACACATAGGAGTTTTTTTTTTTCTAAAAATAAAATATGTGTATGAAAAAACAAGAGGAATGGATAGCTTTCAGACAAAAAAAATAATATTTTTTTGAGAATTTTCTATGTCTCGTCAAGCTTTGAAATTAAAAACTTTAAGGTTCAATTTTCAGTATATGACTCTTTTCTTTTTATGCTAAAAAATGATAGTAGATTAATTCTAATTAAAGGAAAAAAGAAATAACAAGCTTTGAAATTAAAAACTTTAAGGTTCAATTTTCAGTATATGACTCTTTTCTTTTTATGCTAAAAAATTATGATAGATTAATTCTAATTAAAGGAAAAAAGAAATAACAGTGAGGGGAGAGAGGGGCTACTGCTATTGAGAGATTATTAAAGTGCAAACCTGATTTGAAGCTTGGTTTAATGGTAGAAGACAATGACTAGAGAATTGAGAAAGAATAAAAAGAGAAAAATAAAATAAAAATGGACTAAATTAGTCTTCCACGAGCTACTAGTAAGTGTATCACACTAATTGATAGCTCCATGGGCAAGATGATACTATTGAAGTCCTAAGAAGACCTTCGTCAAAGCCTCAAGCCCAGGTTCTTGGGCTTTAATGTGAAATCAAGAAGATGCTTATGATAGAAGAAGAGCTCAAGAACGAGTCAAAGAATTATGGAGAAAAATGAGCAAAGTGCTACACATATTTCATGATTCAAGTCCAAACCCAAAAGGAATAAGATTGGGCCCATATGGGTTTTGAGTAAATTTGAAATTTTTTTCTTATTTTCTTAGGGGAGAATTTTTGCTATTATTTTTACATGTTTTCCTAGTCCTAGTAGGATTTTATTTATTATTTCCATAAAAATAGATTCTAATCTAATGCTATTTGAGATAGTTTTTCCTAGTTCTAGTTAGATTTAATAAAGGTAGATCTCAATTCCATGCTATTTGGGATAGTTTTTATCTCTATATATAGGGATGAATTTTGTTATTTTTAATCAAACAACATTCTTATTAATTGAGAGTTTCTCTTATTTACACCTTTGTGTGTGGCTACTCGAGATTTATCTTGCAACCTTATAAGAGTGATTCTTTAGGAGGTAAGATTAATCTTAACTTGATATCTTTGATTTTTATTAAAGTTAATGAAAGATGGTGATTAGTCTTATACTAATTATTGTCTTTAATTTCTTCGAAATAGGGGCCTAGATCACCTTTTGATCTAACTTCTTGAATTAACTCTATTAGTACCATAATTAGTCTTAATCTACTAGTTTTGAATACTAAGATCAATTAGGATTCTTAGTACTTAACCTTGAAATTGGGGATTTATTCTCAAATTTCATCTATCTTTAGTTTTTTGTCTTTAATCTTAGTTTTTTCGTTTCCACATTATTTTTCTTGGTTACTAACGTAACTCGCTTCTTATGACTAAATTTGCCATGCAAGTAAAAAGTATCAAAATGATACATCGAAATAGTAGTTTAGATGTTTAAAATGAACGTCTTAAGATATCAAAGTGAAAATTCATATCAAATTTAGAGGCCTGGCGACGTGTTTAACCTAAATTTTGAATGTATTATATATGTATTCTAATAATATAGTGAAAATGTGAAAGATGGATTCAATATGATGATGATGATGAAGAAGTATATTTTTGGCTTTGTAAACACTAAATATTGCGGCTGAAAATAGTCAAGACAAGAAAGTGTACAAAAATAAGTCTTTGATTTAAAAAATGTTGAGCGGTTACAATCAATATAGATATATAAAGGAGAGTTTAAGCCAATCTTATGTGGCATGCCTTAGAGACCCTCAAACCTATTTATTCTTTTTATGGGTTTTTTGGATATTAATTGAATTTTCTCCTTATTTTTAACATTTACGTGTCCAAAGAAAAAAGTCACTATATTTAACTCTCTTAAAATATGTTTGTTAAATGTGCTTAAGTTTTTTCCTCTAAAGACAAATGAAAAGTTGCAATTATTAATAAAAATAATTATTGAGTATTGAAAGCATGAAATGTTATTTCATACTTATATGGGATGAAGAGTATATAGCACATTCTTCATCTTTCACCTTATTTTCATCCCATATTTTTCATCAGTATGAAAGACTATTTCATGCCTAGATTAGATGAAGAATATTTGGTATTGAAAGCATGAAATGTTATTTCATACTTATATGGGATGAAGAGTATTTGGCACATTCTTCATCTTTCACCTTATTTTTTTTTTAATTTATTTTCCACCCGGTGTTCGGTATCCACATTGGAGTCCTGACTAATTCGGATCGCGCGTTGTAGGGCCTATTAAGGGGGTAGCGCTCCCAACAGAATTTTCACCATACCCAAGGCTCGAACCCAAGACCTCTGATTAAGGATGAAGCAGTCCCACCACTGTACCGCAACCTATGTTGGTCTTTCACCTTATTTTCATCTCATGTTTTTCATCAGCATGAAAGTTTATTTCATTCCTAGATTGGATGAAGAATATTTGGTACATTCTTCATTTTCTCACCTTATTTTCATACCATGTTTTTCATCGTAATTTTTTTTCCCAGAAAAAGTATAGGTTAGTCTTCTTGCTATTTATAGTTTTCTTACTATATTTTTAGAACAAGCAAGTGCATCAAAAAATCATATTATGTGATTTATCAATTTTACACTTTATGGTTGGATTTGTAATACGAGGTAAAATCATTTTCTTTTTCATCATGTGATTTAATTTAGTAGCTTTTTCAGATCCGATAAAGTGCTTAATCGTCTCAAAAGATGGTAATTATCAACACTACTTCTTTTAATTTTTCCAATATTTCATTTTTCAGTCTTCTTTATTTTTTTTATGTGAATATATTAAGCACAACTTTTACGTCTTAAAAATATAATTGGCATTTTTATAATTAAGCATGGCATTATATTGTGATAGTTAAATAAGTTCATAAATTTTAAATTCTAAATTCGTATTCAGGTACAAGGTCTTATTATGGAGAAAAAAAACACTATATCTTTGTAATTGTTTTTGGTCCATTGATAATGACTAAGTTTTTTTTTTGTTCCACTTTTTGTAAGTATCACTCACCTTACTTAATTAATTAATTAATTTCTTGCATAAGATTATATTTTTGTAGCAGTCTATATTCAGTTCTATGAAAAAAAATACAATCTAAATAAATATTAAAGCTAGACATGAATAAGGTGATGTGAAATTTTTTTTCTATGATTAACAATTTTATTTATCTTTTTTTAATATATATATATATATATATATATATATATATATATATTTGTACATAATCTACTAAGTAAATGAATTATTCTACTTTCACCTATTGTTGTCCACCAAGAGCAATACTAAAATCAGTCCATGTAAGAATGATAATTAAATATCTATTTATGCATTCTGTAATAGTAATGGTAAAATTAATGTCACTAAAGAAAATGAAAAAAAGTGAAGGCAAGAAAAAATAAATAATTATATTAAGTGATGAGGACAGTGAACAGTCATTGGCATGTAGTTTTCTTCTCATCAAGATAAATATTTTCTAAATCTCAAAGATCGCGATATTTATATTTAGTACCATTTTGTATTGAATTTATTTTGTTTTCTTGATACTAAAGATTTATCATAAAATATATTAATTAAGTTAGTTTGAGTTTTGATTTAATTTTCAATGTGATATTTTCTTAAATTTTATTTAGTATTTTAAAAGTTAGATTTTCTCTCATTTTTCCTTTTATTTTGTACCTTTCTTAACATTGATTAGAGGGAGAGAAATTACTTTTAAAAGGTATAGAAAAAAAAATTCAATTAATATGAATTAGAGAGAAATACAGTAAATTCAAATGAAGAGATAATGTAAATGCATGTAATGCTTACAGATAGACCATTATACATGTAATGCATCAAAATTCAATTTAAAAAACAAAAACAAAAGAAGAGTTGACATATATGCATGTAATATATAAAACACTATATGTTGCATTGGGATTTTAATTCAATTTCTTTTTTGAAATATTATATTTTTTTAATAGCTTTTTTATCTAAGTCAAATTATTTTAATCTTAATAGTTGTATTTTATTAGAATAATATAGGATACCATTCAATTTTGATAAATGGGAATCAATCTCTCTCTCTATATATATATATAAGACCTCCAATTGCATTTGTTTTTTTTTCTTATTTGTTAGACATTAATCTTTCCATTTCACTATATAATAATAATACAATCATCTATTTTAAAGTATTTTTATTTTTCTTAAATAATTTACTTATTAAGTCATTTTCATAACTCACACCACTTAATATTTTCATAACTTCTATCTAATAATGTCTATTAATTTTGTGTTTTTAACGCACATATTATCATCTTTATAACTCATGCTCTTAATAATCTTCATTACTCAAGAAAATTAAGAGTTATGAATAGACAATGAAGGGTCACCACATACAATATTTCAATTCTATATAAAAGACCTTGTTTAGTTAATGTTGTGAGGTACAGTATTGTACGCTTCAAAAATAAAAGAAGAAGGAAGTTATATAATGTTGAGAAGGTTTTGAGTTTTGTTGATAATTCGGTGCAGAGGAATTATGAATATTTATACAAGGATCTACTTGATTTAATTTTTCATGTTTTTTGATCTTTTTGTCTAATAGATTTCTTCATTATTTTATTATTTTGGGATATATATATATATATATATATATATATATATATATATATATATATATATTAATGTGTACCATATGGTCTTTCTTCTTCTCGGCTTCTGTTTTTGTTACGTTGGAAGGTTTGCAACAAGTGAAGCAACAAGAAACTATCACAGATAACTTTGATTTTGATTTTCTGAAATCGGGCCGGGAGGAGGACTTTAATTTCTGCTTGGATGACTTGGGCTTGCATGTAGTACTTTTAGGAACATGATTTTGTTGTTTAATTTTATTGGAGAATTTATGCAATGATCAGAAATTTTTCAAGTGTTTGCTCGATAGTTCATGTACTTTTGTTTATTAGACAAAAAGAAAAAAACATAGGATACAAGCAGGATTGTGTTTACGCTATTGAAAATGATATATATATATATATATATATATATACATACATACATATATTGCGTATTTCAGTAAATGATTTTTTAAATAATTAATTTAAACACGCAGAAAAAATACATTATATCAAATTAAAATCTCAACTTCATCGAATGTGCGATAGAATAGAAATGAAATAAAATTGTTATTAGAAAATATATTTTAACTTATTGATAAAGAATATACTATCTATCATTAATAAATGTTAAATTTTATTTTCTTTTTATGGAACAAAAACATTCTTCATAATATAACTATAATAAGTTATAATTTTATGGTTAGATAATAAATCTAAAGTGAATATAAAATTGATCAAAAAATAATTAATTTTTTTTATCAAATAATTAATTTTTTAATACAACGCGAAGCGCGAGTAATTTTGCTAATCTTTAATATATAGGAAATCTAAAAGATATAGTAAAGTAAGCATGTGACTAAAAAATGATTAGTGGTTACTGTCTTTAATATACTAGTGTTATTTGGCTCGTGCTAAGCCTGAGCCCAAGCTACATTAACATTTATATTTATAATTTTTTTATTTTTTATTTGTTCATGTAACATTATAGTATTAGTTGAAAGTAGTTCGATAATCCCTCAGTATATTTTTAAAATGTTAAATCATATATTCGTTTAATTTCTTGTGTTCAATTTCTTTTTTTTTTTGTTAGTTTATAAAAGAATGTCTCTTTCCTTTTTTTTTCCAGATTCTTTTAATTTATATCTTTCCATATGACATGTTCAATACCACGAGATTAAAGGATATTTTGATTCCTTCCACATATATCTAATTTAAGATCACAAAATTTAAAGATCTTCATCACACCTTTAAACTTCAGGTTAAGTCAAAATCTGACAAACAAGTTAAAAGGAAGGAAGTAAAGTTTTTGTAAATTAAAAAATAACATTTTTAGAGTATATTTTAGATTTTCTTTTAATTTTCAAACAAATACACGCACTAAAACTGTTCTCCTTTTTATTTTACTGATTTATTTTTAAATTAAAGGTTTTAACAATCTAAAATGATTGTTGTTTAATGTTGAATTACCTTCATTATCTTTTTCTCAATTAAATTAATTGACTAACCCATTTTATTTTAGAGAAATATAATATTTAAGTAATATAAAAAATATTTGATGTTACAAATTATTGTATGATTACGTCAACAAAGTTAATTTATAAATAAAGATAATATTTAAATTAAATAGTTGAAAGTTTGATTTAGCAAAATACTTTTATAGGTATTCTTTCAATGGGTGAAAGCTTACAAGATTATTGAAACTTCAATTAGGGATAAAATAGATTTTAAAAGGTTTGGGTGTTATCGCTTATTATTATTTTTATATAATAGAAATCGTAAATTTTTTTAATTAACTTTAATTTAATTGAATGAATAGATCTTTTATGGTGTCACTGTCACTTTTTCTATGACTCGTTACTTTTTGTATTGCATTTTAAATGTCACTATAATTATTTAAATTTACAAAAATGAAAATATTTTTTTATTATTAATGACAAGTGCAGTAATATTAAACTAAATCAAGAATAATATTAAAATAGGAGACAAAACAAATTAATATGAAATAATAAGTTAAAAACACATGTCAAAAGATAAATTTAGAAAAAAAAACTTTTAAAGTAATTGATAAACCTTAGTTGCAATCTAACTAAAGATGACAAAATATTTAGATAAGCATTAGTTGAAATCCAACTAAGTACTACCAAATCTTTGGATTCTCCCTCACACAACTAGTCATAGTTGTGCCTCTCCCATGTTAAAATTTTTCGTAGTAATAGTAATAGTAGTAGTAAAAAAATGAATAATAATAATAATAACAACAATAATAACAACAATAACAACAATATTAATAATAATAATAATAATAATAATAATAATAGAAAGTAGGCACTAAAAGATAAAATAGTAGTACCGAAACTCTTCATTTATATATAAAGAAGAAGAAGAAAAGATATAAGATATAAGATATATATATATATATATATATATATATATATATATATATATATATATATATATATATATATATATATATATATATATAAAATAATCGACATGCCTACTTGTGTTGCCTACTTCAGCTGCTTCAATCATAATTTGATTATATTACCCCAAATTAATTACTATAGGTTATTTAAGTATTAAAAAATTATAATATTTAATAAAAAATATAAAATTGACAAAAAATAATAAATTAACTTTTTGATTTTTTAAATTAACTTGATGTCTTATATGATGCCTATTTATGCTTTTTTTCACAAGTATTTTTTGAGAGATAATACATCGAAACACTCCTAAACTTGTAGCCAAAACTTACTTTAGACCTTAAACTAATCGGGTAATTATTTACCTTCCTTAACAACTTTCAAGTGAAATTTTTTCCACCCTAAAAAAATTATACCACTCTCAATACGGAGAGTAAAGTGCACGCGCCCCACGTAATTGCCAAATCAGTGCCACATAAGAAATTGTAATTTTTTTTTAAAAAATAATCCAATAAACATATTATTTTTATATTTTTTTCTTTAAAAAGCAAAAAGTATATTTGTACTTTATATATATATATATATATATATATATATATATATATATATATATATATATATATATATATATATATATATATATATATAAAGAACCCCCCCTACTTCTTCTTCTTCTCTAGCCTCCCCCCCTCCCCCGGCCCGTTCCTCCTCCTTCAATTCTTTAACAGCCTCCCAGCCCTCTTTTCTCTTCTTTCTTTAATTTCTTTTTCACCATTAACACCAATAACTTGATTTGAATTTAACAAGAAATTAATAAATAACTTGTTCATGTAGATTAAGCCATGGCTCCTCTATCAACATTTAGAAATCAACAATTGCAAGTAGAACAAAACCTAAACTCATCCATAATAATTCCTGATCTACCAAACGATTTAGCAACAATAATACTAATATGCGTTCCTTTGTTTCGATCTGCCATGAAAATGATTCCTGCTTTAACTTTTTTTCACCATTAACACCATTATTTCAAACCTTCTCAAATGCTCCAATAAGCACACGACGAGGAAGTGATAAGTTGTCATAAGTTATTTATCATCACAAATTAAATGTAGTCATCTGAAAAAGTTAAATAAAAGTAAAAAAAATTAATGAAGGGAGGGGTTAATGGAGCTTAGTAATGGTGTTCTTGAAAAAAAAAAAATTTACCCTAAATGAAGAAGATGAAGAAACGGGGTGGGGTGGGGGTGGAGGATATGAAGAAGATGAAGAAATGGGGTGGGTGGTACGAAGAAGATGAAGATATGGGGGTGTTGGGGGCAGGGGCGGGGGTGGGGGAAAGGGGTCGTTATGAAAAAGATGATGATGGAAGTAAAATTAAAAGGTGGGACCCACCATTTTCCATGTTTTTAAGCAAATTACGCGCTGATTTTTTAAAAAATTGTCATGTCAGCAATTAGGGTGAAAAAAATTCACTTGAAAGTTGTTAAGGGGGGTAAATAATTGTTCGATTAGTATAGGGTTCAAAGTAAGTTTTGGCTACAAGTTTAGGGGTGTTTCGATGTATTATCTCATTTTTTAAAGTAATTTTATTATATCACTTCTAATTAGTTATTATAAGTCATTTAAGATACGAGTTCTTCGCTGCTTCAATTGTGATTTTATTATATCATCCCTAATTAATTATTACGGTCGCATTAGAAAATTAATAATATTTCATAAGATAGACGCAAAACGATATGTGAACATAAAACATTTGATTGACTATCGAAATTATATTACTACCACATAAGTTAACTTTTGAAATTATATCAGTGTCACTTAAATTGAAATAGAAGAATAAGTATTATAAATCACAATAATTAAAAATCAAAATTTTAATAATTAATTATCTAAATTATATTTGTGTCACATAAATTGAGATTAAAAAAATAACATATATTGGCACGGGCCTTCAATGTATAGTATATATATAATATCAAATCTAATAGATGTAGTAAAATAAGTATCTGATTAAAAAAATGATTAGTGGCTATGATTTCTCCCGTGAAGTCATAATTTCTTCAAGTTTCAGCTCGTCGCTCGGCTCCGGTTCCATTTCTTGGTTTCTTCTTTTCGCTCTAATCCAATCTCTGAGGCAAACTAGAACATTCATTGCATTGCTTCCCAATGAGTGTCGGTTGTCTCCAAGCTGCTGTCGTCCCTGACTAAAGGCGCTCTCTGATGCAACGGTTGACATTGGAACATTCAAGATATCTCTAGCTAATCTTGAAAGCACAGAATATTGTGTTTTATTACTCCTCTACCAATCCAACGTGTTGATCCGTCGTCTGCGATCCTCTGGTGCCGTCCGAAGATAATATTTTAGCTCTTCCCGATAAGTTGATGTGTAAGTTCTCTTATCAACACTGTTCCAACAATTTAAATCATAAAACGAATCAGAAAAACCACTATGTGCCGGCCTTTTAGAAGATGATGGCTCCTCGGGAGGATGAGGAGCGACAGTTGGAGTGATATTTGTAGGTATGGCTAAATCAAATAAATCAGCATAGTGATTATATAATTTTTCTATGTAATTCTTTGCATCAACCGTAGCCGTCCACAAATCAGGTTGTACTTGTTCAGAATCATGGTTAGTATTTATTTCTAAGTTAGTATAAATAAGAGTACTAAAGTGACACATATGATTACATTTCATGCACGGATTTAGCATAGCACCAACCAAGTAAATAGGGGGAATCGGGAAAAAATATTTTTTAAATTTCGTAAACATGGTGCCAACAACTTCTTTATAACCTTCTTTATTTTTATATTCTTTGAGCAAACCAGAAATATCGGCTATATATGCCAAAATATTACAAACAGTAGGATAATAAGCACCGAAAAATTCAACCGTAGCTACATAAAATTTTTCTAAAAACTTAACAAGATCATTAATTACAACCCAATCAGAATTATGTAGCATGCAATCAGCAGAATCAGCAAATGAACCGCAATGTTGGTTAAAAGCTAGTGTAATAGGAATTCTATATTTATAACAAGTTTTTAAAAATTCATACGTAGAATTTCATCTAGTATCAATTTCCTCAGGCATCAAAATCGGTGTAAGTCCATTTTCTTGACATTTAACTTTAAATTCTCTAATTCTTGATCTTCGATTATTTCCTTGAATAAAACCAATGGTAAGCCAATTTTTTTTTAATATAAAACTCAAAAAACTCAAGACCGTCTCTTACAATTAAATTATATATATGACAAGCACACTTAACATGACAAATTTCTAGTAACGGCGGAGATAGCTTAGATTTTAACTTTGTTATAGCAGTCTTCTTGTTAGAAGCATTATCAAAAGCAATACCTAAGATTTTATTTTCGATACCATAAAATGCAGCAACTTTAGCAATCGAATCAACAATAAAATCTTCAGTATATTTACGATCTTCATCATATAAAAAAGTAAGAATACGTTTTTGTATCACGAAATTATTATCTATCCAATGACAAGTAACGGTTAAATAATCATTTTTATTTACAGCACGACCAAGATCAGAAGTTAGGGACAATCTACATTGAATATTTTTTAACAATGTTGATAAATAAAAATAATATTGTGAATGGAGTCTAAAAATATCAAACTGACAAGTAGTTCTAGGAATACCATTAAACATAGGATTATAAATTGCTTGTATATAACGAATAAAGGCATCAGAAGAAGGAAAACTAAAAGGCAAACAACCCACAGCTACCATTTTAGCTATTTCTTCTCTGTCCCTCAATTTATTATACTTCTTCGCTACGTGACCGGTTGCTGAGTCCATTCTAGTTTGCGTTGACCCACCAACATCCCCACCACCTTTTGCAATATTTAACTCTCTTTTGTGATCTTCAGCTATATGTCTCATTAACGTACCCGTACCCGTACCCCCTTGCTTGCCTCCACTTCTATGCTTATATATTTGTTGACAAATATTTCATTGCACCTCAATATCTGATATACGTTCAAAAAATTGCCATGTAATACTAGTTCTTTTACGAGGTTTTGGGGCACTGGAGGACGGGAAGGGAGATTAACTGATTCAGATCTAACGTTAGCATCTCCTACTGCGGGTGTCTCAGCAATATTTTCATTATCTTCGTCTAAATTAACCGCATCTACTTCATTTTCTTCTTCTATTCCGTAATTTTTCTGAGCTTCTACATAATCCATATCGTGAGCACCTACACCTATTTCTTCCTCAAAAGGTGTACCAAGCGGTACTAGAGGCGAAGGCACACGGGTATATCTACTACTTGAAATACCTCTACCGCTAGTAATTCGCTTTTTACTACCACTACCGCTTTCGGGACAAAAAATTTTAACACCTTTAGTAGCGAGGTTTCTTAATTTATCCATAATATAAATTAAATTAAACTAAAAATATTCAAAATAAACAAATATAATAAAATTAAATATTAAACAATTAATACAATAAATAAAAATTAAACGTAAGAGATGGAACGACAATACCAAATTTTGGAAGTATCCAAAGATTGCGACTTTAGAAACTTCCGCTCGTATTTTGTAAACGAAAAATTAAAAAATTAAAGTGAACACTTTAAGAAATTAAATATATTGAATATTTGAGAATTGAGAATTGGGAATTGAGAGAGTGAAAAATTGTGTGAAAAATGATTGAAGTTGTAGGGTATTTATAGATTTTTTTTTTGGGATTAAAAAATATTTTTTTAATTTTTTTTTTTTTAATAAATGGGCCCAAACTAGCCGTTGGGCCAACGGCTAGTTTGGCCCAAAATCCATTTTTTTTTTAATTTTTCCGGGCCGGGCCGGTTAACCGACGGGCCTGGACCGGGCTTGGTCCGGGCCGGATTAACCCAACCCATTTTAACAAAATAATCGGCCTGGGATCCGGAACCCTAAAACCCTAGGGCTTACCGGGATGGGTCAAACCGGACCGGGTTACGTAGTCGGGCCGGGTCGGGGCGGCCCACTTGACACCCCTAGTGTCGGTCAAAAGCTCGAGAAATTGATTTTGAGATTAATGGACTATAAATTTGATTCAAGAGGTTGATTTGTATTTGTTATATGTCAGGAACAATTTGATGATCATCACATACTAGGATTTCAAATTTAATTATTATTCGTTCCGTTCAAATTTATTTTGTGATTATTTTTTATTTTTTTTATTTGTTATTTTTGTTGAATTAAGAAAAGACATTTTTTTTTCATGTTTTACCCTTAGTCTTAGCATTAATTATATATTCTCTAAATAATTTTTCAATACATATTACTCTCTCAGTTTGTTTTTACTTATCACATTTTAACTTGATACATTCATTAAAAAAATAATTACTAGTAACATGACTATTTTACCAAAATGTTTCTATTAATTAATGTTTATTATTGAATTTTAAAATTTATTTGAAGAATAAATAATTAATGTTAAGGATAAAATTAAAAAATTTTATCTTTTCTTGATATGACAAAAATAATAAATAAAAATTTAATTAAAAAATAAATAATAAGTAAATGCAAACAAAGAGAGGATGTGTGGAGGATTTAAATTTTAAAGTCGTAGAATTTGATCAAAGGGGAATATCGAGAAGGTTGAAAAAAGACTTTTGAATGTTTTTCTTCAATTTCCTTAATATACTATTCATGTCCTATCGGCCTTAATGGAACTATTCATGTTCTTCCTCCGTTCAAAATTATTTATTTTTTGATTAACATTTCACTTTTATTTGTTATTGTTTGACATATCAATAAAGGTTAATTTTTTTGTTTTACTCTTAATATTAATTATGTCAAGTAAATTTTGGGACACAATAATAACCATCAATTAATAGAGAACTATGATAAAATGATTATGTTAATAATTATTTTTTTAAGGAAAAAGGGTCAAATATGCCCCTAAACTTTGAGAAAAGGTCTAAATATACCTTCCGTTACAAGTTTGGTCCATCAATGCCCTTGCTGTTAAAGTTTAGGAGCATATATACCCCTGTGGATGTTAAATGATGTGCTCGAATTTACAAGCCCCATTTTCCCCTTTTTTTAAAAAAAAAATTATTTGCCACATAAGCAAAATAATTGCCACATCACAAAAAATAAAGAGTTAATACATAAAAATGATCCTAAACTTGACACCAAATTATAACTTTGACCTTAAATTTTGATAGTGCACAAATATGACCTTTAACTATTCAAAACCTGAACAAATATGACCTCCGATTTTGCAACCCCATGCGTGAGTCTCACTCGCACCTACATGAAAAGGTAATCCAATCACACGGTGCCACGTCGTTAAAAGGGCTGACTTGGAAAGAGGTCATATTTGTGCAGTTTTGAATAGTTAAAGGTCATATTTATGCACTGTCAAAGTTTTGCTTTTTGTATTAAAACGATGTCATTTTTATTATTATTATTATTATAATAATAATAATAATAATAATAATTTTTTTATATATTTCTATAGTAGCAGCACCTAACTTTTTTCTTCATTTTAAAAAATTATTATTATTATTATTTTATTTATTTTTATAGCAGCAGCACTAAGCTTTTTTTAAATTAAAAAAAAATAGCTACTAGCAGGGATCGAACCCGCACAGTAGGCTGAAGGAAGCGTCCAAGAAAAGCAAATAACATCACTGGGTTATCTAATTGCCTTGTTTCATGTGGTTCAACATTAATATACATACATAAATATACATTTTCTATCTTATATATATACAACGTAATTTTTTTATCGAGGGGGTTCGGGTGAACCCCATGACAACTACGTAGGTCCGTCCCTCGTTAATTTAATGATGTTTTAATAACGTTAATTTAATAACATTTTAATTACGTTAATTTGATAACGTTAATTTAATATACTACTACTACTATCCTTAATAACATTAATTTAATAACGTTTTATTAAAACTATAATTTTTTTTATTATTAGTATAGTTTCATCTTTAATTTAATATTTAAATAAATAATATGTAGATATATTATATAACTTAAATTCGTCCTCTGCTTTATAATATATACATATCCGCTCGATTTTTTCGTATGAGGCTGACCCGCTTAATTAATAAATCTTCAATATTGTTCTTTTTCCGCAATGACAAAAGAAATTAGATGTCATTTTCATTTTTGAGCTGAAAATAATGAAAAAATAATAGTGAAGAGTCATTTAAATGTCATATTTGTGCAGTTTTGAATAGTTAAAGGTCATATTTATGCACTGTCAAAGTTTAAGGTCATATTTATATATTATATCCTTAGATTTTAAGTTGGACGCGCCCAGTTTTGCGTGTTGAACACGCGTTTTGTCACGTAGGATTGGAGGTCATATTTGTGCAGTTTTGAATAGTTAAAGGTCATATTTGTGCACTGTCAAAGTTTAAGGTCAAAGTTATAATTTGGTGTCAAGTTTATGGTCATTTTTATGTATTAACTCAAAAATAAATCCACCCAACTCTTCTACCATCTGAATCCGACCCACCAATTTGAACCACCCCATGACCCGACCCAAGATCACTCCCCTTTTAACCCCGGTAATGCCGTAACCCGACCCAAGATCCACTCATTTTGTCATCATCCAAATGAGTATATTCTGAAATATACATGCTGCTTTAGCATCACGTGAGCTGGAATTTGCAAATTATACATCCTTTAGTTTCAATTGTCGTACTAGATGCATATTTCTCCTCTTCACTTGAGTTTAAGAGCGTTTTTCCATGCTAGTTCTAGGTGTAACCTCATTAGTTGCTGTTTCTTCAAAAAACTTTTTTTGATAAATATGATTAAAAGTTATTGCTTACCATAGGCACCCAAGAAGTGCAAATAGTTGCAGGGGAAACCACAAACGCTGAAATTCAAAGGATAACGCTGAAATACATTACGGTATTACAGGGGTTAAAATGGGAGTAGATCTTAGGTCGGATCATGAGCTGATTCAAATTGGTCAGATGGTTTAAGAGTTGGGTGGATTTATTTTTTGTGATGTGCCAATTATTTTGCTTATGTGGCAATTAATTTTTTATTAAAAAGGGAAAATGAGACTTGTAAATTCCAGCACATCATTCAACATTCAGAGAGGGGTATATATGCTCCTAAACTTTAACAGCGAGGGAATCAATGGACCAAACTTATAACTAAGGGTATATTTAAACCTTTTCGCAAAGTTTAGTTGCATATTTGAATTTTTTCTCTCTTTTTAATGAATGTGTCAAGTTAAAATATGACAAGTAAAAATAAACGAAGAAAGTACTATAGTGATAAAATAGTTTTGATAAATCCAAACGGTGATGAATCCAAAAATCATTTGCTTTGATTGGAATCGGAGTAAAGGCCCAAAATCATACATTATCTTTACTTTAGACACAAAATAATATATATTCTTTCAACTGGTGCACTAATAGTCCTTTTTATTTAAAAAAGTGATACATTTTTAGTCATCACCCCAACACTGTTAATTTTTTTTAACATCAGCCAATTACCTTTCTATCATACTATTTTTTTGCCTAAAAAAAAAACCTCACCTGCAAAATGTTGCTGACAAGGGCTTGAATCAATTTGAGCCTTGAGATTTTCTGTGTCACTGGTCATTATGATTTTTATTTAGTTACAAGGGCATAAGTTCTTGGGGATCTCATGAGTTCATGGACTGAATGCACAGTCAATGGGGGAGGAAAAAATATATTCCCATAAACACAAGAACTCCAAGATTAGCCTCTTTACCAACAGCTGGCCGACGAGGACGAACCAAGTATATTTGGGTGGCACACCATAAGCAGTATAAGGAAGCAATTACCAACATCAGCTTGACAGAGTTGATAACTCGTAACTTGAGCAGTTTCAGAGGCTTCACGCTGCAAGATAGTTGCGACCCAAAAATGACACGTTAACGACAAAGCAAGCAACTGAAACAAAAGTAAAATATCATTGACTAATCCATCAGTAAAAGCTACTTTTATGATGATGTTCCTATCCCAGAATCTCTTCAAGTGGAAAGTTTCACAAATGTGACATTTAATCACCTCAAAGAAGTTAAATCGGAAGGTTTTGTAGTCTAAGAGCCTGAGTTGCAACGTATAAAGCTTTTCTTAGCCAAAATCTTCTATGCTGATGAAAATTCTAACCAACCTCTACTAACCTGCTGAAGAATCTGGCATTACCTAACATAGAAGTTGACGTCATCTTTTATCTTCATGAATCTTATCAGACCATGGAATTAATAGATTGAAACAATTGTTGATGCAGTGATACAGAGAAGTCTGAATTGTTAATGCAGCGTCGATGCCTCAAGGCTTATTTGATGTGTTTTTGCATTGATTTTCCTTGCCTAATGGTGCTCGTGTTTACTTGATATGAACATGAGGAGGCTGCTGTTAAAAAAATTTAGTGTTAGGGTGATGACTAAAAATGTACTCATTTTTTAAACAAAAAGGACTATTAGTGCACCAGTTAAAACAATATGTATTATTTTGTGTCTAAAGTAAAGATAATGGATGATTTTGGGCCTTTACTCTTGGAATCGTGTTAAAATTACAAACGCTAAGTTTTTTTTTGATAGGTCAAATATGTCTTTTATACATAGCAAAATCATACCAAAAAGTTGATTTAACTCTGTACAAATCGTCGCTTGGCATAAAATATGTCTAATGTTGATTCCCGTTGTTTGGCAGGTACAAAATCTGTATATTTTCAATAGAAACTTCAACCTAAGTTCAAGAACAAGTTTTGTGGAATGCTTACATAGAAAAATTATATGGAATGCTTACATAGAAAAATTATATAACCACTCTGCTGATTTAGTTGATTTAGCTGTACCAACAAATATCGCTCCAACTGTTGCTCCTCATCCTCACGAGGAGCCATCATCTTCTAAAAGGCCGGCACATAGTGGTTTTCCTGATTCCTTTTATGATTTACCTTGTTGGAACAGTGTTGAGAATGGAGCTTACATATCAACTTATCGGAAAGAGCTTAAGTATTATTTTCGGTCGCCGCTACAGGATCGCAGACGACGGATCAACACGTTGGATTGGTGGAGGAGTAATGAAACACAATATCCTGTGCTTTCAAGGTTAGTTAGAGATATTTTGAATATTCCAATGTCAACCGTTGCATCGGAGAGCGCTTTAGTCAGGGCCGACAGCAGCTTGGAGACAACCGACATTTATTGGGAAGCAATACAATGAATGTTCTAATTTACCTTAGAGATTGGATTAGATCCGAACGAAGAAATCAAGGCATGGAAGCGGAGCCAAACGACAAGCAGAGACTTGAAAAAATTATGACTTCACGAGAGAACTCCGCAGAATCAAGTCCAATGCATGATTTTGCCCCCGTTGACTTTGACTATCTTATGCAAGTTCCCGTTAATATTAACATGCATGAGTTGGAAAAAATGATGCAAAATTTGTAGATTTTTCATCCATATAAATTATAAATTTTGGATCATTTTGCAATCAATAAAATTCAACATTCATTCACTCCTTAGTCCTTACTTTGTTATTTATTCCATTTAATGGTTTAAATTAAATTTTTAGTTTAAATTAAATACTTAGTTTTAATATATTACTAATTTAATATAAAATATTATTAATTTATTATATTAAGTAGCATATGTTTTATTTAAAGAAGTACATATATTTTAAAGTAGTATGTATATATTGAATGGTATGTATATATATGTGTATATATTTTCTAAAGTACTATATATTTAACTTATACATATGTATATATTTTATAAATCAGTATATAACTATATATATATAGTGTGTGTATATGTTGTAGTATATATATTGTAGTATATTTTATTTAAAGTCGTACGTATATATTGAATGGTACGTATATATGTGTGTATATCTTCTATAGACGTATATATTTAACGTATACATGTGTATATATTTTATAAATTAGTATATAACTATATATTTAGTGTGTGTATATATTGAGTATATTTTATTTAAAGTGGTATGTATATATTGAATGATATGTATATATATGTGTATATATTTTCTAAAGTACTATATATTTAACGTATACATGTGTATATGTTTTATAAATTAGTATATAACTATATATATAGTGTGTGTATATATTGTAGTATATTTTATTTAAAGTAGTACATATATATTGAATGCTACGTATATATGTGTGTATATCTTTTATAAACGTATATATTTAACGTATACATGTGTATATGTTTTATAAATTAGTATATAACTATATATATAGTGTGTGTATATATTGTAGTATATTTTATTTAAAGTAGTATGTATATATTGAATGGTGCATATATATGTGTGTATATCTTCTATAGACGTATATATTTAACGTATAAATGTGTATATGTTTTATAAATTAGTATATAACTATATATTTAGTGTGTGTATATATTGTAGTATATATATTATAGTATATTTTATTTAAAGTAGCTCGTATATATTGAATGGTACGTATATATGTGTGTATATCTTCTACAGACGTGTATATTTAATGTATACATGTGTATGTGTTTTATAAATTAGTATATAACTATATATTTAGTGTGTGTATATATTGTAGTATATTTTATTTAAAGTAGTACGTATATATTGAATGGTATGTATATATGTGTGTATATCTTCCATAGACGTATATATTTAACGTATACATGTGTATATGTTTTATAAATTAGTACATAACTATATATAGTGTGTGTGTATATATTGTAGTATATGTTTTATTTATAGTTGTATATATATTTAACTAACGTATAGTCGTATACACAATTACATGTATAATTTGTGTATATGTATTATGTGTATATATTTTTTAAATTCTAATGTTGTATATACTATATATATAGTGTATATATATTGTTTAACGTATTTAAAATGTATATAGGTGGGTATATGTAGTGTATATTGGAGAATTTTTTTTTTTTTTTGGTTTTGATCAAATTTTTAACCGGTTTTGACCGGGTTTACGTGGGTTGGACCGGGTTGGATTAAGTCGGCTGGTTGAAGATTATTTTTAAAATTTTTACTATTGGGCCCAAAATCAGACCGGCCCATTTAACCAGGCCCGGATCTGGACCGACCCACAACCCGATTAAATTTCACGGGCCGATTTTGGGTTGACCCGACCTGACCCACTAACACCCATAGGTTGCACGGTGTATGTTGATGTTGTTATATAACTGTATTTTATCTATAATAATCGTGATATTCATATTATTTCGTAGACATTCGATAAAACTAAAAGAATACAAAGAGAATTATCATAGCTTTTGTGTAAGAATGACATACAGTAATATTAGGTAAAATGACCTTCTGGATCCCTGTACTATGTCGGTTTTGTAAGTTGGACACTTCTACTTACATGTTTGTCATCTGGACCCTTGAACCATTCAAAAGGCAACATTTTGCACCCATTGACCGTTGACCTTACCTATGTGGCAAGGTCATGCTGACTAGGACAAGGAGAGTGTACCCACTCGTCTGGGGTGTGAGTGGGGGGTTTGGCCAATTTAACATTAAAATAATTAAAAAAAAATAAAAAAAATAAAAAATTTTAAAAATAATTAAAAAGGGTCCTTTTTTTTTCTCCATCTTTTTAAATTTAAAAATATTTTTAAAAATTTGACAAAACTTTAAAAATATTTTTAAAAAATTTAAAATAATTTAAAAATATTTTTAAAATTTTAAAAAAAATTTAAAATATTTTTATAATTTTTTTTTAAAGGATCCTTTATTTTTCCTCAATCATTTTTAATTTAAAAAAAAAAATTAAAAAGGATCCTTTTTTTCCTCCATCTTTTTTAATTTAAAAATATATATATATTTTTTTAAAATAAAAATATTTTTATAATTTTAAAAAAATTTAAAAAAGGATCCTTTTTTTCCTCCATCTTTTTTAATTTAAAAATATTTTTAAAATAATTTAAAATATTTTTAAAAATCAAAAAATTATTTTAAAAATATTTTTAAAAATTTTAAAAAATATATTTTTTTCCCTCCCCACCCCACCCCAGCCCCTCGCCACCCCCACACCCCACCCAGCCCGTCCCCACTCCCACACCTCCCAACTCCTTCTTTTTTTCCTCCTTCCTTTTTAATTTAAAAATATTTTTAAAAATTTAAAAATATTTTTAAAAATATAAAAATAATAAATTTTTACAAAATTTCCCACCCCAGCCCTTCCCCACCCCACCTAGCCTCCCCCATCCCCACCCCAGCTCGTCCCCACCCCACCCAGCCACACCCACCCCTCTCCCTCAGCCCTTCACCCCAGCCCACCCAGCCCCACGTAACCCCTCCCCCTTCCTCAGCCCCCCACCCTACCTAGCCCATCCCCATCCCACCCAACCCCACCCCACCCACAACCTCTCCCATCCTCACCCCACCCACAACCCCCATGCCCCTCCTATCCCTCCCCACCCCACCCCAACCCCTTCCAGCCCCCACACCCCACCCAAACACACTTCCAGCCCCCTCCCTCTCACACACACGTTCACTTATTTTTTTAATTTTAATTTTCCCTCTCAATTCAATTCCTTTCATTTTTTAATTAAAATTTAAATTTGAAATCTTTTTATTTTTTTGGGGATTAAAATTTAAATTTAAATTTAAAGTGAGTGATAGTGAATATTGAAAAAACTAGTGAATTTCGCTTAAAAAAATTAAACTTTGTGAATTTTTTAAAATTATTCAAATTTAAAAATAAAAAATTTATTATGTTTGTATGTATGAATTTATAGTTAAAAATTTAAATTAGTTGGAAAAGAATTTTAATTCTTTGGAATGGATTTGATGTTTAATTTGTGAGCAAAAATAAAAACATGATTATTCAAATTTTTTTACAATTTATAAATTTTTCTTATTTAATTAAATTAATTTTAATATTTAATTTATTTTGTAGCATTTTAAAAATGACTTGAAATTTAATGTAATATTTTTTATTTTATTTTATTATTTTTTTTTAAATGACGTGGCAGATGACGTGGCATACGTGTCAGCCGTGCAGACGTGGCAGCTGACATGACAGCTGATGTGGAGGAGAGTGTGTTACACTTATCAAAAAAGGGTTTAAAATATTGCTTTTTAGTGGGTTCAGGGTTCCAGATGACAAACATGTAAGTAGAAGTGTTCAACTTACAAAACCGACATAGTAAAGGGTCCAGAAGGTCATTTTGCCCTAATATGATAACGGTATTCAATTGATATAATTGATGAGTCAAATTCATCTCTTTCCCAAAATTTAAAATTTAGAGCTAAGTCGCAATATTTTACCTCTCAAATCAAGAAAATTCATATCTAAATCTAAATTTAAAAGCTTCTCAATTTACCTGCTCCATTCAAATAGTACCTAATTTCAATCAATCTCCATTAAAATATCACCTCATTCAATTTTTTAAATCCCAAGTTGATAATGGTGCCTCAATCCAACAATAACTTGATATAACAATACTAACTAAATGAAAAACAAATCATCATTTTTATATTTAAATCTCAATCTGAAAGCTACTCTATTTACGCTCTCCGGTCAAATAGTACCTCATTCAATCAATTCCATTGAGCATACCTTCTTTATAATATCTTTATCCTAAGTTGATAAGTGTGTCTCAATCCAACAATACTTTGATATAATAATACGAAAAAAATAACAATGTAGTTAGCTAGCATTTGAACATACACTTTCATCTCATGAGATGAAAATTTAAATTCTAAAAAAAAAATAAAATAACGATTTAGGATTTCAAATCATAATTTCAACTTTTTAAAATATAAAATTTGACCCATAAGTTTATGAAATGGTCTAAAAAACCCTTGTACTGATATAATTTTGTATTCTGGACTCTCATACTCACCCTTTTGCCAACTGAACCCTTAAATTCATCAAAACACAATATTTTAAATCCTTTTCTCATCCAATTAAAGTGTGTGTAATATAAACAAGTACACGTGAAATTCCATGTCATTTTTTATTAACACACAAGAAACTATTTTTTTTTTATAAAAAAGAAGAGGCAAATACCTTTCCCCTACACCCCCTTCTCCACCTCCATTTCTTCTTTCTTCGTCACGTTATTGCAGCCCCAACCCCATCCTTCTTCCTTCGTAATTTCTTCATTATCCAATGTGTAAAAGCTTCAAGAAAGATCAAGTATAATGTGGTGTCTAAGTTTTTTTCTTGAAACACCAATGTTGTATATCCTACGATTCCCAACTAAAATGCTCATATATAACATACTCTTGTCATTGCAGAATATCTTTCGATCAAATTGAGAAATACCCAGTTGAAAAATAAGCAAAATTCAATTGAAAAAAATAGTATTTTCGATCAAATTGAGAGAGACCCAGTTAAAAATTGAGCAAGAGAAATGAATTCTTTTATCATATCGAGCAAAAACTAGTGAGAAAAATGAAATATTTAACCAAATTCGGAGACCCAACAACCGGTACCATTCATCCCCACCATCTTCACCCTTCCAACCACTATCTCCACCCCCAACCTACAACCACCATCACCCCTCGAAACCTACAACCACTGAAATCACCATCTTTACCCTCCAACCTACAACCACCGACACCATCATCCTTATCTCCATTTCTATCTCTTGTCTTCAACCTCCAACCCTGCTGTCCCTCTTTTTGGCTTGAGTTTCTCTCATCGAAAAAGTACAATTCCGACATACCGTCTTTTTATTATTTCTCAGATCTATCCAAGTATAATTTGTTATTGTCAAATATTACCATGGAAGTTGCTTCGGAGCTCATCGTGTTGAATGGGTAGAATAGTGGAAGATTTATTTTCTTAATTCTTTATTATTATTATTATTTAATTTTATTTATTGAATTTATTAGAAGTTTGTTTAATCCCACTCTCTTTAAAGAGTGTTATATCACGCTCCAAATCTGAATAAGCAAAATAAATGCCACATAAGCTTGGTCAATAGTCAATGAGTTTAAAAATCTTATTTTTAATGGTATTTAAGGGTCCAATTGACAAAGAGTTGAGTAGGAGGGTTCAAAATACAAACTTAACAAGAATAAGGGTTCAGTAGATTATTTTACCTATTTTGTACAAAAAATTACCTTTTATAATTTTGTAAAAAAAAATTAATTCTCTACTAGAAAGATTATCGTACCTTTTGAAAGGATTATATTAAAGAATAACAAGTTGCTATTATTGTTAACTAGTGGATCTTAATAAATTATGTGTACTTGAAAGTTTGTAACTCTAATAATTTATTTATAAAGGAACATGGATATTTGTGTTATAAAATATAAAGCAAAGAAGAAGAGTAGAGAGAGCATAGAGAGTAATTCTTATTTGTCTTGGGGATTTCTTGATGAGTTTTTTCTTACAATAATGGAAAAACCCCTTTATTTTTAGGAAAAAACTAACCTTGAGATTTCTAACTTTTTCATAAATAGATATTCAATATATATGGTAAAGTAGACATTTACTATTTATGATAATATATTTATAACACTCCCCCTTGAATGTCTAATTGATAGATAATATGTCTCGTTAAAACCTTACTGGAAAAAACCCAGTGGAAAAAAACTCTAGTGAAGGAAAAAAAGTACAAATCTCTAACCATATGCATATAAGCTGCCTCATTAAAAACTTTACAAGAAAAATCTAGTGAAACAAAACCTCGTAAGGAAAAAAGAGTACAATGCATATTAACTCCCTCTAATGAGAACATCCTTGATCCTTTGCATCCCGATCTTGAGCACCATCTTCTTAAAAGTTGCAATTGAAGGAGACTTGGTGAATAAATCAACCATATTGTCACTTGAACGAATCTGTTGCACGTTAATATCACCATTCTTTTGGAGCTCATGTATGTAAAAAAGCTTTGATCAAGTGTGCTTCGTTCTATCTCCTTTTATGAATACTCCCTTAAGTTGTGCTATGTATGTTGCATTATCTCCGTATAAAAGTGTGGGTACACTGTCACATTTCATATCATATTTTTCTAGAATTAGTGTATCATAGATCTAAACCATACTCATTCTCGGCTTGCTTTATGAATAGCTATTATTTCAACATAGTTCAATGAAGTGGCTAGATAAACTGCTTTATATATCTCCAAGATATGACAGTATCCCTACATGTAAACATATAGCTTATTTGAAATCGAGCTTTCTACGGGTCATATAAGTACCCAACATCAGCATAACCAATAATACCAGGACTACAATCTTTAGAATAAAATAAGCTCATATGTTTGATCACATTCCGATGTCTCCTAGGAGGAGCAGAACTATATATACATTGCTAACAAATTGACCGAAAAAGGCTATGTCATGTCTTGTAGTATTTGCAAGATACATTAGTGCACTAATTGCACTAAGATATGGTACTTCATTACTAAGGAGTTCCTCATTCTTTTCTTGAGCTCGAACTGAATCTTTATTCAACTATGCATGTTTCCCATTTAAGTAAATATTCTATTACTTTTGAAAACTCTCCAAGAGTTTCAATAATTTTCAAGCTATAAGCTTATACAACATAAGGATTATAAATAAGTTTCTCAGAAACTTTTATATGCTTCAAATATTTTGAATCCTTACAAAGTTTCATATAAATTTTGTCAAGTGATAATATTCAGCATTTCACGTGTGACATCGTCAAGTGTTTGGATTGCAAATCAAATAAGTTTTATGCTTACCAAGATGCATTTTTTCATGTCACTTGATAAATGTTTCTATGTCAGCATGCTTAAATAAATGTAGAATTCATATTCTCGTAATCTTTTACAATATTGCGCCAATATTGTATTAATGATATTGATGATATATCATTTAGTATCGGTTCACAAAGGTGACATAACATTTTGAGATCTCATCACTTTATTATTTTCAGGTACCTAAACGTCTCATAAGGTTTCATGAATTGTTATGTCATAGGCTCTTCAAGAGCACATTGTCTTCTTATTATGATCATTTGCTCCATATCCTTTTTAAGAATTATTTCATTTGGAACTGATTGATCTACCATGCTTCATGCATGCATAGACTTTGTCCTTTATGACACAAAATTGAAGCACTTGTAGCTTAAATATGAGATGCTTTCAGCATTTGACTTGAATTATCTTTTGAATGAGGATCTGATGATAATTCCTAACATATTTCATAGTTGTTTACAATCTTTCCCTTATGTTAGGAAAACTAACATACATCCTCCATCTTCTTTGAGGAATTCATCTTTGTGCATCATGGTATATTCATTAATCGTATACCACATATTAAAACTATTAGATGAAATAGTTGGTTTCGAAACTTGAACCTATTGAAAGGGAAGAAATAATCATAATTTATTGTTCTAATGCATACAATAGCAAACACATGAAGCATTGTTCTTATTAGTAATGGTTTAGCTATTTATCGAAGGCATTCAATGCTAAACCATCATCATCAAGATGAGTTGTCTTAATTACACAGTCTGAAAGTTATGCTCTTAACTCAATTTTATTAAGCAAACAACTTTATGAATGTCAAACGCAGATTGACAATGAATATACATGTGATCATCTTATTGATGCATCTTTTCAACATATCACATGATAGGTGAATAAGCCCTTATTCATCTTTTATACTTTTCAGATTTTAAGGAATTCAATCCTAATATTAGTTGGTCCAACCAACTTATCATGAGAACAAATGACATAAACAATTCTTGAAGAATCTTCTAGTTCTTCAATACATGTCTAATATTCAATGTGCACATCTTCGGAATGCCACAATAGTTCATGTCAACTTATAAACTTTTATACTAGTAAACTTCAAGTTTACTATGACATGTGCATTTCGCTTTAGTAAATTTCAGATTTACTATTACATTAATAGATTTCAGATTTACTACTTCAGAAGTAGATTTCAAAATAATTTTTCTCAATTATTCAGCTCCTTTTGGAGGTGAGTTGTGATACCATCATAATTAAGTACACGTTTGCATTAATAAGCTTTTCATTCCCCAGTAATGGAATATAATCGTGCCTTAAGCCTCAAATTCTGATAGCTATAATCGCTTTCATGACATTGCTATTTTGGGAGCAAATTGAGGCATACATATAATGTAAAAAAAATTTCTGTAAGCTATCTTAGAGAGTATATCATATATTGCTACAACATTCACTTAAAAAATGGAGCAATTCGTCATCTTTCAGACTTATCATATATTGCTACCACATTCACTCTGGGGAATGGATCATATTCAATGAGACAAATTTCATGTCTTTCACCAGAAACATAATCATTTACCTTAGCCATCATTATATCATTAATATAGTTCATTGAGATTCAAACTCAATGTCTTATCTATTTTAAGGCGTCTTAGGTCATAAATCGATGGGACTTGAACCCAACATGTTCATCATGGTGCATCGGGACTCTAACTTGATGTCTTATCCTTTTTAATGAGATGAGACTTAGATTCATCATCATATCTTTTCACAATATTGTTCTTCATGAACAAATTGAAAGCATATGTGGTTCTAAACCAATTATTTTTTCTCAAATCCAACAATAATTATATCATTAGTAGAAAAAAAAATAACATAAGGAATCACTAACCTTGAAATTACCTTTAAATTTATAATCTCACCTTGTTTGGTAGAGTCTCATGCTGATAACGTGTTAGAAAATATAAAATAAAGAAGAATAGTGTAATACTCTGAAAAATTTTCTTTGTAAAGATTTCGTGAGAAACGTATCGAGTTCTATGCTTTAGAGCAATCCATAAATTTTCTGTGTAGTATTTCTAAGACGTTGACCTACCATTGCGTAGAGTATCGAATAAGCTTTTCAACGATATGTAGATCATAAAAAACGGACACTCGAGCTATGAGTTACGACCATTCCGATCGAACTACGACCATTTCGATCGAATTGTGAACAGTAAAACGTGCAGGAAATTAAAAATTACTGCAGCCAGGCGAATTTCAGGGTTAACTTCAAACGATCATAACTCCTTGTACATAATGATCTGGGTGAGCTACTATATATCAACGGAAAGCTCTAAGAGTCCTCTTTCTAATGAAATTAGTTTCATCCAATTTAGCTGTCGGAGTAAAACTTTATGGTCGATCTACTTCAGCCTATCAAAACAGTCCACCAAAGGACAAATTTGATATTATTTGTTTTTTAAGGGCAATTTGGTCATTTCACCCCCCTCTTGGACGAAAATTTGTCCATTTAATCCATAATTGAACCTTCAAAATTCATTTTCTCCATGAAACATATGGGATAATGAAACCTTAGCCAAATTTCACCTTCAAATACCTTTTAATTTCACAGTACAAATCCAAAATTAATCCGATAAACGAACTCCTCATTTCAAGACCTTCGAGGAGCACCCATTATTTGTCTGAACAGGATATCTTAATCAAGAAGTCAATTTCAAGGTATGTGGGGTTTTGAACAAGAGCAATCTTCCGTTCTTGTGCCCAAAGCTTTAATTTTATTATGGTTTTACATGATTTTGCAAGTGAGATTATGTCTAAATAATTCGATTATGAGATTATGATAGTTGAATGAATAAACTTTGATTTATATGATTATCTCAATGTTTTTATGATATGATTTAATAATTATCATTGCGAATTACACACTTTTACCACGAGGTGGTATTTTGAATGATTTTGGGACGTATGTAGAGATGGTATTTTGGAACAATATTTTGAGATATGTGTCAAGCTTTATGCTTCTCAATGACGATTTGAATTATTGAATATATATTTGAGACATGAGATGTTTTGATATCTATAATTGTAAATTTCATATTTTTATTTTGAATGATTTCGAGATATATGTTGAAATGGTATTTTGGAATGATTTTGAGATTTATGATAAGCTTAAAGCTTCTTTATGACGAAATTGAATCATTGAGCATATTGAGATATAATATTTGAGATGTTACCATGAGTCTTGATATTTTCTCAAAAATATTGATGTTGTCATGACTTGATAAATTGTTACATTTTGACATTTAAAAAGGTTGAGTTCTATTATTGAAATTTCATGATATTCGAAAATGGGTATACACTCAAATTACTTTATGGGGGATTTATAAGACTTTGAATTTTTTTCCCAATATGGATATACATGATTACTTCATTACTCTACTTCTTAAATTGAGAATTTATGCTATGAATTGCATACTACTACAATGAATTGATATTTCTAAAGACTTTCGAGATAAAAGCCGTGATTTGAGTTGTACTACGGGATATGTATTCTTATTATGAATTGAAGGTATCAAGTGCTTTTCCAAAGTTGTTGTCATGATTTAATTATCGAATTGAAAGAATAATCATTTGAGTACATTGACCTTGAACTCGCAGAGTCGAGATGATTTTAACTATGAGAAAGATTGATTTTGATATAGATGTTGAGATGAATTTTGTTATTTTTTTTTCCGGATGATTTTGATGAGTTGAATTGTTGAAAATATTACGTATTGAGTCTTTATATCCTTGTCCAAATGTCGAGTTGGTTATGGTTCAATGCATTGATACCTTGTTGATGTTGAAAAATATTGAAATGTTTTAAGTCGAAATTGGGGTTAGGAATCCACAAATTGTTGATGAATTATAAATTGAGATATTTGTTTTGGTCTTTATGATAGACCCCTGTGATGACGATGGTGGATTTCCTAACGCGTTCTGAGCTTGTCGGGGAGTAGTACTTAGCACCGAGAGGGAAATTTGGTATTTCTCCAAACCTATGTGCCACCGTAGGGTTGTTTGATGATGATATTATTGTCCAGAGAGCCCAATTGTGATTACTGCAGTTTTAAGGTCGTACTTCCTGGCAAAGAGTATGACGCTCCGGCCAATGGGGGTTTCAAACGTTGGTATTCCACGTAGCTCACGTGGGGTTGTCGGTTATAGGAAACTCCCGTGTCCATAAAAGTCATGTTTCTTGAATTACCGAGTCACTTCGAGATTTGAGTCAAAGAGTTTAGATATTATGATAAATTATGATTACCTATGATGAATTTTGACGATATGATAATTTATGATGGTTTATCATAATTTATGATTTTTGATGATTTACATGGATTATGAGATTTTACCATTTGAACTATTTATTGTGAAAGTATGAAGAGTATGATTTGATATAACTCAAGCCAAGTGAGTCATCATTGTCTGTATGCATGTTTTCATGAAATTGATGATGTTATTTAAAGTGTTGCATGCACCCCCACATACTTAGTACATTCTCTTTGTGCTGACCCCCATCTACTATTCTATTCAGTTGCAGCATCTGGTCAGCAGGTAAAGGAGTCCTTAAAGTTCAAGGTCTTGTGTTGGTTGTTTCAGTTCAGAGACACCGTATCTTCTTCTGTCGGCCATATTGAGTGGGATGGTTGGGAGTCATGATCCGTTTATGTACGGGCAATACTAGTAGAGGCTTCATAGACAGTAGTAGTGGTCGATGTATTCAGTCTCCTTCTTGTATATGTATATGTGTTAGTAGAATTGTCATCTTGTAATTCCAATATTGTATTGAACAGATTCTGTATTGAGATATTTTCAGCTTCATTCTCTTAGAATTATGTTTTAAATCAGCTGCTTTTGAGTTATACCTATGAAAGGGTTAGCTTGGGGTCACTTGTGACCCTAAGCACCGTGTGGCATCTCGGGACTCGATTTTTGAGGCGTTACAAATAGTAGAGAGAGCATAGAGAGTAATTCTTATTTCCCTTGGTAATTTCTTGATGAGTTTTTTCTTACAATGAAGGGAAAACCCCTTTATTTATAAGAAAAAACTAATTTTGGGGTTTCTAATTTTTCCATAAATAGATATTCACTATATATGGTAAAGTAGACATTCGTTATATATGGTAAAGTAGACATTCACTATATATAGTAATATATTTATAACAATTTGTGATTTATTAATACAGTGTCTTAATTAGGATATTAAGATATAAACAATTCAAAAACTTTAAAAAGAAAAAAGTGCGCCATGTAATACACTGAGAACATATTTACCCGACATATTTTATACTTCATTTCTTTCCTGACGTAGCCACCACAATGTCCTTCCTCTTTTCCTTCCGTTTTAAGTATGAAAAGATTTAGTCTAAACCTAAAGTTTTTCCATTTAAAGAAAAGACGAAAATAATGAAAAATGAAGAATTGGTGTGATGAACGTATATGGATTGAACCTTATATTTGTGTAGAATGAAACTTAACACAAGAAGGTTTGTAAAATAGGCCACTTTGAAAATTTATTATGTGAAAGAGACATTTATTTTCTTTTTTTACTTAATTTTTAGGATTTGAAAATAGAAAAGGAACAAAGTAAAAGCCTTTAAAGATCTTTTTGGTACCCGGACTAAACAATTCTAGACTATTTATTATAGTAAGGATGAAATTTTTTTCCTTTCTCCCAAACTAAAAAAACCCTATGAGCGGAACCCTAATTACCAACTGATTATGTAGGCCAACCAAGCCGCCAGCCGGCCACTTCCTGTGGCTGGCCAATCTTCGGCTTTTCCTTCTCTTACGAAGTACCTATCTCAACTCCCTTCTATTTCCCTTCACCTCCTAATGTTTCAGAATCGAATAATAAACCATTAGATTATGGCAAAGTCTTTAATGCAAAATCGTTAGATTCTAAATTTATGTTACCTAATAATGTAGAACCAATCTCATTGAAGGTAATTCACTATGATAATGGTGTGCCTAAAGTGGAATGGATAGATGGTTAGGTTGCAAGAATGAACAAGATAGAATTCCTGCAATACACAATTGTTGACAAATTTGCTCAAGGATGGTCTGATATTGATGACCTGAGGAAGAATCTTTCATCACAATATGACATAAAAGGTGATTGTAAGATTGGTCTACTACGATATAAACATATATTAATTAGATGTGCATTCGTGGAGGATTATGTTAATATAATGTCTAAGAATGTTTATTACATCAAGAACAAGCAAGGTGTTGCGTTCTCGACGAGGCCACTCATTTATGACTCAAAATTTAAGGTGAATGAAGAAACAACACAGGCGGTGATTTTGGATATCTTTTCCAAACCTATTACCTACATACTTTGTAAGAGTCATTGTTCTCTTTATCATCTGTTGTTGGGAAGCCTCTCCAACTGGATATGGCTACAATCCACAAAACTAGACCCAATTGTGCTAGGATCAAGGTTCAAGTGGACCTTGCTGCTGAATTGCCAAAGTTCATACTTATGGACTTAGTAGAGAGTCTTCTGAAACAAAATGTATGACTAATATTTGAATACAAAATGATACATTTCAAAGTATTGTGAGACATGCAGATTACAAGGTCATAATCAATAAGGATACAAAAAACTAAATCACAACTTGAGGAAAAACAATTATGAAGATGGGAATTCAAATGCAAATATGATGGATGAACAAGCTACTGCTGCTCCCACAAAAGGTTATGGCAACTTCAATAATACATATCCTCCAAGAACATTATCCAGTGGTAAAGTAGTTGGTGACCCGGATGCTTGGGCTCTGGTGGAAAGTAGGAACCTACAAAAGGAAAGGATCAAGTTAATAAGCCTGCAGATAGAATATAAAAGAAGACATAGAGAGATGATAGTAGCTTAACAAGGGAAATAATAAATAGTTATAATAAATTCAAATCCTTACAAAATGGTTATTTAGAGGTGAAGCATAAGAAAATCAGGATCCGACTAGTACTAACAAAGGGGTACAACAAAGCAACACTACAAAGAACTGGGTTCAAAAGGTTTTTCATAGTCCAAAGTGGGGTGAGAGAGTTGAAGTAGAGACAACAGATCAAGAGGAGCAGGACTTGATCTCTCAATCACAAAAAGATACAATTGAGATATGCAAAGAGTGGAAACACCAAATGAAGAGGATATAGTACACTCTATTTCTGCAAAGGACAACACAAAAGATGAACAACAACAATAAAACACAAGCAAAGAGAAATTACAGAAGGAATAGTTTGTCCCAATATAGTCACATATGATTGAGAGGCCAGCTGAAAGTTGTATCAAAGGAACAGAGGCCATGATTATAAAATGTAATCAAGAGGAGAAACAAATTATAACAAAGGGTGAGGGTCTTACTTATGTGCAGGTGGTGCAAGACTTAACTGAAGCTATGTTCCATGAACCTCTACAGGTAGATGCTTCCAAAATACATGAATGTAGTGCAACACACTATGCAGTAGAGCCATTTCAAATTACACAGGAAAAAAGAGTGTGATCACTGGGACTGAGCTAAGTGTGAAGCAATTAGATTCCATGATGATTGTGAAGCATGTTCCATTTAATAAAATACTTCATGACCTAGTTTTACATAAAGTCCCTAAGTCAGCAATAAAAACCATTAACAATGTTTTTGAAGGGAATGTACTAGTAGATGAGCATGAATAAAAATGATAATATGTAGAAGGTGCCCAAATATGCAAGATTATCTCCTGTAACATAACTAATAGGAAACTAACAAGAAATGAATCTAATGGTAATATGCCTACAAGGTTTTACCTAAAAGAGGAATGGAAACACATTTCAAATGAGTTGCAAAGATCTTTTTTGGAACATAAGGTCTGTGAAAAATCAACATGCTTTTCACAGGCTGCAAATGTTACATAAACATCAAAAGTTTTTCTTTACAGAATTGATGGTGCCTTTACAAGACTCTTATCAAATTCAGAAGTATAAAAGGAGATTGGGGATACAATATGCAAATTATAATTTGAATGAGAAGATATGAGTTTTTATTAATGATGACATCCAAGTCACTATTGTGTCTGATATAGTGTAGCGGCTCACCACTTAGTTGAAATTTCCAGATGAAAGAACTGTTGTTACTACAACAATCTATGCTAAATGTGAAACAGATGAAAGATTATAATTATGGAATGATATCTACTGGTTGAATCAAAATCAGAACCACCTCGGGGTGATAGAAGGGGATTTTCATATGATATTAAGTAAGGAGGAAATGATTGGAGGCCTACTAGTGTATCCTCCAGGATATAAGGATTTTGCATTTTGTGTAAATTCGTATGCACATTTTGATGTTAACTACAAGGGAAGTTCATTTACTTGGTTGAATGGGAGAGCTGCTGATGATTGTATTTTCAAAAGATTGAATAGGGTTTTGATGAATCAATATTAGCTTAGATTATATGTCAAGGTAGAGGTAGAGCATTTAGCCAGAACAAGTTCAGATCATGCCCCGTTACTACTGCACTATAGGGGTCAGACTACTCATATTTCCAAACCTTTCAAATTTTTATAATTCTTGTTGGAAGTTGCTGATTTTTAGGATGTGCTTAGAGAAAGTTGGAGATGTACAAGCTCAGATGATAACTTTCTTAATTTGAAGCATAGAATGAAGAATATAAAGCTGACTTTATCAAGATTGAGCAAAGAGAGATTCAGGAATATTTTTAAGCAGTTAGTAATCAGATAGGAGATTGTAAGGATCAAAGAAGATTTATTTGAGGAATTCCCCTTTGCAGAGAATATGATGGTGCTTCAACAAGCCCAAGTTGAGCTAAAAGATATCTTCATTGTGAGGAAGAATACTGGAGACAAAAAAGGTATATAGTGGTCTATTGTAGAAGATAAGAATACTAAGTTTTTTAATAACTTAGCGAATGGTAGAAGGAAAAGGTTGTATATCAATAAAATTGGCAAAAGATATAGAGGATGACTGAAGAACAAGATATAGTAGCTACTGAATCTATTAAATTTTTCCAAGACTAATCTCTTCAAAAATAACAACGTGGAGCTAACCTTGATCAATAATATTCATACTATTGTCATAGAAGAGGAAAATCGGATGCTTAACATAATGCCAACAATGGAAGAGGTTAAAAAGGTTATTTTTGAGCTGAATATTGATAGTGCCAGTGGACCAGATGATCTCACAGGTCAATTTTATTAATCATACTGGACTATAGTTGGAACATATATAATAGAAGTGGTGAAAAGTTTCCTTGCACATAATACTTTGCCAAAATCAATTATACACACTAATTTGGTTTTATTGCCCAAAAAAGAGAATGTGCTAACTTTCTCTGATCTGAGACCAATTAGTAATTTTTTGAACAGAATAATATCCAAAGTCATTCATGATAGAATTGAGATGATACTTCCTAGGCTCATTTCACAAAACCAATCAAGTTTTATGAAAGAAAGAAGTATTATAGAAAATGTGCTTCTAGCGCAAAAAATTATTGAGAATATCAGGAAGAGGGGGAAACCTGCCAATGTGGTGATAAAGTTTGACATGGTTAAGACTTATGATAGGGTGAAATATAGTTTTTTAAAAAGTTTTAAAAGCTATGTGCTTTGATAATTTGAAGGTGGATAAGATATGGAGATTGATAGATAATAATTGACATTCAATACTTATCAATGGAAAAACTAATGATTTCTTTTATTCATCTAGAAGAGTCAAGCAAGGGGACCCTTTATCTCCTGCTCTCTTCATCCTTGGTGATGAGGTACTTTCTAAAGTCCTAAATGAATTATTTTTAAACAAGAATTGTAAGGGCTTTGGGATGCCTAAGTGGACTGATAATATCATTCACCTGGCCTATGTTGATGATGCTATCATTTTTTTGTACTGCCGAGAAAAAGACTTTGCAACTGGTGATGAGCATTTTGAGTGATTATGAAAGGCATTTTGATCAGAAAATTTATAAAGAAAAAAGTTTATTTTTTTTATTTCGCAAAATTTCAGTAACTATTATACAAGAGGTTGAAGATGTGACTGGTTTTAGTAGAGGAAATTTCCACTTGCTTATCTTGGATGTGTAATTGGACATGTGAAGAAGAAGAAGATTCACTTTACAAAACTGATTAAAAAAGTGCAAAAATAACCTGTAGGTTTGGAAGGGTATGCTGTTGTCTTTTGGTAGAAAATAGATTTTATTTAATAATGTTTTGCAAAGTTGATGTCGCCAAAATTATACTTCTTAAAAAGTATAAAGTGGTTGTTGAATCAAATATAGAACCCAACAAGGTTGGGATCGATCCCATGAGGAATAGACCAAAAGTCTGTCAAAAGTTTGCTCATGTAATTGAGAATTATGTAAATAATAGGGGGGCTTTTGTAAAAGTAAGTTGTAATAGTAATAGTTGTTGGTTAATTGGATTATGATCAATATGAGATGATCACTAGGATTGTGTTTCTCATGACTTCATAACTCCTTAGGATGTTCATGCTTCATAGACTATCATGATGGCTTGCATGCAAAATCTAAAAAAATACGTATCACCCAATCGTCTCTCGACCTTAATTTAGATGAATTTTCATAATATTCTCTCAAAATCAGGCTTCGCATTACTAATCTTTTTATGATCTCAGATTAACTATCCTAGTTAAGGCTCAAGCTAATTAGATGAAGGTTGGTAGCTTTAATGTACTATTGTTATTTCATTTTCCTAATCTAAATCTCTCTCTCTCTTGAGCAAGTTTAGAATGTAAGTGAGTTTATAAAGTTTTCAACCATCAAAAAAGCAATCAAACTGAAGGAAATACCAACACATGTGTTGCAGTCTATTGGACAAGTAATATAATGACTTAAAAAAATCAGATGTCTAACCCACAGGGTCTGCTTGTTTAGCAATTCACTTAATTTTAGTTCCGACAATATTATATTCAAGTGTTATGAGTATCAAAATATTTGTGACAATTTAGTAAATAAATACTACTAAGCAAATAATAAAGTGTGACAATGGCAATGTAAGCAAAGATGTAAACAATGCGAAAGGAAATTCCAGGGCTAAGGCACTCTCTGAAATCATGTAATTCGCTATCCTTATTGTTGGTCATGTTGGTTATTGGGTTGTTGATTCACAGGGTTAATAGTACGATCATGGTCTTTCAAGCCTCTAATATTCTACCTAAAAGGACATCACAACTACATCGTTGAGCGGGGACGCGATAATCCACTTTAGATTCTTTAAGTTATCTTCATGCAATTGAACCAAACATGGCAATCTAGGCATATTTTTATCCTAGACGGTAATTCAAATCCTTTGTTCTGTAAAAGAATAAGAACTTGTTCCTTAAACCCTTCGATCTATCCAAATGTTCCTCCTTTCGGGATCACAAGAGAATTAAACATATATTTCAATGGTGGCCAATCATTAAAATAATAAGAGCAAGAGAATAAGAACAATCCATTCGATAAACAAACGTTTAACCAACTCTAAGAATATCAAACTACAATCATTCATTTGAACTTAACCGCAGAATAGGGGAATTTAGCCATTCATATTCAAAATCAACATCCACGAAATATAAATAGTCATACCACATTCAAAGTATAAAGTTGAATAATAAAAGAACCCTAACAAAACCCTCGTATGTTTTTCCTTGCTGTTCTAAATGCCAAAGATAGTCCTCAAATATCATAACTGTTCCTTTTGGACTCCATATTTTTAAAATATCAATGTGCCATGCCCTTATCACAAAGGATAAATGGCGTGGCTATCCAGTATCGTGGAAGCATATCGAAATTCACCATTTTGCTTTGATGCAACCTCCGTGCCACACCCTTATCGCAGAGGATAAGTGGCGTGGAATGAAAATATCGTGCATCCTCACTAGAAATTGCCATCAGCTTTCATCCCCCCAATAGTGCCACGACCTTATCATGAAAGCTAGGGTCCGTGGCACGCTGGTATGTTAATTTTTTCATTTCCAGACATGATGTATAGTTGTCTTCTTTTGTCCTTAGTACCGTGCTTTACAAGCTTTATTCTACTCTTCTCATATTTAGCGTGTTGTTCTTAGTTCTTTCCATGATCCATAGGCGTCAAGTTTATGCTCAATCACGTTTATTTTCATCATATTCAAGTCCTGCAACACTAATCATATCCATTAGCTTAAGGATGCAATTTTAACTCAAACACAAGACATTTTTCAATATTTAACTCATAGAATAAGTACATATATAGGTCATAATTAGAACTTAGACGTATAAATACGCCCAAGATCACCACCCCATACTTAGAGTCTTGTTCGCCCTTGAACAGGTCCATGCAAATATTCTCAACATACCTAGGCTTCACATCACTATCTTAATGAGAAACTTTTATTAGGAACACATTGGATACACATGAATATCACTTTTTTATCCCAAGCATGCCATATTACATATGAAAACATAGGATTACTATATTCAGACTTCCTAACCTAAAAATTGGACTCTAACACATTAGCAAACTTATGCATATTATTCAACCAAGAAATTATACAGGTCACCTAGCCATACTTCATATGCATCCTCACAACAAGGTATTTACCTCTATTCACTCATCATCAAGAAATATATCATAAGAATGGGTACACAAAACAAGAACAAATTTCACTCACTCTCCAAAAGAATTCACACATGATAGATGATGAACCGTAAGCTTTCCCTTATTGTAGTACTCCACTAATATCAAAATGTTAGGATTTAGAATCAAATAGGTCTTTAAAGGTTGTAATGTAGGCTAAATGACTAGTAGAAACTATTTGGCTAAAAGTAGTGACTAAATTCCCTAAGCGCTTTAATATATCACATGAACATTAAACACACTATATTAACAACCAATTTTTCACCTTGTATATATTCCCTCACACATCTCATTAAGCTAATTCATATACACCTTATAAGGGAGTATTCTATTCAGTACATTATTCAATTTTGGAATAATCTTTATACTTCTCATTTCATAACTCTGTACCTCGATACTTATTAATTTTTCAACACCAATAGCTATTTATTGGGGACTCACTTTCACCTTTTCCCTACTTGAATTTCAAACTCCTTAACTCAATTACTTTTTAACTAAAGTGCTTAGGAGCTTTGGATCAAATTGAGGTCAATCAAAGAATGGGACTAGGATACATATGAGGCTATCAAAGAATAAACTAACTCAATTGAGTTAACTAGGATTATACACAAGGGTAGGTTAGAAAGCGGGTATAAACATGTCTTTCAAAGAAATGCCTATATCATCTCCTAAATCCACACTCTTTATTTCACTTTACAAACACACCGGGCAAGTTCTAGATATCACTATGTATATGGATTAAGTAGAGAATCTCATCTACACCTGTTGCATGCTAGATTCAAGTAGGCTCCATATAGACTCTTGACCTAGTAATTGTGCATATTCAAAATTAAACCAACACTACCAAAGAGTCACATAATTGAGCTTATGTGTCTCAAAAATAGCAACCCTTTTTAGTTTGACATGCTTCTTCCTAGAAATATATTTCTTAGGTCACGTAGTCATATGGCCCAACAAAAAGTACCTCGTATTTGATCAGTGATCGGGTTCTCTCACCTATTCACTTCCTAAGACTAATTTCCCTTAGGATAGTCGTCAACTATCCATTATCGAGAAAGGCACCTAACTATGACGAGTTATTGGAATGCATTCAAAAAACAAAAAAAAAATTACTCCTAAAACCAGTGTGAAAATAACTAAGCAACTAATATTTTAAAACTAGGACTAGTAAAATAAAGAAAATGCTACTAATTAAGAATTCAGAAGATAGAATAATTACTAACTATTATAGACCGAATGTATTAGAATGAATGTCTTACCCAAATCAATAATAGTAATAATATCCAACAAAATAACATCCATAATGACAAAACTACCAGAATAGATAAAAGAGAAATAAGAGGAATGAGAACCACCACCCCACACTTAAAATATAACAATGTCCTAGTAATTGCAAAATAAAACAAAGTTCTGAGGTGGTATAAACACTCCTTGGTCATGCCTCGTCTATGTCATCACCAACATCTATACCATAGGCCTCTTCATCTAAGTTTGGGTCCACATCATCATCAAATTTGGACTCAATGTCTGAATGTCACAACTTCCTCTCTCATCAGTAGGAACATTATCATCCATTGGCTCCACAACGTTTGGGACTATCCTCAAGAGAGTCCTAACATGGTGACCAAGTGGGTAGTCAAGCTTCACAACACGTCCCTCCTTTCTAGTGGCTTTTCTTCCACCCACTCTTAACTGCAGCATCTGCATCCCGTATATGTGGGCAGTAATCTTATCATCCTGAGCATGTGGGTAGTGTCGGCATGACCCATGAGTAATGTCACGACCCTACGTCCAGGTCACCTCCACCATACGCATGTCTACTATCGATATGTAATTCAGGGACTCTTTCTTAACCTTATAACTCCTCAAAAAATGACTCATCGATCCACCAAAACTATATCTGTGTCCCTGATGAAAGCGATCTTTCTTCATCGCCGAGATACTCACTGCGCCCACATTTATTGCAAAGCCCTCATACATCAATGCATTAATCAAGAAAATTCTGTCTCGAGTGACTTCTGTCATGTGCTTCCCAGGAATAAGGCAGTGATAGATAATCTTCAACCATATTCGCACCTCTCTCTTCATTCGTGTATAAGGGAATGTCATATAATGGTTGCTCTCTCGGTGATAAATCCTCCTAGCTGTCGATCTGTTTCCACATAAAAGATGTCTGATATTGGCATACAATGGGGTGATATTCATCTACCCCAGCTGAAGTGAGTTAGCCTCTGGAGTTCCTAAAATGGCATTTAGATCTTGTGCAGTAAAAGTTACTACTTGCCTGTAAATTTTTACTTCCGAATCAGGATCTCTTAAGTTCCAATTTGCATAGAACTCCCTAATTATATGAAGGTTACACTCAGTAGGCTAATTGAAAATGAATTCATATGCAGCTCCTCAATTCTCCTAACCATGATTGGGAACTCCCTCTACAAGCTCTCCCGATTAATGAACTCATCCGGGGCATACTTAGACTCAGGGTGCTTGCAATACCACTTCTTCCCAGCTTCTTCAACCCACCTAGTTCTATATCTACGTGTCTATCCATATGGAACAATAGGGGATCTAGGTACCTACCTGTTGGATGTTTTCTTTTCTTTGATGGCTCAGAAGGCCTAACAATTCTAAATAGATTTTGAGGGCGCACGTTAAGAATAAAAAGGATCATATTAAGCACCATTAGCTAACGTAAGATGACATCAGAAAATGGCCCAAAAATAATAGATGAAGACCAAGTTATCGACCACTACTGCATCTCAACGACCACCAAAAACAGAGCAACAATAGTCAAACCTAAGTTCTAGAATAATTATACCAAAAATAGGGGTTCCTCAACCACTACCTACAGTCCAACTATTTGAATGGATAATAGGGGCTAGTAGTGGCTCGAAGGCCTACGAAGCTCTGACGAAAGCTCCCAAACAAAACCCCAAATAAAGCTAAAGATGAAGAGGTCTTAATGCAGGTGATGAGAAAGCTCACTTTATCGGCAAGCTCCAAAACAGATGAGATACAACAAAGCAAGCCTCTGATTACGGGTATGGAACTTCAATACTTCCAACCTGGGATGAAAAATGGGATTAAAATGGTTAAATTAAATCTAAATAAAGTGGAGAGACAACAAAGGAAATGGGATTGTGCCTTAATAGGATATGTTGTTGGGAAGAACCCTTCATTCAAATAGATGCTATACTATGTGTACATATTCTGGAAATTTGTGGAAATACCTAGAGTTTTTTTGCATAATGATGGCTACTTTATTTTTTGGTTTGAGACTGAACCTTATAGAGCTAAAGTACTCAATAATGGCCCTTATACGTATGATTATAGAGCCCTTGTGTTGAAACCATGGGTACCAAACTTCCAGAGCAGCAAAGAATCTTTGAAACAAGTGTCATTGTAGGTTATCTTCCCCAATCTACCTAGTTTATACTGGGCTATTAAAAACTTGAGTAGAATATCCAACTACTTAGGTAAACCAGTGTGCACTGATAGCCTAACTACTGGAGAGGGGAGGATATCCTTTGCTAGAATATTGATAGAAATAGATGTGACACAACCATTACCTGAACATATGTTGATTGAAGAACCAGATGGAAACACCAGAAGGAAGAACTTAGACTATGACTGGTGGCCAAAATACTGCCAAGACTGCATGGTTCTAGGACATGAGACACACAAGTTCCCACTGAAGAATCAGACTAAAAAACATCATGGACCTTACAAAGCACCAACACCGACACATGAGAAGATTATGGGCCTTGCATAATGGATGCAAAAGGCTGCTCCTATAACTACACCAGTCCAAAAGGAAAACATTTTACCTGCTGATACTGGAAATCCATAAGAGCATGGTTCCAGGAGGAATAAGGGGAAAATAAAAATAGGAGAGGTGCAAGCTTCAAACTCAAATGCAGAAAAAAGTCAAGCTTGTGAATTAGAAGAAAAAGACATACAAGATGCATATGCTCTTAGCTTATTGGGGTTTTTCAAGGGTACTGAGCAGCCCTCATAAGCTCCAACATGATCTTCTTCTCTTACAACATAAGAGGGCTGAATCAGCCCTTTAAACAGAAGAAGCTAAAACTCTTTCTGGCTTAAAATAAAATAGATTTACTGGGGTGTTTGGATACAAAAATAAAGTACAGATAAAGAGATACTATTACAAAACTACTAAGTAAGGAATGTACTTGTACAACTAACTACAATGTGGATCAGACAAGAAGAGTGTGGATATGCTGGAAACATCAATGGGTCACCGTCACAACTCTACTAGCTAAGCCACAGTTGGTTCACTGCTATGTGGAAGATAAAATGTCCAATTTTGTTAGCTTTATGGCTTTTATCTATGGATACAACACCATTATAAACAGGAAAGATATCTGGGGACAACTGGGAAGTATTCATAATACTATAAATAACCCTTAGGTCATACTTGGTGGCTTTAATACTAGACTTTATGTGGATGACAAACTCAATGGGGCCTCTTTCAATAGGTTAATATAGAGGATTTCCAAGACTATATAGAGGAGTTAGGATAGGGCCTACTACCCTAAAGAGGTTGTGACTATACTTGGTGCAATAGAAGGAAAGCAAATGCTAGAATATACAGTAGAATAGACTGGATATTAGGAAATATAGCTTGGTTTAATAAGTATGGAGCTCTAGAGGCTGTATTTAGACAACCAGGGTGTTCAGATCATTCCCCCATTACTGTCAACACAAAAGTGCTTCTTCTGATTATTACAAGACCCTTCAGACTACACTACTTAATGTCTTACTAAACCAAGACTAGTTCCAGATTTTTGTTAAAAAATTTGGGGTCAAAATATATAGGGCTGTGTAATGTACTCAGTTTGGAAAAAGTTGTTGCGGATTAGAGCTAAGGCTAAGTCACTGAATCAGCAAATGTCATCATTGGAGCAAAAAATACAAGAGTTGAGAATAGAGCTACAACAAGTGCAAACAGGATTAAATAACAATCTCTTTAATGCAAACTCGATCCAGCATAAAAAAAATAATACTTGCTCAACTCCAGAAGTAGAAATGGATCAATGAACAAGTATTGAGATAAAAATCTAGAAAAACTTGAATAGCACATGGAGATTCTAACTTAAAATATTTTCATGCTCATCTGAAGAACAGACAAGCAAGAAATAAAATTGGCTCAGTCTGCAATGATTAAGGAATTATGGTCACAAAACCATCACAAGTACAATAGGAATTCACTCAGTTTTTCAACAACTCTTGGGATCTACAACAAGTGAACTACCTTGCATTAATATTGACACAGCAAGAGATGTTTCATGCCTAAATATTGAGCAAAAGAAACAATTATAGTAAGAAGTGATAGAGCAGGAGATTATTGATACAATACAACACCCTTAACGTACTAAGGCACCAGGTATTGATGACTTTCCCATAGCATTTTTTAAGAGTAACTGGTTAGTAGTGGGTCAGGAGGTTACTGCAATAATTCTCTAATTTTTTGAAAATGGGAACTACCAAAAGTATAAACTGTGCAACTATTACACTTGCCCCTAATTTATACAGTCATAACTTTGTAAAGGAGTATAGACCAATAGCATGCTATGCTACTTTATATAAGATCATTTAAAAAATACTCACTACAAAAATGAATCCTGTGGTAGATATTTTTGTGGGTCATTCACAATCTGTATTCATTGAGAAAAGAAGCATATTAGATAATATGGTCGTAGCACTTGAACTTATTAGGAGATATGGGAAGAAACATGTATCTCTAAGATGTTTCATGAAAATTGATATCAGAAAATCTTATGATTCAGTAGAATGGGGGTTCCTGCAAATGATTCATACTAAATTTGGCTTCCCTGCTAAGATGATTGACTGGATAATGACATGTGTAAATACTATTAGCTACTCTATCCTGGTAAATGGAAGCTTAACTAATAAGTTTTTTGCTAAGAAAGGGCTCAGACTGGGGGACCCCATGTCCCCATATCTCTTTGTGCTGGTGATGGAATACCTAAATATATCTCTAAAATAGTTGAGGCACAACCCAAAATTTAACTACCATCTAGGGTATTCCAAATTATAATTGACTCATATCTGTTTTGCTGATGATTTGTTGTTGCGTTGCAGAGTAGATCAAATATCTATCCAGCTGATACTATAAGCTTTTGAGCATTTCTCTTCTGTCTCAAGGCTAAAGGCCAATTTAGAGAAAAATTCTTTTTATTTGGTAGGGGTAACTAATGAATTTAGATAGATAATCTTGAGAGAAATGCTATTTACACTGGGGAAAATGCCCTTGAAATACTTAGGGGTGCCACTTTTATCTAGGAAGTTAACCATCCAATAGTGCATGACTCTGGTTGAGAATATAGTAGCAGAGGTTCAGTGTTAGACTGCTAAACTACTATTCTACAGTGGTAGACCATAATTAATCAAGAGTGTAATATTTAAAATGCAAACATACTAGGCATAAGTGTTCTTACTGCCTAAGAAAGTTATATCTGTGGTAACACATATATGCAGGGTATTCCTATGGACAGGAGGTGTTGAAAACTCAAAGAAGTCACTTATTGCTTGGGACACCATGTGACTTCCCCAAGATATTGGTGGCCTGAACATAATTGAATTTAAAATGGAATAAAGTTGTTATATGCAAATTATTATGGGCACTTTCAAACAAGAAGGACACTTTGTGGGTCTATTGGATTCACAACTTCTATAGAAAGGAAAGGGACTTGGTCTCAATGAGCACACCTATACAAGTATGATGTCTTGTCAAGAAATTTTTTTATGCTAGGAAAGGGTCCTAACTGTTAACCCAAGACAACACTTAGCACAATTCATAGTGGGCACAAAATTCAGTATAAAAAATCTATACTACTCAATGCTGCCTCAGCAACCTAAGGTTGTATGGAGAAATTTAGTGCAATCCCCAGGAACTATCCCAAGGAACCAATTCATAGTATGGCTGGCTCTATATGAAAGGTTAGAAACTGTTTAAAGACTTGAAAAATGGGGTATCAGTATAGATGCTGGATGTGTACTTTGTGATACAGGAACTATAGAAACCTATTCTTTGAGTATCCTTATTCTAAAGCTATATGGAGTACTCTCTTGAAGTGGATAAGCATTAAATGACATGTACACACCTGGACAACTAAAATCAAGTGGCTAACTATTGGCGTACACACTTCAAAGGAAAAACTACCGATCCTGATATTTTCTTTGCTACTATAGTCTACCAGGTCAGGATTGAAAGGAATGCAAAAAGATTTAAGACTCAACAAAGTAACACTACACAACTGATAAAAGATATCTACCTTCAAACTCACATTAAAGATCAATCACAGTATAAATGGTAGGAAATATTAGCAAAGTTGAATACCTATCTAGTCTAGTGTAGATATTTTTAAAAATTGTAATAACTAAAAGAGACATAAAAGTGCTTGTACTACAAATGTTACTAGTTGAAATAAAATGCTTTTCTTTCGACCAAAAAGACATCTTTCCCTTTTTGAGCTCTGCTTGCCATAATACCTGTCAGCCACAATACGCCACAATCATGTCAAAATGACACCTTTTTGGACTAGCAAACATCAAGTGTGGGAGGCTGTTGGGGCCACACCACACGTTATTGCTAACATAGGTACATAAAACTAGGGTACTCTTCCCCCTTTTCATAGTATAACCACAACGCAAGAACGCCCACAAAGTTAGTTAACTAGCTTTGGTATTGAGTTATGGATCACAAAACTATTATTATAAGGTTACTCCTCTACATTGAGGCTTTAAGAGCGTACCATACTTGTCACATCCTAAAGTTCATGACACAACCATCCTGACAGATACATGAATCTCAAGGGCTGTATTTTACAAATTGTCTTTCAAATTCTAACATATATGACACAGGAGTTCACGGTGTATATGTTCACAGTCATCATTCTAAAGCAACATCACATGCTACAGGGCTACCATTTGTATACAATTAACACCAAATAATGTTAAATCTTGAACTTAAAGTAGTGTATACACCATATGCTTGAGTCAGTTTTGGTCTGGTGTATAGAGAATAGTCACAACAACACACTCCGCTATATATTTACATATACAGGTGCAAACTTAGTAAACACCATGTATAATTATAATTCATAGTACATGTCACCAAGTCATATTCAAGAGAAATTTGTGCACATGTTATGTAGGAAAACAATATATTCTATGCAAAGCACCAATAAGAATAGCTTAGCACACAAATTTAAACATTGAATCCCTCCAACATTCTCCTTAACAAAGTTCAAAGTCTAAAAAAAAGTGCATAATTCAACTCACCAAGAATTTAAATCCACACATCAATCAATTTAAAACATAGGGAATATTCAAAAGTTAGTTGTGAGGGCATGCCACAATTCAATTAATTTAACCCCAGCATTTAGGGATGGCAATGGTGCGGTGCGGTGCGGGTTTTTTTAAACCCGCAAGTTTTAAAATCGCACCGCACCGCATCACCTTTAAACCCGCATAAACCCGCCCCACATTCATATTTGTGCATAACCGCACCGCACCGCCCCATATTTTTATTTTTTCTTTTTTTCTGAAAATTTATAACTCCATTGAAAATCATAATATTTTCAAATCTACAACTAGGAAATAATAACTAATTTCTAGTATATCACTTTTCAATAAAAATTATTAAAAAGTATAATGTGTACAAGTAATGATGCAAATATCATATTTTTATTAAAATGAATAGAGATGTTAAACACTTTATTTGTAGTGTTATACATGCCGTTTTAAGTATCATAAAACTTTAAGTAAAGAATACATATAATTTTAGGTATATTCACGAGAAAAATACTAATTTTTAGATTTTTTTAATTTAAACCCGCATATACCTGCAACTCGCACCGCACCATTTAAAAAAACATACTTTAACGCGCCCCATACCGCACCGCGTAACTTAAAACTCGCACCGCCTCGCATAGCTTAAAACCCGCACCACACCGCACCCGCACCGCCTCATTGCCATCCCTACCAGCATTCGAGTAAGAAAGAAATAGAGAAGTAATAAGACTTACCTGATGTGAAATAGCGGAGAAGAGAGAGACACTATGTTGATTTTATTAGGCATGACACGCTTGGGGGCTGAGAGAATTTGGAAAGAGTAGCACACTAGGGAAAAAAGAATGTGGAGAATTTTTGGGGATTTTTAACAGGGATTTTGGGTTAAAAGGGGTAAAGTCGGGTCAAATCTAACTTTTTATATATATTTTCCCAAAAATTTACTCCCTCCGTGCCATGCCCTTATTGCAGAGGATAAGTGACATGGCACGTCGAAATCATGGAGGCTTACTGGAATAGCCTCTGTGAAATTTTCCTCTTGGCATGCCACAGCCTTCTCGCGAAAAATAGGGCCTGTGGTACACTCCTATAGTGAAGGTCCACTGTTTTATCACTTTGAGGAATTTTGGTTCCCCTTTTTTCTTGCCTTTATTTTTTCATCAACGCAATAAGCATTTTCATACTTGGTAGTCTCTAAAAACACAATTTACTCACTTTGATTCCTTTCTCATGCCATGAAGTATTTCATTTCTACACTCTTATCAAAAACAACAAAACATATAATAAATGGTTGGTTGCCTCCCACCTAAAGCCTTAGTTTTGGTCGGCTTGACACATCTTTTTGTATTTTTGATTTCTTTGTTCTTTTTTTTTTCAAATAAAAAGAATAAACTACGCTATTAAGTTACATTCATGGGTTGCCTCCCATACAACACCTTTTTTAGTGTCGTGGCATGACCAAACTTAGTTTCACTCATTTGCAAATATGATAGGCGTCTTATGTCTATCTACATTATCTGCCCAACAATATTTGACCCTCTGTCCATTCACCAAAAATGTAGTGCTCTTGTCCTTTTGCCAAAGCTCAATAACACCATGAGGTATCATCTTACCTCTTCAAATAGATCAGACAACTATGACTTCAATTTAACCGTAAATAGCTTCATCCTGGACTTGAATAGCAAAACTTTTTGGCCAGGCTCATAGACTCGCGTTAGAATCTACTTATCATGCCACCTTTTGGTCCTTTACTTGTACAATTTTGCATTTTCATAAGCATGTAAGCAAAACTCATCAAGTTCACACAGATGTAACATCCTTTTCTTTCCTGAAATATTCTGATCAAGTTTAAATTTCTTAACTTCCTAATAAACCTGATGATCAAGATCCACAGGTAAGTGACATGCTTTCCCATATATCAATCGATAAGGAGAGGTACCAATAGGCATTTTATAGGTTATCCTATACGCCCATATGCATCATTCAATTTTACTGACCAATCCTTATGCTGGCCATTGACTATTCCTATAAAATCTGTTTGATTTTCTGATTAGATACCTCCACTTGGCCATTCATCTGTGGGTGATACATTGTGGCAACCTTGTGTCTGATCCCATATTTTGCCAGCAGTTTTTTAAACCAGTGATCACAAAATGAGTTCCTCCACCCCTAATGATTGCTCTTGGTGTTCCAAAATGAGAAAATATATTCATCTTGACAAATTTCATCACTACTTTAGCAACATTAGTAAGGAGGGATACAACCTCTACCCACTTGGACACATAATCTACAACCACTAAAATATACAAATTGCCATACGATGGTGGAAATGGGCCCATAGGATTTATCTCCCACACATAAAAAATCTCCACTTCCAGAAAATTATTTAGTGGCATTTCATGGCACCTCACGATAGTTACCATTCTCTGGCATTGATCATATTCTCTCACATAAGCAACAATATCTTTGAATAATGTGGGCCAAAAGAAACCTTATTGTAATAATTTGTATGCTATTCGTTCACCTCCATGATGACCTCTATACGATGATAATGACAGCTCTCTAGTACTTGTTTGGACTCAACTTCTAGAACACATGTTTTCACAACTCGATCAGCCCCTTGCTTGAACAAATAAGGCTTCCTATATATATGAGCATAAGTCATGAAATAGTTTCTTCTTTTGTTGACTAGTGGTATCTAGAGGATATATACCACTGACCAATAAGTTCACTATATCAACATACCATAGAAGTTCTGCTTCACTCAGTGCCATCAGCTGTTCATTTGGGAAATCTTCTCGAATACATAAGGTATCATCAACAACATGAACTGGACTTTACAACCTCAATAAGTGGTCAACCACTTGATTTTCAACCCTTTTTGTATCACGTACCTCCAAATTGAATTCTTGTAGCAGAAGAATCCATCTGATTAATCTCAGCTTTGAATCTTTCTTATTGAATAGATATCGGATGACAACATGATTCATTTGAGGAATCACCTTTGTGCCCACCAAATACGCTCTAAATTTGTCAAATACATAGACAACGGCCAACATCTATTTCTTTGTACTGTATAATTGATTTGGACCGCGTCCAAGGTCTTACTAGTATAATAGATAGAATGAAATACCTTTCCTTTGCACTAATCCAATACTTCTCCTATAACCATATCACTTTCATTATACATTAGCTCAAACGGTAGTCCCCGTTAGGAGCAATCAATATAGGTACCTTGTCAATCTTTTCTTTAATTCCTCAGACGCTCTTTGACAATCAACCCTAAATTCAAATTTTACCTTTCTCTCCCGCAGCTTACACTTGGGACTTGCTATCTTTGAGAAGTCTTTGATAAATCTCCTGAAAATCCCCGCTTGTCCAAGGAAACTTCTCACTCCTTTTACTAAGATAGATGGTGGCAGCTTCTCAATCACTTCCACTTTTGATTTGTCAACTTCTTGCCCTTTTTGTGATACTTTATGGACATGGACTATACCTCCTTGACCAAGAAGTAGGATTTCTCCTAGTTCAAAACCAGGTTAGTTTCCTCACACCGAGCTAAGACTTTATCTAAATTCTATAGACAAATATGAAATGAATTATTAAATTCAAAAAAATCATCCATAAATACCTCGACAAAATCCTCCACCATGTCATCAAAGATGGCCATCATACACCTTTAAAAAGTAGTACGTGCATTGCACAATCCAAATGGCATACGTCTGAAAGCATGAGTTCCATATGGACAGCTGGCTATCTGACTGTAGCCAGAATAGACATCAAGGAAGCAGTAGTATTCTTTACCAACTAGTTTGTCAAACATTTAGTCAATAAATGAGATGGAATAATGATATTTTTAGGTGGCCTCATTGATCTTCCAATTGTCCATATAGATCCTCCACCTAGTCATAGTACGAGTCAGGATCACCTTATTATTATCATTTGTCACTACTGTCATCCCTCCCTTCTCTGGACACACCGTACAAGACTGACCCATTTGCTATTTGAGATGGATAAACTATCCTAGTGCCACTTATAAGTTGTGGATCGTAAATTGCCTCTTGGAAATTAGACTTTGAAATCAGCTTCAGAACTTTAACTCATAGGTCCACTCATGGCTCGTAGGTCCCACCTACAAGTCGTGGATCAACCATGTGTCATATTTAGTAGATTTTCCTCCTTTTTTCTTAGCTCGTCCTCCAAAACCTGCTTTCCTGCATAATCAACACAAAAGTACATCAAATCCAACAAAAATACCATAGTTCCAGTATAATTTTCTTATTTTAGGCATCAAAAGTGCCTTGAAATCATAGCACATAAAAACCCTCACTTTAGAACATTTTCATAGCCTCAAGTAAATAAAACACAATAAACAACTATGATACTTCACTAAGGGAATCCTAAGGCCCCTACAACAGTCAATTTATTCAGTTTGGTCCAACTTTCAAACCCCTCATATGCACAACTTTCAAAACTACTACATGTATACATGTTGTATAATATCATGATATGAAGGGGATCAAGTGATGGCATCAAATTATCAACAAACAACCAAGAACTAATGCAGATGACATAAGCCGAACAAATAAGTAGCTATCAATGCAACACATGTACTCTCACAACAAAAATGTCCCATACTCTCACAGTATCATAATGAATATTAATACAAAGACTACATCAAAGCACTCATGCTCACAAAGAAGTTCAAACAATGTGAGTGAAATACCATAGGCCTGCCCTTATTTTTTTTGCCTTAGTTTTTCGAGCAATTGGACTGGGATCACTATAGGACTTTTGTTGGCTTATAATATAGGTTTAGGGCAGGTATTGTACATATGGGTAATAGTTACTACACCCTCCTTGACACTACACTTACATTTTTGTTCCACTATTGAACCACACTTCTTTTATTCTTCTTTTTTCTCTATTATTTAGTTTCAGATTTGGTGTGGTTTCACTTTACTCTTTCTATTTTTTTTTTTTTTTCATTTTCTACCACACCTATCCCTACCTTCTTTTCTTTTATCTACTTTTTCTTTATACCCGTCTATAACCATGCGCCCCTATGATAGCTACCCTCAACTTAGACTATTTGCCTGAGTTGAGGTACATAATGTCCAAGGAGGAATTAGGTCCAGAACAGGTTTATTTTAATTAAAATAAGAAGGTGAATGGGTTAATACAAGAAGCTAGGTCACTTTTAGACTAAAATTCAAGGACAACCTATAATCCTGTCCCAACCAACTATCCTACAGCCTAGGCAAGACTAACTAGATAAGTTCTGGATTGTACACACAAAGTAAACTTAGTAAACACCTCACACTCACATAATATAGGGTTACATTATCAAATATTATCTATCCAATTCATTCAATGGTAAGATATGGTTATTCTATCCCTAATACTAATACCATAACAAGATCTAACGATGGTCACAATCTCATATCTTTACAACACACAGTTCATAACCGAAATAGGAGAGATATCATCTCATTCGTCATAAGAACAACAACAATTTGATTGCATAAAAGTTACTTATTTTTCCTCTAACTACAGATAACAAACATACACAGAAAAGTAACAAAATACATTCCCCTAGATATGCCGGCTCTACTATGATAGCACACTCTGGGGAAAAAACACAATAACAAAAACCTTGAGTGGTGGTACACCCCTAGCCTCAACTAAAAGTTGATGCATTATCCCTAGTGCATAACTAAGGAAATAAGTACAACGTGTAAGTGGAGACATACTTGCGATGCTCTAGGTGTTGGATGCACTCTTGCCCTTAATCGGGGCATTAGATGGCACGTTAGGCGTAGTGCTAGGAGATAATGGTTGCTGACTAGAGGAGGATCCCAACTCTTGTTGTCCACGCTCACTTTGGTTAATGTGAAACTGGGTTAGGGACTCCCTGGATTCCCCCTTGATGTCCCGCTCTAAATTTTTTAAACTATTACTCTTCTAAGGGGGCTCCTATGCTCTCTTGCCCCTAGTAGTGAGAGGATTATCATCATAAGCAAATATGTTAAAAACTAATGACGGTGGTGTAGGCAGTGACTGTGGAATGAGAGGTATGATAGAAGTGTGGCTCTCAGCTAATGTACAAACCTCAGACCTCAGTATGGCCACCTCGTCTTTCAGACTTGATAAATCAGGAACCTGAGCCTTGTGGAGTCTCTCTCCCATATAGATCTCAAAACTATCAATCCTTTTATGTATTTCTCTAGTAAATTACTCCATATTGGTCATCATCCATGAATAGACCCATGCGTATGATATCGTAAGGGTAGTATGCACCCATGGCCAAATTTACATCAATAACTTAGCTAACTAGGTATTGGTGTAAGTCTGGCATTTATCTAACTCCGTCTGCCTATCCACTAACCACTATAGAAACTCGTGAGATACCATAACCATACCAGAAGTAGGTAGGAAGGGGGGCACTATAGATTTAGAAGGTGGAATTGAAGTGCCTACGACCTCCTCACTATCTGAAGCAGCTAACTCTCTATCGGATGACTATCTATCTCATAATCACCTCCCAGTATCAATCTATCCACTTACTCGACTGACTTTAAAAGGCCCCTTCAGATGAGGTACAAGGATGTGCCTTTTTTGTGCAGTTGGGTTGGTTTCATATCAGATTAACCCTACGTCATCTAATTGGGTCACCTCAATAGGATAATCCATACCTAGTAACGCTATAATTCCTACTATATCACATAATTTCTAAATCAAGCATGGGAATAGTATGCTGGTAATCTTTGTAAAATCTCTCTTGAGGATCTCATCTCAAATAAATCTAGCAAATTTTATATCATATCCAACTATGATGCTGGCCACAAGTACTACCCGATCCAAAGTAAGTGAGTAATCCACTCCCTCAGGGCACAACCTGCATCGAACTATAGTATACCAAAACTTTCTTATAAAATATAGGAAAGACTTCTTGATATCTGCCTTTCCCTTAACCCAAGGGGAATCAACACCGTGCTCTACAATCTGGTGAGCAACCTAACTCAATAAATCTCTCATTTGCTTTGGATTCTTTTTCTTCATCCGACTCCTCAAAGTCTCCATCCACTGATCAAACTCAACAATGGTTGCTTCATCTTATAACTTGGTCCAAATAAGAATATTGATCGCCTGCTCGGATAAGTAAACCCGAGTACCCCTCACTAAAGTATGTCCCAGTAGAGGCTGGTCCCAAGATCTTACCCCACTGGTCTAATCAGATCTATAGATGTAGCATATGAAGCATAAACTCGCAGACTAGCTCTGGGCTATAAGATCCAGAAAGCTTACCTATCCATCCGAGTCTGTATCTATCAAATATTGCCTTAATGTTAGGGATCCCTTCCAAGTCTACTGTCCTAACGTGGGTTTCCTCAGCTATGGTCCATCTGGGTCTGTCCAACATAGTCAACTTAATAACCCAATCATAGATGTCCTACATATCCTGCACACACCACCTTTTAATTTTGGAACTGTTGGCATAATGGAAGTGTTGTGTCCCTGAACCTCTGCAACTAAAGCTTAGGAAATTGTATCCTCACCATCATCTAAAGACTTTGATCCCTCCTTAGGCTAGGGAGCATCTGTCTCTTTCTCAATGCTACCTAACTCTACTGACTCTACCTCTTCTCAAAATAGGGAGAAATTATCTCCTTCTTACTGCCACCAAAATCAAATACATACTCTACCTTATTAGATTGGAGAGAGGAATAAGAGTGACAAGGTAATATTCGTGCATTCTTTATAGGGGGATTGTCCTGTGCAATTGAAGCTGGTGGGGCCTGTGGACTAAAAAGTAGTGCAACCTGAGATGCCGATTGAGATACAAGTTGTATGAAAGATTTATTTGTGGCATCTATCTGAGTTTGATACCATGTCTGGTGAGGTACCAATGGGACATTGTTAACTAAATACTCCTCTACGTACCCACTCTTCTCAAGGGACTCATCTCTGAGTCTAGACTGTGGGTCCTAAGCTCGAGCTCTTTTTTGAGAGTCACCCTTCTTTGGTGTTCCCTTAGATGGCATGGTACCTAAACCCATGATGTGACCCATGAGTCATGGGTTTGATTCACGACTCGTAGGTTGGGGTCATGAGTAAAATTCAAAGAGTAAGTTCGTTCTTTTGATTTTCACGACCCATGGGTTGAGATTGTGAGTTAGGTTCAGAGACCAGGAAATAATCTCTGATTCTCATGATTCTAGTCCATAATTCGTAGACCTAAGTCACTACCCATAGACACTACTCATGAGTAAACTTACCTAGTCTTGTATATTTCTTTCCAATTTTTTCTTAAGCTAGTGATTCCTGCATGCTTCCTTCCCTAAAAAACATAATAAAGTTAACACTAAAACCTTGGGTTGCCTCCCAAACAACACTTGATTTAACATTGTGGCGCGACTCAGCTCCCTTGACTACTCAGACTTTGCCAAGGTTTATACTCTTACACACTTTAATCACCCCCTAATTTCCCATATAATGCTTAACACATTGTCCGTTTACTTTGAATGAAACATCACCATCTCACTGTATCTGAATTGCACAATACGAAAATACCCTCACCACGATGAATGATCCAAACCATCTTTACTTTAACTTGTCAGAAAACAAGCAAAGTCTCAAATTATACAACAAAATGAACTTAAGCGTATTTATACCCCAAGTGTTATTATCTATGCATATTTAGCTTAGTTTTGAGGACTTATTATGTACTTAATGAGTTATTAATGGTTTAATTATGTATTTAATGGTTGAAAAACATTTTTGGAGTGTTTATGGTGCATTTGAAACAAGTTAAGAATCAAAAAGATCAAATAGAGTTTAGACGAGAAAACTAGTTATGCTAGTATAAGCTATGCTTGGTTCCAGTGTACTTTGATGAACTCTACTGTGTTGTATGAACTAATACTTTTTAGTTTATATTGTAGGATACCATTTTAGGTTTTGGAATATAATTGGAGCTTACAAAAAAGTCCTAAGAAGTAGGGAAACAAGGATCAAACGCATGACTAGATAGGAGCCAAATGGAGAGCCTTTGAATAGACCCATTGGCCCTTCTCCCAAGGCATATATTGAGGAGGCACCAAATTTAGAACTTATCTCTATTATATCATCTTAATTACATTTTCCTTGGTGATGATGACACTTTATCGGTAATTCTTTCTACAGGTTTGTCTGATATATAGGTAAATAGGCATTGGCAGTGCTTAAAGAAGAAAGAAGACGATCGGATGGCAAATGTTAGACTTTTTGGTTATGATTTGCACTTGTTTAATATATTTATTAATGCTAGAATTTGACCCTAACACAATTCCCTATGGTTCGACATCCCACTCGAAGGGGCCACTATATTACTTGAACGACCACATACACTTGCGTGTGCATTAGGACACAATAAGCTTTTGGCACCATTGTTGGGGACTTGAAAATTGGCAACTTTTTGATTTTTTATTTTATAAGTACTGACAACTTGGTCGTAGGTACTGACTTGCAGGTACAAGTCTAAATTGCTACATTAGTTTAGGAGAGAAGCAGTACTTCTCTATCATAACAGGTTAAAGACATTTCTGCGGTCACGACTGAATAACAACCAGCCCATAGGATAGTACACAAAGTCGTAATTCTGCATGCAACTAATTTTATCTCTGTCATCCGCATATCAATACCTAAAGGTCGATTTAAGCTTAAACAAAATATGGTGCAATTTTTGCACAATAGTGGGTAGTTCACAAGCATTTCACATGAAGATCCACAGGTCTATATATCGAATTTCTTCAAGATCAGTGAATTATTCATTCCCACTATAGTCTCCACATAATATTTGAGGTTTACTCTCTTCCTCTTCTCATTATTAGAAAAGTAAATAAATTGTTAACAAGAGAACCTTAAAACTCCATCCCAACTTAGGATGATTTGGGGAAGAAGTTCCTCATATGATTCTTTTTGTATGGCAAAACTGCAAGGCTGAGGAGTGAGATCCTTACTTAAAATTAAAGACAGATAAGAATCTCTATAATCCATGAGAGAGATTCAAGTATCTTCTCAGAGATTGTTCGTACTAACAGACCAATGAGGTATTAGCTCATACTTTTGTTAAAGCACTTGACCATAACACAAATATTTTAGTAGATTCAGCTACAGGTGGTCAAGCTTTGGATAAAACTTATGACGACCTATAAAATCTTCTTAATAGAATTACACAAGGTAATCTCTAATGGAATGGTGATATTTATTGAAGTGTAGTGAAGAAGCATACATGTATGATATAGGTTGACAATGTCATGGCATTGGATGCTCAGTTGTCCTTCTTTCAGAACCAAATAATCACTCAGTTCATCAATTTAAGTGTAAATCAACCTTAGGCTTAAGTAAATACAGTTCAGTAGGCTTAGTCTTGGTATGAGATTTGTGAAACAGTGGTCACTCTGTGGACTTATATGGAGCAAATTCAAAGTTAGGTATGTTCGTGGGCAATGAACATAAGGGTAACCAGTACTATGGTAATACCTAAAATTAAAATAGGCAGAGTCAGCCCAATTACTCTCGGGGCAATAACCAGGCCCAGACTCATCCGTTTTAGCAGTAGCAAAACATTTAGAATAATACTTAGTCTAGTAATATTAAAGAGACTTTGAAATAGATCATGGCCAACCAAGAAAAAATGGCTACAGATATAAAAAATCAGGAACTTGCTCTGAAGAATTTGGAGGCACAGCTAGGATAGTTAGCTCAGACGTAAAAATAAAACCTCAAATGGGTTTGCCTGGTGATACACAAAATCCAAAAAAAGTGATGACAATCATCTTGAGGAGTGGTAGAGATTTGATTGATAGACCTCCAAAGAAAAATTAGGAGGTACAGGAAAAGTTCATCCCATAGCAGGTAGTAGAGAAACAAGTATAAACCAAAGAAGGTGGAAATTTAGGAAAGCCTGATTACCCAAAGGCAAAGGAAGCTGATACTCTCCCCAAGATCACATAATCCTGTAGAACTGACAGATTGCCCAATAGTGATCAAAATCATGTAACAACCTGGATCTTTAAGTTTTATGGGCAACCTATTCTGAAATCTTGATGTGCACTCCTTAGTAAGTGCAACTATGGCATACTCAGTCAGCAGATTCTTATTTGTTACAATATCATTGATGTGCTTAGCATATTTTAGAACACCCTATAACAAATCAACAAATATAAGGTTAATGTTAGCCCATTTTAGCAAATTAATAAATTTCTAATAGCAAGACTCCTCCTCCATCTTCCTTAACCCTATGGAAATGGGGGAGGTGGCTTTATACGTTCCACCTTGGTTTCAACACTTTTCGCTTTGTCATTTATAGTTTTCTTTTTATCCTTTTATTTATCTCCATAAATAGATTTGTGAGTCACCTGCTTAGGTTCTAACTCTTTCAATTGCAACCCACTCCAAGTAGAAACTACATCCACTTGTTTTAGATTTGGATCAGTATCACTAGGTAAACCTCCCCGAGGTCTAGTATTTTATGCCCCTACAAGATCACCTATCTAAACCTCTAAGGTTTTTGTAGCCATCTGCCGGTTCTTCATATCTTCTACCAACTGTTGTTGAGTAGCCATAATTTGTTTCAACATCTCTTCTATATTACTTGATTGAGTAGTGGCTTGATTTCCTAGAGAATGTTGTTGTTGATTTGAATTCCTAGTCCACGATCATGATTTATATTTTTTCCCTAATTTCCCCCCTCTCTATGAGAAGTTGGGATGATTCCGCCAGTTAGCATTATTGATATTTCTATAGTACTGATTCCCCTGGATAAGTGCATTACCTACATAATTAACAAACTTTGAATTAACTACATAAGCATCTGCTGCATGGTCACTATTATCACATACCTCACACTAAGTCTGAGACTTATGTATTGTAGTTGCTGTTTTTGGTTTGATTCCCAGATTCATATTGCTGAACTACATAGTTATATGGTTCTGTAACAAAATAATTTATGCTTCTATAGCCATCAATTGGTCGACCTCAAGCATCCCTGCAACTTTCTTTGGAGTGCTCCTTGTTGTATCTGTATTCCACTTAAGATTCCCTTATGAAATTGGATTCAGCAATGTACATAATTCATCATAAGTCTTTTCTAGTGCCTATCCACTTGTAGTTGAATCCAGGAGAATTTTTATATTTGGCTCGAGACCCTCAATAAAAGTGTGCACGAACGCATCATTGGTCTGATAATGTGAGGACAATATTGGAGCATAAACTTAAATCTTTCCCAAGCTTAGTACAGATTCTCTCTATCTCTTTGCCTAGAACTCAAAATTTTACTTCTCAATCATGCGGTCTTTCCAGAAAGAAAGAACTGAATAAGAAATTTATGAGCCAAGTCATACTAAGACATGACAGAGTTTGGTAGTTTCGCCTTCAACCACCTCTTCGCTTCCCCTAATAGAGTAAAGGGGAAAAGAGTCAGTCTGACATAATCAGTAGATACCCCAGTGAGAATATAAGTTTTACTGATCTCAAGGAAGTTCTGTATATGCTGTTGTGAGCCTTCATGAGTTAAACTTGTGAACTGACCATTCGTGTGCAAGAGTTGCACCATGATTTGTTTTAGTTTAAACTGACCACCCATATCTGGTTTACGGATGCTATTAGTAGCATTGTTCGTGAGTGGGATTGCCACTTCATGAATTGGCCTAGCCGGTGGTGCATTAGCAAGAGCAATACCTGTCGGATCTTCCATAGTTAATTTTGAAATTGGATGCTGTATTGTAGCTTCCTTCTTTTACTAATGAAATACATACTCAGGTTCCAAATACGGCTCAACCAATTCTTTTCCCTTGGCAGTCTAATACGTCAAGTTACCTGCAAAAGTCAACCACTAAGATCAAGTTGTTAACACTCGAATCTTATTATCAAAAGAAAAAATTTAAAGAATAACTAATTATTTGAGTCCCCGACAATGGCGCCAAAAACTTGTTGCGATCTACTACACACGCAATTGTACATGATTGGACAAAGCGATATAGTGACTCAAAATAATTGGGTGTCGAACCTACAGGGACTGCTTATTTAGCAATCACTTAATTTTAGTTTTGAAAATATTATATTCAAGTGTTATGAGTATCAAAATGTTTGTGACATTTTAGTAACTAAATAACTAATAGGCAAATAATAAAGTGTGACAATGGCAATGTAAGCAAAGATATAAACAATACGAGAGGAAATTTCAAGGCTAAGGCACTCTCTGCAATCACGTAATTTTCTGTCCTTATTGTTAGTCGCGTTGATTATTGGGTTGTTTTCGAAGGGTTAATATTTTAATCATGGTCTTTCAAGCCTCTAGTCTTCTATCTGAAAGGACATCACAACTACATCATTGAGCGAGAATGCGATAATCCATTTTAGATGCTTTAGGTTATTTTTCGGCAATTGAATCAAACAAGGTGATCTAGGTATATTTCTATCCAAGACTCTAATTCAAATCCTTTGTTCTCTAAAAGAATAACTTGTTCCTTAAACCCTTTGATCTATACTAATGTTCCTCCTTTAAGGATCACAAGCGAATTAAACATGTATTTCAATAGGGGCCAATCATTAAAATAGTAAGAGCAAGAGAATAATAACAACCCATCCAATAAATCAATATTTAACAAACTCTAAGAATATCAAACTACAATCATGCATTCGACTTTAACCTCATAACAAGGGGATTTAGCCACTCATGTTTAAAATAAACACCCACGAAATATAAATAGTCATACCAAATTCAAAGTAGGAAGTTGAATAATAAAAGAACTCTGACAAAATCCTTGTAAGTGTTTTTCTTTGCTATTTCGTATGCCAAAGATAGTCCTCAAATATCACAAATGTTCCTTTTATAGCTAGAATGGACTGCACGTTTTTAAAACATTAACGTGACACGCCCTTATCGCGGAGGATAAGTGGTGTGGCATGCCAGTATCACGAAAGCATACTGGAATTCACCAATCTGCTTTGATGCAACCTCCGTGCCACACCCTTATTGCTGAGGATAAGTGGCCTAGTATGCTAATATCGAGTATGCTTACTAGAAATTTCCATTATCTTTCATCCTCCAACATGCCACGGCCTTATCGCGAAAGCTAGGGTCCATGGCATACTGGTATGCTAATTTCTTTATTTCCAGACGTGGTGTGTACTTATCCTCTTTTGTCCTTAGTCCTGTGCTTTACAAGTTTTGTTCTACTCTTCTCATGCTCAACATGTTTCTCCTAGTGCTTTCCATGATCCATAGGCATCAAGTTTACGCTCAATCACGTTCATTTTCATCACATTCAAGTCCTGCAACACTAATCATATCCATTAGCTTAAGGATGCAACTTTAACTTAAATGTAAGACGTTTTGAAATATTTAACTCATAGAACAAGTACATATATGAGTCATAATTGGCACTTGAATGTATAAATACACCCAAGATCAATATTCAAGAACACCAGTCTAGAATAACTTTGCACTTAACCCTGCTTCGTTAATTCATCATGGTTCCCACAATCCTCGTTATGGGATTTAGCTACTCATGACCGTATGCACATAAGAAGATTCCATAGATGAAAACATAGTTTGATGATTATGACTATGTTGAGATTATTTAAAAATAAATAAAAATATCAATAAATAAATGAATAAATAAACAAGTGTAGCAGCATGTGAATGAGTTCTTTAAACCATAATAATAATAATAATAATAATAATGATAATAATGATAATAATGATAATAATGATAATGATGATAATGATGATAATGATAATGATAATGATAATGATAATAATAATAATAATAATAATAATAATAATAGTGATAATAATAATAATACTAATAATAATAGTAGTAATAATAGTAATAATAATAATAGTAATAATAATAATAGTAATAATAATAATAATAGCAATAGTAATAATAATAATAATAATAATAATAATAATAATAATAGTAATAATAATAATAGTGATAATAATAGTGATAGTGATAATAATAGTAATAGTAATAATAGTAATAGTAATAGTAATAGTAATAATAATAGTAATAATAGTAATAATAATAGTAATAGTAGTAATAATAATAGTAATAATAATAGTAATTGTAATAATAGTAATAATAATAGTAATAGTAATAGTAATAATAATAATAATAATGATAATGATTGTGGTGCAAATAATGATAAGAATAATAATAATAATATTAGTAATAGTAATGGACAATGAAAATGATGAAAATAATTATAGTAGTATCGAAAATAATATACCTTGTGCGTAGTAGCAAATGAACATATATACCTCGCATTTATATCCCTTTAAAATCTAAAAACTCGAATAAGCGTTTGTAAAAATGAAATATAACGTAACATGTAAAAATTATTTATTGAGAACAAGTCAGAATTGGTGGGTGGACTCTCTTAAGAAATCAGAAATTTAGTGACTTATTTCTTGGCTAAGTTAAAACCATTTTTTTTTTGTTATCCCTATATAGAAAAACATGGAAGTTGCTATGCTATCATATTTAAGATATCGGTAAGGAGTTTTCAAAAGAATTAGCTAATTATGATAAAAAAATATATTTTCCTTAGTGATAGCCACGTGTTATTTGCGAAAGTCGGAATGTTAAAACTATTTCTAAAGGATCGACAAATAACAAGACAACATAAATTAAATAATCAAGTAAAATTATCTTAAACTAATTCAATAGCAAGAGTTAGTTATCAAAAAACTCAACGTGTTAAAATAAAAAATAAACCACAAAAAGGTAAAGAATACATGATTCCATTTAAGAGTTTGGGCTCCTAATTTGCGACTCCAACGCTCTGCAAAAATTATGAAACTCCAACTCACGAGTTTACACGTAAAAAAGGAAAAAAATAAGGATTAGTGACTAATTGAATAAAATATGCACGTAAGAAAACGAAAACCAAGAACTTGATCAAACACGAATTATCATTACATCAAATGGGAATTCGGCCTAAAGACTTCGCACACGCAGGCATGACAAAGGGTTATGTTTAAATGCTACCCCCGTACTTGAGAAAACTCCTTATGCAGCTTTAACCGACTCTCAACATGAGTATAAGTTGGAACAATTAAATCAAAATTGAATTCTTAGTTAAATAATACGGGTCATCACATGAATTATTTTAATCATGTTTACAGGCAAGCAGGAACTTAAGCAGACATTGCATTAATGAACTTAGTTAGCCACCAACGAACGAAAAGAGCAATTCTAGTACGAAACGAGTGAACATAATGATATATGTTTCCCCTTTTTTTAAAAGAATGATGAGATTATTTCTTAAGCTCGGTTAATAAAAAATGGATAGCACACCCACATAAAGACAAATCTAATATACCCATGTGTAGATTTGGAAAGAAAAAAAATTTGACTCCCCTAACCAAATTAGACTCCTCGTACTAACGTTAATACAGGTCCACTACGGTCGAGCTAGACTAACGAACCACAAGAAGAGCATCAAACCAACCACTTTTTTTAAAAAAACGTAACCACATAGACCTCTCAGTTGGACAAAGGGGCTCAAAGATAAACGAGGGAAAAAGAGTTTATGAACTTAAGACTACTGTACACTACTTCTTGTCCCACAAGCATGACAACATTGGCCTCAATAACACAAGCACAAAAACCGCAGGACGTGGACATTAGGCAGGATGCTTTTGTTGTCATTTTTCATTACAGAGAACAAACAAATAATCAAGGAAATGAAAGAGAAAAACAGTGAAGCTCAAGACCAAAAAAAGTAGTAACGACTACTTAAGAAAATCAGATTATGCCCAACATAAAAAAGCAGTAAGGACAACTAAAGAGAATCAGATTATGCCTATATCAAAGACATAGCTTGACTAAATTCGTACATAAATCTATTTTCAGCCAACTGCCACAACATTAACTTGAACGGAATTCACACACAAGCTCACATTTTCCGAATCGACAACAACATAAACTTATCAAAATTAACCCACAAACAATATACTCATGAAACTATACAAGATGATTACGGATACATATATTCACAGACCTCTTTACGAAATAAATTGTCGGAATCAAAATTACATATACCCGTAAACTCAAAGAGACACCAAAATGGCATCATGAAACCATGTATTCGCAAAACCAAAACAGAAGGAGGAGAGATAAATAAAAGTTAAAGGAGAGACGGGCTGGCATCTTTTGTCGGGCAGCAAACTTGGGTCTTTCAGTCAAGATTCCTTTTGGCTATGAACTCAAAACTTAGGATAAAGTCGAGCACCGGACAAGAACAATTTTTTTTGACCCTTTTTCTTAAAAATTATCAAAATATAAACTGATTTCTCTCCTACATTTTTTGATTCCTTCTCTGTTTTTGATTTCAAAAACACCAAAACTATGTCTTTCTCCCCCTTTCCTGAATTTTAGAACCCCTTTTGATGCCCTTTTCGACCTCGTTTTACTTCCCTTTTCTCCAATTTTTGGTTTTTTTCGAATTTTCTGCTTCTCTTGAGATGATGGAAAAACCCATATTTATAGGTGAATCCGGACTTGAAAGTACGGATCCAAAACTCGATTTAAGCAAGCCTGAGAGAAATTGATTTGAAATTTGAAATCAATCTCTGAATCCGAATCTTCCACTTTTCAGGTCATTGATGGCTAATTTGAATCCCTTTTCCGTTGTTATACGGATTAATGGATTGTTTTCTTCTGGTTTTTGAATGAAAAGAATCTCGTAGGTTTGAGGCAACTATGGCTGAAAACGGATGGGTAGAGTTCTTGTTTTGACATGGTGGAGAAGAGGCGGAAGGGAGAAGGGGAAGGGGAAGAGGAAGGGGAAGGTTGGTTTGGTCGCCCTTTTTGGGAATATGGATGTGACGACACGCTGTTTTTCTAGGGAAAAGATAATATGCGTGACTGTGGGAGTTGGGTAAGGAAAGAGATGCTTCGGAGATCATTTATTGCACTAGTTTTTGACAAAATTGACCAAAATTCGGACCGTCTCACCATTTGATTGGACGGTTTAAGATTTAAATTTGAAATAAAAATAATTAAATATAGAATATCTATATATAGAATAGAAGAATTTCGGACTTTTGGTTAAAATAAATTGACGTACCATATTAATTTATGTTTGTGGAATGAGAATTGAATTGGGATTTGGGCCAATTTTGGGCCTAATGACTGAAATTTTAAAGGAAAATTTCAGAAATACCTAATCATAGAGCGTTAATTGTAAGTTTTATAGTAATCGTTTTAAAATTACAAAAAATAGCAATATGTATTTTGTATTTAAATAAACTGTTGCTAGTTAAATACATATACAATTAAAGATTGTGTTCCTAATGTATCTTCGATCTGTTTAAGTTTAATGTGGTAAAAAACGGTTCCTTAAATCAAGGAACATTTAATTTGACAGATTTCTTAACCTTTTAAAACTCTATTATTACCACAAACGTTAAATTACATCTTCAAATTCAAAATACTCATTCAAATTGAAAAATGCTTTTCTTCAATTTTTTTTGTTATGCTGATCGAATAACGTCTTGAAGAAAATAGTAAAAATACGAAGGTGCAAATACAGGTATTTATCAACAACTTAATTTTTAGTTGTCGTTTAAGAAAAATATAATGCGCAATTTGCTGAAGAAATACTTGTATATTTGAAGCAGTCGTAGGTTTGAAAAAATTTTAAATCGTATATTAATTTTAGTTGTACTTGGTGTATAGTACTTATTTCATATTTATTAATATTTTTATTGTTTTAAAATTTCTGGAGATTGATAATGGGAAGTATAACTGTTCTTATTAAATACTCTGGTAGATGGACATATGAACAACAATATGAAGATTACACCAGTGATGCGATATTGTTGAGCATAAACTCTACGTATGACCAACTTTACATAGTACTGGCTACTCACAATGATGTTGATTTGACGTACACGTGTATTCAAATCGAGTATCAATTAACAGATAGTGCAGAGCAAATACGTATACGTAATGACATGGGTTTGAAGGTCTATATTATGTAGAAAAAAGAATTGAAGGATATTAGTATTTTGCCTTTGTATGTAAGTGTTTCTGACAAGAAAAATTTCAGCACATTGGTATGTTCATCGTTGTGTACTGGCGAACCTATGAAAATGTTTGTCACTAATAGTAACTTGGTAAATACATGTACTGAAAGAGTGTTAATTGTTCCTGCTTCAAATCAATGTTTGGATACATTTGAAATGGATACAACTAGAGTTATTATCTCAGACCCACATCACAAACATATTGAGGTTGATCAAGTTTATATCTCAAAAAGTGTTTTAAAATCGGTAATGAAAGATTATACAATTCGAGAGAAGTTTCAATCACTATCTGCACGATCTAGTAAAACATGGTAAGTTTATTGTGAATTTTAATTTTATTTTGCAATGTGTTAATTGTATTTGAGCATATGTCTTTGGTTTTGTTTGCAGTTATACATTGTTGTGCAAATTCAGAAATTGTGAATTTTTATTCCATGCATCTGTTATCGACGAATCTATAATGTTTTATGTAAGAGAATTTTTACTTGAACATACCTGTACGATCAAAGATAAGATTTATACTAAATTGCATGTTACTAGTAAGTTGAGTGGTGGTATAGTCAAACCAAAGTTAAAATGCCACAAGAGAAAATACAATCCATCTGATATCAAAAGTGACATGAAGGAAGACATGGGTATGGATTTAACATATATTATGTGTTGGCGAGCTAAGGAACAAGCACTTGAAGATCTAAGAGGAAAACCATTAGCATCATATGGAAAACTACCTGCATACATACATGTGTTGAACACCAGTTATCCAGGTTCACATATAAGAATGAAAAAAAAATGAAGACAATGAGTTTTTATCTATATTTGTAGCACTAACTGCATTCATTCAAGGGTTTGATCATTGTAGACCTGTCATAGTAATTGATGCAAGTCATTTTAGGGGACTTTATACTGGTAGTTTCGTAGGTGCGTGTACCATGGATGGGGCTGGTAAGATATATATGATAAGTATTTGACTAAAAAATATTTTTCAGCTGTATGTATTTATAATATACATATATGAATTATGTTTATATGATCAGTGTCAGTTGTATTTGATAATATACATGTGCAGTAGAGTTTTGTTTGTGCACTGAAACTTAAGTAGTTTACTTCACAAATGTTTCCAGGTGTACGTATGTATTTATAATATACATGTGCATAATTTACATATGCAATAGTTCTACTTGTGCAGTGGAAGTTAATTATTTCACTTCACATATGTTTCCAGGTTTATGTATGTATTTATAATATACATATGCATTATTATATTTAAAAAAAATCATTTAAGTTTTATTTTTTTTCAACATGCAGGACATATATTTCCTTTGGCTTATAGTGTACTGAACTCTAAAAATGATGCCTTTTGGAGGCATTTTTTTGAGAATCTGAAGGAAGCATACCGTGAAAGAAAAGATATGTGTGTCATTTCTAATCGTAATGCAAACATCATAGAAGTTGTCAGTGACGTGTATAATGAGGTACCACATTATGCATGTATGTGGCATCTATGGAAAAATGTGAATTTTTTTTTCAAAAATCACATGATGCATTATCAGATGTCTTCTATACCATGGCAAAGTCATATTTGAAGACTGAATTTCACATGTTAGTGGAGAAAGTGGAGGCAGTTGATGCTAGAGTGAAGAATTACTTGGAATTTGCTGGTTACAATAAGTGGGCTAGATCGTATGCATCCGTTCATAGAGGATGGACTTTGACTTCAAACATTGCCGAGTCCATTAATGTTGCGTTGATTTCAGCTAGAGAACTACCAATATATGATTTTCTGGAGGAAGTTAGATTGATGTTTGGAAGATGGAACTGTGAAAACAGACAACAGGCGTTGTATACTTTTACGGATTTTATTGGTAAATTTTAAGAAAGTCTTCAACAGAATGAAGCGGAGTGTACACGTATGAAGGTATGATGAATTTTTTGTAATCATTTTATATATATAATAGTATTTTTATTTTTTATATGAACTATATATCTTTTTCAAATAATAAATTAAGGAAAATATATTCTGTAAAACAAATACATATGCAGGAAAGAAATACATATTTTGCTGACTTGCAATATACATACATTGAGATGAATTTTATTTTACTAATTATTTTTTTTTAATAATTTCAGGTTATACCTGCATCAGAGTACATCTATACAGTTCACGACAAGGAGAAACATTTTATTGTTTGTCTTAAGGAAAAAAATGTTCTTGCAATGCATTTCAATTGAATGAGATACCGCGTGTACATGCTTGTGCAGTTCTTGATAGCAAGAATTTCAAGAAGGGACCATATTGCTCTGATCTATATAAGCCAAAAATCGTCTTGAGAACATATGATCTTTCAATTTATCCTCTACCACACAAAGATGACTGGGTGATTCCGAAGGAAATTATGGATGAGGTAGTTTTACTGCCGAAATACAAGCGACCCCCTGGAAGACCTCCGAAGAAGGACCGTGGAAAATACGAACGAGATATGTTTGGAAAGAAGAGCAAAAACTGTTGTAGTTCATGTGGATTAAAAGGTCACAATAGGCGTTCATGTAGGAAATACAACAAATGATAACTTGATTGACTTATTAAGTGAATAAACAATTGATGATTTTTTTCATTTATGAAAAATATATGTGATTTTCAATTTTGATAACCATTTTTTATATTATTGTAGTTGTTATTGTTAATTTGGTGATATTATATGTAAGATACTTTAAGCTAAACATAAATCTGAAAAATACATATTATACTCTTTTAAGTACGTATGAACATATATAGAAACTAATAATAAGTTAACTTACTTATTATTCATAAATATATATGTAAAGGATTGATGATATAAATTATTCCTAAATAAATATGAAAAATTAAATATATATGTAGAACATTAAAGTTACACATTAACAAGAAATAAAAAAATATGTAGAACATTAAACAGACATGATTATGTAGAACACAAATATATACGTAGAATCAATATTAAACTGTAACATAACAAACAAGAACCAATAGTTTATCTTTGAACATTAAAATTTATTGATTGAAAATAAGAAAGATATGTAGAAAACAAATATATATGTAGAACCAATATTAAACTATAACATAACAACTAATAACCAATAGTATATCTTTGAACATTAAAAGCTACTGATTGAAAATAAGAAATATTTAGCAACTTGTTTGTCCAACTAATGTTAAATAATGTTAACTACAACAAAATAAAAAGAAACATCAACTTTCATGAATTTCAGTGTCTTCTGTTAAACCAATTTTACGAGGAGGTCTCATTGGTGCTTCACCATCACTTTGTGCATTCTCTTCTTCTTTCTTCATACCATAATTCCACAAAATTGAAGCATATCTTGTAGGAATCAGATCTGGATCAAAATCAACAGGTGAAACAAGATCTTCAAAGGTGAGACACTCGGCATATGTCACCATATATAAACCACAATCCCTACAAATACATATATAAAGAAATAAGAATCTGTTCTATAAAAATAATATATATGTATATATACAATTGATATGTATATGAATACTTACAAACTGCCACTTGGTTCTTGAGGCAAATTCTCTACAATATAAACATCAAATAGATCCATGTTGTCATAGGATTTGTAATTTGGATGATTAGCAGTATCAATACCCTTCTTCTCATAAAATTTACAAGCAACGAGACATATAGGTATAACCTCAACTAACTTTTCAACTTCAATAAGTACCCCAACATCAAGACCAGCAGACGACAAAGAATCATATACATAAATACATCTATCATTAAAAGATATAACCGCAAGAACCCAATGATGTTTGGACTTAACGTTGATAGAAATGAAAATATGATCAACCGTATACCAAGGCACTATAGCATGCATGCGAAATCCATTTATGTACTCATTCAGATGGTATTCCTTTCCACCAGTATTAAGAGAATCATCATCAATTCTATACACAGCTAGCACACTGTTTATAATATTCATGAAATTACAGTCTACAGTGATGTACTTGTATGAAGTATTCAGATCATACTTAAATTTCTTTAGCAGATAGTAGAAGTATACATCAATATATTGCATTATGACAAAAAACATACTTAAAAGTAAATAATGAAATTAAAAATCCTAGCAGATAACACTACATATGTATATATAATATACATATATCAGAGCATATAGAATAAAAGCATATGTATATACAAATATAATTTTTCAACTTCATCATAACAAATAATTACATATGTATTTGCGAATATACATATGTAACAATGAATAAAGTTTCATTCCAAATATAAAACTTTTTTACTTATTAGCAGAACACTTACCTCATCAGACCATGATTGTCCAGGAGTACCCATAATGTAGAATCAATTCTTGTTTTTCATAGCTAAAACTCCAAAATTGATTATTGATAGTTTGGACTTGCCCTTCTTATAGTGTTCTTGCTTGTTGCTTCTGTTCAGTTATTAAACATAATGATTCATCATTAACAGAAACTTATATGTAAATATTATTACAATTAGGTGCTAAAATATATATCTTTTTGCATGAAATTTAAGAATATCCACAGACAACCACTTCAGAAACTTGTTGGTAACCTTAGTGTCTTCTATATCATTAATCGAATGAGATACGAATGGATACTTCTGATTGAATATTTTGCGCTCCCCTTCTGTGCAATGATATTACATAATAATGAAACAAATGTATTTATATAATACATCTGAAAATTACAGTATAAAAAATGTATACATAACTGTAGCATATCTATATTATGAGTACATCAGTTATACATATTGAAGTTATCGAACAACAAAATATAAACATGATTCCAATCTAACATAAAAATTATGTATTTTAATTGTTTAGAATTAATCCAATTAACATACTTGTCAAATCCAAAATCTAATGAATAACAAAAACAACATAATATTAAATATAAATCTTAGTAGTAATCTAAAAAAATACATATCTAAAGTTTATCATGTCAAAGAAGTGTCACTAATGTAGTGGTGCATATTTACAGGTTACAACATGTCATATTTTTTAGCCATTAAAAAATAACAAAAAATTATTATTTTTAAAATATATAAAGTAAAGGAATTTGTTAACCATATTTAACATGTTAGTGTACTTACCAGACGCTGAACCAAAATTCATTGTGAATGGTGACTCTTTGAATCTAGATGGTCGCTTAATCCTTGATACATGCATGGGCGTTTCTTGTGCTTTGTTTGCCGATGGATGTACAATTATACTTCTTTCTTAGTTCAAATATGCATTAAGACTCGGTAAAAGCTCATCATGAATAGTGATTTGCTAGTCTGAAAATTTTTGTTCAGCTTTTCTTTCTTCAGTTAACGCTACATGAATGTGGACCAGAGACTGATTTTGTTGATTCAACTTTGAGTTATTCATATTAAATTCTACTGGATTTAAAATCTTTTCAGCATTACATTCATTATCCTGTATATAATATATAAATATGTTATAATGTTGCAACATTAACAAAATAAATAAAAACAGAGAATGCTACCTTTGAATCATCTTTTGGTGATTTATTTTCATTCATTTCTGCCTGATAATCTTCTGATGTGTCTACAATCTTTTCAACATCACATTCTTTGTTCTATATAAAAATGTATAAAAATGTTATAATGTTGTAAAGTAGCAAAATAATTAAATACAGACAATGCTACATTTAACTGATCTTTTGTTGATTTATTTTCATCCATTTGTGAAGGATAATTTGTGTTTTGTATAGTAAATGTAAAATTCTTGTTAAAGTGATTTTAAAGCAAAAGAAATAAACGCAGACAATACACATTTTTAGTATACCTTGGACTCATCTTCTACTGATGTATTCACAGTCATTTTTGCAGCACCTTCTATGTTCTGTATAAACATAGAAATATTTTATTAATCTGAAAGCTTATGAAAATAAATGAAGACGTAGAATACAAATATCTTAGACTCATTTTCAACTCCCAAATTGGATTTTATGAAATCAAGATTAATGCTTCTGAGCACCTCATCTGGAAATGAGAATTGAGAATCTGATATATGTGCTTCGTCGATATTATCATCAACCAATTTTGTGTTCTACAAACCATGTTAAGACAAATTAAAAAACAACACCAGATGTCTTTAACTAAAAAACATCATAGATATATTCAGTATACCGGTAATTCATATATATCTCTTGCTTTATGCTGATCAATATCAGTTTTATCCTTTCATAAACGATAAAGTCAAGCGTATTAAAATATTATTATTCTACTATATAAAAAGCATGAAATAAATAAAATGAACTATTTACCAGAGCATCATCTTTATCCTCATTATACACCTCCATCAAACTAGCGCTTTGATTCCTGTTGATCTCTTCAGTAACCTGTAGCACATGTATAATTCTTATATGTAAACATAAATTCACATTGTATAAATAAAAAACATATGATTGTAAACAATTAACTTACAAATGTGTCTTTAGAATTCTTATAAAGATCATGCACAAAATTTGAACTAAATTCATGGTGTGGTGTAGTCTCGACAGCTTCACCCATAGGTAGATTGTCAACTTGATTGTCCTTATTTTTTTCTGCAAGTTCAAAAAATATTAAAAAATATCAAGAACAATATTAAACTAACTATTTATAATTGCCCAGCATATGTATATATGATTATACATATCATGATTTGAAAAAACACATAATACAAATGTAAAAATACAGTATATATTGCACATATCTTTATTCAAACACAACTGTATAAGCAGAATATGTATTTAACACATCATGTGTTATACATACTACCAACTGTATATTCATATGTATATATAAATATACATATTAGCATTAAAATGCATATTACCAACTGTATATTCATATGTATATACTATTTGAAAAAATACATAATACAACTGTATATTAATATGTATATAAGAATATACATATTAGTATTTAGAAAAAAATACCTATAATCCATAAAAAGAAGACACTATTTTTTATATATGTATATCATAAATCATAAATACATATGTTGTATATGTATTCAACATTCAAAATATTTTTTAAAATTATTGTACCTTGATCTCACTTATAGTATTCATTATCGCATCACACCTTGTTGATACTAGGCCACAGATGGATTTCATATCTTGAAGAACCTACTTCAAAATAAATAAATTATATATGAAAACAAAGCAATTCAAAACTTAAAACAAATTACCTCATTGGGAAACTTGTGAAACACTTTCTTTGAAACAAAATCATCTTTATCTCCAGAACTGAACAAAGACGAATCAGGTGACTCAATCGGAATAGATTTCTTGCTTGCTGACCGATTTATGTCCTTCCTCTTTGAAGATACTTTCTCTTTTTGTTGAATCGACATAAAAATTAGAGTCCTGACAAAAAGCTTCTTTGCAGCACGAGGTGGAGGGGTCCTTTTTAGTGTCTGCACATCCAAACCTTTATGTTGTTGCTTCAACTTTTTCTTGACAGGTGAAGATGATGAATCACCATGATATTTTTTTTGGGTGATTGAATATTTTTTTGGATATGGCGGATCCTGAAAATCATCATCCGAATTAACCTCATCATCTTTGTGACTTACACCTGCAGGAACAACCTTCTTGGGTATCCAAAAGCATGAAATCTCCTTTTGTATTGGCTCAATATTCTTAAAAGAAACCTACAATTATATTGCATCCTCATCAAAATTTATTTTTAGATGGTAACACCAATGACAGTTGGAGCATAAATCACTTACATTAGAAAATATTTAACCTTTACATACATGCCTAATCATTGACAAATATATTTTGTATATAAACATATCCATAAACATTAAACGCATTTATAAATAATAACATAAAGAACAAAAGATATAAAGGTAACTAACCTTGACATCTGCTTCATTAAACATGCTTTTCATAAGAGATTTGTATCGTGGACGGGGTGCATTTGTTTTCCAATTCAAAAGACGGGAAATTTGATTGTCCACCCTTGAAGCAACATTACAAGGAACAGTGGAGCAACACTCGTACAACCAAATTTGAATGGCCAGAGGCATTCCATGTAGCATATAAAACTTGCCTTTCGATTTCAACTTTTTATTCAAGCTCTTTGCTAATTCCTCAAATGCAACAGACCCCCAAGGATAATCACTGTAGTGATCACTCTCAACTAAATCAAAATGTAACCGTGGAATAACTACAGTATCAACAACAGACAACAAAAATGAATGAATAAAATAGAGATTAGTAAACTTCACAACATCTTCATCATTGTCTTTTCCCCATATTTTTCTAGAAAAAATAGCAAATAATTCTCTTTTTTTAATATACTTGGCACCACCAAAATAGTCCTTAATAAGTCTATTCGGAAAATCCTTATCAAACACAAAATCGTTCTTGCTTGAAACACAATTCAAACCAGTAACCACATCAAACTCTCTAGGACTGAAATGAAAATTTGTGCCCTTCGCACGAATTACTATGACATTTGCAGTGCTTTCCTTAGTCTCAAGCGACATAATACATCTTTCAAACTGCGCTTGAACCACAGAACTCTTTTTCTTTATGAAGACAACAAATATGCTATTATTACAAAAGATATTATACTAATTCTTCATTAAAGTTGAGTTAATGCAATGTTCAATGTCATTGACAGTATGACATTCTATATATGAAGCAAATTTTGACAATACTCTTGCCATGTATATCTGATCACGCAAAATCTATCCACCCTAAAATACAATTATATATCAAAATAGTGACATATATGTATTTATGAAATACAGCTTAAAGTTACATTATTCCTAAATTAAATCTAAAAAAGAAAAAGTCATATGTATTTTATTTATACATAACTATGTCGAAAAATCATTCAAATTAACAAGAAGAAGTACATGACTTTGTCTAAATCAAATTAATAAAAAATACAACTTAACATCAAACTCAAACATTAACAGTAAACAAAACAAAAAAAATATCTATATTTTACATGTCAAAAGAGTGAGAATTATGTATTTACAGAATACAACTAATTACAATAAACATATAGATATGTATTTTATGAATACAACAAGTATATACAAATTATAAATTTCACAAAAATACATATAATTAGGGGCTACAATTTCATATCTTAACAACCTTAAGAAACTAAAATATCACAATACATATAATTAGGGGTTACAATTTCATATCTTAACGACACAATATATACTAAAATTTTAAATCATAAAGAAACAGAAAAATAAATACATACCTAATAAATTGTATATATAAAATACATCTATGAACATATTTTCAAGAAAAAAACAAAATGTAAAAAATAGAAACATACCTCCTCCACTTTCTCTTCTTCTGATTCAAAATCAGATGAAACAGGACTTGAAATTTTACTACATTCACCTTTTTCATCTGGCTTTACCTTTTTCATTAATTTTTGAATTTTTGGGGGTTTTGGGGATGAAGGTTTTGTCAAATCTTTTTGCTTCATTTTTTTCACAATATTTTCTTGCTCCATCACTGCTAACACCTTCCTTAGGCTGAATATTAGAAGAACCCAAGTTAAAAACTTCATCTTGAGTTAAGCCAAGACTAAAAGATGGAAGTTTATCGGAAACTAAATCCATCGATTTATTACCACTAACTGAAATACTACCCTTTGCATGTTGTGCCATTATATAGAAAAATCAAAGATTTCAACACAAACTCAAAAAAAAAAAAATGAAACCCTAACTGACGACGAAGAAGAAGAATGAAGAATTGAAAAAAAATTGACAATAAAACAAATAAAAGAGTTTATATGGAAAATATAACATGCATTAATTAAAAAATAAACTTACCTTAAAAGTTGGATGCAAAGTTTATCAAGATTCTGAGAGAGAAAAATGGAATTTAAAAAAAAAAAGAGTTGGAGGGAACTGAAATTGAAATATGACGTGAAAAAGGGAGAAGGTAAAAAAGTTGAGTTAATGTCATGCACTTTTCCCAATGTAAGGTAAAATATTGCTAGTTTTGTTATTAGTTGTAATTTTTAAAAACTATTGCTATAAATTGTAATTAATGTCTTAAGGTTGTTAGTTTATGTAATTTTTCCAATTTTAAATAAGAGAATTTGGGTAAAATAAAATTGAAATTGAACTAATATCCCCTCAAATACTCTCTTTTTTTCAAAATTAATTTTATCGATGTTTCCTACTACCCTAAAATTATTTTGGCACATACGTATATAAATTATAGACATAATTGGTATAAGTGTCTGATTTAATATTTTTTGCGATTTAATATTAACAAAAACATACGTGTATATATATATATATATATATATATATATATATATATATATATATATATATATATATATAAACAAGAATATAAAAAATATGTGTACATACTTATAAAATATATATTTTATAAAATAGGAATATAGATATATGGTTACAATATCATCTGAAAAATAAAATTAGAAAGAAAACAAATGCAATTACTAAAAAGATATTTTTTGTGATTTTTGACATTAAAATATTTAATTACATTTAATTATCATATTTTAAAATATGATAGGAAATAAAACTTCTCTATTTTATTTTTTTTTCAAAATTATAGAAAGATAAATAAAAAATATGAGTTTATTTTAAAAAATTATTTAAGGTCAAGAAGCATAGGCAAAGTAATTAGAGAAAAAAGAGCGAGCGGAAATTGAGTGTCAACATTGCCCCTGATTGATCGAAAATTTGTGTGAAAATATTTGAAAAATCATGTTGACTTAATCAATTTTGTCTCGAGCGAAATAAAATGTTCAAAAAATTATGGTCAGGCTCCAGTTCTGAGTTGCCTACATATCTTGAGTCTCACGAGAAGTAGGCCATTTGTAGTTTGAATCAATAGCAAAATTTGATAAATATAAAAAAAAAATTTAGTGTAGAATTATGGTGATATTGGGTTCCTTTGAGGATGATAACAAAGATTTCAGTACGAATGGGATGGGTACGAGTGCACTTATCCTTGAATTGATTGTTTGAGATAGCTAAGAATGAGAAAGCACTGGATATCAATTTATGCTGAGGATTCTGAGAGAAAAGGGGATTATGGATTTTCTTCGAGTGTAGAATTAAGACGACACTGGGCTATGATACTAAGAAAAAATGTAAAGAGCCTCTATCATCTGAGCAGTTGTTGTAAAATAAAAGTCGTCCATCTAGAGAGCAGTTGAGCCATCCGACTGGTGAGCAGCTAAAGAATAAGCCATCCGACTGGAGAGCAACTGAAGAATAAGCCATCCGAATGACAGGCAGTTTGTTGAAAAATAAATGCCATTCGATCTGCGAAACAGTGTTTGAAAAAGAAAGCCCATGACTGGAAGGGGGATTGCTCAAAAGTAAAAGCCTCCAACTGGTGGGGCAATTTCTTAAAAGTAATAGCTTCATCCTAGAAAGACGACCTTCAATATGAACTGGATGATGGTAGTGTTGTTGGAATTTGCTGCTACTATGATAGTGGTTTTCTTGCTATCATGACAGTGGGTTTAGATGCATTTGCTGTGATAGCAGGCTTTCTGGCGTACTTGCTATGGAGTGAGTCTTTGCTTAGAAGACTGTGCATTATTTACTGAAATATGATTCGTCGGTGTGGTGGAGGGTCAGTTTGCTTATGTACATTTTTTGATTTTACGGCAGGATGTCCCCCTTGATGGTGCATAACTTTGATATGGCGGAGAGTCGTATTGTTCATTTTCGATATGGCAGAGGATCACTTTGCTTTCTTATGTACAATCTTTAAAACACGAAACTCGACTTTGTTTTCTTATGTACAGTCCTTGAAATACGAATGCTCGACTTTATTTGCTTATGTACAATCCTCAAAATGTGGAAGCTCGACTTTATTTGCTTATGTACAGTCCTCTAAATGCAGCAACATGACTTTTCTTCCTTATATATAGTCCTTGAAATGTAGAAGCTTGATTTCGTTGAAGTTAGATGGGACTCTCCGATTGGCGGAGTTATTCAACGCAATTAGACGATGATTCTTCGATTGGCAAAGTTATTCGACACAGTCAGGTGGTTGGCTTCGATTGGTGGAGCTTACTGGAAGAATTAAAATAGCCTAATTTTCCTATGAGGATCCTTTTCTCGTCATCTCTGACCCGGGTCTTTAAAACGTACCTGTAAAAGAATTTAAATAAAATTTTGAGAGCTGGTGAGGATTGTATAAATATATATAAAGAGAATAAAGTAAGGGAAGAATATTTGGCTCATGTCATAATGATAAGCTACATGATATCCCTGATCCTGTACCAAAGTTTGACTTGATGTCGTTTTCCAATTCCTGTTTTCCTGCGCTCAAAGAAATTTTTTTAGTTGAGAGGGGGTGTTGATTTGTGTCGACTTGGGGATCCTAGTTTTTGTCTATGGAATCCTTCAACACTTCCTCGGCTGCTCGATCATTCCCAAATCTGGAGTCTTAGTAGGTAGAGAAGTAGGAAAGTATTTTTAAAAATATACATATATATATATATATGTTTTTGCAAATATATTACGTATATATTAAGTATATATAGTAATCCTTTATCATTTTTAGATAATGACGATTTTAAAATCTGTAAAGCCTCCATTTATTGACCATAACTCACGTATCTTTATCCTTCAGGTGGAGCTCGTTTGACTTTGTCAGTGCTACGGAGATTCTGGCAGCGAGATTGCTTATATTCTGGGGCTATACTATAAACAAAAGGGAATTTTCCTAAAGGTAAGAACGAACCTTTCAGGTTGCTTATGTATTCTTAGAAAGGAATTAGGTCTATACGTAGTTGGAGGGTAGAGAAAGAAATATGAAATGCAATGATCGAGTCTGACTCAGACTACCTACGTATCCAAATGGAACCAGGTCGTGGCGTAGTTTAAATTCAATAGGTAAAGTGAAAATATGGAATACAGTGACCGAGCCTAACTCAGGTTGCCTACGTATCCAAGTGGAATCAGGTCAGGCCATAGTTCAGTTTAATGAAAGAGTAAAATTATGAAGGGACCAAATCCGATAAGGATTGCCTACGTATCCCGCTTGAGAAGTCAGGTCGAGCGTAGTTCTAATACATGAATAGATGATGTTTTTGGGATTTTCTAAGGGAAACTAAACCCTATTTGGGTTGCCTATGTATCCCGTCGTGGGATATCAGGCTAATACATAGTTTTGTTACATTAGAGAAAATGCAAAATACAAAGAAACAATAACTAGTCCTAATGTCTTCAAATGTAGTACTTCTTGATAGTGTTTGAATTGATCGTCTTCGTGCTTACTATGCTATCCATTTCTGCAAAGATCACTGCTCCTCCTCCTGAGAGTACTCGGTGAATTATGTTGGACCTTGCTAATTTGGCGCAAATTTTCTTTTGGATTCATCTTGGTGAGGAAATATCTTCTTCAATACCAATTATCCCGGTGTGAATCGATGTGTCTTGACTTTCTTATTGAACACCTTGATCATTCTATTTTGGTAGAGTTGACCATGACAGACTGCATCCAATCCCTTCTCATCAATAAGTATCAATTGTTTGATCCTGCTACGAATCCATTCAACATTATCTAGTCCAACCTCCTAGATGACTCTCAATGAAGGTATCTCCACTTCTGCAGGTATCACTTCTTTTGACCCATAAACCAACATGTAGAGAGTTGCCTCAGTGGATGTTCTGGTCGTGGTACAGTAAGAGCAAAACATATGGTAGTTTCTCATGCCATTCCCTATTATCATCCATAATTTTCCTCAAGATCCTCTTGATATTTTTATTTGCTCCCTCTACTGCTCCATTTATTTGCGGTTGATATACCATGGAATTTTGATGAGAGATCTTAAACCTTTCACAAATCTCTCTCATTAGGTCTTTATTAAGATTGACCCCATTATTTGTTATGATTGACTCTGGAATTCCAAATCGATAGACTAAGTTATTGCGAATAAAATCTACTATGACTTTTTTAGTCACTGCCTTATGTGTTGAAGCTTTGACCCATTTTGTGAAATAGTTGATAGCAACCAAGATAAAATGGTGTCCATTAGATGCAGAAGGCTTTATGGTCCCAATAACATCCATGCCCCAAACAACAAACGGCTAAGGAGAACCCATCACGTTGAGTTTGTTTGGCGAAACTCGTATAAAATCTCCATGAACTTGACATTGGTGACATTTCTGCATGTAACGGATATTATCCCTTTCCATGTTCATCCAAAAGTATCTAGCTCTCAAAATCTTATTTGCAAGCATAAAACCATTCATGTGAGGTCCACAAGTTCCTGCATGTATCTCCTTCAACAATCTTGTGGCTCTGAGGCCTCGATGTATCGTAATAATACCACGTTTAGAGTCTTCCTATACAAGATTTCCCCATTGAGAAAGAAGTGATTGGTCATCCTTCTCAAAGTCCTCTTCTTCTTTCTAGTGGTGCTCTCGGATATTCCCCTGCTTTGAGTAATCTTTTGATGTCGTGGTACCATGACTTTCCATTTGGTTCTTCAACTATATGGAAACAATATGCTTGTTGATCATGTATCTCCACCTTGATGGGGTCAATGTAATTCTTATCTAGATGATGAATAATTGAGGCTATTATTGCCAGGGCATCGATGAACTCATATTGAATTCGAGGGACATGTTTGAACTCGATCTTTATGAACATTTTAATCAGCTCCTTAACACATTGCACATAAGGAAGGATTTTGACATTCTTGGTGATCCATTCTCCTTGAACTTGATGGATCAACAAATTTGAATCTCCTATCACCAAAAGCTATTTGATGTTCATGTCTACTGCCATCCTCAGTCCGACAATGCAAGACTCATATTCTTTCATATTATTCGTGCAAGGAAACCTAATCTTTGCTGAGATCGAATAATGATGACCTATTTTTGAAACTAGAACTGCTCTAATTCCGACTTCTTTAAAGTTCGATGCTCCATCAAAGAACATTCTCCATCCATTATAAGACTCTGAGATGCCTTATCCTGCAAACAACACCTCCTTATTAGAAAAATAAGTATTGAGCGCTTGTAATCTTGATCCACTAGATTTTCTGTGAGGTGATTAGCTAAATCCCGTCCTTTAACGGCTTTTATGTCACATACACGATATCAAACTCGCTCAACAAAATTTGCCATTTTGCCAATTTTCTAGTAGGCATCAGTTTTTGAAAGATGTACTTGAGTGGATCTATTCTTGAAATCAAGTACGTGGTATACGCGGATAGGTAGCAACATAAATTTTGCGCGATCGAGGTCAATGCGCAACAGGTCCGCTCCAACAACGTATACCTTGCTTCATATGGTGTGAACTTCTTACTCAAGTAGTAAATGTATTGCTCTTTCCTCCCTGTATCAGCATGCTGCCGTAACATACATCCAAATGTATTATCTATAACGGATAGATATAATAGCAATGACTTTCCCGGTTCTGGTGGAACTAATACTGGTGGGTTGGATAAGTACTCCTTGATTTTATCAAAAGTCTCCTAGCTTTCTTTAGTCCATCCACCGGCGACATCTTTCTTTAATAACTTGAATATTATTCACAAATTATCATGGACCGAGCTACGAATCGACTGATGTAATTGAGTTTTCCCAAGAAACTCATTACATCTTTTTTGGTCTTAGGAGGTGGTAAGTCTTGGATTGTCTTTATCTTGGAAGAATTCTTCTAATTAAATACCTCTCTTACTAACAATGAATCCTAATAACTTTCCTACGAAAACTCCAAAGGCATATTTGGCTGTATTAAACTCTAGGTAGTACCTTCACATCCTTTCAAAGAACTTTTGTAAATCATCTAAGTGGTCCGAACTCTTTTTGGACCTGATAACGATATCATCCACACACACCCCGATCTATTTATGGATCATAATGTGAAAAAGGGTGGTCATGGCCCTCATAGAAGTTGCACTGGTATTCTTAAGTCCAAATGGCATTACCATGTAGCAGTATACTCCCTATAGAGTGATAAAGGTTGTCTTCTCTGCATCATTCTCATCCATCAGGATTTGATGATATCCCGCAAAGCAATCAACAAATGACTGCAACTCGTGTTTTGTGCAATTATTAATTAGAATATGAATGTTTGGGAGAGGAAAATCATCTTTCAGACTAGCCTTGTTGAGATCCCGATAATCTACACATATTCTTATCTTCCTATCTTCCTTGGTACTAGGACGTGTTGGCCAACCAAGTGGGATATGTTGTGACCATCACGACGTTAGCTTCTATCTACTTGGTCACCTCCTCCTTGATTTTTAAACTCAAATCGGGTTTGAATTTCCTCATCTTTTGCTTTACAAGCAGACATGCGGGGTTAGTTTCTAGTCTATGTGAGACGATATTAGTGCTTAAACCAGGCATGCCATCATAAGACCAAGCAAAGACATTGATGTATTGCTTGAGCAGGCTTAACAATTCCTGTTTTTTTTCAACCTCCAAGTATATGCTGACTTGCGTTCCCTTGACCGTTTCTTCATTACCCAAATTGATGACTTCATTTTTATCCATATTAGGCTTCTTATGACTCTCAAGTTGCTCGATTTCCTGTGGTAGGCTTTCAGTAGGGGTGGACATGGTATGGTACGGTACGGTATTTTAAATTTTGGTACGGTAACTTCAATTTTTGGTATCTAAAAGAATAATACCATTACCATACAAACTAATTTGGTATGGTTTGGTATTTTTAAATTCTGTTTCAGTATTTTATGGTACAGTAATTTGGTAACCATACTTTATTTGATTTCGATTTACATATATTCATATAAAAAAACTATAACTTTAAAACTTAAAAATGTCCCAATCATATCAGACTAACAACTATCTTTGTTAATTATCTACACAAAAAGAACATTTCAATCACGGTTGAGTAATCTAAGATGCAAACTCTGAACAACATTACCTAAACTTAAGCATAGTACTTCGAAATAATAAGCTTCCCAAAAAATTTATTTCTGAATAAAAGTTACTTTTATGTTCAATTGTTTAATGGATGACATATAATATATTTAATAATCCTAAATATAATATATTTGGGCTTTACATATTATTAAAAAACTTCGGTGTGGTATACGGTATTTCGGTATTTATTCCATAAATACCAAATACCGTACCAAATACCATAATAATTTAAAACTCCTACCAAATACCATAACATCCATACTGCGGTATAAAATTTTTTGGTTTCTGTATGGTATTCAATATATACCATACCATGCCCACCCCTAGTTTTCAGGCATCATGCTCTCATCATACTCCTCATAATCTTGCTCACTGCTTGCATTTTCTCAACAAATTCATTATATGTCATAGACGCGGAACGAAGATTTTTATTAATATTTGCGATGAAAAGTATAAAATGTGAGTAAAGTAAATAGATATTGATAATATGAAAATAAGTTTTGAAAATACAAACTTTTATAAATAAAAGCATCGTGCTTTGGCAAGAGTAGAGTAGCAAAAAGAGCTTTGACATAATTCAAGCCTCAATTGATCATGCAAACAAAGTAATTGTAAAAGAAATTACAATTCCACACTACCAAGACTCTTGTCGTAACAGGGATAGGTTGATGGTTAAAATTCTACAAGACTTCTACAGGTTCAACATCACGGATGGTAAGCTTCTTGAAATCTATATGTGGTTCTCCTTCGAGCACGACCATAAATAGATTTCCTATCCCCTCTATGATGTCTTTATTAACTACTTACTCTGAAACTGGACTTGGGCTGGCACGAATACCTTCACTCCAGATCCTTTACTGCAGACTCCTCCAAAAGCGGGCTCATATCCAAGCCCTATAGTACCTCTCTGATGTTTCAACTAGATTGGCTCAATTATACCATCAACCTTTGGTCCTAGTCTTGTCTTAGGCTGATACCCATATTTAAACATCTCTGATGCAACCATCTTTGTAGCACTCGACATTTTCACTTCAGCTGGTTCTATCTTTCCGTCGAACCTAGTAGCTTGCATGATCTCCATAGTATGGAAAGTAGCTCCATCTAACTCCTCAGTGACTAGGACTGAATTAAAGGAATAGATGGGATGACTAAGCTTCCTATGGGTAGTAACTTCTGTGCGACCCTACTCAAATATTATGCACTAATGAAGAGTGGACAGAATGGCTCTTGCCATGTGGACCCATGGCCTTCCCCAGCAATAGGTTTTAACTAGATGATACATCCATTATTTGAAATAAGATGGGAAATTCAGCTAGCCATATCTGCAATGTCAAGTAGATTTCTCAGATGACACTCCTTTGCGATCTATCAAAGGCTCTGACCTTCTCCCGAATCTCCCTTATGTCTTCAATGTTTACACCCAAATCCTTTAGGGTGGAGAATGGACAAACGTTACAACCCTAACCTCCATCAATCAAAACCCTATTCACAATCTTGTCATGATATCTGACCGCTATATGAAGTGCATTAATAAATGTGGACCCTTCTGACAGTAGCTCATCATTATGGAGAGCTACCTTATTTGTTTTTGCCAATCTTGATTGTTGTAGCCAAAATCTCGTTAGTGGTATCCTTTGGTATGCTAACCCCACATAACACTTCCATCAAAGCATTTCTATGGGCTTCAGAACTCATAAGCAAGGACATAACGAATATATGGTCTGGTGTCTTATTTAGTTGCTCTTTTACTGAGTAATCTTTGGGTTGCATCTTCTTCCAAAATTCTACAGATTCAGCATCATTAACATTCCTCTTTGGTTTCTACTCTTTCTCGAAAACTCCTCAATTCATATTTTCTGGCGCATAACACCTTCCTAACCTGGTCATCCATTGAGACGCAGTGAAGTCTATCATTTTGTCCTTGGCTTCAGCTCGATAATCCCATGGGTCTGCTTTAGTGTCGCAGTCGGGCCTCCCAGTGGATATCGTGCTCACTACGACTCTTGGCAGGTAAGTCTAAATAGTTATAGGCTCCCTCAACTATACTGTAATAAAAGCCTGTGATGGGGATATAGTGGCGACTTTTTCTGCATTGCATACGCGCAAAATTGCTTTTTCTGAGTCATATTCTTCCTCTAGAGTAAATATGTTGACTTATCTATTTTTATAATTTGTCAAGGGGTTATTGTTCATATTTGGAGTTGCAGCAGTGCATTTGATTACTCTTTTTTAATAGAGACTCAATCTAATTCTTCAAACTATAGCACTTTTCCGTGTCATGCCCCTGGACTCCTGAGTGATAGGCACATCACTTTTTGACATCAAAGTTTCGAGAGGTTGGGTCAGGGTTTTTTTCTTTAATAAGATGCAACAATCCTGCTGCCCTTAATTTTTCAAATAGCTAGGCCAAAAGTTCAACAATCGGTGTGTAGGTACGGGTGTTTCTGGCGTCAAGATTTGGACGTGGTCTTGGTGTATAAGCTAGTCTATTTTGGTGAGCTGGAGCTTGGACAGGGGAATATGATTTTGGTGGATTTTAGTATGCTAGAGTTTGAGGTGGATTGTAATGCGGTTGAGTATTGTACACTGGGGCATGTTCGGTAATTTGGGGGTTGTTAGGGTAACGGTAGGAAGAATTTCCAGGTTGGTAGTATGGTGTGACGGCTGAGAAATCTTCTTTCTTATTTTTTTTTTACCACTAATGGAACCAGATTGTATGACCTTACTCGTGACTTGCAGTGCAACCATTAACAGGATCTTTCCCGACTTGATGCCTTCTTCTATGAAATCCCCTATCTTGACTAACTCTGTAAACTTTTGGCCCATCATTGACATCATATTATCAAAATAAACACCCTCCCAAGCTCAGATAAAGTACTTGGAAAGCTCACTTTTGTCCAGTGGAGGCTGGATCCTAGAAACCTCAGTCCTCCAATACCATGTGTACTCTTGAAATAATTCTGATGGCTTCTTCTGTATGTTAGCCAATGAGAACCTGTCTGGGGTAATCTCGGTGTTAAACCAGAAATGACTTATGAAGTCTCCAGCCATTTCTCGCCAGTCACTCCATGTACCGGGGTCTTGTCGAGTGTACCAAGTCAAAGCCTCTCCTGACAAACTTCAAATGAACAACTTCATTCTCAACTTCTCATTTCTTCCTACGCCAACCAACGTGTCACAATAAGCCCTCAAATGTGCATGCGGGTCACCCTTTCCATCAAATACATCAAACTTTAGCATTTTGACCCGACTGGCATATTAAGGTCTGGATGAATGCATAAATCATCGTAGTCCAAGCTTTCAGTCCCCCTACTGACTTGCATGTTTCTAAATGCCCTCTTTAGACTTTGAGTTGGGCTACTATCAACCCTTCTTCATTTGATTGGATGTCCTTCCCTAATCCCGCATGTCGATCAACCTCATATGGAACCTTAATAGCTGCAGATGTTGCAAAAGTAGGAGCTTCGATAGTATATACCAGTGGCACAGGTATCTCACAAGTGCCATGTGCCTCAGGTATGTGCTGCGTTGCTGGGTGGATTAGAATAGTAAAGCTCTGAGTAGGAAACAAATAATTGGGTGCAGCCTCGGCAGTGGGTTGGAGAGAAGACGGGGCTTGAGCATATGAAAGCAGATTTGTTAGGTTAGTGGGCGCGTCCAGGGGTAATTCAATACTTGGAGGCTAGAATTGAGCGGGAAAGCTAGCCACAGTAAGCTTGGTCAGGTACCGTATTTGACGTAGTTCTTCTTTCAATACTTTAATTTCTTGCGCCATGTTGGCTATATTCTCGTCATTCTGTGTGTCTGACAACCTTTGAGAGCTTTCGGCATCATCTACTGGTATCATTGCGACCTTATCCTTGTAAGTCATTTTGTCTTTGGACCGAAGGTTATATTAGGATTCCACAAGTTTTCCAATTGACACAAATCAACTTTCTTATGGGGAAATTAATAAATGAAAAGAAAGAAAGAAAAAAAAAAGGGGAAATCAGTTTAGTTTGGGAGATATAAAAAATTTAGCAAGTATGTAACACATATATACGCCAAGTTGGCGACATAAAAAATGCGTCATAATATAGAGCCTCTTTTTAATAGAGGTAGGCCTACATTGCAACCAATTTAATGATAAATGGTCGATTTAAACACATATGGATTTGAGAATAAACACAATTTTCATTAAATAAAGGGCTTAAAGATGTTACATCAAAATAGAACGATGACAACTTAAAAAGAAAGTACATGGACGGTTACAAGGGCTTACAATGGGTTGGGCCATATGGCTCTTTAGGGAATATGAAAAAGTTCAACACGAAAGGAAATCTAAGGCCAAGTGGGGCCGTCTTCATCATCATCACCTAGGCCCAGAAAGCAGTCCATGACATCTTCATCATTTATCAACCAATTTGGGTAGTCTGTATTATTTTCATTCCTCATGAATTGGTCTCCGAGTTCCTCTTTTGTGGCTTCCCAAACATCATCATCATCGTCTAGAGGAATCATGTCATCCAATGATCTTGGAACTACCTGTCGATACATGAAAGTGGTGAAATACATGTGAGGTAGTATTTTACTTGCCACCTAATACACCATGTTGTAGTCCAGCAGCCCACGAATCTTTTCCCAACTTGGCCGCGTTATGGGGCCTCCTTCTACTTTCCATGTGTAATACACTAAGGTGCACCAAGTTCTTTGTCCAATTTACATTGAAAGTGTGTTCATCCACATTTTCTGTAGTTTCCTAATTCTGTCCCAAGGTACTTGTTTTCCATAAGTAATTTTCACTGGAGCCATGTGTGACCACAATGGGATGTTTTGTTCTATGCCTAATTGACGTAAAACTCTAAGTGGAACGTACATTTAGATTCCTTCCAACCCAATCAACTCAATAAAATAACTATTGTACCTCCATAAGTAGTGTTCTTCCCGTGATCCAAGGAAGCTTTCATTAGATGGCATCTCCTATGAGGTACGTCAAATAAGCTCGCCATTCTTTAGATCTTAGTGGTGCCTCCTAAAATCTCAGCCTCTGTTCATGAATTTGTATTAGATTGGGGACGTCCTATGGGTTGTATATGATTGGCGCCATTTGTTACCCCATACTTGAAGTAACAAGCTGCATCCGCCAAAGAAATCTTCCCCTTTCAAGCAAACAGACAAAGCTCGAAATAATTTTGCCAGTAACATGGGTACTAACGTAAGCTTCTCAAAATCGATGAACATAGTAAAGACCAAAGGCATCATGTTGATGTTGATATGGCCTCTTTTTCGAGGGAAGCCCATAATCCGTAAGAAGGCAAGTGTAAAAGCCATGGGGCGAACACTCTCCCACCTTGCTCTACAATAGGCAAAGTCCTCTTGGCGATGGTCATAACTCATTTGATATCCAAATCTTTGAAATCGGTCGTCCAAGTTAACCCAACCATATTTGATGCTTCTTGGTGCACAGTATGCCCTTAAACCCAAAGCATACAAAAAAACCATTGCGGGTCATGGCCGACGGGGCCAACGGTATTCTCCTTTCAAGAGGCAAATCGGTGAGACTGCTGATGTCTTCTAAAGTTGGGGTGATTTTGAAGTATGCAAACTGAAATGTCATGGTGGTCGAGTCCTAAAACATAACCAATAGCTTCACGAGCACTTTGTCGCCTTAATATCCATGAGGGACAGCAAAGAGCCTAAGTATTCTCTGACTTTACTCTATGCACGACCCGAATGTTTTTCTACCAGCTTTGTAAGTTTTGGGGGACTGAGGCAATCATTTGGATGTTTGTTTGGTATCCTTCCGAAATAAAGGGTAAAGAATATGATAAGTCATTTATCTCAAATTCATTATGTGTTTTAGTTTGGACCGTTCACACCAATCTCACATAAAATATGTCGACAGGTTTGTAACCTTTGACAAAAGGGTGATTTTGTAATTGCGATAACGATGTCTTGGACCGTCTCGCCTAAGGTGTATGCAACATGACCTATTTCTAGAGTAGGATTTTTCCCTAGGTGTTTTAAAAGTAGGATTGAGAAGCTGCAAGAAGGTACACTAACCTAATTGCACCGTCTCTGAAACTAAAGAATCCAAAAAAAGGTTCGGAAGAGTATAGTACACCTCTCGCGTATTCAGTGTGTGAATTGTGTACGATCAAGACTCGATAGGAAAAGTGCAAGTCATAAAGCGGTAACAAGTAGTGTTGTTCAAACAAATAAGGAATGAAAGTTTGAATTTGGCTTGCGTCCTTTCACACAAAGCATAATATGAAGACACGTAAAGAAAATAACATAATTAAAGCATGAAAATTCTAAACTATGCATGTTAAGGTTAAAACCTAAGTTCATTAGTTCCCCAATAGTGTCTCCATTCTGCCGCGCCCTATTTAACCGGTCGAAATGAACATGTGGTGGCTTATCGTGACTCTCGGGTTTTGAAAATTCATTTTAGAGGCGCCACCTAACTTTTTAGGAAAATTAGGAAAAACTATTTTTATGTATAAAATTAAACTCAGTTTAGGAAAAATTATTACTTTGTTATTTGCTAAAATAGTGATAAGAAATCCTTCATTACATATTTTATCGTTGTTATCTTTTCAGAAGAGAAAGGGAACTTAAGGTATAGCCAAGCACGATGCTACCACATTCAAGGAAGTAATATAATTATCGCAAAAATATACATGCGTTTTAAGTATGAAAAGAGTGATAATATAATTTATATATATTAGAAGGTTAAAAGTCTTATAGTTCTATGAGGGAATTTGAAGATATGTGAATTTAATATTTAACTACGATTATTTATTTATGGAGTAAATAAAGTATTTTATAGGATGGAGTTTATTTGTGAAATGTACTTTCAAGAGTGTGAAAAATAGGTGACGATTATGAATAAGTTGCGATTATGCAAAAAATAAATAAATAAAGAAAGAAGTGTAGTAGCATGTGAAGGAGTTGTTTAAATCATAGCCACAATAATATTACTACTACTACTACAACTAATAATAATAATAATAGTGATAATGACTGTGGTGCAAATAATGATAATAATAGTAACGTTGGTAATAATAATGGACAATGACAATGATGAAACTAATTATAGTAGTATCGAAAATAGTGTATCTTGCACGTAGTAGCGATGAACGTATATACCTCGCATTTATATCAGTTTGAAATCTAAAAACTCGAATAAGCATTTGTAAAAATGAAATATAGCATAACATGTTAGAATTATTTATTGAAAACAAGTCAGAATTGGTGGGTAGTCTCTTTTAAGAAATCTGAAATTTAATGACTTATTTCTCGGCTAAGTTAAAACTGAAATTTTATTTTTTTGCTATACCTTTAAAGAAAAACATGGAAGTTGCTATGCTAATCGTATTTAAGATATCAGTAAAGAGTTTTCAAAAGAATCAACCAATTATGATAAAAAATATATTTTTCTTAGTGACAGCCACGTGTTATTTGCAAAAGTCGAAATGTTAAAATTACTTCTAAAGGATCGACAAATAACAAGACAACATAAATTAAATAATGAAGTAAAATTATCTTAAACTAATTCAATAGCAAGAGTTAGTTATCAAAAAACTCAACATGATAAGTAAAGAATAAACCACAAGAAGGTAAAGAATACACGATTCCATTTAGGAGTTTGGGCTCCTAATTTGCGACTCCGACGCTCTGCAATTCTAGTAATGATTAACCAAATGTTGGGTCAAAATAATTTCCGGTTTGGAACTCCAACTCCCGAGTTTACATGAAAAAAAAAAAAGCAAAAAAAAGATAAGATTAGTGACTAATTGAATAAAATATGCACATAAGAAAACGAAAATAAAGAATTTGATCAAACACATTATCATTACATCAAATGGGAATTCGGCCAAAAGAATTGGCACACACGGGGATGACAAAACTGGGGTTATCTTTAAATGTTACCACCGTACTTGAGAAAACTCCTTATGCAACCTTAACCAACTACCAACATGAGTATAAGTTGGAGTAATTAAAACAAAATTGAATTCTTAAGCTAAAATAATATGTGTCATCACATGAATTATTTTAATCATGTTTACAGGCAAGCAGGAACTTAAGCAGACATTGCATTATTGAACTTAGTTAGCCACCAACGAATAGCAACACTAACATGATCTTAAAAATAAATCCAATAAAATACTCACAACATCCACAACGAATGAAAAGAGGAATTCAAGTACGAAACGAGTGAACAGAACGATATATTTTTTCCCTTTTTGTAAAGAATGATGAGATTATTTCTTAAGCTCGGTTCATAAAAAATGGACAACACAGCCACATATAGATAAATCTAATAAACCCATGTGTAGATTTGGAAAGGAAAAAAAAATTGACTCCCCTAACCAAATTAGACTCCTCGGACTTACGTTAATGGAGTTCCACTATGGTCGAGCTGGCCTAACGAACCACAAGAAAAGCATCAAACCAACCACTTCTAAGAAAACGTAAGCACATAGACCTCCCAGGTGGACAAAAGGGCTCAAAGATCATGAGGGAAAAAAAGTTTATGAACTTAAAACTACTGTACACTACTTCTTTTCCCACAAGCATGGCAACATTGGCCTCAAGAACACAAGTACAAAAACCGCAGGACGTGGAAATTAGACCGGATGCTATTGTTGTCGTTTTGCCTTAGAGAGAACAAACAAATAATCAAGGAAATGAAAGAGAAACAGTGAAGCTCAAGACAAAACAAAGTAGTAACGACTACTGAAGAAAATCAGATTATGCCCATAACAACGACATAGCTTGACTGAATTCGTTCATAAACCTATTTTGAGCCAACTGCCACAACATTAACTTAAACGAAATTCACACACAAGCTCATATTTTCCGCATCAACAAAAACATGAACTTAATCAAAATTAAACGCAAACAATATGCTCATGAAACCATACAAAATGATTACAGATACATATATTCACGGACCTCTTTACGAAACAACTTTTCGGAATCAAAATTACATATACCCGTAAACTCAAAGAGACAACAAAATGGCATCATGAAACCACATACCCGCAAAACCAAAACATGAGGAGGAGAGATTAATAAAAGTTAAAGGAGGGACGGGCTCGCACCTTTTGTCGAGCAGCAAATTGGGGCTTTCCGTCAAGATTCCTTTTGGCTATGAACTCAAAACTTAGGACAAAGTCGAGCACCGGACAAGAACAATATTTTTTTGACCCTTTTTCTTGAAAATTACCAAAATATAAATTGATTTCTCTCCTTTTTTTGATTTCTTCTCTGTTTTTTATTTCAGAAACACCAAAACTATGGCTTTCTCCCCCTTTCCCGAATTTTAGAACCCCTTTTGATGCCCTTTTCGACCTTGTTTTCCTTCCCTTCTCTCCAATTTTCGGCTTTGTTTTGGACTTTCTTCTTCTATTGAGATTATGGAAAAACACATATTTATAGGTGAATCCGGATTTGAAATTTCAGATTCAAAACTCGATCTAACCAAACGTGAGAGAAATTGATTTGAAATTTGAAATCAATCTCTGAATTCGAATCTTCCACTTTTCAGGTCAATGATGGCTAATTGAATCCATTTTCCATTGTTATACGGATTAGGGGACTAATTTCTTCTGGTTTTTGAAGTCACGTGCCTGAGGATAAACAAATGAAGAGAATCTCGTAGGTTTGAGGCAGCTGTGGCTGAAAACGGACGGCTAGGGTTCTTGTTTTGACACGGCGGAGAAGAGGCGTGACAGCGCCAAGCGCACATGCAAGTGTACGTGGTATTATCAAGTAATATAGTGACTTCAAGGAACTCAAGTATCAATAAGTTAAAAATAAATAAATAAATACGAAAATTAAATTCTTGGAATAATCAATGAAAGAAAACTCAGGTTCAAGCACTTCAAACAATTATACTATGTTATTGAAATTAATTTGTTAACTTGCTTATCGTGATTGTTGATTCATAGTGTTAATTACGTGATCATAATTTTTTAACCTATAATCTTTACCTAATATGGACATTACAACTACATCGTTGAGCGAGGATTTAATAATTCAATTAAGTGAATTAAAGCTATTATCCTACGTATGAATCAAGTAAGATATCTAAGTACATCCCTATCTTAGAATCTAAGTTTAATTTTTTATTTATAAAAGAAGAAAACCCAAACTTTGTTTATTCCCATGTTTAATCTCACTATTCCTTTTCTCGAAATCAAAAGGTCGACAATATATGTATTTTATGGATGATCCTTTGTCCATACCTTTTATAATATATTTTCAATGAATTTCGAGTCTTTTATTATCAATATATCATCGTATTTAGTTCATCAAGCCTCCTACAATATCATACACCACAAATTAAAGATCAAAATAACACAATATTCTCAACAACAAATCAAAACAAGAACTTGGATAAGACAAATTTGCAATGATCTTCCACTTATTATTCCGACTCTTGACTTAATCAAATTAAACTTTGTACATTACAAACAAGTTATTCCACTCATAATTATACCATTAAAATATTTGAAATATTTTAAACATATTAAAATCCACCGAGATCAACTAGACACACAACTAGCTCAAGCTAGTAAAACTAATTTTTCGGGTTGAACTCTAAATTACTCAATTAAATACAAACTTGTTTGAAAAGAACTTTGGACATTGTAAATACACACTTGGACACTAAAATGCTTATTTATAACAATATGACCACGTTAAACACTTGAATTGCTCTCAAAACAAGGCGAAATAAGCTAGAATAATGATACCAAACTGTATAAAATCACCTCAGATCACCTCCCCATACTTAAACTCTTATTCATCCTCGAACAACTGTTTACTCTAAGCATAAAAATCTGAGGTGACTACACTTCTACTAAATGCAAGACACTCAAGCTAGTACTATAATGGCTACACGGAATGCAAGTTTCTACACAAAGCACATTATTTAATTGATAGCTCAAGAACACTACTCCAAAAACATCCTAACCTCACGAATTGACTCAACAAGTGGCAAACTCATGTGTATTGCTCAATCAAGAATATCATACAAACCACCCACATTCATCAAACATGTGCCCTCACAACAAGAGAGTTACCCATAATCACTCACAATAATGCATTTTATAATGTAATGGGTACAAGAATCAAATTACGCCCACTCTCACAAAGAATTCACAAGTTACACACAATGAACCATAGGCTTGCCCTTAGTGTAATGCTCCACTAATAGTCGAATGTAAAGCTTAGGATCAATTAGGACTTTTTTAGGTTGTAATGTAGGCTAAGGGACGGATAGAAACTATTTTGGCCAAGAATAGTGACTAACCTCTCTAATCACTCTAATACACTACATTAAACATTTAAAACACATCTCAAATAACCAAATTATACTTTTTCATCTACTCATACCTTTTGTTTTTTTCCCATCTCTTTTAAGTATTTTCACAAACACATGGTGGACACATAGTTTACTACCACAAGAATCATTTTTCTCTTTTTCACAATCATGGCAATATTTTTTCATCAATTATATCACATCAATCCACCACAAATCAATTATAAACACTAATGACAATTACCTTGGGACATCAATTTCACCTTTTTCTTCAATTTCTCAAACTCCTTTCTCAAATTCATTTTTTTTCCAATTAAAACACTTAGGAGCTTTTTGGATCGAATTATGGTCTATCAAAGAAGGGATTAGGCTACTTATGAGGTTTCCAAAGAAAAAGCTAAAGGCTCAATGGAGTTTGACTAGGATAATGCACAAGGGTAGGTAAAAAGAAGGTATAAAAAAGGTTATCAAGGAAATGTCTATATCATCTCCTAAACCCACTTTATTTATTTCGCTTCACACACACCGGGCAAGTTCTAGACATCACATGCAACAAGGAATATACAAAAGAATCTCACACGCACATGACACATGCTCAACTCAATAGGATCATCATACTCTCAACCAAACAATAAAATAAATTCAAAATTAAGCCAACAAAACTAGAGTCATAAACATGAGCCTAAGAGTCTCAAAAATAGTATTCACTCAATCAAATATTCTTTTACCAACAAATTCACTTGCATCACGTAATCAAAAATAGCACCAATAAGAATATCTCACTTATTCCTAACTTAAATTTTTTTAAAAATTGAGTCAAAATTTGAGAATTTTCCCACCCCACACTTAAAAATCTACTTTGTCCCCAAAGTGAATTTAAAAGTAAGAGATAAAAATACTCCTTGAGGCCTCTAGGCCTAGCTAATAGCATCTTAACACATAGAGGAGATCCATGGGACCCCACACTCGATCTTTGTCATGCTTCAAGCTCAAGATTATGGTACTCAGACTTCCCATTAACCTGTGACTCAACTAAAAACAAAAACTACATGAAATATAAACTATGAAAAACTTAAAAGAAAACATACCTAATTAACTTGGGTTGCCTCCCAAGAAGCGCCTAATTTAGTATCGCGACATGACTCAATCAACTTTTTCCTCCACCTTGAGGATATAAATTTCACCCCCAACATCGCATCCATCTTCTTTCCTCGATCATAGGGAGGTGGTACAAAAATTAATGAATCGAATAATAGAATATGCGTGATAAACTACTCGGCCTTCAAGTGAGGTGTGTTTTTATATTGCTTATCCGGTGTAAAATCAAGAATATAAAATTCTTGTTCCTCATCTTCACACTCTTTCACTATTTTAAATGATTCCACAGACAAGACATCATCTAAACATAATGTAGAAAAGTACTTCGAGTGAGGCCCAACTAATCTTACTCTAAAATTTACACTATTTACTACACACTCATTTTTATTCACCTTCTCAATTTCAGTCTCAAGATAAGGATGACAATCGAGTGACTGTGATTCTTGTGTTTGTTCCACAAATTGGCTAATATCCTCCTCATGTTTTTCTTTGTTTAGCCACTGTAGACATGGTGACAGTGGTAACTCCTCAATCTGTTCGACAACTTTAGTTTTTGAGTACTCAGACTTCCTCGAATTATTTGTAACTTCATCTACAACAAGTTGGGATGTCACTTGTTCTACAACCTCCCTTTGGTTCTTCATGTATGCTAATAACTCATTCTGATACGCTAACATTTATTTCATCAACTCTTCCAAATTGCTCGTTTGAGTTGTAGCCTACATGTTTAGTTGTTGCTGCTGAAACTGTTGCTCGTTGGCTCGTGATTGAATTTGTGACTGAGTCAGCCCTATTTGATTGAAGTAGTTTATATAATTTTGCATTTGATCGTAGGCCACAAACATTACTGAATCGAAATTTGCAGCACACATATCTCCAGAATGATCACTTTGACCACAAACCAAACACCAATTTGCATTCTGTTCCTCAAATAGAATAGTATCCACATCATATTGTGAAGGTTCCGTCCACACACTTCCATCAAAATCTGGACAATAAGCCTCATGATGTGGTCCCCTACAGAAATAACAAAAATCATCATCACTTGAAAACCATCTATCCCAGGCTTACATATCAAGAAGTGTGATAAAAAGAGAAATAAAAGAAAATAAAAATAAACTAAACAAAAACTATTTACAAATCAATATAAAAAAACTAAAAATAAGATAGTTGCCTAGTTACAAGTTCCGGGCAACGACGTCAAAAAATTGTCAGCGTCCAAGCGCACACGCAAGTGTACGTGGTCTTATCAAGTAATATAGTGGCTTCAAGGAAGCCCAAGTATCGCTCTCTCAGGAACTTGCATTCGCTGCCTATCTAATTTTAGTTTAACTAATTGAGAAAAAATAAATAAGAAGAGAGTTTGTATTTGTAAATTAAAAATAAAATAAATAATGCGAAAATTAAATTCTTGGAACAATCAATGGAAGAAAACCCAGGGTTAAGCACTTCGAACAATCATACTATGTTATTGAAATTAATTCGTTGACTTGCTTATCGTGGCTGTTGATTCGTAGGGTTAATTGCATGATCATGGTTTCCCAACCTATAATCTTTTACCTAATATGGACATTACAACTACATCGTTGAGCAGGGATGTAATAATCCAATTAAGTGAATTAAAGCTATCATCCTACGTATGAATCAAGTAAGACATCTAAGTACATCTCTGTCCTAGACGCTAAGTTTAATTCTTTATTTTATAAAAGAATAAAAACCCAAACTTTATTTATTTCCATGTTCAATCTCCCTATTTTCTCTCTCGAGATCAAAAGGTTGATAATATATATATTTTATAGGTGATCAATTCATAAAATAATTAAAACAACAATAAACAAACAACCAAATATGATAAGCAAAATTAGCAAAATTAATTCAAAATAATAGTAATTATGTTCTTAATTTTAACTCTAAAAGGAGAATTTTTAACCACTAATATTCATAATCATAATTCAAATAATTAAATACATAATATAAAAAATTTAAGATTAAAAATAAAATTAAAACCTAATAAATCGTATGAACACCTCCATATAAATTCTCCAAAGTTGTCCAGCCGTGTAAAAATTCCCCCGTTTGTCAAAAGTTGACCAATATATATACTCCTTCACGTGACCAGCTTTTTTGCACTATATATTAAAGTATATATTTCCCAAGTTATAGTGGGTTTGGAAAGGAAAGGGCACGGGCCGTATGACAATCATTCCCTCTTTATTAATTGTATAAATAACATAAAGTAATTACATTCTCTCTTTTTTAATTACTTTACTCTCTTCTTATTAATATACATAACATAGTCGATATATACATATCATTCTGTATACATGTAAAATTTTTGTAATATATTTAGGAAGTTGAGATTTTTTGTAATATTGAAAACATAAATTATGTATTTGTGTAATTTTTAGTTGTTAATTATGCCACATGGTAACACACCCAACTGTTGTCGGCGCCTTTAATTGTTGTTTATCACTTATTGACACGACGCGTTGCTCAACGCATCGACACATCAATGTGAATCGTTGACTTTGCGTCATCTCATTGGAAATTGTATTCAAAAATTTGGTTAAGTATAGAACGTCCTATCCTTTGTTCATGCCTTTTGTAGTGTATTTTTAATGAATTTCGAGCCTTTTTATCATCAATATATTACCGTATTTAGTTCACTAAGCCTCCTACAATATCATACACCACAAATTAAAGATCAAAACAACAAAATATTCTCAACAACAAATCAAAACAAGAACTTGGATAAGACAAATTTGCAATGATCTTCCACTTATTATTTCGGCTCTTGACTTAATCAAATTAAACTTTGTACATTACAAACAAGTTATTCCACTCATAATTACACCATTAAAATATTTAGAACAATTTAAACACATTGAAAATCCACCGAGATCAACTAGACACACAACTAGCTCAAGCTAGTAAAACTAGTTTTTCGGGTTGAACTCTAAATTACTCAATTAAATACAAACTTATTTGAAAAATACTTTGGACATTGTAAATACTCACTTGGACACTAAAATTCTTATTTATAACAATATGACCACGTTAAGCACTCAAATTTATCTCAAAACAAGACGAAATAAGCTAGAATAATGATACCGAAGTGTATAAAATCACCTAAGATCAAGACAAAAGGGAGAAGGGGAATGGGAAGGTTGCTTTGGTCGCCCTTTTTGGGAATATGGACGTGACTACACGGTGTTTTTCTAGGGAAGAGGATAATACGCGTGACTTTGGTAGTTGGGAAAGGAAAGATACGCTTGGGAGATCATTTATTGGACTGGTCGTTGACAAAATTGATCAAAATCCGGACCGTCCGATCATTTGATCAGACGGTTTAAGAATTAAATCTGAAATAAAAATAATTAAATATATATATGTATATATGTGAATAATTTTGGATCTTTGGGTTAAAATAAATTGACGAACCAGATTAATTTGTGTTTGTCGGATGAGAATTGAATCGAGGTTTGGGCCAATTTTGGGCTTCATGGCTGAAATTTTAAATAAGAGAATTTGGGTAAAATAAAATTGAAATTGAACTAATATCGTCTCAAATACTCTTTTTTTCTCAAAATTAATTTTATCGATGTTTCCACCTACCCTAAAATTATTTTGGCACGTACATACATAAATTATAGACATAATTTGTATAAATGTCTGATTTAATATTTTTAGCGATTTAATATTCACAAAAACATACGTATATATACATATATAAATAAGAATGTAAAAAATATGTGTACATACTTATGTAATATATATTTTTTAAAATAGGAATATAGATATATATATGGTCATAATATCGCCTGAAAAATAAAATTAGAAAGAAAACAAATGCGATTACCAAAAGATATTTTTTGTGATTTTTGACGTTAAAATATTTAATTACATTTAATTAGCATATTTTACAATTTGATAGGAAAATAAATCTTCTCTTTTTTATTCTTTTCAAAATCTATAGAAATAGAAATGAAAAATACAAATTTATTTTAAAAATTATTTAAAGCCAAGAAGCATCGACAAAGTAATTAGAGGAAAAGAAGCGAGCCAAAGTTTGGTATCAACACATAGTGCCTTATGTTCAAGTTCAACCAGCAAGTGGCATTCCTTGCCATACACTAGATGATAAGAAGATGCACCAACGGGAGTCTTGTATGCTGTTCTGTAAGCCAATAATGCACCACCTAACTTTCTTAACAATCAGTCCTATTGGCATTTACACTCTTCATCAAAATAGACTTTATCTCCCGATTAGATACCTCAACTTGCCCATTTGTGTGAGGATGGTAAGGTGTTGCCACCTTATGCTTTACCATATTTCTCAAGTAAGGCTTTTAAAAGTCAATTGCAAAAGTGAGACCCACCATTACTAATGATTGCTCATAGGGTACCAAATCTAGAGAAAATATTCTTCTTTAAGAACACTGTGACACTCTTACCTTCATTAATTGGAAGTGCAACTGCTTTCATCCACTTAGACACATATTCAATAGAAACCAAGATATACTTCATCCCATGCAAACCCATAAATGGGCTCATAAAATCAATAACTCAAACATCAAACAACTCCAACTCAAGGATAGGCATTATAGAAAGCTCATGCTTTCGTAAAATATTGCCTTGCCTTTGGCATTGGTCATAATACCTAACATAATCATGTGTATCCTTATAAGTAGTAGGCTAATAATAACCACATTCAAGATTTTGTGGGGCAGTACGAGTACCTCCATGACGACCCCCAACTGAGGATGATGACATACCTCTAAAATACTCATCATCTCAACGTCATGAATACATCTTTGAATTACACCATCAACACACACACAAAATAAGTATGACTTATTCTAAAAGAACTTTCTCACCTCATGCATAAATTGCATACGTTGATAAAATGACATATCTTTTGGGATGAGATCACTTGCCAAATAATTGGCAAAGTCTGCAAACCAAAAGATTAAGTCTTGTGATGTTGCGAAGACTTGCTCATCTAGAAAAGTATCATCAATTTCAATCTCATCCCATAGTTTTAGCATTGCATCCTCTCCTAGGCGTGACAAATGGTCTGAAACTTGGTTTTTGACGCCCTTCCAATCCTTACCCTCAAAATCAAATTCTTGTAGCAGAAGTACCCATTGAATCAACCCCAACTTTTCATATTTCTTCACCATAAGGTACCTAATAGTAGCATGATCAATGTGCATAATGAATTTGGTACCAATTAAGTTGGACCAAATTTTTCAAAAGCAAACACCATTACAAGAAATTCTTATTTAGTCACTATGTAATTCTTCTGTGCGAGATTCAATGCTTTGTTGACATAGTAGATAATATAAAGTATCTTCTATCACCTTGGTCTAGGACTGATCATAGGGCCACGCCACTAGCATAACGCTCTCTTTAAATTGTAAGGTCCAATCAGGGGACACAATAATATTAATTGAAGTGAACCTCTCTTTTAGGCACTCAAAATCCTTGAGGCAAGCATCATCAAACACATTCTTCACCTACTTATCTAACATTTTGCACAATGAATTTGTAATTTTAGAGAAATCCTTGATGAATTACCAAAATTTACCTATATAACCTAAGAAACTCCCAATGCCCTTCACAGAAATTGGTGCAGATAATTTTTCAATCACCTCAATCTTAGCTTTGTCAAACTCTCTCCTCTTTTTCAAAATTTTGTTCCCAATCACTATACCTTCTTTTACAATGGAGTGACACTTCTCCCAATTTAGGACCAAATTACACTCTTCATATCTTTGCAAGGCATTAGACAAATGAGCCAAGAAATCATCAAATGAATCACCCATAACTGAGAAATCATTCATGAAAACCTTAATAGTGGGCTCCAATATGTCAGAAAAAATAGACATCATGCAATGTTGAAAAGTGACGAGTGCATTACAAAGACCGAATGCCATCCTTTTAAATGCAAATATCCCATATAGACAAGTGAAAATGATTTTCTCTTGGTCCTCAGGAGGAATAAAATTCTAAGTTTACCCTGAATAAATATCAAGAAAATAATACCATCCTTTAACCGCAAGATGGTCTAGCATCCGATCCATGAATGACACAGAAAAATAGTACTTCTGGGTTCATAAATTTATCTTCCTGTAATCTATGCAAGCTCTCCATCCAATAACTAGTCCCATAAAATCTAACTCGCTCTTCTCATTAGGAACCGTAATTATCCCTCCTTACTTTGGCACACACTGAACTGGGCTCACCTATTTGCTGTCGGCAATCATATAAACCTCATAACCTCTTGCATAAGTGGATTCAATCAATGCTGATAATCAATGCTATGTACACATTCTAGCTCAAGCTGAATTTTGTGAGTGAACATTTCGAGTGAAATTTTGACTATGCCAGTAATAGTGATATTAGGTGTAAATTTTACATTTGCGCATTTATAAATTTATTGTAAGAGTATAGTAAGAGTCAAATTTCAAATTTGCGCATTAGGTGTAATAAGAGTCAAATTTATCTCAACCTCATGAATACACCTCCGAATTACACCATCAGCTATTTGCCGATAATCAATGCTAGGTACACATTCCAGCTCAAGCTGCATTTTGTGAGTGAACATTTTGAGTGGAATTTTGACTATGTCAGTAATAGTAACATTAGGTGTAAATTTTACATTTGCGCATTTACAAATTTATAGTAATAGTATAGTAAGAGTCAAATTCCAAATTTGAGCATTAGGTGTAAATTTTACATTTGGAACAACAACAACATGATGATAACAAGCAAAATAAAAACATAATATAAACAAATATTCAACAAAAGGGCTGCATGCAAAGGTGTTTAGGAATAGATAGCCGGACTTGGCTATAAAGGAGCAAATTTAATGAAAATTACCCCTAAACAACAGTATTAGCTTTCATGGAAGCTCATTTTGTTAAACAATGAAATTCATTAAATTTGTGACCTACAGTGAACTTTAAGTATTCAAGGAATTGAAACCCAGAGCTTATGAATGAATGTAATAGCTATGATTAATGGAAACATTGCTGAAGGAGTCTCCGCTGAGCTAGATCCATGGCACTTGTGAGAATTTTAAGTGCCCCATATGTGATCTACTCGAGTTTGATTCACCTCAATTGTGGTCTAACATTCGAAGGAGTAATGGAAAATCAAACCCTGTTTTCTCTGCAACTTGCGCTCTTCAATGGATTTAGATGACTGAAGATGGATCTGAAGAGATGCGACTTTCCCATTTACTCTTTCTCTCTACTTTCCTTTTTCCTTACATCTAGAGTTTTCTCTTTCTAGATTTAGGTTCTGCTTTTTCGGGTTTGATTTTTTTTTTTTTTTGTATTTGCGGGTGTGGGCTATATTGGGTGTAAACCCCTTCATGTACATATTTCATTTTTATATCAATAAATGGCAAAAGTTGGCTCCTTTGATAAAAAAAATAGAAAAGTAAAAAAGTGTGGGGTTCGGGTCCTCTTTGACATTTTAAAACAGTTTTAGTCACCTTTTAATTTTTTTTATAATACATTTTCACCTCCCAATATTTTCCAAGAATAAACTCAAACTCAATTTGTCTCTTTCACTCCCTTGACTTTCTTCTTCTCTCAAGAAAAAAATCTTAAAAATTTCATTGCCAGTTTTTTACTCCTCAAGCCTCAAAGCTCCATCTTCTTCAAATTTAGGTAATTATTCTTGATTCTTCGATCATTTTAAGGTTCATATTGATTTATGATTTCTTTTTCGTTTTGTGAATTGTGTCGATTTTGGAAAGCAATCAAAATTTTTGAAAATTTGAAAATTTAGTCCTTGATTTACCAAAAATATTTTTTATTTAGTTGTAATTCGTTTGATTCTATATCTTGTTGGATGGATTTTTGTTATTCTTGCAATTCTTTTTATTTTTCTTATCGATATCTATGACTAGAAACTTAAATTCTTTTATTGTTCTTCATTGTAATAGTGGTTGCTATCTATTTTATTTATTTTAATTCTCATTTATTTGTTGTGTTGTTGTAAATGCATATTTTATTAATAGACTTGTGATCGATTAAAAATTTAGATTTTTTTTAAAATTTTAATCATTATAATGGTGCTTTCTGTCTATTTTTTTGGTTTTGATTCTGATTTCTTTATTTGTGTTGTTGCAAATGCTTGTTCTGTTAATAGATTATTTAGCCGATTAGACATTTTATTATATCGTATTGGTCAATGACCAAATTACTTTTATACATAGTTCATAAAACATGACTAGAAAGTAGAGTAGAGAAGAAAAGCGCTGGTAATAAAAGGAAAGGTGAAGAAGCTTCAAGGATTTCAAAAAATAGAACTTGTACTTGAAGTGCCTGAAACATTGAATTCTATTGATAAAGGACAACATGAAGATAGTGATGATCAGGACATTGGGAGATATGCTCATGAGTGTAATGAGAGAGATGTTTAAAGATGAAGATGATGAAGCTTGTCCTTGCCTATTGTGTAAGGTGTATTTCTTGTGAGAGTTACAACCTCAGCACAATCTGCAATGATATTGAATGTTTTTAGCAAACATATTTAGGTCTAGGATAGTACTATAAGATAAATTTAGACAGGTCCTAGATGATCAAAAGTTTAGGAAAAGGTTCAGGGAGTCATAGTTCTGCTTCTTAAGGAAATTGCCTGAATTTCTCAAGTTCGATGGACAATATGCCCATTATACACTTTTGCATCATGTTAAGGATTGAAAGATGTTGCATGAGATGTAGTTTTGCATGAATGATGAGTCAATTTGTTTTGTCTTGAAGGAGTTTACATTTATAATGGGACTAAATTTTTTGCAATATTTCTGTGAATCAAAATACGATAAGGTAATTGAGAATGATGTAGACTTTTGCAAAAGTTTAGAAACAAGAAGATTTCAGATAAAAATTGTTGAAACTGGTTAAATAAGGAAGGTTGGACAAGGACTAAAATTCAAATGTTATTTGATATTGTTCGTGCACAAAATATTACTTACAAGGGATGGGTTCAAAATTTTGAATGTAGACATGCTCAAGATGATCAATTTTTTTGAAGTTCTTTGAGAAGTATCCACGAAGTAAGAAGTCTTTCATTTTTATCCTCGAATATCTCAAGAATTTGATAGACTTCAAGAAGAAACAAGAAGCATATGTTGAGAGGAACAATGAATCATACACTTTTTATGAATTTTCCTAGATATTTTTGATATTGACTATCAACAATTAAATAAGTTGTTTCTACTTTTTTTTGTAACACCCTAAAAATCTAAACCAATTTAGAACCATGCTTTAAGTTCATGCAAAAATAAAAAATCATGTTTTGGTAGTTTTATAAGTAATTTAGACATATATTAAGACCTCAAATAACTCCTAGCTTATAGACAAGTCAAAATATCCCTTGGCGATTAAATTCTTGTGAAGAATATAACTATAGTCAGATTCAAATGAACATAACTTTTGGATTATGAAGAATTTTTTATCAAAATACCCACCATCAAAAAGATAATTGAATTCTCTCTCCAATGCCATCAATTTTGCCTTAATCAAATATTAGAGTAAAACGTTATGACCAAATTACTAAAGTACTATTAAAGCGACCAATGATAACGACTCATTGTTAGACATACTGGGTCATCAGGAGGGAGTCGTTGCTATGGAATTAGGGGATGAATTTGGGACCTTTGACCATGACTCATGGCAAGACCTAACGAGTCGTTGCCAAAGTCATCGAGACTATTTTCAGGAGTTTTTCAAATGGTTTTGAGGATTTTTTTGGGTCTTTTTCCATTCTTTTAACCCCAAAATTACGTCGTTTAAGATATTCTAAGACTGAATATAATCCCTAAACAACTCCAAGTCCCTCATTCTCAACACAATACACGAATTACTTAAGAAATATGTGATTTCTCACTCATCCATAGCAAGAAATTAGGGTTCTTCATCTCCAAGTTCAAATCCCCAAAAATTCAATTCAAGAATTAAAAGTAATCAGGTATGTGGGTATTCAATGAGTATCTCCTCTTATCCTCATGCCCAAATTATAATTTTTATTCATGAATTCTATGATCTTCATAAAATAGGGTCTCACCAATTGTTACTCTAAGCTTAAACTTCCATTCTCCATGATATATTTTTCACTCATAAGTATGTTTTAATGATTATTCATGGTTACTTAGGCCCATATTATATCATACCCGCTAATCTCAAATCCATCCATGATTTACATGATATTAGTTAAGATTTCAAGCAAATGATCAAGCTATATAAGATGTGTCAGTTTTCAAGACTATTAACCATTTTCTATCACGATTCTGTGGATTTCATCCCATATTAGTTGACATACCATGTTTTTCTATAAAAATAAGTAATTTTATAAAATTAGAATTTTGAACCATTGGTATGTTGGTAAATTTATGATTCTGGACTTATGTTATGCAATTTCCCTCTTTCCCTATTATGATTAACTTTTAATATTATCTATCATGTTCAGTTGTATTAGTCAGAGCTGGTAGGTTATAAACATCTGATATTAGGGATTCATGCATATATCAGTTTACATTTCTTGAGCTCTTCAGATTATCCATTGTGGATATTTTCAGAATGTAATTATGAGGAGCTATGTAGTTGTTAGTATCATTCAGCTGGGAGTAGTACTTAGCACCGAGTGAATGCAGGGATGGAGGCTCACACTCATCAGTTAGGACTGAAACCTTTAGTAGAAGTCCCTAAGTTCTAGAACTACAACACCACCATAGCTTATGAGATGTCACCTGCCAGTATAGGACTGGCACCCTAGTCCTTCAAGATATCGGTTTAGTGGATCTATGCCAACCAGTGTTGGTACCCATGGCAAAGTACAAGTACCCTTCCAACTGGGGTTATAGGTTGGACCCCGATTTACTTAGATTGAGGTATGTCATTTATTTTAAGCTCCCACAGTCCTCAGTTTATGTTTCAGCATCATATTATGCAAGACCCTGTATTCATATAACGCCCCACAATCCCATCCTGGGAAGTCACACGGCCATACGCGGCCTCAAGCTAACCCTCTAAGCCTGTCTTCACTTCTATAACTCTCTATGACAATAATGACGCTGTAATAAGGAAGAATAATCATGTCATGAACATACTGAAATACAAAGAAATATTGTTCTGTACAATTAAAATACTGAACTTCTGTACATACTTGTACTCTAGTCTGACAAAGCCTCTACTACATAAGATTGAGAAGCCATTAGGACAGATTCCCCAACTGACTCGTACCGATCTGAAAGGAAACAACCATCTATTAAATAGACAAAATCAAGGACATAGGTCCTCGAACTATGAGGACTCACCAACTGCAGAAATATAGATGAAGGTACTCGAAGATCACTGTCACTGCTAAGACGAAGCACCTGAACCTACATCACAAGGAAATATAGAACACAGAAGAGTATGGGAATCAGTACTTGGGAATGTACTGAGTATGTGGGGGTGTATGCAACATTTTAAATAATTTCATAAGTGTGTAAGAAAATCATGCATGCTGACAGTAATAACTCTCTTCACTTGTATTACCTGAAACATTATTTCCATAAATCATCAATAAAACACATGCTTCGTAAATCTCATAAATCATTTGACTCAACTCAAACTCTTTGACTCATGACTTAGAGTGACTCGGTAACTCAAGGAACTTAGATCATTATGAACTTGGGAGTTTCTTGTAACCGACATAAACTAAACCATGTGAGCCACATGGAGTCCAACGTTTTGCCCTCCTAAGGAGAGAACCCCACATTGGTGAGAGCGTCATACTCTTTCCAGGAAGTACAACCTCAATTTTGTTATCACAGTCTCATACTCGACCTATGGCCCACAATTATCAATATCAATCCTACGGTGGCAGGTAGTTTTGGAATAATGCTAAATTTTCCGCTCGGTGCTAAATACTCCTCCCAGACTCAGCTTAGAACGCATTAGAAAATCCACCTTAATCAATATCAACTCATGGGTCTATCAGAGAGACCAAAATATAAATATATCTCATATGTAAATCATATACAACTGTGGATTCCTAACTCGACTCGAAATCAAAATAATCTTTCTCAACATCAAGTGTATTGTTCATCAAATCATGTCAAATGTCAAAACTTTAGGAAGATATCAAAAGACTCATTCCTGAATTTCAGTCCCAAATATCAAGATATATATATATATATATATATATATATTCAATAATCAATATTTCATAGAAAAGCTTGAATCATGACACTTATCTCAAATTATTTAGAAATCATCAATACGTAATAACAATATGTATGTCATGGCATAAATCCTCAATTTAAGAAATATGATGGTAAATAAATCATAACAACAAACTTAGTCAACTCAAATCTCGTAATTCATCAATAAAGTAATTTGGGCGTAAACCCACTTGCAAAGATCATGAAATTCCCATAGTAAAATCAATTCTTTGGGCACAAGAATAAAAGGATGTTCTTGTTCAAGCCCCACATATCTTGGATTATAAATTTGAGAATAAGAGACTTGATTGCAACTTTTTTCTCGCACTTTTAGTCTAAGATTCTTGATGCCTTTGACTTGGGGAACTTATTTCTTGAACAACTTTGAAACTCTATAGAAGATTCTTGAATTTTTCTTGGAAGAAGATTGGATTTTGGGTTGGAGAGAAACACTAGCTTCTAGATATTTCTTGGAAGAGATTGGATAGAAAATGAATGGCTCTTCTCTACTTGGATATATATATAAGACCAAAATGGGTGGAAATGACCAAAATGCCCTTTTAAAAAGAGTTGAAAATTGCTGATCGGGGTCTGTGACGGTCGAACTGATGGTCCTTCAGAGCAAATAACGGTTCACTAGATCATCCGTTACTCAAGTACCAAAACTAGGACATTTTTCATCGACGTGACGGTAAAAGTGACGATCCATCAGGAAACTGATGGTCCACCAGATCATCCGTCACTCGAGGGTCAAAAATGGGACATTCTGCCTCAACTTGATGGTCCCCTTGACAGTCCGTCAAATCTTTGGTGGACCCCCATTTTGGCTGTCGCACGATGGCCAGAAAAAATGGGTCACTACCTTGGTTTGACGGGATGATCGATGGTCCACCAGATCGACCATCAAACCTAGGTGATTCTGACAACGCTCAGTAAAATGACCATAACTTCCTTGTCCAATGTCGAATTTTGATGAAATTAATATCGATGGAAAACTTATTCAATGCTCTACATGATGGAAAGTAAAAATTAGAAAAATACAACACAATATAAACATCAATCACTTTGGAAGCCACCCCTATCCACTCAAAAGATAGATTTAGGCTTAGGGAACGATCGGGGTATTTCAATTCAGTTATTCAGTTTCATTCAATACATGTTTGTACTTGGACATTGCATCAGTTCATATCCCACATTTTGAGATCCACTATTCATACATGGCCCTCAGTATAATTTTACAACATATTCAGCCCTAACTTGAGATTAAATATAACAATTATGCTTCTACCGTTTCCCATTTTATAAAATATTTTAGCTCATGATTTAGAAGTTTCACTATACTTTGCATCTTTTACGTACATACACATTTTAAATGTATATTTTAGTAAATGGCTTATATCCTCAGCTTAAAGCATGATTTAAGTATTTTCATAACTAGTGCATATATCACCTACTCAAGACATTCCAAAGTATTGATTGCATTCCTCTTCTGCCTACATTTTTCATGTGTTGTAAATTCAGGTGCTTACTCTCAGGATCATAGTCAAGTAGATTATAACATTCAACCAGTAGGTGATGGGTTCTCTTATTTTGAGGACTTAAGTTAGTTGTAGTTCCACTATTAAATTTTTATTCATATGTATTTATTCGGGATAGTTGGGGTCATGTCCCGACTACCTGTAGTCAATATTAGTAGAGGCTTTATAGATAGTCAGTTAAAGTTGTAGTAATCAGTCTCGCTTTCTTTTCAGAATATAGATGTTGTAAATAAACTTTCCAATAGTAAGCATATAGAAACAAATTTTCTCATGATTATGTTTATGCTAAGTCAATTTAGCTTTTATATATATTTTAATCAGTTGCTCAAGCATTTTTTCAGTACATGGCTTAGCTTGGGATCACTTGTGGTTCTTAGCACCGCGTTACGACTAGGAGGTAGTCTCGGGTCCTGACAATATTATAGGTTGACTATGTTTTATTCATTTATTTTTATTTTAATTATAAATTTAGATATACGAAGTTAAGGTTTCTTCAAATTTGATAGTGGAAATAAGAAATCACGAAATCACTCCATGCCTATTCCCAGGTTGCGTAGATGGCACACCTTAAAATTTGATAATATTATTAAAGGTATAAGAATCAACAAAGTACAAAGATATACAATTATCTTTTTATTATCTAGCAAGAATGTTAAGGATGTTAATAATTACATTTTCTTATTTGTAGTTTGTGCACCCATACCTCATATCACTATTCATGAAATGAATCAGAAGTACATGCTAAAATTTCATGCATACACGAACGAGTTGAATAATACGTTCATCAATGTCTTAAAATCCGACCTGCATGGTGTGACTGTTATCACTTCATAGATAGAGAGTGAGGATGTTAGATGTTTGGCACTTTTTTTATATAGATTATATTTTTGGTCTGTAATAGGCATTGTGTTTATATTCTACCATTATAGACATGAATTGATATAAGAATAAGAAAAGTAAAAGTTAAATTAACTTAAATTAAGAGAGTTAACATCATTCAAATATTATAAAATAACTAAATCACATCATATGGGAATTCTATGCAATTAGACACATAATCATATGAGTATAAGGAAGAACAATGATAGTAAGAGCTACTTACTGAGAACAAATCTATTCTCTGACAAATAATATTTGTTCTCAAACATTACTTATCCTATGACCACTTACAAGCATCACTTTTCCTAATTTGATCATATGTCAAATTGCTTTGCACTCCCATGATGTGATTAGGTTGTTTTACAATGCTTGAATAATGGCAATTCTCTTATTTAACTTAATTTTTTTTCACATTTTTAATTTCTTTTTTCTTGTCACATTTTAGTGAATTAGGACCATTATATATCCTAATACTAATTTTATCTTATCTAAAATTGATATGAACTCACAAATGATGTAATCAAATAGTTTTATAATATTTGGATGATGTTAGTTATCCTAATTTTATTTTATTTTACTTTATAGATCTTGATTAGTCATAATATTGCTTGCCAATATATTCAACTAGTCCATTGTAAACTTTTGCAACATTTATGTATAGATGATAATCTAATCAATAATAAACATCACAGTTTATTACTGGTACATGAATTTTACATTTCTTTGTCAAATATTTAGTTATGAACTTGTTAATTCAATTCATTTAGTCAATAAAACACTTTTAGGATTGATAGAACATTATCATTTAGGTTTATAATCAATTATCTAACATCAATGATAACAATAATTGTAACAACTACATACCAGTGTGCAAAAATCCAAAAATAAACATTAACAAATTGCAAAAATGCTACAACAAATTCAAATTTTTATATTCATCATAATAGTTCATTGCATTTTACATATCATAATGGGGACAAAAACTAGCAAGAAAAAATAAAAAAGAAAGCTTTCATTCCAAAAATCTACCATGAAAGCTTCCACAATAAACTACATACAAAACAAAATAAAATTTAAAAACTTAAAAGATGTGGATGGTGTGTGCGGGATGGAGGTTATGTGGTCATCAGAATCTATACAGAGCCTCTCTACTATGGCCCATAGAAAATGGGCCATCTTTCTAAGCTTTACCTCCATCCGGCCTTGATCATAGGCTAGATTATATAATAGAAAATCAAGACCGTTCCTTAGAAGAAATAGGTTGTGGTTCCTGGTGGTTTGCATCATTCTCTAATTTTGTATACCATAAACCCTCCTTGCCATTTTTGGATTTCAAATTTTTTTGAAAGAAGTAGCTTGTTGAGGAAAATAGACTATAAAATAGACCATTAGGTAATTAAATAGACAAGGGAGAAGTCTAGAAACCAGTTGTTGATCAAAGCATGTGTGTAGGTCGAGTAGGTAACATGTAGAAATTAAGAGGCACATCAATCAATTCATTTCAATTCTATACTTTTTATATGTTGTGATTACATTTTAGCAGTTCGATTTGTTTAGGATACGACTTGTGAAACAGACCATGACGATAGTCTATTATACATTAATTGATTGAGCTTAGGATAAATACCACACATACAGTTGATTGTATACAATAATAGTCGATGGGGCATAGTTTATAAAATGGTTCATGTAGTATAGAGCATACCAATAAAGGTCGATGACAGATTATAATTAAAGTCAATTAAAACTGAACTGACATTAAATTTCAAAACATGTAGTGGTTTTCCAAAAAATACAAGTGGCATCCTATTTTACATCAAAGTTACACATTGTTGTCTTATTGCCTGGCTTTTTTTATGTGGAGCACTTGTTCCTTCTCTTGGACTTGAAAGATTCAAAAGCTCAGGACCTTCTTCCTTCCTAGTTGGGGATTAAAATCAGGTGAAAACAACCCCATTGCTGAATATTATTATGATACATTCCAATTTGACTCTAGAGGGACTACAAAAATAAGTTCATTATATGCAATATGGTATAATTCAACTTTATAGATAGGTGAAGAGTAGTAGTACATTCTTGTATTATACCCATCTCCATACTTTAATTACAAGGTTGTCATCCCATGAGTACATGTAATTTATCCAAATTATACCATCTACAAGAGAATGAACTTTCAAATAGATTGGGTTTGATAATAAGGCCACTGTCAATTACGGTGAATTCATCAATACTCCAATTTATATTACTCACAAATATGGTGTTTCCCTCGATCATGTTCTCTCTTATGATCTTTTCAGCAGTAGGCAAAATGAAGTGTTTAATTGCTCATCTCTAATTAGCTTTGCCTAATTTTTTTGATAAACCTTCAAGCAATGGAATAGAAAATGGTGTCCACATGTACTCCCTTTTATCCCTCAAAATTGAGTTAAGAGACTCTCTAATAATCTTGGTCATCTCATAGAATCTATTGTCTAGAAGGTATGCCTAGATCAACTTTTCAAATCCAATATCATGCTCGAGAAAAGATGTCATGACTCAAACCTATTATGAGCAGCACCCACACTAACCCTTCATTGTGAGAACCATTTAACTCAAACTACTTAAATCCAACACTTAACCAAGTATAAGATAACTAACTACTTCATTTGATAATCCAATATCTCAAAATGTTCTAATAATAATAGAGAATATGGAATTAAAACAAATGTCTAAAACAGTCCTACGAATCTGAAAGTCATTGTAGCAAAACACTACAACTGTTAATAAACGAGTTCAATCCAAAATAAAGAGAAATATCCATGTCCAATAAAAGTGGAAAAAAATTAAAGTAAAGGACTCATACCTACTCGAATGATGTAGCTGTCCCTTGAGTCGAAATGTAGCTTGCTCTAAAGTTGAGGTCTTGATTAGGTCACTTAAAATGCTCTACACTCAACAAAAAGTAGAGCATGCGTAGTATCAGTACGCAAGAAATAATGGTGGACTGGTAGGGTCATCAGTCAATGAAAAATAATAAATGTAAACAAGTAACCATCACTTAATAAACAAGAACAACCATGAACACCCACCGATTAACATTTACCTTAATTATGTGACACCTAGACTTTTAAACACCACCACAAAATCCAGTCAAGTACAGGTCAATATAGATAACAACTTAAGTCAATACCATGACTACCCGATTCTGTCCAAGTCAACTAACCTTGACTTACCAACAATATTCTACACCTTGTCTCAAATGCATAAGTAAATAAACAATTAAAGAGATATGCCAATTATTTACTATTTAGCATGAATCAGTCAAGGATCCTAATCCAACAATAATCAATCAATAATCATAAATTCTGTTTCACTCAGTAAACCAAATATAACAAGTCAAAAAATTAATTTTGTCCACTCAAGGAAACATCACTCTCATTAATACCTTGTACTCAATGCTAAGGGTCTTATTATCGCACACTAGACATGACCTATAGGGCACGAGCTCTTGTCCATGACCCAAAATTCCCGACATATAGTGTCTTCCAACCTTATATCAGCTAATTCTATAAAAATTTTCAAATATCAATACATCCCACAATAATATCATAAATCTTGTGAACATGCCCAAATACTAGTGCATCCCGCAATAACCAACAGATATCACACTAATTGGTATCATAATGAGAAATAATAACCACACTTGTACAATCAACAAGTTCTTAAAACAACCTTATTAGATGTGATCAACAGTTAGGATATCATTCAACGGATTACTTCTTTGAATATGCATTGTAACAAATATACAAAGAAATAGTTAACAGGTTACAAGTAAATCAAGTTGGTTTTCAACTACATTAAACCTTCACCTACCTTAATACAAGCTTGCACCACTCTAATAAGCCTTAAACTTGCCTTTCCATGCAATTATTTCTTGGTTTTGGTCTATAATCAACAATACCACAATAATTCAAATAGTGACCTAACATGTTCAAGGATTACAACCTAATCCTTTAACCCCAAAATCAATTTCATGATTATTCCTTCCATTCTAGGATTTTATATCACCATTCCACCTTAATTCTACCAGTTTTGTAAATATAATGGTGAATTCTAAGCATGCAATTGTAAATTAATAACTTTTAATCAAAACCCAAGGATTTTCACCAAATTCACCTAATTGCCCCAAGAAATTTATCTAGGTCAAGATAAATTCTTTTCAAAATCCAAAAACTAGTGATTCTAAGAATTAATAATTTAAAAACTATTTAATCAAATGGATTAACTTACCTTAATGAAGGAAATTGATGAAAATTGTGTTGAAATCACCCAAAATCACTTCTCCCACCCCATAGATGATTGTGGACTGAAAATAACATTTTGGTGTATTTTCTACATTAGTTTATGCATATCTCGTCATAGCGGTCCTATCCCGCTATTGGGCATCGCTATAGTGGGATCCGCCCACTATGAAGGGATTGACAAAATTGTCTCCCATTATAACGGGAATATATGTGTAGTGATAGAAGCTTGCCACTCGCTATAGCAGGGTAGGCAAGGCAAGAACTTAAGTTTTTAGCCATTTTCCCACTTTTGTAATACACCCCAAGATTTTGATATCCCAGACTTACTCTTTTACGTTAAATCTAATATTAAATTTCTACTAAGTCGAATTCACTTCCAAATATTTTTATGAATTCCTTATTGTCTTAGCTACCTTAAAATTATCCCAAAATATTTTAACTTTAATCAATCTACTTTTAAATTACCCTAGACCATACCATGTTCAAAAGCCTAAAATTTCTAACTCCTAATATGGAAAAACAAAAATTTAAGCACGCTAGACTACCTGTAACGACAAAAAGGGTTGTTACAAAAGATAGCAATGTACCCATAATTTATTCTCAAATAATAATACAAGAAAAAATAGGCAAGTAAGAAGAATTAGAGTACATATATGCTCAAATAAGTGTGAGTACTTGTATTGCATGTCCCTCTAGATTTTTTGAATGGCCTCCTCAATCGGACGATGCTTTCATTGAACTTTTATTAGCCGAATTTACTTCATTCTTAATTTCAAAACATCTTGATTAAGGATTGCAATTGGCTTCTCTTCATATGATAGATTCTTATCCAGAAAAACTGGATCACATTTAATGATATAATAACTATCCCTATGGTATTTCTTAAGTATTGACACATGGAATACTAGGTGGACCCCTGACAGGCAGGGTGGCAAAACCAACCTATAAGCTACTGGGCGCACATTATTAAGAATGTTAAGCAGACCGATATATAATAGGCTAAGGTTACCCTTCTTTCCATACTGCATTACTCCTTCTGTAGGAGATACCCTTAACAATACCAACTCATGGGTTTTGAATGATATTTTCCTTAGCTTGTGATTTACGTACTCCTTTTGCCTACTTTGGGTTGGTAACAACTTGTCTTGGATAAACCTCACCTTTTCCTAATCTTCTTTTACCACATCTATGCCCAATGGCTTCACATCACCACTTTCAAACCATCTGATGGTTGCTCTTTACCTTCTCCCATAGAGTGATTCAAATGGAGCCATGTCGATTCTATATAAAAACTCACATATTGGCACAAACTTATCCCAGTGGCTACTAAAATCAATCACACAAGCCTGTAACATATCCTTAAGCACCCAAATAGTTCTCACAGATTGCCTATCGGTCTAAGTATAAAATACAGTACTAAAGTCAAGGTTCTAATCTTCATGTAGAATATTCCATAACTTGGAGATGAATTTCTCTTCTATCAGAAATAATGAAAACTAAAACTCCATGCACTCTTAACACCTCTTTGATATAAATATTGGCTAACTGCTTTGAGTTGCAATCCACTCTAATTAGAATGAAATAAGCTGACTTGGTTAACCTATCTACTATGACCCAAGTCGAGTCATACTTCTCCAATGTCTTATGATGAACCACTACAAAATCCATGGCTAGCCTCTTTCGATTCCACTTAGTAATAGGTATCCTCTGATGTAAACAACATGCCTTTGGTGTTTTATTTCACATGCTGACAATTATGGAATTTAGACACATACTCCACTATATCTCTTATTAGTCTAGGCCACCGATAGAGTTATATCAAGTTATTATACATCTTGGTCACACCTAGAGGAATAGAGTGTCGAGAAACATGAACTTTTGCAAGTAAGCCCCAAATTTTATCTCTAACTTGAGGCACACACATGCATTCTCTCACTATCAACACCACACATGTATGAACTATGGCATCAAAATCTTTACCACACACCACCCTTTTCTAAATTTTTGTCAACTTCTCATCCTCAAACTGTCTAGACTTGATTTGATCAAGGAATGTTGACCTTGCTTCTACACTGTCCAATAGTCCACTCCTTTCAGAAATGCAAAACTGCATGAACTTCGATTATAGAGTTTGAATAGCTTTAGCCAAAGGTCCTTGACACCCTCAAACAAGCCAAACAACCAATACTTATTAGTTTCCATCTCAATGAGTTTGCCACTATATTGGCCTTATTCAGATGGTATTGGATAGTAACATCATAATCGTGCAATAATTCTATCCACCTTATTTTGCTCATGTTCTAATATCTTTGGGTGAAAACATGTTGCAAGCTGTGATGGTCTTTGAACACCTTACATTTAACCCTATAAAGGAAGTATCTCAAAATCTTAAGTGCAAAAACTAGTGCTGTCAACTCTAATTCACTGGTTGGATAATTCTTCTCATTAAACTTCAATTGACTTGAAGCATATATGATCACATTCTTGTCATACATTAACCCAACATCCAAACGAGAGCGTGAAGTATCACAAAACACAATAAAGTACTTATATTTAATTAGCAAGGCAAAAATAGGAGTTTTGGTCATAAGGAACTTGAGATTTTGAAAGCTCTCTTCATAATTGTTAGACTAGACAAATGGCACCTCCTTTTGAGTTAACTTTGTTAAGTGAGTGGCAATATAGGCAAAGTTCTTAAAAAACCTTTGATAGTAACTAGCAAGACCGACAAACTCCGAACCTTAACCACAGAGATAGGCTAACCCCAATTCTTGACAACCTCAATATTTTGGGAATCTACCATCACCACCGTTCTGAAACCACAAGCCACAAGAAGGAAACAAAAGAAACTATAATTCACATTTAGAAAATGTAGCATAAACTTTCTTCTCCTTTAAAATCCCCAAAACAACAGTAGGATTACCTGCATGCTCCTCCTTGCTATTGGAGTAACTAAAATTTCATGAATAAAAACAATCACTAATGAATCCAATAAAGACTTAAAAATACCATTATCAAACTAATGAAGGTTTTTAGGACATTGTGTACATGAAGGACATCACATGAACTCATAATGCCTATATCAAGTCCCAAAAGTTGTCTTGGGCATATTCTCAAGCTAAATCTTTAGCTGATGATAACATGACCTTAAGTCTATCTTGGAGAAAATTAAAGCTCCTTACAACAGGTCAAAAAGATAATCTATTTGGGGCCAAGGATACTTATCTTAATGTTTACCTTGCTCAAATGTCTATAGTTAATGCATATTCTCATGCTACCATCCATTTTCCTAACAAAAAACATTAGACCACCCCAAGGTGAAGCACTAGGATGAATGAATCCCTAATCAAGTAACTCCTACAATTGAGTCTTGAGTTCTCACAACTCAGCTGTAGCCATTCAAAAGGAAGGAATATAAATTAGGTTAATGCTTCGCTCTAAATCACTATAAAAGTCAATGTCTTAGTACAAAGGCACATATGGTAAGTTTGTGTAAAACATCTCCTAAAATTCTGCCACCACGGGGACCCACTCAATAGAAGGGGGCTTAGTACGAACATCCTAAAGATGTTAGAAATAGGCTGAACACACCCTTCAAACAAACTTCTTAACCTGAATAAAAGATATAATTTTCACAGGTCTGAGCTTATACACTCATTCCTATTCTAACTTATCCATCCTAAGCATCTACAGATCACATTCTTAGCATTACGATTCAGAACAACATGATACAAAGATAAACAAGTCATACCTAGCATGATGCCAAAATCAAGTATATCTAAGTTTATCAAATCTACAAAGTCTAGAAACCCATAAATAAGAAAAAATAAGTACGATACGCATGGGTCGCTACCACAGTGTCTAACTGACGTAGACACATATATATAAAAGTCAAACATATAACTAACCATGTCCAATCCTACAGTAAATCTAAAATATACATATGAATAAATGGAACTCAAATCCAACAAAATAATAGTCATTCAATCATAGGTGAGAACTAGTACTTATAATGATAGTATCGGAAGACTTGACCTCGGTCTTTCCTGACAATTCATAATAATGAGCTCTATTATCAATTTGGGCAACCTCTTTTAAAATATGCACACCATCTCTCCCTGCATTACCATTACCTCAATTTCTATTATGGCCTCTCTAATGACTACCCCACCCACCCTATTGACGACCTTTACCACTATTTTTACCACCTTTACCAGAAGGAACCACTACTCTAGACTGTTGATGCTCTAGGAAACTAGCCTATATCTGAGGACACTCTATCTTCAAATGCCTCATAACACCACAAGTATAGTAATTTTAATCTGGGGAACACCTATTAGCAGAAGAATATTAAGAACCTTAGTTTCTTACAAGTGAGGGGTATTGAGTGGACCCTAGTTGACCCACTACAGAAGTTGATAAAGTTGACTGAATAGGGAGTCCTGAATACGCCTGGTGGCAATAACACTTAGAGTAGAAATAACCAAAGTTACCCGTATTTTGGGATTTTTTGCTTCTACTTTAGCCTAACCAACATGTTTGAATTCTTATACCTTCTTCATATAATTACAATCATTTAAGGCCTTTCCAATAGAAGTCATATGCATAGATAAAATATGTAAGGCAATGTTTAAACCCATAAATAATTAAATTCTCTCCTTTTCTGTACTAAGTAACGAGTAGCATAATTGGACAAGGCATGAAACGTAGCCTCATAGGCTGCAGTAAATATGTAAGAACTAAAAAATCATACTTTTTATGATCTGAAATACCCTAGGTTTTGACTCTTGGAAATTTTCTACGCTCTTGAGCTCACTATTCTTGTTATGACTCACCATATGAGTTGTATGGTGAGCGTACGGGTAAGGTGACCCATCTCATAGGATGTCTAGTATTTTGTGGTCAAGTTTCTATTATGGTTACGATTTGATGGTGATGAGTCGTATGTTCAGGGTACGAGTAGTATAGTGAAACCATATGTTGTCCAGTTTCTAGCCAAGGTGTTTCTGCTTAGGGATAATATGAAGAGGTACTAGTTGTATGGTATGGGTACAAGTTGGGCAAGGGGAGTCGTATGGTGGACAATATATGATGTCCAATTTCATGATCAAGGTACGAGAGGAAGCTACCACTTGAATGATTTGGTATGGGTGAGAGGTCCAAACCATACCCACTTGCGGGAATTTTTATAGTTTAAGTTAGGGGTATTTTAGATATTTTCCCTCTTAACTTCTGTTGACCCCATGACTTAAAACACTTTTGAGACTTTATTTACCCTATTATCTTAATCAAACACACTCTAAACACTGTTAAATCTCTCTCAAGCTTTTGGTTCAAGAAAAGGATAGGGTTTCCTCAAGGTGATTCAAATAGGGGCTTTCAAGAGTAAATCTCTCTATCTTCTTTGTTATCTAAGGCATGTTACTCCTCCATCATAGTTATTTCAAACTAAAAGCATGTTTTACTTAATGTTTTTTAAGACAAAAGTGTGATATTATTTTGGGTTTTGAAATATATGTTAGGGGTTTTGGTTATTCTTGGTTGAATAATGTTTTTCGATGTTTTTATTATGGTTTTCAAGTTATAATGTTGGTTTGAATATGTTACTACATGGAAATGGTTAATTGGTTATTGGTTTTGGTTTTGGAACTATATGCCCTCAATACGTTTGTTAAAATACCTATGAAAATGGTTTTCACATAGTTTGACTTTCATTGAAAACTTTGCATTGCTTAATATTGTAAAAGAACTTAAATTGGTTTGATTGAATTAAATGATTTGGAAAGGACTTAGTGGCCATGGTTTTGATTGATTGGAAATCTTATGGGGTTCATGAAAATCCCCTTAGTATTGGAAAATGACATTGCTTGCAAGATATAGTAGGTATGATGATACTACTTCATAATTATTTGATAATTAGATCTTGGAATTGAAGATTAGGATATGTGCTAAAGGTTTTAATTGGGCAATAATAGAGGGTTGTAATAGCTGACCATGAAGGTGTGAGTTCGATGGACGAACACTGGAAACTCATGTTTGCCGTTATGAGGGTTGGTCATGGTGACCATATACATATGGGGTACATAAAAGTCCCCTAAGTTGTACTTGTATATATGTATCATGGAGGGCGAAAGGTACACAGGAATCCCCGACCTCTATGATATCTCTGGTTTGTGAATCTACATGTACTGGGCCTATTTAGGGGGTAACACTGGACCCATATATCCCGTGGGTAGTTTTAGGATGGTCAAGCTATACAACCCAGGTTAAAGTTTTAAGTACATGCTAAACTCGATTCCCTTTCTCGACATAGTATATATATGTATGTATTTGGTTGCATATGATTATTTACTTTGGTTTTGAATAATGGCATTTTTTATCCTTATACCTGATTAAATGCTAGAGTTCACCTGCTAACCCATCTTTGGGCACTGTATCCCTATGTAATGAAGGAATCGACCATACTACTCTTGCTTAGTGATTGGATTCGGGAGCAGTTTTGCAACAGACTAAAGTGGTGAGCTTTCATACTTTGGAAAACTCTATTTCATGCTATGGATATCTTTTCAAACTTTTGTTTATTTCTTAGAATTTGGTTTTGGATATGGTTGGGGGCATGTCCTGATCGAATGTTCTTTGTATCTAATTACAGTCTTTGTGTGACTACTACGGGCATGGGCGGTGTTGGTATTAGTGTCAGCCTTTGCATTGGTATTAGTATTGGGGATGACACCAATTAGATGTTTGAATGGATATTTGGTTAGTCATGGAATTTCTTGCTATCTTTTAACTACAAATGTTTAATCTTATTATATATTCAGAATTCATCTGATATAGGTTGCAGGGCAATTATGGTTGGGTATTGGGGGTGGTCTCTGGTCCCAGTTGGACTTGAGGCACCAGACACGACTAGGTCCAAGTTTGGGTCGTGTCAAATTGGTATCAGAGCCCTAGGTTCATGGTCAATTGGAAGTCCATAAAGCCGTGTCGAGTAGAGTATCTTTTAAGGGTGTGTAGCACACCACACTCATAAGGGAGATGCTACAAGGCATTTAGGATTGTTTCTCTTTCTTGTGTTCTGCTTTCAAGCTGTAAAGTCAAAGTCTTAAATTCTTCTTTATTTTCTGTTTGTTTGCTTTTTAGATCATTCCTCAATGATCTAAAGTTCATAGAATCTCCTCTATCCTAACTGTGAAAAATATTGATGGGACATACTCTACTTATGGTATCCCTACCCGATCTAGGGGTCCAATTCCTGATTGTCCCAAAGTTCCACCGATTTCATCTAGTCCATATCAAACTCCCTAGGTTGAAGTTAAAAACTCCAAGTTTCGTCAGTTTATTCATATGTTGACACAGTTAGTAGATACTCAATATGAGCGTGGTGTTCGTATTACTCAATCTTCTGAGGCTACAAGGGTTGGATAGTTCATGAGATTAAACCCTTCGACCTTTACTAGTATTAATATGGAGGAGGATCCTCAGGGTTTTCTTGATGAGATAAAAATATCTTTTATGTTATACATTCCTCGAATGTGGAGGGCATAGAGTTTGCCACCTATCAGCTGAAGGATATGGCGTACCAATGGTATGAATGATGATACTGAGTCACCTCTATGGGAGGATTTTTATAATACTTTTCTAGACCACTTCTTTCCTCAAGAGTTGAGAAAAGCAAAAATGGATGAGTTTGTTAGTCTGAAGCAGGGTAAGATGATAGTTAAGGAATCTGCCTTAAAGTTTCATGAGTAATCGTAGTATTCTCTGGAGTTGGAAACTGGTATAAGGGAAAGAATGAGAAAGTTTTCTTTTGGTTTGTCCCGAGACTTGATTTTAGAAAGTAAAGTTGCCTTGTTGATCAATGACATAGATATCTCCAGGTTGGTGGTATACATGCGACAAGTAGAGGATGAAAAGAAGAAGAAGACCAAGATAGGGGAGAGGCAGGGCAAGAATTTTAGATTCTCTTACTAGGGTGGTGGCCAACAATAGAGTGGTAGGGACGTTGGTAAGTGGCCCAAGAAGAAATGAGGCAATTCTGGGTCTTACTCGATGGTTAGTGCTCCCTACCCAAAGCCATTGGGTGATAGGTATTTCTATGGCGGCGACAACTTTAGGGCATATGATGCCTAATATCAGGCTAGTGGGACTCAGTTAGCTCCATTATATCCTCCTTGATGATTCTGTGGTCACTTATATCAGGGTTTCTATGACGAGGGAAGGGACAAGTGCTTAAATTATGATCAGCTAGGGCAAATACTTAGAAACTGTCTATTGGTAAGGTTTTTTCTGGGGAAAACAAGGTTCCTGTTGCCTCTTCTTCAGCTTCGACACCAAAGGGTTCACCATCTGGATCCAACACTGGTCAAAACCATCTTTATGCTCTCACTACCTTATAGGAGTCCAAGGCATCACCTAATGTCATGACTGGTATATTGAAATTCTTTTCCCATGATGTGTACTATTTACTTGATCCAGTATCCACTTCCTCTTATATGACCCCATTTGTGGTTGTGAATTTGGTTTTGGTCCAAACTGTGTTTCAGACCCTTTTTCTATTTCTACTCTAGTAGGTGACTCTGTGATTGGTAAAAGAGTCTATTGGGTGTGTTTCGTATCTGTTAGTAGTAAATAAATTGTGGTGGATATATTTGAATAAGATATAGTGGAATTTAAGGTCAGATTAGGATGGATTGGTTGCACCCGTGTTATGCATCTCCAGACCGTCGAACCTACAAAGTTGTCCTTAATTCCATGATGAGCTAGTTTTTGAATGGGAGGGTGGTTCTCTAGCTACTGAGGGGGAATTTCATATTGTATATTAGAGCTTGGAGATTGACCTCCCAGGGATGTCTCTATCAACTAGTCTGGGTTAAAGAATCTAACTCGAAAGGTTCTTTCTTGCATTCCATTTTGGTGGTGAATGAATTTCCTAGGGTCTTCCTTGATGACCTTACTGGTGTTTCTCCTGATAGGGAGATTGAGTTTGATATTGTTTTAGTTCTGAACACTCGTCTAATTTTTATTCCTCCATATAGAATGGCTCTAGCTGAGTTGAAAGTGCTTAAAGAGCAATTAAAGGATCTTTTAGATAAGGTTTTTATCCATCGTAGTGTATCCTTGTGGGGTGCTCTGTGTTAGTCGTGCATAATAAGAATGGTTCCCTTCGGATATGCATTAATTACCGATAATTGAATAAGGTAACGATAAAGAATAAGTACTATTTTCCAAGGATACATGATTTGTTTGATCAGTCATAGGGTACTAAGTTTTTCTTCAAGATTGATCTTTGATCCGAGTATCATCAATTGAAGTTTAGAGAGGAGGATACCCCTAAGACTTCTTTTCGTACCCGATATGAGCCTTATGATTTTCTAGTTATGTCTTTTGGATTGACCAATGCCCTAATGATGTTCATGGATTTGATGAATAGGGTCTTTCGTTAGTTTCTGAATTTATTTATCATTGTGTTTTTGATGATATTCTGGTGTACTCTAAGCATGAGGTGGATAATGATGATCACCTCCGTGTTGTATTACTGACCTTAAAGGAGCAACAGTTGTATGCTAGGTTTTCAAAATGTGAATTTTCGCTGAACACTGTCACTTTTATAGGTCATATCATTTCTATTAAGGGTATCATGGTGGTTTTGCAAAAAGTTGTAGTGGTTAAGAAGTGGCCTAAACCCTCGGTTCCAACCGATATTCGGAGTTTCTTGGGTTTAGCTGGATACTACAGGAGGTTTGTGGAGAGTTGTTCTTCTATTGCTTCCCTGTTGACTAAGTTAACTCAGAAGAGGGTAAAGTTCTTGTGATCAGATAATTGTAAGGGTAGTTTTGAGAAGCTGAAAAATATGGTAACTTCAGCTCTAGTTTTAACTTTTCCTGAAGGTATGGTGGGTTTGTGATCTACTGTAATGCATCCCATATGGGACTTAGTTGTGTTCTGATGTATCATGGTAAGGTGATGGCTTATGCTTCTAGGCAGTGTAAGGTGCATGAGAGGAATTATCCAACTCATGATTTGGAATTGTTAGATTTGGTATTCATGTTGAAGATCTGACATTACTATTTGTATCAGGTGCATATAGACATCTTTTTTGATCACAAGAGCCTACAGTACGTGTTTACTCAGAAGGAGTTTAACATCAGGCAAAAGCAATGGCTTGAGCTTCTCAAGGATTATGACATAAGTCTTCACTACTATCCTGGTAAAGCTAATGTAGTTGCTGATACTCTTAGAAGGTTATCTATGAGGAGTCTAGATCATGTGGATAATGAGAAGCAAGAGTTGGTGAGGGACTTTCACCATTTGGCTAACCTTGGAGTTCGTCTTTTGGACTCTGAGATTGGTGGTGCATTAGTTTAAAAAGTGGTGTAGTCATCTCTTCATGCTTAAATTAAGGAGAAACAAGTGCTAGATCCTGTGTTGATGAGGATCAAGGGTGAGATTAATGGGCAGAAGGTGATGGCCTTTGAGATTAGTGGTGATGGTACCTTGTAGTACCAAGGAAGATTATGTGTTCTCGATATTGATGGTTTATGAGAAAGGATATTCGTTGAGGTGCATGAGTCGCGCTATGTTGTTCATCCTAGTTTGATAAAAATGTATCATGACCTTAAGGAGATATAGTACTGGAACAATATGAAGAGGGATGTGACTAATTTTATGGCCAAGTGTATAGTGTGTCAACAAGTAAAAGTTTAGCACATGAGGCTCGGAGGTTCGTATAAAGAAATTAAGTTACCAGAGTGGAAGTGGGAAGTGATCAACATGGATTTCGTTATTGGTCATCCTTGATCTCAAAATCAATTTGATTCAGTTTGGGTCATTGTCAATAGGATGACGAAGTGAGGACTAATTTCTCAGCTGAGGATTATGCGAGGTTGTATCTCTATGAAATTTTGAAGTTGCATGGGGTACCTGTTTCTATTATCTCGGATCACGGTACACAGTTTTCATCTCACTTTTGGCTGTTGATTCAGAAAGGTTTGGGGAAAAAGGTGAGTCTTAGTACTGTTTTCAACCTGCAGTTTAATGGGTAAGCATAAAGGACTATTCAGACAGTGGAGGATGTGCTTCGTGCTTGCATGATTAACTATGGTGGTAGTTGGATTGAGCACTTATTATAGAATTTCCTTATAATAATAGGTACCACTCTAGTATTAGGATGGCTCCGTTTGAGGCCTTGTATGGTAGGAGGTGTAGATCTCCTGTTGGGTGGTTTGAGCTTGGCGAGGCGGAGATGTTTGGCCAGGATTTGGTTTACCAAGCCATAGAGAAGGTGAAGGTGATTTGGGATAGACTTAAGGCTCCCTAAATTCCCCAAAAGTCCTATGGGAATGTGAGGCAAAGAGATCTATAATTTGATGTTAAAGATAGGGTGTTCTTGAAGGTGTCTCCCATGAAGAGAGTGATGCGGTTTGGCAAGAAGGGGAAGCCCAACCCCGATATGTTGACCCTTACTTGGTTTTGAGGAGGGTTTGAAATATTGCTTATGTGTTGGAGTTTCCTTATAGCTTGAGCTTCATTCACATGGTATTCCATGTCTCTATATTAAGGAAGTGGATGGGTGATTCATCTCAAATCGTGCCTATCAAAGATATTGGTATTTCAGTTTCTTTATCTTATGAGGAGATCCCGATTGAGATTTTGGATTGGCAGGTTCGTTGGTTGCGGACCAAGGACATGTCCTTGGTAAAAGTTTTTTGGAGGAACCAAAAGGTTAAATAGGATTATTGGGAAGGTTAAGAAGACATGAAGTTCAAGTATTCCTTCCTGTTTCCTACTCCAAAAATTCATGCAGAAGCATGTGTTTTTCATCATACCTTTTTTTAACTTGGTTAAAGAAAAGATTAATTTCCTTGCATCTTTGTTTTCTAACTTAGTTAAAGGTCAGATTTGAGGTGTTGGGGTGTAAATCATACTTGTACTGCCTTGTTCCATCATTCAATAATGAAAGATGTAAGTGGGGGAGAATTGAAATACCTGGGTTTTGGCTCTTGGAAATTTCCTGAGCTCTTGAGCTCACTGTTCTTGTTATGACTCACCATACGAGTTGAATAGTGAGGGTACGGGTTAGGTGACCCTTCTCGTAGGATGTCTAGTGTTTGATTTTCAAGTTTCTATTATGGTTATAATTTAATGGTGATGAGTCATATGTTCAGGGTACGAGTGGTATAGTTAAATCGTATGTTGTCCAGTGTCTAGCCTAGGTGTTTCTGCTTAGGGTAGGACTTGAAAGGATACTAGTTGTATGGTATGGGTACGCGTTTGGCAAGAGGAGTTGCATGGTGGACAGTGTATGATGTCCAATTTTCTAATCAAGGTTCGAGTGGAGGGTACCACTCATATGATTAGGTATGGGGGAGGGATCCAAACTGAACCCACCTGGGAAGTCTTTATAGTTTAAGTTGGGGGTATTATGAACATTTACCCTTTTAACTTCTTTTGGCTCCACAACTCAAAAAACTTTTGGGACTTCATTTACCCTATTATTCTCAATTAAACACACTCTAAACACTCTTAAATCTCTCTTAAGCTTGTTTCAAGAAAGGGCTAGGGTTTTTCTCAAGGTGATTCAATTAGGGCCTTTCAAGAGTAAATATCTCTATCTTCTTTGGTATCTAAGGCATGTTACTCCTCCCTCATTTTTAGTTCAAACTAAAAGCATGTTTTACTTAATGGTTTTCATGGCAAAAGTGTGATATTATTTTGGGTTTTGAAATATATGTTGGGGGTTTTGGTTGTTCTTGCTTGGATAATGTTTTCCCATATTTTTCTTATGATTTTTAAGTTATAATGTTGGTTTGAACATGTGATTTCATGGGAATGGTTAATTAGTTCTTAGTTTTGGAAACTATTGCCCTCAATATGTTTGTCAAAATGTCTATGATAATGGTTTTGTCACATAGTTTTACTTTCATTAAAAACTTTGCATTGCATAACATGGTAAAGGAACCTAAATTGGTTTGATTGAATTAACTATTTTTGGAAAGGCCTTGGTGGCCATGGTTTTAATTGATTTAAAATCCTATAGTGTACATGGGAGTCCCCTAAGTGTTGGCTAATGACATTGCTTGCAAGCTATAGTCAGTATGATGATACCACTTCATAATGACTTGGTAATTAAGTCTTGGAATTGGAGGTTGGGTTATGTGCTAAGGGTTTTAATTAGGCAATAATGACGGGTTGTGATAACTTATCGTGAAGGTGTAAGTTTGATGGATGGAGACTGAAAAGTCATGTTTGCAGACATAAGGGTTGGTCATGGAGACCATATACTTGTGGGGTACACGGGAATCCCCTAAGTTATACTTGTATATATGTATCATGGAGGACAAAGGGAACGCCGGAATCCTCAGCCCCTATGATATCTCCGATTCGTGCCACTACCCACACAGTGGTCGTTTAGGGGGTAACACTGGATCCATATAGTCCATGGGTGGTTTTAGGCCAGTCAAGCTACACAACCCAGGTTAAATTTTTAAATGAATAGTAAACCCAGTTTTCTTTTCCGACATAATATACATATGTATTTATGTAGTTGTACGTTATTATTTACTTTTGTTTTGAATAAGACATTATTTAATCCTTATACCTGATTACATGCTAGCGTTCACTCGCTAACCCATCTTCGGGCGCTGTATCCCTACACAATGCAGGGACCGGCCATACTACTCCTGCTCAGTGTTTGGATTCGGCAACTGTTTTGTCATAGATTGAAGTGGTGATCTTCTATACTCCGGAAGACTCTATTTCATACTTTGGATATCTTTTCATACTTTTGTTTATTTCTTGGACTTTGCTTTTGGATATGGTTGGGAGCATGTCCCGACCGGATGTTCTTTGTATTTGGTTAGAGGCTTTGTGTGACTACTATGGGAATGGGCAGTGTCGGTATTGGTGTCAGCCTTGGCATTGATATTGGTATTGGGGTTGATGTCGGTTGGATATTTGGTTGGTCATGGTTATGGACTTTATTATTGTGTTTCAATTATAAATGTTCTATCTTGTTATATATTCTATCTTGTCTTCGGTCCTGATTGGACTTGATACACCCGACACGACTAGGCCCTAGTTAGGGTCATGTCATGATCACAAAGAGTATGGGGTACATACTTCTCAATAAACAAAGTATGAAACTGAGCCCATGTCAATGAAGATAAAGCTGGTGATCAACACTCCATATAAGTCCTCATCTACTACTTTGCATCACCATGCAGCTGGAAGATTACAAATTAATCACCATGCTACTCCATAACATTCATTTGGTGCAACCTCTCGTAACAATCAACTATAAAATCAAATGCATCCTCAGTCTTAGAACCTTCAAAAGTAGGAGGTTTCATTTTCAAAAATTTGGTCAACATGTCATGCTCAGTCCCAGTCATGATAGGACCCAACACTAGGTGAGGAAAAATCTCAGTCCCCAAGGCCCCTCCCATTCTAGGTACAATAGTCATTGTTGGCTGAGCACCTAAAAATTAATAAGCAGGCATAACAGGAATAGATCCAGTACCTGCCGTCTACTAAAAAAAGTAATCATCTACTGAATCATCTCAAAAGATATCATAGAAAGAGTTGCACCCTAACTGGTGTTGCCTGATCCTGTTCTATGACATCCTCATCCATAAACTCCTTGAACTGATTCCGGGGTGGGGGAGGTGTCTTAGAGATCTCTAGTGGTTTGGTTTAGCTACCACCCAAACTCCACCTTGATTGGTGTTGCTCTACCTCTATTCATTTCTTGACCTCGAACAACTGGTTTTGTAGCTGGAATGCTAGCACAAGGGTTACTGTTGTAGCTCTGTTAGCTCTAGTTTCACCATATGTGGACAGAATAATGAAGGGGGAGATATACCAATTTGGATCACTAGATACCAATTAAAATCAAGTTATAACATGAAAGAAGAAAAAAATGATAATTTCCTAAATCCTATAGCCTCTTGAATAAAAGTACAAATGACTCTATACCTTTTTGCATGACTCTACTAGACTCATTTGGGTACAATAAGATTAAAGAATCTAGGAACTGATACCAACTTTTTCATGATCCAAATCCATTGAAGGTATCACCCATACTAAATTGTTAGTGTGAACTATTTAACCCAAACTGCTCAAACCCAACACTTAATCTAATTTAAGATAAACTAAGGATTTCATTCGATAATCCAGTATCTGAAAGTGTTATAATAAAAATAATAGCGAATGCATAATGAAAACAAATGTTTAAGAAAGCCCCAAGAATATGAAAGTCATGGTAACAAAACACTACAATTGTCAATAAACAGATTCAATCCAAAACAAAGAGAAATATCCATGCCTAAAATAAGTGGACAAAAACTAAAGTAGAGGATTCATCGCTGCCCCGATGATGTATCTCACCTTGAGTCAAAATGCAGTCTGCTCTAAGGCTGAGATCTTGATGTAGTCGCTGGAAAATGCTCTGTACTCAATAAAAAACACGTGTAGTTTAAGTACACAAATAATTATGGGGTACTGGCAAGGTTATCGACCAATCCAAAATAATGAATGTGAAACAAGAATAACCATGAAGAACTATCAATTAACTTTTACTCCAATTATGTGACACCTATCCTTTCAAGTAGCACTACATAATTCAGTTAAGTACAAGTCAATATAGAGAAAAAAAAAAGTCAAGACCATTACTACCAGCTTTAGTTCAAGTAAACAAACCATAACTCTACAATAATACTCTCTACCTTGTCTCAAATACATAAGTAAATAGATAATAAAAGAGATATATCAGTAATTCATAATTTATCCCGGACCACTTAGGGATCCCAATCTAAAAAGTAACAATGTCAATAATAAATTTTGATCCTCAAATAACCAAATATGAATAATCAATAAATAAACCTTTTCCACTCTAATAACCATCACTCTAACCAATACCTTGTACATTGATGCTAACGGTCTTATAATCGCCTACTAGCCATGACCTGCAGGGGACACACTCTTATTCATATATCAAAATTTCAAACATTTAATGCTTGCCAGCCTTATATCAGTTTATCCTACAACAATATCATAAATATCAGAACAATATCATAAATCTCGTAAAGATTCCAAAATATGGATGCAACCCACATAACCAACAAATATCATAACAACTACAATCATAATGAGAACTAACAACCCCACTTGTACAATTAACAAGTCTCTGACATAACCTTATTAAATGTGATCAAAACTTAGGATATCATTCAAATAATTACTTCTTTGAACATACATTATAACAAACATACGAAGAAGTAGTTAATAGTTACACATAAATCAAGTTTGGTTTCAACTACGTTAAACCATCACCTATCTCAATCCAAGCTTGCACTACTCTAATGAGCCCCGACCTTTCCCTTTCATGCAATTTTGTCTTAGTTATGGTCTAAAAGCAATAATACAAACATAATTTAGACAATTACCTAACACGTTGAAGGATTACAACATAATCCTTTAACCTCAAGGTCAATTTCATGATCACCCCCCTTCCCGCCCCATTCTAGGATTTTCTATCATTATACCACCTTAATCCTACAAGTTTGATTAATTTATTGATGAACTCTAAGCATACAATCTTAAATTAACAACTTTTAACTAAAATTCAAAGGTTTTTCATCCGATTAACCTAATTACACTATAAATTCACCTAGTACAAGTTAAATCCTTTTAAAAACTCAAATACTAGTGATTCTAAGGATTAATAATCCAAACACTAGTTAATGGAATGGGTTACCTTACCTTAATAAAGGAAATTGATGAAAATTAGGTTGAAATCAACTAAAATCTCCTATCCCATTTCTTAAACAAATTTGAAATGAAAATAATATTTTTGGGATATTTTTTGCATTAATCAGTGCCTATCTCATTATAATGGCATCGCTGTAGCGAGATCCACCTGCTATGGCGGAATTGACCAAAGATGACTCCCGCTATAACACAAATATTTTTTCTATAGTGTTGTAGTGGTAGTGGCCTAATGGATATATATTATTCATATTTTGTTTATATTTTTTACTTATATATACTTAAATATTTAAAATAAAATATGAGAAATATATATTATTCTCGCACATTTCCTAATAAAGCTTTCAGGAAAAAGAACGTTTGAAAATGAAAGAAGAATAAGACAAAAGACAAAAGGTAAAAGAGAGAAGTCGAGGCCACCATTGCATATATTGTCTTTATACCCGCGACAAAAAAAATACACATGAGGTCATTGGAAGATTTAGAACTCAAAAATATTATGTTTGTACATATGGAATCCACATATGCAAATATGGAATAACAGGTGTAAATTGAAAGACAAGTCTCATTTTCATATATAGAATTCATACGTGCAACAATGGAAAAAGATGAAGGGTAATTTTGCATCTATAAATTGGAGCTTCAATCTGCGTTGAAAGTCAGTGCGGGGGAAGGAAAAATAATTAGTCTTGATCTCATTCTAGTCTTTTTCTTGTAATTTTAAATTATTATTTTTAGTCTTTTAAATTTTATTTTCTTCTTACATCATAATGGAGTAATTTGTTTTGTTGGGATAGTTGAGAAAGCTTGATATAATTGTAATACTATCTCAGTTTATACATTCTTGACCTATGAGTTTTCATATAAATATAAAGATGTGCTCGAGTGATGGTTTTTAATTAATCATTTATTATCACTTTAATATATTTTAGCTCTAAGTTATTCTTATATTAATTTTTTAATTCTCATGGAGAAAGATTAATATATAAAAACTAATGAGTAAAATAATAGAGTAAGGGCACTTTTGGCTGTCTATCATTTTAAATAATTTAACTTGTTTCTTTTGGTCCTAATTCTTACAGAGGGACTGATTCAAATAAGTCTATTGATATAAAGACTAATCAAAAGAGGTCTTTTATCTTTATAGCACAATTTAGGCAGGAGAAATATTTGATTTAATAGTTACTAGAATTAAATAAGTTAATTAGCATAACCTCACATGTTAATTAATGATATATTTTTAGTGAAGAAATATAATTGTATTAGCAATAAACAATTATTCTTTTAAGAGAAAAATATATGTGGAGACAAAAATTTTATTTTAATTTATTATGAAGTGAATTTAATGATTCCCAACTCTTTTAATTATAAACTCTTTCAAAAGTAATTTGTTTTAGTTGTGATTAAACTATAATTCCAATTTTACCTTTCATCAATTTTGTTCTCTCAATTAGTAGTCACGTTATTCTATATTTTTAATATAGATCTTTCAGTCTCTGTGGGATGATATCTTAAACTATACGAGAAACAAAATCCTATACATATTGGCCACATCATATTTTTGGTGCCGTTACCGGGGATTGGCACATATCTTCTTCAGATTAAATATTTTACTACTAATTTGAGAATTTATTAATATTGTTGGTACTCATATTTCTTTCATAGTATTTTAAGTTTTTTTTTTGTTTTTCACTTAAATATCTCCTTAGTACTTTTCATAATATTATACTATTATTTAAATAAATATTTTTCTTTTTTTAATTAAGAAAAATATATGACCATATTTTTATCTTTACCTATTAGTTATTGGTTTGTATTCTTTTTGTTAACCTCTAATACTTAGAAGTTTAATTATTCCAATTACATAATTACAGATAGTTTATGACCCGCTCTTCTACAAAGGAGCTAGTCAAATACCATCCTAAAATTGGAAGATCTTTGTGATTTCACAGTGTCATGATCCGAGGCTACCCCCTAGTCGTGACAACAGTGCTTACGACCACAAGTGACCACAAGCTAACTTATGAGCTGGTACCTGTTGTTAGCACTGAGTAAAATGATATAATACAACATGTGCGAAAGATAAGCTAATAAGATACTGTCAACTGAAATATCAAAATATATATAAATGACCTGTCTAAATATCTGATAAGTACTAGAAACTAAACTATCTATTTAAAATATTTGATAATAATGAAAACTCAATGATTGTTTAACTTTCCGACTGACTGTGTGTCTGAAAGTCTCTAAACATCATGAGGAGTTGATGGGACAACCCCCCAACTAATTCCAACTGACTGAACATAAAGGAATACTAAAATAACGATAAAATCATATCATGTCCTCGATGGAAGAGGACTCACCACTACTGCTGCTGAGTAATACTGAGCTGCCTAAGAAAGGTCAAAAGATTGAGCGTCCGAACCAATGTTATAAGGCAACATAACGTAAAGTAAAAGTATGCGATTTGTACTTTAAAAGTACTGGTATGTGATATAAGGACTGACTAAAATGTATGAGATAATTGAGCATGAATGCATGAACATGTAATATCTGAAAATGCAAGACTAAGCATAAAAATGTTTTTGAGATAATCTGTATTTAAAATACTAAATTTTGAATAACTGAATAACTAAAAATTATACACTTGGTCAAGCAAACCTGAGCTAGGATACACTGATTACTGATTAAAACTGTGGGAGGTATCATGTAACCGATATGCCCCAAGCTGAGCTAATCGAGGTCCAACCTGTAACTCCAGTTGGAAGGGTGTCAGTACTATGCCATGGGTACTAACACTGGCTAGGTGGATCCACTAAAATGATGTCCTGAAGGACTAAGGAGTCAGCCTCTACTGGAAGGTGCTCTCATGAGATATGTGTCAACCCTCAACTGGCAGGATGACATCTCAAACCTATGCCTGGCTACATTGTTCTAGAACTCAGGGACTTCTACTAGAGGTCAGATCCTCTACTGGCAGGTGATCTCTCATTCCTAGGTTCACTCGGTACTAAATCCTACTCCCAACTAAACTGACACTGGTACTGAATTGAACTAAATTCAACTAAAGATTATTTCTGATAGTGTTCATTATGGTCATAAATATGTGAGAATAATGATAAGATTCATAGCTTAACTGACTTATTACTTTAAAATCTAAAATCATGTAAAACACATGGGTATCAGGTGTTTATAACTCGCTAGCACTGAATGATCATAAAATATGATATCAAAGCTTAAAATTGTGAAATAGAATCTTGGTTCAAAGACTCAAACATAAATATTTCCCCAAATAAGCGAGAAACATGAACTTGAACATGGAAATATGTTAAACATGAGAAAATACCATGATTATATGGATAAATTCATAATTTAGGGATTTTAGCATGAAATCAATTGAATATGACATGAAAACTTGTAACTCAAAACATGAAATAACTTAATTCACTTGGAAACATTTGTAGACATGACTTGTAATTGATTTAGCAAAAACTTCACGGATTAATTTCATAAGATTCATGAATGATTTCATAAAGTAGGATAAAATTTATATTCTTAAGTTAAAATCGGGTTTTTGGGCTTAATGGGTGAAAGAAACCCATTGACGAATACCCCACATACCTTAAAGTTCTTGGCTTGGTAAATTAAACTTGACTTTTGAGACTTAGGAGATGTTCTTACGAAGAAACCTCAATCTTGTTCTTGAGAATGGAAGTAGGGATTTGTGTTGTTTAACTGTTGAAAAAGAGATGAATATTAAAGACCCTTGGGGTTAAATGTCATGGGTTGGGAGTTATAAGGGGAGAAAAGACCAAAAAACCCTTAAAAAACTTCTGTAATACATGTACGAGCCGTCCCGTTGTGTTTAGGTGTGACTCGTATATTTTAGTATGGGTTGTACCTTGAGTCATCAATAGGAACCCAAATTTAGACCCCTACTGTTGTGGGTACGACTCCTCCTGACGACTAGTATGTTCTGGTACGAGTCATTATCAAGAGTCATACCCTACTATAGCTTTGACAGTGCTTCAGTAATTTGGCCATAACTTTTAACCCCGATATAGGATTAAGCTAAAATTAGTATAGTTGGGAAGATAATTCTATTAAATATCCATTGGTGGGTCATGAGCTCAGAAATTCTTTGCATAACAGAAGTTATGCTCTTTTGAATATGACTATAGTTTTATTCTTCATATGAACTTAATCGCTAAGGGATGTTTCGACTTGTTCATGAGCTAGGAACTATTTGAGGACTTAGTATATGTCTAAGTAACTTATAAATCTATCAAAACATAAGGCTTAATTCTTAGATCCTTCACTGATCAGAATACATGTCGCAACTTATGAATCGTAACAAGTCATATGACTAGCACTCATACTCTCGTAAGCTAGACAAAACTCATCTCACCTCACACTTAGTTGGTTACGACTTAATATGTACGACTCATACGATCACCTTATGACTTTCAAGGTTTAAGTCATACCTTAAACAGAATATCGCCCATCACAAACTGTCATAGGTACGAGTTGAGCATATGACTCGTATAATATCCATACGACTAAAAGGCATTGGTCATATATTGTACAGTGACTTTAAAATATGGGGCATTATGCACAGGAAAGAGCAATCAGTTTCTCAAAACATAACTTGCAACAAAATGGAAAACCAACTAGAAGATGACATCAACGCACCGAAGATTACACCACCAGTCCATGTAAAAGATGTTTTACGGGTATACAAAATGTATTAATAATAAGAACCTCTACACTAAGTTCAAGAACAATCAAGAATTTCAAAAAACTTCAAGCACAAGTTCAACCAATTTATGATCTACTAAAATAAAGTTTCAACTATTTTTTCTAAAAAATGTCAAAGCCATAAGAAAGAGATGAAGGAAGAAATGATAGAATCAAGTCCACCGAATTCATAGTGTGTCCTTAAGAAATTTACTCCCCTTAAACCCAAGGTTATGGAATATGTTCTTCTAGGATAAAATGATTCACTTCAACAAATAGAGTCACCTCAAAATTTTTGAATAGCGAACTCACTCAACAATTTGTTAATAACGCTAAAGTTTTTAAGAAGAAGAAGATGTTTTTCACTTCAAAATTTTCGTGCCTTACCTAATGAAAAATTCAGGTATTTATAGCCAAAAGGCTGTGCTTTAGAAAAGAAGCAATGGTTCTTAAGAAGACATAACTTTCTGAAATATTATCGACCTACAGACCTAACTTGTAGCCGTAAGTCGTTAATTTGTAATTTCCAAAAACATTTCATTACAAAAATTGGCCTAGGTGTGTCCACAGATGGGAACCTGTGTGCACATGTCATCACTTTGTCTTCACATATTGCCTCGAAGGGTCGCATTCCTTCAAGGCGCATCGTGATATACGTCCACACATACAATGTGCGTCTGCAAATGGAGAAAATATTTTCTATCTAATTTTTGGACTAAACACTTCGCTAATTCTTAAATTTTAAATGATTTTTTTCAAAAAGATAACTCCTGATCATTTGAAAAATGCATATCCAAATTCAAATCTTAAGCCGAAGTCAAAGCCAAAGCCAAGTCAAGCGAGTGATGATGACGGCAAGAGGCTTGTCTTGTTCTTGCCTCACTATCTACATGAAGGAAAACTTCTCAATATAAGCATAAGAAAGTTCCTTTATCCCACCAATGTGGGAGAACTTTACTTTCTCAAAGTGAAAACATAATTCACTTTTCCCTCTATTTGTTTTCTCTATTTTTTCTTCACATTTCTACTAAGAACCCACCAATCCCCCACATAAATGTGAAATGACTATTTTATAAAAAATTTATGGACAAGTGTGTGATCTACAAGAAAAGACTAATTACAATCTGGATAAGTAGGTTTTCCATTGAACATTCCACAGTAAACTTGCATCGAATGTATTCGGTCAATCGGTTGATATGATAGATAGCTTTGAATCCTCAAACTTTAATGTACATATAAACAACACAAGTCACACAACCACCCTTTTACTATTTATGGTTCTCAGGTTTTGTTTGTTTCAGCTACGAACATGACCTGATTTTATTTGAACTTAGAGAATACACCTTTATTATTATTCTCCTTGAAGTGTCTTCCGCTTTACCCCCACATAGGTGATTTATAAATTTTTAATCCTATAAATCAAACTATTTGGTTAAATCTACCGAGGACAGAAACCATTAAAAAGCTTCAACCCATAAGCCTTATCCTTATTTCCTGAACATTATCTTCATTATGTGAACTGATTGAGTTAATTGACAATGTTAAACTGCCAACCACAACTTTATTTGATTTCCTTAAATCTAGGTCATGGGATCTCCTATCTGATAGGTATATTTACCATTATGATGAATTTTACTAGGACAAAAATCCATTTGCTTTGATGATCTCTTAACTCCCTCTCTAGATAGGCCTTTTTTAAGTGGATCTAACACATTATCCTTTGACTTTGCATAGTCAATCATGATAATTCCACTAGAGAGTAGTTTTTTAACGGTATTATGTCATCATCTTATATAACGAGATTTACTATTATACATCATGCTTTTCGAGCTACCAATTGCCGCTTGACTATCATAGCGTATGCATACTGGATCATCGTCTTTATGTACCATGATAAATTTAGATTCCATTGAAGAGTGGGAAATACATGTCTATTTGATGATTTCCAAGAGACTGCTCCTCCATCTAAAGTAAATACATATCCACTCGTGGATTTTACTTTATTTGATTTGATCATCCAGTTTGCATCACTATATCCTTCAATAACTTTAGAATATTTATTATAATGCTAAGCATAGTCTTGAGTATGTTTTAGATATTGAAAAATACTTTTCATTGCCATACAATGAGTTTGATTGAGATTACTCGTGTACCGACTTAATATACTAGTAGCGCATGCCATGTCTGGTAGAGCATAATTCATGATATACATTCAACTTTCCAAAACTCTTGCATATTCCAACTGTGAGTCATTTTCACCTTTGATTTTTTGAAGTGCAAAGCTCACGCTTAATTGAGACTAGGAAAATTGAAATTCAAATACTTAAAGTTTTCAAGTACGTTTTCAATGTAATAAGATTGTGACAATGCCAACTATTGTGGAGTTCTATGAATTCTTATCCCTAAGATCAAATCAACAACTCCAAGGTCTTTTATATCAAACTTACTCTCAAACATTCATTTCGTAGTATTTATGTCAAAAATGTCTCTATTGACGATCAACATGCCACCCATATAATAACAAATATTGAAATTTTGATTTAGAGTGTCTTTAATGTAAAAACACTTATCACATTCATTTATATTGAAGTCTTTTGCCAACATGGTTTGGTCAAACTTTGCGTGCCACTGTCTGGGTACTTGTTTTAGTTTAAAAAGTGACTTAACAAGTTTGTACAGTTTTCTTCCTTATTCAGGAACTACAAAACCCTCTGGTTGTTCTATGTAAATTTCTTCCTTTAATTCTCCATTTAAAAAAGTTGTTTTTACATCTACTTGATGGATTTTAAGACCATATATCACCACAAATACAACTAACATCTAAATGAACGTTATCCTTGTTGCTGACGAGTATGTGTCGAAATAATCAAGGTCTTATTTTTGTCTAAAGCCTTTCACAATAAGTATTTCTGTATTTCTCAATATTTCTATCAAATTTTATTTTACTTCTGAAGAACCATTTAGAACCTAAAGGTTTATTTTCTGGAGGAGGATTTACCAACTCCCAAGTATGGTTGCTCATTATTGAGTCAATCTTACTATTGACTGCCTCTTTCCAACAGGATGAGTCCAAAGAAGACATCACATCTTTAAATGGTTGAGTCTCATTTTCAAGAATAACTTTTCCAAAGGAATTTGATGTTTTTGACGTGTACGACTTCTTGGATTCTTATCATTAAGTACATTTTCCTTTGCTTTATCCTGAGGTCTTTTAGACCCTCCTCTATATAGCTTATGTCTAGTTTTATATGGATAAATGTGCTAAAATACTCAGCATTATCTGATTCAATTATCATATTTTCATGGATATTCAAATATTCAGATTTATGATCCAAAAATTAACATGCTTTACAACTTTTAGCATATTCGATGAATATACAGTCCATAGTTTTTTATCTTATTTTTACCCTTTTAGGTATAAGAACTTAGACTTTTGCTAGACACCCCTACACATTGAAATATTTCAAGTTGGACTTCCTTTCTTTCCATTTTATATGGAATAAATCGTATCTTGATATGAGGCATTCTATTGAGTATTCAGTTTTCTGTGAAGATAGCTTCCTCTACAAGTTTTATTGTAAACCTGAGCTTATGCGTCAGACGTTCATCATTCCCTTTAATGTTTATTTTTTCTTGCCGCAATCCCATTTGATTAGGTGAATATGAGGCAACAGTTTGATGGACAATTTAATTTTCCAAACATATCTTTGCAAAAGGAGATTCATACTCTCCACCCTTATCACTCTTTATCATTTTGATCTTTTTATTCAACTGATTTTAATGTTAGTTTTATATTGCCTAAGCACATCTATTTCCTTATCCTTATCATTTAACAATTAAACATAACATCTAATGCAATAGTCGATAGAAGTTATAATATACTCTTTTCTCACCACGAGACGCTATTGACTTTATATAAAAAATGTTTCAATAGATTAAGTCTAAGGGATTGAAATTCATTTCAACAGACTTTTATGGATGCATAGGATACTTAAATTCCACACATATGTGACTTTGATTTATTGCACTCAAAGATAGGCAAAACTTCTAAACTAATCAGTTTTCATAAGGTTTTGTAATTGACATGTCCTAAACGTTCATGCCACAATTCATGTGACTCAGGTAAGTAAGAAGAAACAAAACACTTATTCATATCAATATTCATTACATTGATTTTAAAATGACCCTCGGTGAGGTAACATTTACTTACGTAAAGTTCTCCTTTACTAATTACAACTTTACTAGAAATAAATACATATTTTAATCCATTCTTAGTTAGAAGTGAAATAGAAACTAAATTCATTCTCAACTCCAGAACATGAAGGATGTTGTTTAGTGTCGCCACCTTGCCTGATGTCATCTTCAAGCAAATCATGCACGTCCCTTCAACCTTTTCCACAGTGGTGTTTGGCATGAATATCTTTTTATCAGCTTGAGCTAGGGAATATTATGTAAATAGATCTTTATTGGTACACACGTGATGGGTGGCACCTGAATTAATCCACCAGTCTCTCAAATTCCTAACTAGATTGCACTCTGAAATCATAGCGCACAAATCATCCACATCGTCTTTGGATTCAACCATGCTTACTTGATCCTTTTTCTTGTCCTTCTTTGGAGCCCAACAATCTGCAGATTTGTGGCCAATGTTTCGTAATACCCCATACTTTTCCTAGCTTGAAAAGTTTCCGAAGAATGTTAGAAGCTTTCTTTGAAAGATGAATCCACTTTTGTACATACGGTATTTTCAAGATTTTTGCTTTTTATCATGTGGGAAATCGAATAAGCTTTCCATCATGTAATGCCTCGAGATCCCATCTCGAGACGTCACACGGTGCTTATGACCCCGAAGGACCACAAGCTAACCCTTTTATGATATCTGTACCTGTACACTGCTTAATATCTAAAATAAATATGGAAACTGTCCATAAGGTTCAACACATCTATACATACTCAAAACTGAAAACTGAATACTAATACATCTGTTTGAGAAGCCTCTAAACTCTCTGAACTGTGGAGTTGATAGAACATGTCCCCAACTAACTCCGTCAACTGAAAATATAAACAAAATCTTCTGTAAATAATAGTAAACTAAAACTCGTCCTTGAAAGAAGAGGAGTCACTGCTACGACTACTATTTCTGACTGGGACGGAACTGCTGAGGAAACTCTGGGTCTTGTGTCTCTAAACCTATGGTTCCAAATAAAACAACATAGTGCAAATACATCAGTACAGGGATGTACTGAGTATGTAGACAAGTTAAGGCTAAATTCTAAGGCTCATGCGTGCACAGTATTTAAACTGAATAATCATGAAAATGTCATACGAGAACACATACATGAATGCACAGACCATAATCACAATCATCATAACTCTAGATATTGAAACTCAGATACCACTTTACCGTAGACTGAACTCACTACTGATACTGAGATACTGAATGATTGATTTATCTGATACTGATAACTGAGGATCTGAATGCACTTATATCAAGGACTGAATTATGCGCTTTACTGCTTTTGACTGATAGGATTTGAGATCAACCTCTCTAACGGATGATTTCAGAAACTATTATCAATGATAAAAAATATGAATATATCTGAATCTGACAACAAGGATACTCAATAGAATCTGAGACTGTGAATCAAGCCTATCTGGTGGCATATCTCTGAAAATGATATCAAATAACTGTATATGAGACCAAGCCTATCTGATGGGATGGTCCATGAATCAATGGAACTATCTGAGTTCCTCATAATGATAGATGACTGTATCTGACAGTCCTGATTTTTGAAGATTGATACTAAAATGAGACTGTAACTAAAACTATGGAAAGTAGTTACTTAACCGACATGCCCCAACCTACCACCAGTGGGGTCCAACCTGTAACCCCAGCTGGAAGGGTGTCAATACCGTGCCATGGGTAAAGACCTCTCTCTGGTCAATCCTCTCTAATGGATGACCCTTACTAGACAGTCGACCTAAGGAAATATAATAGTCAAATACTCTCTCTCTTGAGGTGACAACCTTTTCCTGATGGTGACTCTTGTATCCTGCGCTGGCTACAAAGTTCTGTAGGTCAGGGATTGCTACTAACGACTTTGGCCTCTCTCTCTCACTGACGGGAGGAGCCTTCATCCCTTTTCTTGCTTGGTGCTAGTTTCTACTCCCAACTGAAAGACTCTGACTAAATTCTTAAATGAACACAACTGAACTGAATCTGATATTAATCATATTTATCAAAAGATCTGACTGAGCTATGCTGAGATCACATAGTTCCATATCTAATGAAAATAGTATTAAATCACGGTATTTGACTGACAATACAGAGATTGAATAGATTATTCGGTCACTTTCGAGATTAGAATTGAATACTTGCATACTATTGGATCTGGGCTGATTATAAGACTGAGGCTAGATTACTAGCGATATGGAGATTACAGAGATTACTGAGATTTCTGAGCTTTCTTACGTTCTACAATTGTCTGAAGATACAGAGTTCTATAGCTCATTGAGTTTTGAGAATCATGGCTCGACTGGAATTATCATAAAACTGACACGGGATCTAGACAACAACTAAATTGTTGGGTATAAATACCCCCAGGACTCGATAACATAAAATAAAGTATAATCATTCCTCCATCATCATAACCATTCATTCATTATCATCATCACAATCATTCATTCATCATCACAGGCATACATTCATCATCATTATCATTAAAGCAACTCTTCAAGTATTTAGGAACCATATCATATGTTCATCCTCACAATCACTAAGACATCACTTCGAGCATTTAAAGATCATAAGCATATAATAGCATAGGGGAAACATGCTAACCACTTGGGTATTTTATCAAACACTAGGCATGCATAAACTAACTCAGAATTTGGGGTTTCATCTCTAACATATTACAATTACCCTTATGCTTCACCTAAGCTCTTTATCAAACCTATGGGGGACATGATTCACTTATTCAACTATTTCTAGAACCAAATACCATGAACAAATCACATAAATTCCACATACTAGGGTCAAAGCTCATAAATCTTGTACACAAACATGAATAAAAAATCAGCATCACAAGGAACATCAATTTCAACTCATACAAATCATGGAATCTCGTAAACATAAAAATCATAAAGTTTTAAAAAAGGGTTCTTGAGCTTCTTGGATGAAAGGGACCCAAGAATCAACATCTACATACCTTGAGGAAACTCTTTTCTTGAAGACCTTTGGAGATATTCTTGATTTCTCTAGATCTTTCTTGATTTTCTTGCTTGAATAGGAGAGGAGATGTTAATTTTTTTGGAAACCCTAATTTTTGGAGTGGAAAGAGAGAAAATAAGGCTAATTCTCGTGTAAAGGGGGTATATATAGGGGTTGAGAAAAGTCCCTTTTTGTCCTTGAAATTAAACTAAAAATCCTAATTTTTCATGCTGGCGTGACATTCCATAATCTCACCAGTTCACTAGAAAATAGACAATTGGGAAATTGCACCACGGCGCGACGCGGTAGAAATCGTATTGCCATCTTAGTTGGAAACTGGAACTATACCGCGATGCGGTGAAATTGTGAAGGCTCACTGGATTTTGACAATTGCCATTTTGGCTGGCTCCGCGACACACTAAGGTGCCAGGTGGTACACTGTCTTACTAAAATGGCTCTAACTCTTCACCCAAGTGTCCGATTTAGGCGAATTTGGTATCGATGGAAATATTATTCAATGCTCTACATGAAAAAAGTAGAAATTAGGGAAATTCCACATGATTCAAAGTATTTGATACTTGGAAAGATATTTCTAAAACTTTTAGACTCAGATTTCTGCTTTACTAAATACGCTCTAAGGCTCAGACTAGAAGAGGACTTTGCGGGGTATTATACATCGATACTAAATTTGCCCAAATCCGACACTCGGGTGAAGAGTTAGAGCCTTTTTAGTGAGACAGTGTATCACCTGAGCCTTCAGTGCGTTGCGGAGATAGCTCAAATGGTAATTTTTAATTTCTAGTATTGCTCCGTGATAGTGGCGCATCGCACCTAACATCTAGGTCGCAAGCAAGGTGGAAACGCGATAGATCCGCATTGCGCCACCATGCAATTTCTCATTTGTCACTTTCCAGTGACTTGGCACTATAGTGGCGCGTCGCGCCAAGGATGAAAATTGAGAAATGTTCTAAAAAATTAAACATACATCCAAGGGTTAAAAGGGTTAATTTCCTACCCCTATTTAAATCCAATAACATGTGATTTAGCCATTATTCACCCAAAATATCCTAGTTTCTCTCAAGTTTCTCTCAAGAACAATCTAGGATTTCTATTGGGGATTCAAATCCAAGAAGGTTTCACCGTTAATCTTTACGAAATCATGAAGTAAGGTATGTGTAGTGTTCCTTCATGGACTCCTTTTGTCCATGAAGCCTAATAATCTCTTTTCTAAGTTTAAGTTTATGGATTTCTTTATGAATTTCATGTTGGGTTTGTTTTGTTTATGTTGATAATGATCAATTGAATTCAAATCCATGTTGGGTGATCAATTTTATATGGAATTGATTTGTATAGATTTATATTCATGTGAACCTATAAATAAACCCTAGGATGATGAAATTAGAGATGAATTATGATGATAAATTATTGTATAATGTTGCCTACATGTGCTATGCCTACCATGTGTTTGATTAAATGCCTAGATGAAGGAACAATGCCCAATTAGTATGATATCATGAAATCCCCATGTATGTACAAGTTTATGTATATCACATGTTTGGTGAAGTGCTTCAATATATGAATTATGAATTGTGTTGTGGTCATGTGTTCAAGTAAGCCATGCTATGTCAGTTTCTTCTCATTTAGTCCTGGGGGTACTTGTACCTGAATATTTAGCTGTGTGCCTAGAGCCATGACATGTTTTCACAATCTCCTCAGTCAAGATATGATCTATAGAACTCATTTAGTAATGTGACTCAGGAAATCTCAGTATTCCCAGTCAATCTCAGTAACTTCAGTATTCTCAGTCAGTCCTCAGAACTCAGTACATTTCGTCAATCAACGGAACTCAGTAAATTCAGTTTAGCTCTGCTAAACAACACCACTAGTATCAGTTTAGTTCAGCTAAGTAGTTCAGTTCAGCTCAATTAATCAGTTCAGTGTCTTTCAGATGTGAGTAGGATTCAGCATCGAGAGATCCTAGGGATGAGGACTCACCCACTAGATAGGACTGAGATCCCTAGAAGCAATCCCTAAGTTCTAGAACCATGTAGCCAACGTAGGTATGAGATATCACCCATTAGATAGGACTGATATACTCAGGGGTTACCCATTAGCGCATTTAAATGTATAGGACTAATCCCAGGGGTCACCCTCTAGATTAGGACTGACTCCACAACAGTTGTCTTTACCAGTGGCGCGGTACTGACACCCTTCCAGCTGGGGTTACAGGTTGGACCCCAGTTAGCTTAGTATGGGTCATGTCAGTTAGATGAATACATCCTACAATTTTGGTTACAGAATTAGGACTATCAGATACAGTCAATTTAGCTCAGTAGTATAGATTTAGGACTGTCAGATACAATCACTCCTTATCATTTCAAATAGACTCGGGGATCACCCACTAGACTGGAATGATCTCAACTATGGTCAATCAGTAATGGTATCATCAAATTTAGAGATCACCCAATAGATAGTACTGATCTCAGATTTAGTTACTCAGATATAGTACGGAAGTCAGCTAGTTCCATCAGATTTAGAACTGTCAGATACAGTCACTCATATTATTAGTTATATCAGTTATTAGAACTCATGTTATTAGTATTCAGCTTCGAGACTGTCAAATATAGTCAACCAGACTAGTTCTTCATAATTAGAACTGTGAGACACATTGATTCATATTTCAGTAGCATAGTATCAGACCCTCAGTATTCAGTAATACAATATCATTTTCTCACTCATCAGTGGCTCAGATGTCAAGTCAGTAGACTCAGTAGTCAGAACTCAGTATTCAGTTCTATCATGATCTCAGTTACAGTTACGTATGTATGCATGAATTCTCATATTCATGTTAGTCAGTCAGTTAGTATTGTTCATGCATATGAACCTATTGCATTCAGCCTACCTTACTTACATACCAGTACATTCAAAGTACAGACGTATTTGCACTATGGTGTGTTATGCCATAGGTTTAGAATCACGAGCTCCAGAGAACCAGTAGCATCCCAGTTCAGAAATCAGAGTTAGCAGCGAGTCCTCATCCTTCAAGGACATGATGATCACATTACTATTTTAGTTTTCAGTTTATTTTAGTAGTTGGAGTTAGTTAGGGACATGTCCCATCAACTTCTTATTCAGACAGTTTAGAGTCTTTCAGACTATAGTATATTCAGACAATTATCTCAATTGTTTTGGTATTGTTATACCATATTTTTCAGTTATGTACTAGTATTGAACCTTGTGGCCTTTCATTTCATGTTTCTGTATTTATGATATTATTACTATTATTCAATGCTCAATTTACAGATATCAATCATGGGTTAGCTTGGGTCCTTCGGGGTCATGGGTACCGTGTAGTGTTTCGAGTACCAGATTCGGGGCGTTACACTTTTCCACAGTTAAAGAAAATTTCTTTTAACTTTTTCTTAGGAGGATTGTGTTGTTATCCTAATGCTTTTTTTCTCTTCTTTGATTTAGTGGATTCATCTTCCATAATGTTTGCTCCACTAATTGTTGAATTCCCACTAGACCTCTTTTCTACTGCCTTGTTGTTCTCTTAAATCCTTAACCTTACAATGAGGTCTTTAACAAACATCTCCTTATGCTTATGCTTTAAGTAGTTTTTGTAGTCTTTCCTTAAAGGTCGTAACTTCTCAACTATAGTTGCTACTTGAAAAATCTCATTCACAACCAAACTTACATCAAAGGTTATGTGAGTATCAAGAACATATTTCATCTGCTCAATAAATATATTAACTAAGTTTACCTTCAGCTAAGATATCATGGATTATGACTGCAACTCTTGGACTTGGGTAACTACAGTTTTACTGTCTACCATCTTAAAGTCAGAAATCTTGCAATAAAGAATTCTTTATTCTGACATTATCTATTTTGTACCTCTTTTTTAAAGCATCCCAAAAGTCCTTTGAGGTCTTCATATTACTGTACACATTGTACAGTTGATCTTGTTGGCCACTTAGAATGTAGTTCTTGCACTCAAAGTCTGAGTGCTTCCAAGCTTCTGTTATTATGAAGTGTTCTTTTTCCAAAGTTTTTTCCGACAATTCAGGAACAATTTTCGTGATGAACCTTTATAGACTCAATGTAGTCAAATAAAAGAACATTTTGTGCCACCATGTTTTGAAATCCACACCAAATTTTTTTTCTAGTTTTTTCGTCGGTACCATAGCTGGAAGAGCATTCGTACGACTTGAAGTAGCAATGTTAGTTACTGGAACATTCATTATTTCAGCATACTAACAATAAATTTTTAAAACATTAAACAACTAATTTCTAATTTAATGATGAAGTTTTTAGGTTCTTCTAATCATCAACCGAATGAACTTTAACTCATGATAAAGTTTTTATATCTTCAAGTCACTATTAAGTTGAAACAAAATAGAAAGCTAAAGGCTTTAATATCCAGTAACCCTAAATATAGATGATTAATTATATTTCTTAAGATTATTGTTTTACGAGTACAAAATCTGTATTAACAATAAGAACTACTACACTAAGTTCAAGAGCAACCAAGAAGTTCAAACAACTTCAAATACAAGTTCAATCAATTTATGAACTATCAAAATGAAGTTTCAACTATTTTTTCTAAAAAATATCAAAACCATAAGAAGATATGAAGACAAAATTGATGGAATCTAGTCCACCGAATTCTTGGTGTTTCCTTAAGGAGTTTATTCCTCTCAGGTACGCTAGGTTATGGAATATATCTTCCCAGGATAAAATAATTCACTCCAACAAATAGCGGTACCTCAAACTTGCTGAACAACAAACTCACTCAATAGTTTGTTAATCACACTAGAGTTTTTAAGAAAAAGATGTTTCTCACTTCAAAATTTTGTGCCTTTACCTGAGGAAAATTTAGGTATTTATAGTAAAATGATAGTGCTGAAAAAAATAATGGTTCTTTAGAAGACACATCTTTCTAAAATATTGCCGATCTGCGGATTCCACTTGTACATGCAGGGGGACCACATGTAGCTTCAAGATATCAATTTGCAATTTCTAGAAATATTTCATGATATGTGCTTGCCGAGGTGCGTCTGCAGATAGGCACCTGCGCACACATGTCATCACTTTGTCTTCAAATAATGCCTCGAAGGGCCGCATCCCTTTGAGGTGCCTCATGACAAGCATCAGCATAGACCATGTACGTTCGCAAATGGAGAAAGTATTTTCTATCAAACTTTTGAATTAAGAATTTCTTTGATTCCCAAGTTTCAAATATTTTTTTTCAAAATGATAATCTCTCGATTGATCATTTTTCAAATTCGAATCCAAATTTGAAGTCGAAGCTGAAGATGATCTGAGCGAGTGATGACAATGATGGTGAGAGACTTGTCTTATTCTTGCCTCACTATTCACATGAACTAATGCTTCTTAATACAAGAATAAGAAAGTTCTTTTTGTGGGAGAACTTTATTTCCTTAGAGTGAAAATATAATTCACTTTTTCCTCCATTTGATCCCTCCATCTTCTTTTCATATTTCTACTTAGAATCCGATAGAAGATCATTTTGATGAAGTTTCACCAGGGCACTCACAGAGAATCCTAAGGGGTTATGCTAGACCTGACCATTTTAATTGTGAATAAGTGTTAGGAAACCCCTAGTGAAAGCCAACAACTTTGAAATTAGGACAGAATTGATTCAAATAATTCAACAATCATATACGTTTACTGGTGATCCAAGTAATGATCCTCATAGTTATTTAATTGATTTTCTGAAACTTGTTTAAACTACTACATATAATAAAGTGTCTCCTGACACAAAAAGTTGAGGCTTCCCTTTTCTCTAAAAGGAGATGCCAAGACTTTGTTGTAGAATTTGCCTCAAGGTTCTATTACCACCTAGGATCAGATGACATAGAAAAATTTTAGATAAATATTTTCTCCTACTAAAACCATAAAATTAAAATAAGATATATCTAGTTTCTTGCTGACTGATATTGAATCAATTTATCAAGCTTGGGAATGATTATAAATAATGCTAAGAAAATGTCCACATCTTGATATCCCCGAACATATGCAATTGTATATTTTTTTTATCATGGTCCAAAATCTTTATTTAGAAATGTGATAGATGCAGTAGCAGGTGGTTCAATAATGAAAAAGACAACTGAAGAAACATTGAACTTGTTATATGAATTTCTGAAAATGTTATTCAATTGTTGTTTGATTTTTGTAATCATCAAGAAAGCAGCTATTGTAAATCAAGTAGATTCTTTAAATACACTAACATAATAAATTATTTCTTTGGCCCAAAAATTTTAATCTTTTTGATAAATACACAATAATCAAATCAATCTTAGGATTGTGATATTTGTGGTGGAAATCATCAGAATCACGAATGTCAAGGAACCTTTCAAAATGATGAGCGAATTAATGCCATTGGATACAAGCCATATCCTTTTGGAAGTCCAATGGCAAAAAAAATTTAAGATTTCAATGGAGTAATTCAAATGGTGCTAAAAAATCATAAGCCTTTAAAATGCAACAGGTACAAAATTCACTCGGGTTTTTGAATCAAAATCACGGACAATCAAATTTCAGGCCTTATCAACAAGGAAATTATATCAGCAAAGGCCTCAACAAGCACATTCATGTCTCGATGAACTTTTGTACAAATGTATTAAGACCACTGATGAAAAGATGAAAATGAAAATTCAAACCTAAAAAATTTAGAAATCAAGTTAAGCCAACTAGCAACTCTTATATCAGAAAAGATTCAAGGACCCTTACCAAGTAATATAGAAAAAAAATTCAACAGAGCACCTTAAGGATATCACCTTACAGTCAGGTAAGAAATTTGATGAGCCTTATGTAGATTGACAAGAAGAACATCAATCTCCATAGGTAGACAAGGGTAAAAATGTTGCAACCCAGTGTACAATTAAAAGAAAGAAAAGTTAAGAAAAAAGAAGAAAAAGTACTAAAAATTGGACTCTTCTCCCTGAGACAATTCCTTTCCCTAAAAAATTGAAAAGGGAAAAACTTGATAGTCAATTTGCAAAGTTGTAAGAAATTTTAGAATAGATCCATATCAAAATTTCTTTGACTGATGCTTTATTGCAAATACCTTCTTATGCTAAATTTTTGAAAGAAATTTTATCAAGTAAAAGAAAATTGAAGAAAGTTTATATAGTAATGCTTACTGAGAAATATAGTGCTATACATAAAAATAAGTTGCCACAAAAACTTAGAGATCTTGAAAGTTTTACAATACAATTCACCTTGGGAGATGTATATTTTAAAAAGGCACTTTGTGATTTCAGAGCTTCAATAAATTTGATGTCATTTTTTATTTTTAAAAAATTAAATCTTGGTGAAATACAAGACACAAGTTTTTGTCTTTAATTTGCAGATCAAAGTACAAAGAAACCTAAGGGAATAATTGAAAATATGCTCATAAGATTAGATAAGTTTGTTTTCCCTGTAGATTTCACACACTTAAAATTAAAAATGCCTCGCTGAACCAATAATTTTGGAAAGACCATTCTTTGCTATAGATAAAGCAATCATAGATATTCATCAAGGATAACTAATTTTGAGAGTTGATGAAAAAATTCATTTTTGATATGTAAAAGATGCTATGATTTTTAGAAGATGAGACACCATCTTCACGTTTTTAATTGAAATAATTTGTGATCTTACAGATGAATTCAAAGATGATGAATTAATTTGAATTCAATGAAAAGATGTTTGGCCATGTCAAACACCAAAGAGAACGATGATCCAATAATTAAAAAGAAGTTGGATTATTAGATAAAAATTCTGAGGATGATGACATACAACCAGAAAAAGTTCAATCGAAGATGGAACTCAAAACTTTACCATATAATTTAAAGTAAGTTTATTTTGAGAAAGAATTATTTTCATTAATTATTTCATCTTCTCTAACTACAGAACAAGAAGATAATTTTCTTGGAGTGCTACGTGCACTCGAAGAAGCTTTGGGATGGACTGTAGCTGATATTAAAGAAATTAATCCAGCAATTTACATGCATAAAATTTTGATGGAGGATAGCTACAAATCAATAATACAACCTCAAAGGAGATTGAATCATATAATGAAGGAAGTGGTAAAAATAAAGTAATAAAACTTCTAGCAACAGGCATCATTTATCCAATTTCTGATAGCCCTTGGGTAAATCTTGTTCTAGTAGTACCTAAAAGGGGAGGTATAAAGGATATAAAAAATAAAATAATAAATTCATACCTATAAGAACAGTTATAGAATGGAGAGTCTGTATTGATTCTAGGCGTCTCAATGATGACTCTAGAAAAGATAATTTTCCTCCATCTTTTATTGATCAAATGTTGGAAAAAATTATAGGACATGATTTCTACTGTTTTCTTGATGGCTATTCAGGTTATAACCAAATACTTGTTGCACCGAAATATCAAGATAAGACAAATTTCACATGTCCTCATGAAACATATTCATATAGAAGAATGCTATTTATTTTATGCAATACTCCTCCTACCATATTTCAGCATTGCATATCAACGATTATTTTTGACATGACTAAATTATTTTTTGAAATTTTTATGGATGTTTTGACACTCTTTGGCATAACATTTGAAGATTGTATTAAGAATTTAATCTTAGTCCTTATAAGATTTGAAGAGATAAACTTGTTTTTTAACTAGAAAAAATGCTATTTTACAGTGAAAGTGGGAATTGTGTTAGTGCATGAAATTTCTGGTGAAGGAATAGAAGTCAATAAAGAAAAAATTAATCTCATAGCAGATTACCCTCTTCTAGAACCATTAAATGCATTAGAAGTTTTCTTGATCATACAAGTTTTACAAAAGATTCATAGATGAATTTTCAAAAATTTCAAAACCTCTGACTAACCTTTTGCTGAAAGATATTTTGATTTTTTAGATGATTATTTGAAGGCATTTAAAACATTTAAAGAGAAATTTTCAACTGCACTTGTAGTTGTATCTCCATATTTGGAACCAATCTTTTGAAGTCAGGTGTGGTGTAAGTGATACTGCTGTGGGAGTTGTGTTAGACCAAAAAAAAAAAGCTTACTACGTCAGTAGATTAGTGAATGAGGCTCAACTGAATTATACAATAATTGAAAAAGAATTGCCAGCATTAGTATTTGCATTTGAAAAGTTTCGTTCATATTTGATAGGAGCCAATGTCATTATTTTTACCGATCATACAGTTTTAGCTACCTCTTAGCAAAGAAAGATTCTCGATCTAGATTGTTAAGATGGATTTTACTTCATTACAAATTTGACCTTCAGATAAAAATAAAAAGGGATGGAGAATCAGTGTCACGACCCAATTTACTTGGTCATGATGGAGCCTACTATAACCTACCAATAGGCAAGCCACCTCGTAGTCCAGAACAATTAGTAACAGACTACCAAATAGAATAAAAAAGAATGCGGATTAAATATAACAAAAGATCAAATACATAAATATATCCCAAAACCTGGTGGTATCAGTACAAGATCTTCTAATATAATAAGAGTAAAAATGTGAAACATCAAAGGAATTAAACTAATACAACTTAGCTTTGAATAAAACATAGAGACTAGTCTAATGCATAAGAGGGAGGTAACTAATACTCTAAACATTAGGAGCTCACTCTAAGTCTCCGAACCATGGCTACTTAACACGACGCACACATCAACGACGATAACCCATACTATGATCTGCAGGCTGCAGAAGTGTAGTATGAGTACAAAATGAATGATACTCAGTAGCTAACTGCCAACTGAGCTCCAAATATAAAGTAGATATATATAACATATAAACATAATGAAAACTACACCCAAGCGTTCAAAAACCACATAAAATAGCCAATGAGATAGTAAAGATAACCTATCCTATTCATGTCCAAGAGACTAACATAATAAGTCTACAAAAGTAACAAGGACGAACTATCCTATTTTAGCCATACTCAGAAATCTCAACACTATGCCGTATATCCCTGGCCAATATGTGAATAAAGGACGAAAGTAGATTATATAGAAATATACAAGGCCAAGGAATAAATATACAATATGCATAAGTGAAGTAAGGGATATACGGTAATACCAAAGCTACATATAGCTATATATATATATATATATAGAGAGAGAGTCAAGTCGAGGCATATCCTAGGTCATAATATCTTCACTTTAAGGCCTCATTATAACTCTATCGGAATTTAGTACTAACATATTCAGGTTTTCTAATCCGCTTGTCTCAACATGAATTAATGATGGATAATAATCACATCATAAGATAGAAAAGGCCAGAATCATATATCAAATCTTGGTATCGAATAAATGACCAATCTGTCATAACTAGACATAACAATGATTATAACAATGAGAATAACAATATTAATAACATCGAGAGTAACCAACTACTTTGGACAACCAAGTACCTAGTCGACCCTATGCGTACACCTAACACCCTAGGCTTGGAATGAGCAATCTGCATACAAAAATACAAGGCATAGCCATCACCCATATCTATGATTACATCTAATACCAATTGATAGATATAAGAATGTACTGATGATAGGTGATGCGAAAGACTGAATACAAGGTACACAATCAATATCACAATCTCATCATTATAAGCATCTTCATCATATTCAACCTCCGACCTTGTCGGGTATATATATATAGTTTCCATACATAGGGCTATCTGAACTCGAATCAGTAGATGTACACATAGCACATTAATATAATCATCCTCTAAACTTTCCTGGTATCATTATCATAATCACAGTATCCTTTATCCTTGATGGGCATTATCACATTATCTAATATCCTCTGGCCTTGCCGGGTAACATCATATCATCATAACATCCCCCGATCTTTTCGGGTATTATTAAATCATCATAACATCCTCTGCCTTTGCTGGGTATCATCATATCATCATAATATCCAAGTCAATGTCATTAACAGAGAGCGAGCCCTGTGAGAGATAAAATAAAGTTCAAGCCCCATGAAGGCTAAAGTAAAGAACAAGCCCCACGAGGGTTAAAATAAATGATCATGAAAAGAGAAGAAAGATAGAGTATATTTCCATAATTCATTGTTCACTATCAATAACACATCCTTAATAAGTATATATGTATAATAGGTGCACGGACCCAAGCCATGGCTAAAACTGTATAAATCTATAAGTTTGTTGTCCGGAGTGAACTTTGGGACTAAATCTCTATAAAAGTGTAAAAAGTGTCAAAATATCTCATTATTGGAATAAATAGTAGTGTCAAATCATGGACCAAAATATATCTCGATCAAATCTTCAAATCCTCATTACTAACCTCTTTTATACATATTATTTTATTCATTAAGTCAGGCTGTGATTATTGTGAAGAAATTTATTTTAAGGTAGAAAGTGGGCTTTAGCCCTTAGTTAGTGACAACAATAATAAGATTATAATCTAATTGGAATCGTATCAATCATTGATGCAACAATCATGGCTGTACTAAATCTATGCATTCCATCTCTAGTATCCATAACAATGAAATCATAAGCATCATACCACATCTTCCTATGTGCCATACTAGAGTGATGTGTATATAAATATATATGCATATTTTAATAAACTATAACTGTATCCTTTACGAGGATAAACCCTTCGCAGACATCTAACCAATATCACAATATGTCCTTTGGCCCATTAATGTGTCCAGAATAAACATAACATCATAATCACCACCTTAGGCCCACATACGTATCCGAATCTTATATTAATAATCATGTACATATAAATCATCTCATAACTATAGGCCATAGCATATTCACAAGGCATAACATCTCTATAATCTATAAAGAATATCTATAATTATCTCACATAAAGGAGGCATCTCGTATCTATAGGTCATATATCTTTATTATGAGAAATATCATCTGGATAGGCCCAATATCATTTCCATAAAGAATATCACGTCCATGAACCATTAATCATTACCTAGGAAAAATACATCAAAATTTTTCAAGTCATAAAGTAAACTTATTCTTAAGGCTCAATAGTCTCAACTATTCCTAGCATCCGCAACTAAGTCCACAATGGCTAACACAAGTTTTGTCCTAAGTGGGCCGGACGAACTACTTTTAATCATCAAATTTCCATTTTTAGGCAATTTATACCCCAAACTAGGCTAAGATATCTAGTTCAACTTCTAAATCTCTAGTAAGCCATAACCGATCCTAAGATAGGAACTTTAACTAGAAATATGGGCATTTAAGCCAACTCTACCCATACTACGATTTCAAGATCACTAGACTAGACCAACTAAGGTTAATCATACTAACCATGATTCCAATGCTTAAACCATGTCCCAAACCTAAAATCAAGTCATATCATTCGACGAATGAGATCAAACTAGGGAGAAGACAATAAGATTGAAAAAGGTTATAAGTATTTCACCTTACGGGTCTCAAACCCTCATCTAATCCCCAAACTTAATAATCAAGACCAAGTCATTCTACTCATAATCAAACTTAACATTCACATTCACGTAACATATATATAACACACATCATCTTCAAAGAAGAGTAGGTAGAAGCCTGCCTCAAAGCCAAACCATAAATCCTTACATCATTCACCACATCTCATCTTTACTTCATAATTCGCAGAATGCCATCACACTATCAAATTTATAATCTACTCATCAATACGAGAATAACAATACCCATATTGCACCATTGTGCTTTGAGTCAAAAAACAACACCAAAAACCCTAAGTAGGTCCCACATATGAAAAATGCATTTATGAGATCAGCCTAATGTTCATACATCATCAAGGAACCATAGCCCCCAAGAATGGGTGAAACCCAAGCTCATTTGGTGCTAAAATTAAACCTCAAGTTATTTGGGATTTTAGGTCAAAAACTAAGAAATTCACCAAGAAATTGATGAAATATTACCATACTTTGGATGATAATAACGATAATAGATGTTGAACAAGCTCCCAAGTCACCCATAAGACTCAATTTTGAGTTATCACACTTATTTAGGGTCTTTCGCTCTCAAGAATGAGTGATAAATGGCCAAGATTGCGACATTGGGGTCCATTTATTGCCTCTTCAGGTACAAAGATATCGCTATCGTAGTCCTAGGGACCACAATTTCAATAGGTCCTTATACGAACGCACATGCACCAGCATCAACAAATTCAAAAACTTATTTTTGACAATCGGAACTTATTTGGACTCTAATTTTTGAAAATATACAATGTGAACCCACTATATTCAATGTTCCAAAAATGTTGGTAAAGTTGTTTTTTTTTATCCAAGGCCATTTAGATCAAATGTGGGTCACACACCCTTATTTTTCAATATTCCAACTTTCCGACCAATAGGTCTAAATGAGCTCAAGTGCATTGGGACCCAATCCAAATGTCTAACTAGCCTAAAATTGATATTACAGAGATGATGGTACAGTCAGAATTTGTATCCTAGATTGTTTTAACAAAGTTTTTGTCTAGGGGCTATTTAGAACCAGCAAAGACTTCCCAAACAGGGAATTAATTCTAAAAACCAAACAAACTTCCCAATAACCGAACTATCAGTCCCAGAAAGTCATAAATAACTTGGAGTAGCTATAGAGAATCCCTAATGGCAAAGATAGGTGGAAATATGAAAAATGATCATAAGGGTTATTATAGTATCCACTACTAAAAGGACTTTTATCTCCAAAACTCAATGGATAAAAAAATCTTAAAAGCTTAAAAGGATGAGGAACTGGGCTCGCATGCTTCGAGCATTACTTCCCAGATAACCTCCATGATGAGAGAATACTTAGAATGGATTTCACCATAGGTATCGTTTTTCACCCAACACCCTCACTTTACTTCCAAACTATCAAAACTCAACTTTAACCACTAACTGACCTCCAACTGAAACAGAAAGGATGATGCATGAAAATTTGAACCACAACACACTAATACCATCTCGATACATATACAAATCAACAAAGGCTTATCTAAGACAAAAACAAACCAATACATGAGTCATACCACTAACTTCAAATGCCAATATAACCTTTCTTTACTATTTTGCACCTGCTATCCACTCCAAACCAGGAGAAAGATCACTTGAGTCTCATCCACGCAACCTCATCATAGAGAACTTGAAGAACTGAAACTGGCACACTGAAAGTGCATACAACACACATGAGAACAAGCCCATAAGGTGCTATTTGGGCGTACAAATTGAGATAATAAAGTAATGGAATCTATTCTGATGCTACAACCAGTCCGGATGGTAATTAAATTAAGACCCAAAAGATTAAGGCATAAATAATCATCACTAACAATCCACTATAGGATGGCCCTATCACGACCCGATACTAGACCCTGGTCGTAACATGGTGCTTAGAGTCCCAAGTGACCCCAAGATAACCCAAAGCTTGGTAACTGCTGTAAGCGGTGAACATAATAATAACATAATATGGTATATGGAAGATAACTGGAAAACATAACATGGTATAATACAAAAATAATACTTAATGTATCTGAACATCTGATAAAAACTCAAATCAAGTCTGACTATCTGAAATCCTATAAACATGGGAAGTTGATGGGACAAACCCCCAACTAACTCTGACTGATGGTAATTAAAGAAATTCAAAAAGTAAAAATAAATAACTCGTCCTCAAAGGATGAGGACTCACCACCACTACTGCTGAGTACTATAGGAATGGACTACATACGATCTAGAAATTGAGCATTCGAACCGATATTATGAAATCAATATAGAGCAAAAGAATGTATGCAGACTGTACTTTGAATGTACTAGTATGTGAGATAAGGACTAGCTAATATTCATGTGGATACTAAACATGAATTCATGAATATATAAAAACAAATGCAAGACCACGCATAAACATGTGCTGAGGTAATCTATAAAACTAATTAACTGAATCATGATAAATTGAAAACCTAGTCATACAAACCAAACTTGAATAATTTAAATACTGAACTGAGACTGTAGGAGCTAACTAAAACTGACATACTTTAATCTGAGTAAAATCAAGGTTAAACCTGTAACCGCAATTGGAAGGGTGCTAGTACCTTGCCAGGGGTACCAATATTGGCTGGCGTCGATTCACTAAATTGATGTCCCATAGGGCAAAGGTGCCATGCCTCTACTAATAGGGAACCCCGCATAATCTATGGCTGTGCCATAGCTCTGGAACTTAGGGACTACTACTAACGACTCATACCTAATTAGCGGGGGAGTTGAATTCCCAGTGTTTGCTCGGTGGTAAGTATTACTCCCAACTGAATGACATTGATATTATTATATATTTAGTATGATCTCGTACTACCAAGTTCTCATTATGAAAATATTTTGAATATAACAAAAATAGCATAATTTGAATGACTTGTAACCTAAAAACTATAACATGCATGATTTTCCTAGGTATCGAGTGTTCATAGCCCATTAGCACTATCTAATGCAGAATTAAACAATCCATGGTACAGGAAAAATCATGATTAACACCCAATATTTCAATAATTAAGCATGGAGTAGACATTGGCATTATCAAACATATGGAAACACCATTATCATAAGGGAATGTATTTTTATGGTTTAGAACCAAAACAATTGAGGGAAAATATATAAAATTCATAGTCTACATAAAAGTTCACTAATTTAGGGAAAAGACTTTATACTTGAAAAAAATGGGAAATTCTTGGGACTCAATGGGCAGAAGGGACCCATTGATGAATATCCCACATACCTGAACAAAAAGATGGTGAAATCCTTACAATTGACCTTGTTCTTCAGAAACCCTAATTTGCTCTTGAGGAATAAGAAAACAGCTCTTGTTACTTTTATTTAGGCAAGATTAAAATAAATGATGGAATTGGAGGTTTTGGGTTTTTTATACCTCCTTTGGGAAAGTGGGTTAGGATTTAAAAGAAATAGGAAAAAACTCAAAATCCCTTGGAAAATTATATAGGAATCTATCCTCCCAGTCGTTATGACTCATCCTACGACTTATCATGACTAGTTATGAATCATAGTCAAAGTCGTAGGCTTGAACTCTGAGGTTGGGGCCTTCGCTACCTTGACTATGAATCACCAACTTATGACTCATTGGGACTGGTTACGAGTCATTAGGTGGAGACGTAGTCTTAGGCTGAGTTCTTGGGTCAATCACTAGTCAGGCTATGAGTCCACTATACGACTCATAATGTCATACTACGAGTTGCATGCTTGACTCGTAACCACTGGAGTGAGTCTTGGGTAACAAACTGTTGTGACTATGATGACTCATCACAAGTGGTTACGACTCATTTCCCGAGTCGTAGTCATGGCCTTGTATCAGGTCCTTAGGAAAAACTTTCCACAAACTATTGCCACAATATTTGATTAAGGCGGGACTTGAAGTGTTGGAAAGCTAACATCATGGACTACCTTTTAGGAGGTTTAGGACATGAAAACTCGGGGTATTATAATATCACTCTCTTGGGATCATTCATCCTTGAATAAAAATAGCTGAGCTGGGAGTACTAGGAAGACTGAGATTATGCACTTAATAATTATGAGTTGAATCATGATAAAATATCTAAAATTTGAAACATGATGCATAAACTGAACTGAACTCATGAATGCATGCTATTACATGAGGATGGTTGGATAGCTGAGATAGAAAATGAGAGGATTATGCTAAGAAAACCATTACCTTTAGCTGAATCTGAATTCATAGCGAAGAGATAGGGATAGTTGTCTCGCATATCCTCTTTTACTTCCCATGTAGCTTTCTCAATGTTCTGATTAAACTATGGATCTAACGAGCAAGGATTTCAACCAGGTCTTCCTCATAGGAGAGGCTATCTTTCACGCCCATACTTTCTAGAGAAACAAAATAAGATGGATCCCCAATCAATTTCTTTAGCAGAGAAACATGGAATACTGGATGCACTGATGCTAACTCTGCAGGCATCTCTAACTCATAAGCTACTTTCCTAAATCAGATCAAAGTCTTATAGAGGCCAACATAGCGGGGACTAAGCTTTCCCTTATTACCAAATATCTTCACCCCTTTCATGGGAAAAATTTTCAAATATATAAAATCACCAACATTAAATTCAAGCTCTCTCATTCTAACATTTGTATAGGATTTCTGATGACTTTGGGCTCTCTTTAGCCTTTCTCAAATCAATTAAACTTTCTCCATTGCCTTATATACTGAATATGGCCCTATTAAGGTAGCCTTACCTACCTCGCATCATACAATAGAAGATCTAGATATTGGAGTGATAGTTGTTATTGTAGGCAAACTCAATTAAAGGTAAGTGATCATCCCAAATACCCTTGAAATAGATAACACAGTCCCTTGACTTTTCCTCTAAGGTTTGAATTCTCCTATCTTCCTAACCATATGTCTGCATGTGAAAAGCTGTATTGAGATGAACTTGGGTACCAATGCCTTTCTGAAAAGCCTTCCAAAAATTAAAAGGTATACTTAATACCTCTATCTAAAATTATGGTCAATGAAACTCCATGCAACTTTACAAGCTCCCTATGATAGAGTCTAGCATAATCTTTGGTGAAATATGACGTATGGACTGGTAAGAAATGGGTTGACTTAGTCATTCTACCCACAATGGCCCAAATCGAATCATACTGATGGTGCGAATGAGGTAACCCTATAAGAAAATCCATATTCAGCACTTCCTACTTCCAAGTGGGGATGCTAAACTCATGAAGTGTACTAATAGGTCTCTAGTGCTCAACCTTGACCTGCTGACATTTCATACACTTAGCCACGAATTCCGCAATGTCCTTTTTCATACCATTTCACCAATAAACTTCTCACAAATTATGGTACATCATACTGGCTCCTAGATGAATAGAATATCACAAACCATATGCTTCTGCTAATATCCACTACCTCAACCCATCCATATTCAGAACACACAACCTATCTTGATAATGAATCATACTATCTCACCCTTTGGAAAAGACCTCAACCTTCTAATCCTGAACTGCCTCTTTTAACTTGACCAAAATAGGATCTCTGTCTTGTATTTCTTTTACCTTAGAAACCAAAGAAGATTCTGAACCATTCTAAAACCATATACTACCTTTAGAAAAATTAACCAACCTAACACCCAATCTAGCTAGCTGATGAACCCCGCAAACTAACTCCTTCTTATCAAACTCAACATGGGCAACACTTCTCATAGATTATCTACTAAGATATCAGCTACAACATTGGCCTTACCTGGGTAATACAACATACTCATATCATAGTCTTTTAATAATTCAAGCCTTCTTTGACAAAAATTTATCCCTTTCTGTATGAACACATACTGCAAGATTTTGTGATCAGTGAACACATCCAGATAAAAAACATATAGATAATGCCTAAGAATTTTTAAGACAAAAACAACTGCTGCCAACTCAAAATCATGAATAGGGTAATTCTTATCATGGGGTTTAAGCTATTTAGAGGAGTAGGCTATGACCTTACCTTGATACATCAATACACATCCTATACCAACTGTGGAAGCATCACAATAAACTACATAACCATCTAAATCCTTAAGTAGGGTCAATACTGGAGCAGAAGTGAGTCGTCTTCAACTCCTAAAAACACTTCTCGTAAGAAACTAAACACTGAAACTTGACTTTCTTCTGAGTTATTTGAGACATGAGAGAGGTAATAGATAAAAATACCTCAACAAATCTTCTGTAATAATTATCTAAACCCACTAAACTCTTGATATCTGATGGAGAGATGGGTTTGGGCCAGTTTCTCACTTCTTCGACCTTTTAAGGATCAACTAAAATACTATCAACATAAATAATATGAACAAGGAAAGCTATTGATCTCAAGAAGAATTCACATTTACTTAGCATAGTGAATAACTAATTATCCTTAAGAGTCTGCAAAATAATTCTTAGGTGATCACCTTCACTATGATAATAAACAAGGATGTCATCAATGAAGACTCTGACGAATATGTCCAGATACTGCCTAAAAACTCTGTTCATCAAGTCCATAAAAGATGTAGGGGCATTTATTAGGCCAAAAGATATAACTATAAATTCAAAGTGACCATACCAAGTTCTTAAGGCTATATTCATAATTTCTCATTCTTTGACTCAGATCTGATGATAAAAGGATCTGAGATAAATCTTAGAGAAGTATGGGCATACTAAAGTTAGTCAAACAAGTCATCAATCTTGGGAAGAGGATACTTATTCTTAATTGTGACTTTGTTCAACTAATGGTAGTTGATAAATATTCTGATATAGCCATTTTTCTTATGCACAAAAAGTACTGGAGTTTCCCATAAAGAGACACTAGGCCTGATGAAACCTTTATTTAAGAGATATTTCAACTGTTATTTCAATTCCTTAAGCTCAGCTGGAGGCATTCTGTAAGGTAAAATCGAAATAGGTTGGGTATCTGTAAAGAGATGTATTCTGAAGTCATTTTTCGTTTTGGGAGGAACTCCTAGCATATCTTTAAAAATACTTTTGGAAACTTATTTACTACAGGAAATAATTCACGACTTGGAATTTTGGAACTTGAGTCTTTGACTAGAAATGATTTTCCTCGCCTTGAGGAATGAGACAAATTGACCTATAGGAATTGAGGTACTACCCCTTCAATCTATGATTGGCTTATTAGGGAACTAAAACTGAACTATCCTATTTCTACAATCAACTGAGGCATAGCATGAGTGGATCCAACCCATGTCAAGAATAACATCAAAATTAGTCATCTTTAATTCCGCAAAGTCTATTAAGGTAATTTTAGAGACACTATGACTAGGAAATTTTTGTATACCCATCTGGCTATAATAGATTTATCGACTGGGGTCTACACAAAGAAGGGTTCTATAAGATTTTATGTACTGATTTTGAAGTCTACGACTATATAAGGAGTCACGAAGTAAAGTAAAGATCCGGGGTCTAGTAATACATAAGCATGAAGGTGGAAAACTTTTAATGTACCAATTACTACATCTAGAAAACTTTCCTGATCCTATCGAGTCTGAAGGGCATAGAGTCAGTTCTGGCATTGTCCACCAGTCATACTAGAAGCGACACCCTGCTTAGTAGGGTGACCTATTAGTGATGTAGAATAATTAGTTTGGCCTTTCTAACGATCATTCTTGACCTTACACATACCCTTTGGACAATCCCTTAAATATGGCCTAACTTGCCATACCCAAAACACGTATCACTACCGACCATATACTCACCTTTATGTTTTTTACAATACCTATTGTAGAATGGATTTGTGCCACTATGTTCACACTATCCTGGGACTTAAAAACTGATGCTCTATCACGAGCATCCAATAAGAACTTAGGCATTGTAAAACTATCTAAAGATGGGGCTGGAGCTGATGATTTTTTGTGGAACTATGAAAGATTTCCACTATTAGGTCTTTGATGAGAGAATTTAAAAATATTGGTTTTAGCCATCTTATTCTCCCTTTTATTTTTTTTGGCCTTCTTCTCCTTAATTTGCTGAGCATGAACCATCAACCTAAATATATCCATCTCCTTAATCAACAATGCTATTCTACACTCTTTAACTACATCTTTAGAAACTCCTGACACAAACTTACTTATTTTGGCCCTAGTATCGGCCACTATAGTAGTGAACATAAGTGAATACTCCTTTACACTCATGCTATCTTTCCTTAAATTAATAAACTCTTGCACCTTGGACTTCTTCAACTCTAGTGGGAAAAACCCATCCAAGAAAAAAGTAGCAAGCTCATCCCACTCTACAAGCCCTGCATTGGCACCTTTATCATCCTTCTACTACTTAACCTAGGTGTGAGCCACCCCTTTTAATTGGTAAGCAACTAAGTCATCAGTTTTGATGGGAGTGACACTATAATACCCCATATTCTCCTAGCTCAGTTTAGCTCTCAGTACATGAGAAGTTCTATATACAATTTTCAATACATTTAGAATTTTCCAGTTTAAGACTTACCAAAGTATTAGAAATTCAGTCAGCTTTCCAATGATATAAAATTTGCCTGAATCCGATACTCGGGTGAGAAGTTATAGCACTTCTAGTGAAGAAGTCTGCCAAAATAAGCAGCACTGCATTGCGGTGACAGTGAAAATGGCATTCATCATTTTCTAGTGTGCAATATCAATATCACTGCATCACACAGATGTGTTATTTGGTGTTCCTCCCTTTCCAGTGAAATGCGGTGTTGAAGTAGAAATTATAACATGAGGCAATAGTTGAGAAACATGGAAAAGATTGCAAGTTAGTAGTTGCAGTGCATAAGGCTTAGTATTTTATATGATGTTTCGTAAGCCTTTCTCTATATTACAAAATTTTAGTCATATTGTAATTTTTTATTCAGAGGTCTTATTAAGACCATGCCAAGATTTCTTGCTTCCTAAACTCATTAGAACTTTATAGAAAGAGTGTTAAAGAAATGCTCCAGTTGAGTGTAAGTTTTCAACATGAGTTAATTCGTAAAGACAACAATTCAATTTAGCAGTCAGGCAGACAATAACGTATGGTTTCCCATCTTTTTATCTATTTGTACTATCCAAAGTATCCTGAAAGTGACTATTCCTAGATGGAACATCCTAATAGTTGCAAGTTCAGCTCAGTTCATGTATCATGCCTCAGTTTTAAATTTGAGATATTCAATCATGATTCAGTTTGTAGGTTTCCCATGCATCGTCTCATACTTTCCTCAGTATCTCAACCAAGCCAACATCCTTCAGGGGACATAATATCCCAAGGGGGAGATGCACTCTAATCCCCTGAGCTTTCATATCCTAATACTTCCATTTTCTCTTCACGTTACAAGATCTGGTTTGAAGTAATGGGTACTCATAAGTTGACTTTCTCATTTAAATCTCAGTTGTATGACCATTCCCATGTTATGGCATGTATTTAAGGAATCAGTTTAGTTTATGATATTCAGTTCATGTATCATATTTCAGACTCAGTTATGTTCTCATGTTCCCATTCATGCATCTTTTGTAAATGATCTCGGGTTCATCAGTATTCTTACCTTGAGGTAAGAGTCTTCTTTAGATTTACTTAGTTCCATGCTCTGTTACCTTTACAAACTTGGTATCACTTACCGTTGCATATTATCATCATGACAGTCATGCATCAGTTCAGCCATGTACTCATGCTTCAGTTGAGCATGTTCAGTAGGTAAACTCAATCAATCAGTATTCTAAGCTTAATTAGTCTCATTCGAGGACGAATGTTCCAAAGGGGGAGATATTGTAACACCCCATATTTTCCTAGCTTAGTTTAGCTCTCAGTAAATGAGAATTTCTATATAAAAATTTTTAGTACTCTTAGAATTTTCCAGTTTAAGGTTTATCAAAGTGTAGGAAATTCAGTCAGCTTTTCAATGAAAGAAAAAATCTCCTGATTCCGATACTCGGGTGAGAAGTTATAACACTTCTAGTAAAGTAGTCTAATGACAAGCACCGCATTACGGTAAGAGAAAAAATGACATTCGTTATTTTCCAGTATGCCATAGTGATATCACCGTATCGTACAGATGCATCGAGCATCACGCTAAAAGTCCAGTTCCTAGTTGTCCGTATCGCACATTCATCATTTTCCAGTGTGCCACCGCGCCATGGGACAAATTTGCGTTAAGTGAGGCACCATGATGGCGCTGCATCACGCAAAAAGTCCAGTTCCCAGTTGTCCGTCTCCAGTGGCACAACATGATTTCACCACATCGCGTTGTTGGTCAAAATAGAAGTTGTCAATTTTCCAGTGGGCCAACGCAATTGTACCGCATCACACCGACATGCAAAATTAGTATTTTCAGCTTCAACAATCTAATTTCAGGGATCATTTGGTCAATTCCTAAAATCCCTAATTAGTCTAAACACGTGATTTAACCCCTAATAACCAAGTTAAGTCATTATTTTATTAAATTTTCTCCCAAATCAAGAAAATCTCTCAATTAACAAAACCTTATCCTTCAAGAATCAAGAGCAATCCTCAAGAATTTCACCAAGAAACTTTAAGAACTGATCTTCCCAAGTATGTTAGGTGTTCATCAATGGGCCCTTACCACCCATGGAGTCCAAGAACTCTTTTTCAAGAATACAAGTTTTCGGATTTATGATTCCTATACTTGAATTAGATTGTATGCATGTTCATGATGTTGTTTGGGTTCCAATCCATGATTAATTACAAATATCACGAAATAAAGATAGCATGTGTGGTGGATTATGTGATTCGCATGTTACATCCTTAAGATACAATTTGAATGTTGTAGCCATGATATTTAAATGTATTTATTATTATGTGAAATAATCATGCTCCCCAAGTGTTTAATAGAATTCCTATGTAAGTTGAATAGTTAAGTCATGGCATGTTGTCATGTGTTCCCATTCATGTACAAGTTCATGCCTTGCAAATATTTGACAAAATGCCTCAATGAATGAATCATGACTATGTGACTAGCTAGTACGCTTTCATGTTTGTGCCTTGTCTTACTATTGATGTTATCGAATCCTGGGGGTATTTAATACCCGGAATCTAGCTGTTTACCTAGAATTTTAGTAGCTATGGAATAGTCTTAGTAATGTCACGAACAGTAGCACTCAGTCAGTTACAGAATTCTGTGAAACTCAGTCCAGCGAACCCAAGGATGAGGGCTCACCTATCAGTAGAGGGTGTGATCCATAGTAGCTAGTAGGAGGTTGTATTTAGTTATTGAAGGGAAAATCAAAGTTATTCAGGAGATAGAAAGTTATGAAATACAGAGTGTATTGAATTCATGTATCAGGTTAGTAATTTAATGTTATGTGTGCATTTCATCGATTTAAGTAGGATTGATCATAGTGGGAGAATTCAGCCCAACTCAGACCTCAGTTGGTAGAGTTATCAGTACCCATATGAATATTTTCAGTAGCCTCAAGTGAAATGCAGTGTTGAAGTTGAAATTATAAGATGAGGGAATATTTGATAAATGTGGATAAGATTGCAAGTTAGTAGTTGCAGTGCATAAGGCTTAGTAACTCTATCTTAGATGATGTTTTATAGGCCTTGGTCCATATTATAGAATTTTAGCCATATTGTGATTACTTATTTAGAGGTCTTATTCAGACCATGCCAAGATTCCTTGCTCCCTAAAGTTATTAGAACTTTATATAAAGAGTGTCAAAGAAATGCTCTAGTTGAGTATAAGTTTTAGGATAAGTTAATTTGTCAAGTCAGTAATTTAGTTTAGCAATTAGGCAGACAATATTGTATGGTTTCCCATCTTTCCATCTAGTCGTACTATCCAAAGTCTCATGAATATGACTATTGATGGAGCATCCTGGTAGTTGTGATTTTAGCTTAGTTCATATATCATGCCTCAGTTTTAGATCCCAGATATCCAGTCACAATTCAGTTCATAGGTGCCCCGTGCATCGTCTCAACCTTTCCTCAGTATCTCGGCCAAGTCAGCATCCTTTGGGGGGCATAATATCCCAGGTGGAGATGCACTATAATCTCTGATCTTTCATTTCCTAAACCTTCTATTTTCTCTTCATTTAACAAGATCTGGTTTGAAGTAATGGGTACTCATAAGTTAACTTTCTCATTCCAATCTCATTCGTATGACCATTCCCATGTCATGGCATGTATGTAAGGAATCAGTTCAGTTCATGCATCATGTTTAAGACTCAATTATGTTCTCATTTTCCCATTTATGCATGTTTCATAAATGATCTCAAGTTCATCAGTATTCTCAGCTTGAGGTAACAGTCTTTCTTAGATTTACTCAGCTCCATGCTTAGTTACCTTTACAAACTTGGTATCAATTACCGTTGCATATTATCCTCATGACAGTCATGCATCAGTTCAACCATGTACTCATGCTTTAGTTGAGCATGTTCAGTATGTAAACTCAATCTATCGGTATCTCAGCTTAATCAGTCTCATTCAAGAATGAATGTTCCCAAGGGGGAGATATTGTAATACCCCATATTTTCCTAGCTCAGTTTAGCTCTAAGTAGATGAGAATTTCTATATAAAATTTTCAATACACTTAGAATTTTCTACTTTAAGACTTACAAAAGTGTAGGAAATTCAGTCAGCTTTCCAATGATATAAAATTCTCCTGAATCCGATACTCGGGTGAGAAGTTATAGCACTTCTAGTAAAGAAGTATGCCAAAATGAGCAGCACCGCATTGCGGTGAGAGTCAAAATGGCATTCATCATTTTCTAGTGTCCCATTGTGATATCACCGCATCGCCCAAATACGTTATTTGGTGTTCGTTCTTTTCCAGTGAACCTAACGTGATTTCATTGCATCACGGCAAGGGCTAAATTTATGTTTAGTAAGGCACAACGATGGTGTTGTGTCGCACCTAAAGTCCAGTTCCCAGTGGCGCAATGAAATTTTACCGCATCGTGCCGTTGGTCAAAATGGGAGTTGTCTATTTCCAGTAGGCCGATGCGATTGTACCGTGTCGTGCCAGCATGCAAAATCGGGATTTTCAACTTCTGCGATGTAATTTCAGGGACTGTTTGGTCAATTCCTCAAACTCCTAATCAATCTAAACACGTGATTTAACCCCTAATAACCTAGTTAAGTCATTACTTTATTCAATTTTCCTCAAAATCAATAAACTCTCTCAATTAACAAAACCCTAGCCTTCTAGAATCTAGCGCAATCCTAAAGAATTTCACCAAGAAACTTTCAGAACTCATCTTCCCAGGTATTTTAGGTGCTCATCCATGGGCCCTTACCACCCATGGAGTCTAAGAACCCCTTTTTAAGAATACAAGTTTTCGGATTTATGATTCCCAAGCTTGAATTAGATTGTATGCATGTTCATGAAGTTGTCTAGGTTCCAATTCATGATTAATTACAAGTATCATGAAATTAAGATAGCATGTGTGGTGGATTATATGATTCTCATGTTAAATCCTTAAGATACAATTTGAATTTTGTAGCCATGATATTGTATGTGTTTATTATTATGTGAAATAGTCATGCTCCCCAAATGTTTGATAGAATGCCTATGTAAGTTAAATAGTAAAATCATGGCATGTTATTATGTGTTCCCATTCATGTACTAGTTCATGACTTGCAAGTGTTTGACAAAATGCTTCAATGAATGAATTATGACTAAGTGACTAGTTAGTATGCTTTTTAGATTGTGCCATGTCTTACTATTGATGCTATCGAATCTCGGGGGTATTTAATACCCAAAATCTAGCTGTTTACTTAGAATTTCAGTAGCTATAGAATAATCTTAGTAATGTCACGAAGAGTAGTACTCAGTCAGTTCCAGAATTCAGTGAAACTCAGTCCAGTCTAGTTCATTTTAATAATCAGTGCCATTCAGTTGGGAGTAGGATTCAGCACTGAGCGAACCCAAGGATGGAGGCTCACCTGTCAGTAGAGGGTGTGATCCTTAGTAGTAGCCTTTGCATTCTAGAACTACGTAGATAATGTAGGTTGAGATATCAACCTACCAGTTGAGTGTTGATAAGGTATTTTAACTGCCAGTTGAGGGTAATACCGTTCTCATTAGGACACCTGCCAGATGACGTGACTCTTTAGCCTGTTAGTACCCCTGGCATAGTATTAGCACCCTTTCAACTGGGTTACAGGTTGGGACCCCAATCAGTTTAAAGAGGGGCATGTCGGTTAGATGATTACCTTCCAAAGTTTAAGTTTCAGTCTCAACATAAAACTCAGTTCAGTTCTACAGAATTAGGACTGTTAGCAGTAGTCACCCAATTATCTGTAAATCATCTATCAGTAATCTCAGATATCAGTTACTCGATTATCAAAACTTAGTACTCAGTTTCATTATAAATATTAGGCACAGAATATATGTATATGCATAGTATTGCATAATAAGTGCTTACAGTAGCTTTAGTTATCCATGACTCTCATTCATTTATATTTATAACACTCAGTCAGTTATTGTTCATGCATATGAACCCATGTATTTTAGCTTTACCTCATCTAGCATACTAGTACATTCCATGTACTGATCTCATACTCATTTCTTATGCTACGATGTATCATATCATAGGTTCGAATGCTCAGGTTTCTGACCGTGCTTAGCCAGACTCAGTTAGCAGCAACAGATTCAGTAGTGAGTCCTCATCTATCAAGGATATTGTTTATTTTAGTATTTTAGTAGATTTATCATTTTATTAGTCAGAGTTAGTTGGGGTCTTATCCTATCAACTCCAAATTCAGATAGTTCAGTAGAGGGTTTCTAGAATAGACTAGTTCAGACTGTATTATGTTTCAGATGTTATTATCAGTTGCTACATTTAACAGTATTCAGATTATGAATCTTATGTTATTTCAGCCTAACTTCTGCATTATTTTAGTATTATTATTCAGTGCTCATAGCCGACACTAGTCATGGGTTAGCTTGTGGTCCTTTGGGGTCGTAAGCACCGTGTGGCATTCGGGTGCGGACTCGGGGCATTATAGACACCCATTATATCTATCACTTTCTGTACATAATGAAGAAACTCTTTTAGATCCTCCTCAGACTTGGATCCAGAGAACACTGGAGTGTTCATCTAAGTAAATTCTCGGATCCTAGCAGCTATCATATTCACTACTGGGTTGGTTGGAGCAAAAACCTATTGGTTATTATGAGCAGCCATAGACTAGGCTAAAACTATGAAAGTGGCCATGAACTCAACATGAGAGACATGTTCGTTCAGAGGGTCTTCCTGAATAGGTGGTGGTGCAGTTTTGTCCCTATTTCCTCTTTCGTTTATTTTTTGGGAGACATTTTTTGTAAACGAATAAAGGACAAATTAGAAGAGGAAATTCAATAGAGGTCACACTTTATCACACGTCATGAATACTAAAATAAGGGAAACTCTTGTATATAAGTGTGGCACACTTCACACCCATGAACAAGACTATAATTAATGCGACTTTCAGACACCCTATGAGACTTTGAACCTGGCTCTGATACCAAGTTGTCATAACCCGAGACTACCCCCTGGTTGTAACACAGTGTTTAGAGTCATAAATAACCCCAAGCTAACCCATGATCAGGTAATTTCTATAAGCACTGAAGATAATAATAACATGATACAATATGTAGAAGCTAACTGGGAAAACTAACATGGTATAATATGAAAACAATAATCAATGAATCTGAACATCTAATAAAAACTAAAATCAAGTCTGACTATCTGAAAGCCTCTAAATATGAGAAGTTGATGGGGCAAACCCCCAAACTCTGACTGATAGTAATAAAAGAAGTTCTAAAAGTAACTATGAATAACTTGTCCGCGAAGGATGAAGACTCACCATAACTTCTACTGAGTACTATAGGAACAGACAACGTGCGATCTGGAAAGTCCATATTTCATGATGACTCTTCTTATTTTGGGCCCTAAGTTTCCAGGTAATGATATTTATGTATACTTACAACCAATGATTGAAGAGTTGAATGAATTATGGAATGGGGTGGAGACCTATGATATGTAATCAAAATTTAATTTTCTTTTTTATGCGTGTTGCTATCCTATGGATGACTAATAACTTTCTTGCATATGGTAACCTTTCAGGATGGTCAACCAAAGGAAAGCTTGCATGCTCAAAGATACATATTCGATTTCTTTATGTAATAAGTAGTGTTATATGGGTTATCACTATTTTCTTCCTATGAACAATCTATGGCATAGAAATTGAGTTTTATTTGATAGAAAAGTAAAATAAAGGATGCACCTATTCCTTTAACATGTGTTGAAGTACTTGTGCAATTACAAGCTTTGGGCAATGTGACTTTTGGTAAAGGCCAAAAGATAAAGCATAATGTTTCTAATGAGGCTTATAATTGGAGGAAGAAAAAAAATCTTTTTTAAATTGTCTTATTGGGGTGGTATTGACCTACGACATAACCTTGATCCAATGCACATAGAATGAAATGTGTCTAAAAGTTTTTTTATCAACTATGATGAGTATAGTTGGAAAGACAAAAGACATATTGAAAAGTAGATAGGATTTGATGGACCTTGGAATTAGGCAAAGTTTGCATCCCATTGAGGATGGAGATAATATTTTATTACCAGTGGCATGCTATTCTTTGTCCCATAATGAGAAGTTAAAGTTGTGTGATTTCTTAGCTAATTTGAAGGTTCCAGATGCCTTTTCATCAAATATTTCTAGGGTGTTAACGTACGTGAGAAAAAGATAAATGGATTGAAGTGTAATGATCATCATGTAGTAGCTACATGTGATTTATTGGCTAAGGAAGTTTGTGAACCAATTATAGCCTTAGGCAAATTTTTCAAGAATCTATACTCTAAATTCCAGAGAATGGAGAATCTTGATATCCTAGAGTCTAAAATTCCTATCATATTGTGCAAACTTCAAATGGTTTATCTTCCAGTGTTCTTTGATGTCATGATTCATTTGACAATTCACTTGGCAAGAGAGGCAAAACTTGGTAGACCCATTCAATATAGAAACAAAACCCTTTTGAGAGGTATTATTTCATTCTAAAATTAAATGTCAATATATTTAAAATGTCATATTGTATAATTATTTAAATGACAATTCTTTATATAGGTATTTGTGAGAACTTAAAGCATATAATCGCAACAAAGGTCTTCCAGAAGGTTCAACTGTCGAAGGGTATTTGGCAGAGGAAAGCCTTACATTTTGTTCACAATATTTAAAGGACATCTCAACTAAGTTTAATAGATCAATTTGAAATGATGATGAATCCATGTCAAATGGTGAGATGTCTATCTTTAAATATAGTGGGCAAACAAAAGGGGCTTCAGATGAAAGAAATAGGCTACCTCATGATGAGTTCAATAAGGCATGTATTTATGTGCTTAAAAATTGTGAAGAGATTTCACAATACAAGGAGTAAGTCTCTTTTTAATTCTAATATAATTTGACACTAATATAATTCAGTTAATCTAAACTAACGTAAACTGTAGGGAATACATGGGACAAATTAAAGTAGATGGTTCAAATTGTGCTCATAGGGTGAATGACAATGGATTTATTGATTGGTTTCATGCACTCGTAGGTGTCTAATTAAAGGACACAATAAATATTAGCATATATTCAATTTTCTTATACTAGTAATAATAGTATTGCTTGTTTCTGTAGATATTTGTATTATCTTCCCAACGGTGTGCAAATGATGAGCTCATAAGCTTAGCTGTTGGTCCAGAACCATTGATACATCGATATTCAACATGTATAGTGAATGGATTTAGATTTCAAATAAAAGAGCTTATGAGAAAAATATAGAACAGTGGAGTTTTTGTGAGGGAAGATGTTTCAGACCCTAATAAGGAGTATTATGGTGTATTAAAAGATATTTATGAGTTATGTTATGCAGGAAATAGAAAAGTTCATCTATTCAAGTGTCATTGGTGGGATGTAGATCACCTAGGAAGAGGATATAAGATTGACAAATATGGTCTTACAAGTGTGAATACTTATTGTGTCTTGAATACAAAGGAGCCATTTGTGTTGGCATCTCATTCTAAACAAGTCTTCTATTTGAATGACATGATTGATAAAAATTAGCTTGTTGTTGTAAAGACTAATCCTCGCAATATTTTTAATGTGCCTGAAGTTGAAGGAGACACATCATTGAATAAAGAAGTTTATCAGTAAGATAAAGTTAAATATATTCTGTGTTCTAATAATCAAGAAACTGATATAGAAGAGCCTTTAAAATGGAATGATATTGAACCAAAAACTATTCTACGAACCCATGATCAAGAAAATAAGGAAGATGATTTCATTAATGACAATTATATAGACGTATCAGATAATGAAGAAAGTGAAGAAGAATTACTTGATGATACTGATAGAGAAGACAATGATATATCTTGCTGAAGATTGAGAAGAAAAGATGGATGAGAAGTTCTTTGTATTTTGTTCTCTTATTAGATTGACATCTTGTTTTGAGAAGTTAATATATTAGGCTAGAATCTTGTGTTTTGTGTTCTTAATAGGACGACATCTTGTATTTTATGCTCTTATTATGCTATATTGTATTTGGTTTTCTTATGCTTGTATCTCTTATTTATCAATGAAATTAGTGTTTTTAAGTAGAATCAACAAATTTAAAAAGTTCAACAAACTATTTGATATTTTTTAATTATTTGATCTAAAATTTCATTTTATAAATTGATAATTTACTCGACAGTAGCTATATATTTTGTCATCTTTAATTTTTGGTTCTAATACACTTCTCCAATTTAACCAAATATTGCAGGAAATGAAAGGAATTAGATGAGGTAAAAGTGAAAGAGGAGGTGCGGGACGTGGACATGGCAGTGGCAGGTTTCTAAAACATGTAAGTTCTAACACAATATCTTAGCCAAAAATACAACCAATAAGAGTTATTGTGACTTCTTTAGAGACTAGACAATCATCTAATCCAAGGAAAAGACCTCCGCAAATAAAAAAAATGCAAACCAGACTTGTCCAAAGGACATCCCCAGAGACACAATCATTAAGAAATATATATGTAAGTGTAAGCCTTAGTCTAGAGGCTTATACTAGTGCAGGTTAGTTCATGACCCTCCCTAGATGGAAATGTTTAGCTAACCCTTTGCTAGTTAGTTCATCTCTATTTTGAGCTTTATTTTGACTGTAATGATCTTCTTCCACTAACTTGCCTTTTTGAATCTCTTTAGTTACATGATATTGGGTATTAAATGCTTGGATTAAGAGCACAGGTTGTAAGTCTAATGTATCAACTACTATTTCTTTTCAACTTTCTTGGTAATAATTTTAAGACCACTTTTATAAATAGAATATCAATCTTTCTATCTCGTTGATCTTACTAGCACTGAATCTTATCATAGTTGATTCATTTATTATCCAGTTGCATCAATCTAAATATATATTTTTTATAACAATATATTTTTTGGTTTGCAATTTCCCGCATCAATAAAAAGAAAGGAAGAGGGAAATACAAATCTAAAACTGTGGATATTAAGATTAAACATGGAGGAAAAATTAAAATAATGATTCCAGATAACATTGATAGAGCCGTAGGTTCTGGAGCTAAAGACATTTTCAATTACTGTGGTTGGTCATGAGAACCAATGTCTTATTTCGAGATGGAAATTGGCAAAAGATAGTTTAAAACATGGAGAAGCAATATGGTTTAGGGTTAGGGTAATTACTCTTAATATTGTATTGCCTTTAAATTTTATGATTTATCTATTTGGTTAGGATATCAAATATACTTGTACACTGTATGCAAGATAAATTTGAAGCTTGAATGGGCTTCCAGAGCATAAGTTGCACTATGCAAAGAGTTTTTAGAGCATGGAACGCTCGATTACATGTTATCTACTCTAGATATAGCAATGATAAAGATAAATTGTCTCATCGTCCTAAGGATGTTGAGTTGGATGACTGGAAGAACCTAGTGGAACATTTTGGCAGTGATAAATTCAAGGTAACGAACAAATAATTAGGTTGTCAAATTTAGTTTGAGAAAATGTAGGTCTTTAGCTTTAAACTTTTCTATGACAGGCGTTATACTAATGATAAACCTTCACGTATTGTTGTATAACATCATGATAAAATTAGTGTTGGGCTGTGGCAAAAAAAACAAATTAGCTTCTATGTGAACTTTATTATAGGCTGGCTTTATTTTATAATTTTAGGCTATTCTTAGTTCCTGTTGAGGGAGTTTTGCAGCCCAGTTTCTTGGTAATTTTCACCATATTTTTCCCGATTTTAGTCCTATGCCATTGTTGCATGTGGTCAATGTCTTAATCAAAGTGTGACTGAACTGTTCACATATGGAATTACTTGTTATTATGGATAGATTATATTCTTTGAATGGTTGACCATTCAAATATTCACAGCTAGTCAGGCTATTGAAGTCCTGTATGCCAGTTTCTTTAAATAATGCAATTACATCTATATTTTTTTAATAAGGAATTTCTCAAAGAGGAATCTGGATTTGCGGGATGTAACTGCCATACACCCTCAGACCTGGATGTTTTTCTTGTCATATCAAGTATTTTTGGTCAATGTCAAGCCAAGTAATAGCACCTCTTTTGCAGTTTCTTAGACTAGCCTACTTTAGATGCAAATGATGAACCTGCAACTTGATGTTACCCTTTTGTGTTTCTTGAATATATATATGTGAATTTACTTTGAAATTGGATTGTGGATTGTCCGGAAATTTTCAAGATTGTATTTTTTGTTGGATTGTTGGTTTGGGGTTGTGAATTATAGCTGTAGTTTGATTGGTTCTGATGGCCATTGATGACATTTATAATAGGCAAAGGGTAGTGGTAATATTAGATATTAACCTTTTAGTGTTTCTTGGAATTTATTTTGTAGAAAAGAGGAGTTTTTTGTTTTTTTTTGGGGTCGAGGTGTAATTGATTTGATTGATCTCTAGCTATGTGTAAATTTACTTTGAAATATGGATTGTGGAAGTCTGGTTTTTTGGAAATAGAAGTCTGTTTTTTTGGAAATGGAATTTATTTTGTATTAGGATCAAGGCATGGTTGATTGCTTGCTTGATTAGATATTTCCTAATCCATTCACTTAAATGCAGGTCGTCAGTGAGAGAAACTAAAAAAATAGAGAAAAACAAATAACTAATCATTCTTGTGGTACAAGATCATTTGCAGTAGTAGAGGAATCTACGGTTAAGATACGTCATATTTGTTCCCTTATTATTACATATACTTCTTTAATATTTATATAATTCTATATAATCATTTGGTTATATAAACATATTTTTCCTTTTAATATTGAAGAGCGATCCTCTAACAGTAGAAAACGAGACACTGGATAAAATCTGGGAGATCCAACTCACACATAAGAATGTTAATGGAGAACGTGTATGGCTGGATCCACAAACTGAATAGATTCATGTAATTTTCTAAAATTGCTGCCTTATTACCTTTCTGATGTACTATAAGTTTCGCTGAATATTTTATATATGGATGTAAATGGTTATGTATTATTAGAGGGACAACTCTAGCAACTTGTTGTTAAACAACAGTCCGAAGAGATCAAGCATTGCATAACCGGAGATGAGATTTTATCTCTAGTTCTTGGTTAGAGATAGGGATATGTTCGGGTAATAGTATATGGGAAGAACCCCCCTAAAAAGAATCAAACATAGAGGACAGCGTGTCTTTCAGTGGTAGAAAGTATATGTCAAGAGATGCAACTTGACGTGAAAAGAAATTTGCAAAAAGAGCATGAACAAATGGCTGCCAATTTGAAAAGAGATATGGATCAGGATTTGCCAAAAAAAAAACTAGAAGAGGAGCGTGAACACATGAAAGGAGAAGTAGAAAAAATGTTCCAAGAAAAAAATGCTTGATCTCATAGCTGGAATGCGCAGGTACTTTCTTGACTAGAATTCAATTTTTAAATTGTGATGAGTTCCAACTATTTATCTTCTCTCTTATAAATCGTAGGGGTGGCCTTTTATTAGCCTCTTGAACTTCTATCTTGATTGCAAGTAGGATAGTATCTTTGGTGGACTATCTAGAGGAAAATATCAGAGATGATTTTTCTCAAAAACAAAAAAATTTATTTTCAAAAAAATACAGAATATGTTGCAAGTAGGATAGTCTGTTTGGTGGAACCTTCATTTTTATTACCGAATTGTGGAGGAAATTGAGTTTATTGATTGAATTGTGTACAAAGTTGGAGTCTTTTTTGGGCATTTTAGCTGATTTTTAGCTAACTGTATCATAGTATTCTTTGTATTAACAAATTAGAAAGCTAATTGTATCGTATTCTCCATGAAAAACATCTTGCATGGTCTGTGAGCTTCAGTAATAAAACTATGGCCAAGCGTTAAGGAAGAAAATTGTTATGCATAGACAACACAATTCCAAACAGCTTCCATACATAGCCATTGTTGCGTGTGCAAAAGCCACTGATAAAAGACTTGAATAGGAACAACATATGCATTGGGACTATTTTGATGCTATGAAATTATTTTTCCATCAAGAAGAAACAAAGAACCACAATAATTGCAACTCAAAATTAAGAAAGTATGCATTCAGACCTACGCTGTCCAACTCATTGACCAGAAAAGAACCATCAACACTTTTCTTTTTTCTATAAGTCACAAATATAATTCATTATTTGCATATGAAAATATAAAAAATAGGCTAAGGACAATGAACGAAATTCTAAAATATTACCAAAGAAAGAAAACAAAGGATGATGAGACATATAAGCTACTTTATCCAGCGTGTCTTCAATTCTTCTTCTCTTCTTTCTCTTCACAACCTTATCTATTAAACTATTACAAGAAAATGGTAGTGACTTTGAACCTAAATCTTCCAATCGAACACTTCCTATTTGAAGCTTTATCTGGTGGTTACTATCTTACATTTGTTTCTCATATTTCTGAGTTTGAGACTGAAGCAAATTGAGTCTCAACACAAACAACTTGCATCACTGCCTAAGAGGTTGTATAAACTCACTTCAATGGGGGGTCACCTTTTTCCTCCTAAAGTACAAAAAAAGGAACATGATAAGGTTTCTGTAGATATCCTCTTACTCTATAAGAGGCACAAACCCCTAAAAAAAACTTAAATAATTTTCTACTATTTATAAAGTAGAGGTATCCAAAGTTCGTATGAAATATTTCTTGTAGCACGAGCAATTGATCTGGGATTTCAATTTATGTTGCCTGTAATTGTAACGCCCTAGATCTGGTACCCGAATGCTACACGGTGCTCATGACCCCGAAGGACCACAAGCTAACCTATGACTGATATCTGTACCTGTATATTGCATAATATACTATATGCTTGAGGAAACATGAACTGAAAGGACATAAGGTTCAATACTGTAACATAACTGATAAAGATATTATATCTGAATGGGGTATGAAATACCCCAAAAAAAATTGAAATAACATGATAGTCTGAACATGATAGTTGAGACATGATAGTTTGGAAAGCCTCTAACTGACTGAACTGTCTGAATAAGGAGTTGATGGGACATGTCCCCAACTAACTCCAACTAATAAATTACTTAATGAGATAATACATAAATGATCATGTCCTCTAGAGATGAGGACTCACTGGTAACTCTGACTGCTGAGACTGAAATGCTATTGATGCTCTGGAGCTTGTACTTCTAAACCTATGGTATAAGACACCATAGCACAAATGCATCAATACTTTGAATGTACTGGTATTCATGTGAAGTGGGATGAATGCATGGGGTTCATATGCATGAATAATACTAGCTAACTGACTAATATGAACGTGAGAATACATTCATAAATACATAGTAACTATATTTGAGATCGTGATAACATAAATTTACTGATAACTAACATGCCTGATAACTGAATTCTGATGACTGATATAATTGATGACATGAGTGACTATATCTGATAGTCTTGAATCTGATGGAACTAGCTGAGTTTCATACTATTCTGAGTTGACTGTAACTGATAGTCCTAAATTCTGTAGAACTATCTGAGTTCTATTACTGAGACTGAATAGCTGTATCTGAAAGTCCTGATTTTGTAACTGAAACTGTGGGAAGTAGTCATCTAACCGACATGCCCCTAATATGCCATTATGGCTGTGTTGAGGTCCAATCTGTAACCCTAATTGGAAGGGTGTCAATACCATGCCACTGGTAAGGATAATATATGAGTAACCCTCATATAACAGGTAAATCTAGTGAGAACGGTGGGAACCCTCATATAATAGGTTAAGCCACCTTATATACCCTCATATAATAGGCTATGATGTCTCAACCTAGGTTGGCTACATAGTTCTGGAATGCAAGGATTGCTTCTAAGAATCAGACCCTCATATAACAGGTGAATTCCCATCCATGGGTTCACTCGGTGCTAATTCCTACTCCGATCTGAATAGACACTGATCATGGATTACTGAACTAAACTGGACTGAATTAATCGAGTTCCGTTGACTGATGGAATAGTACTGAGATTACTGTATTACTGAGCTTTCTTGAGTCACGTAACTGAATGAGTTCTATGGATCATGGCTTGACTGAGGATATAGTGAAAACGTGACACAGACTCTAGGCACACAACTATATTTTTTGGGTACAAGTACTCCCAGAACTCAAAGCATGACATTCTTAAATACATGACTAAAATAAACAATCCATAATACAATAATTGAAGATATTTCATGGGCATTTGATTATCATAGCTTGGTACGTGAATAAGATAGCATGTATACATAGTATAATTTCATATGGCTAACTCAGGAGCGATCCGACAAATAATTTCAATACATAAGAATAGCATGGAAGTCATTTTGGATCACAATTAAGCTATAGTGCATAATTTCTATCCTCCTAGGCATTTTATCAAACACTTTGGATGCACCCTTAGGGTATAGGCCTAATCATCAAATTGACAAATTATAAATAATTCAATTTATGGATTTCACTCACTTGCTAATGTAGTTTCATGAAAAACACATAAATATTCCAAATTGGAAATCATATAACAAGATAAACATGGTTACAACCAACCCACAACAAAAATATCATGATTCATAATTTAAAAATAGGGTTCTTGAGATTTATAGATGAAAGAAATCCATAAATCAACACAACACATACCTTAGTTCTTGATTTAGTAAATATTGACAGAGAAACTTTCTTGAAATTGAATCCCCAATTGAAAACCTAGCTTGTTCTTGAGAGAAAATTGAGAGAAACTAGTATATTTTGGGTTCGAAATAGCCGAATCTCGTGTTAAAGGGCTTAAATAGGGGTGGTAAATTGATCCTTTTAACCCTGGATGTACCTTTTAATTTTAGTAAAATTTTCTCAAATTGGACCCCTGGCGCGACGCGGCGCTGTTGCACCGTGTCACTGGAATTTGACAACTGGGAAATTGTGGGATGGTGCGATGCGAAGCCATCGTATTGCCACTTCATTTGTAACCTGAAAGTTTGGTACGACGCACCACTATTGTGGACCCCTACTGAAATTTTACAATTGTCATTTTCTCCTGTGGCGCGGTGCGCCACTGACTAATATGGCACTATATTATGACGGGAACTTGAAATAGTCATAACTTCTTACCCGGTTATCGAATTTAGGCGAATTTTATGTCGATGAAAAGCTTATTGAATTTCCCATATGAAAAAAAGTGAAAATCTTGAAAATTCCTCATGGAATAAACATCATTCAATTTAGAAGATAATACTTGACATTCTTGAGACAAAATTAGTTAGGAAACTTTGGGGTACTACAGCAATTCATAAGATCTACTAGGCAATAGGAGCAATCTGTACTTGTGGAGTGGAGGTCTAGCTATATTTTTTTTTGAGATGATTGATGCAACATTTTAGTTGCAAGGCTATATATATATATATATATATATATATATATATATATATATATATATATATATGCACTTTTTTTTTCTAGAATCATAAAGTGACTTGCTATGTTTTAATGGCAGGGGCATTTTTAAACGATGGGTTGACCAAGGAGGAGCATGAAGGCGTAGAGTACATGTTTGATTTTTAATCATATGTATGAATATGATAAAACTGAAGTACTATATATATCATTATTAATGTATGTGTTGTTGACTTCTCAGTAAGTGTACTTATAATATTTAGTCGGAGAATGATTTTGTAAAATACTATGGGATGCTTTTAATAGCTAATATTATATGTAGTTCTTAAAATTTGTTGTCAATTTTGTCTAATATAGGTACTGAATAAATTCAATTTGTGGTTGATGATAATAATATTTTTATTTGAGCAAAAAATTTAATTTAGTGGTAAAATAAGACTTGCCACTAATGATTTAGTAGATTTGTGGCGATGGATTTTGCTATTATAAGTTTATTTTTAGCAACAAGATAGGAGTGTTGCCACTAATATTTAAAGGTATAGGAGCGACGTGGATTGCTTCTAATATAAATATGTGGTCACTAATGATATTGATTTTTCGGTGACAAAGTTCACTACTAATAGAAAGGTTTTTGTGGGGAGAAATAAGTGGTCACAGCTGATGGTGATTTTGCAGCGGTAAAGTCGCTGCTAATGCTAGTAAATCAGTGGCAACCTAACCCATATGTGTTTTGTCAAAACTGCTGGGGGAATAAACTATCAAAACATACTCAAAAACTCTCTAAGGATGCAAACCACACTAGTAGAGGCAAAATTTCTTGCAACTCGGAGAAGTGCAACTCAAGTCGGAACTAACCAGTCCAGTGCCCCATCTCAGCAAAGAATAGTCACAGACACATATCATTTACGCGAAACACTCCAATAAGCCTCATTAGGCCGTACAAAATTTGAAATGGGGATTTTCTAAATCTACCCAAGTAGGAGAATCATAACTCAAACAAACCATGAATCACCTTGTCAAGGAAGAAAATACCAATCTCAAAACCAAGGTCAAAGTCAAGACTACCACCAGAAAATCAACAACTCAAGATAAAGAATTTCCGATTTGCTAACTCAAGAAGTGATCACAGAAAATGCCACCTTCCTTTAACTCTCCAGCCCCACTATACCAAACCATATCACAACAAGAAAGGAGTATCCAACCTCTACACTAACAACAAGGGCAAACCATCATAAAAGAGCAAATCCAACAAATCTAAGAGATGAGTTTACAATATCTAGACATTAATATCAAACCCACTATCCAGAAATGAAATATCCACAAATGAAAAATGAACCCCAAATAGGTCAAGCTAAAAAATTGGCCAAATTGGAAGGGATAGTTAATACAAAAGCCTTCGTAACTCAGGAAGCAAGTCTAAGAATTTCCAACTCAAGATTGGAAAATATAGCTAAATTCCCATCTTTAGAATTGTACAATACCATGGAAGATCAACTTACCTTTGATACCATAATACATTCCCAAATCAATATAACACAGGTAACCAAGAGGAAAAATAATTAACCTCACCGTGCTATGGGAAAGAAATTATCGAATCGGGTTATATCTACTCAAGCCACCGAATAAAATCATAAAGAAATAAAATTCTAACTAGATAACACTAGTCTAAATAGCTACCCAATGAGGATCAATTTTATAGAGTAATAATATCAACAATATCAATAACCTCAAGCAATAATAGCAATAGTAACAGCGATATCAATATCAATATCAATACAATGAATATGCTGTACAAAATAAACATCAATATCTGTACCACTTAATGGCCACAATAAGGCTAATATGTCAAGATAAATGGGACTCAAACCTAAAAGAAACACCCATAGGGGAAATATCAATACAGATCTACTCCATTCACTACTAAAAGAAATAAACCATGGAGCTATCATAAGATCATGAATCCAATAACAAGGAACATAGTAACCTATTTCAACTCATCAAGGCATATAATCATCAATGGATATGAAAACCCTAATAGATATAATAAAAATAAATGTGGGTAATAAAAGCACACCTATCATGGTGAAATCCATAATCACATGCTTGAAGGGCATAAGGAGAATAAATCTAAATGTGTCCTAACTCAGACTGATCGAATCATCATCTAAGGTGCCAAGTACACTATCTCTGACTGAAGATGCCGCAACATCACAAGGATGATCTAAATACGCTAAAATGACTAGAAATCAAATGTCAGGGACACTCTTTAGACCAGTAACCAATCTATCTGCAGAAGTAACAAACTCCTGAAGCTCTAATCCTGGAGGGTAACACAACTAAGCCCAAATGGCTAGCCAACCAACACTGAGAGCAACTCTAGCAGAATACCTATCCTTCCCGCAATCATAACCTATCTTAGAAACTCTAGAATGGTGGGGAATACATGCTAACTCTATTTGATCAACTAATTCACATCTAGGGTTCTCTCTAAACCAATGTCCCATCTAGCTAAAACCAAAATAAGCTCATGGATGGAATATCAATAACACTAAAATGATGGAATGGCCTCTTTCTGCTACCTCCATAGGTCTTACTATATGCTCTCTCTATGGACCTCGCATAATCCACAACTCAGGAGAAGGAAAAACCCAACTGCTATCATATGCTTCGATGCCAAATAGAGCGATAATGGTAAAAATTTAATGACCCCATGTACTATGTCCTGTCTAGAAGGATAAGAATAAAATATGCCTGGCCCAATCTAGAAGTCCAATCTTATACTCAGAAGCTAATCAAGAACCTTAATGAACACCAGCAATTCCATTTTTAGCTTGAGAACTGCTCGGTGACTTAAATGTCATCCACGATTGTGAGGGATATCCACTCACGACTCAGATTCCTAGTTCTTAACCTCAAAGGGATGAAGTAATCACAAGCTCAACTGGAGCCTAAGCTAGCCCCAAATCCTTTTGGTTGATGCTAAAGATCTTTGATATCCATCTCTGACTCTCTAATCTGATGCGGTGCTAAAACTCTGGAAATGTGTGTCGAGGTCTCTTCCACATCTTTTGACAATGTTGCATCATTCATTAGGGACAAAATAGAGTCAATGAATATGTTCAAGGTTCATAACAATGCAGACACACGATAAGGATTTAATAATTGAATATCCTAAAATATCTCTATAGCCTCTCAAAGATAGGTTATAGACGTCTTCACAGCAATTCACATGAATCTATAAAGCAATTAGTTATTGTACTTATACATCAGTGAACCTATGCTTGGATACCAATTTGTCACGACCCTATTTCCCTGGTCATGAAGGTGATTACTCTAACCCACCTGTAAGCAAGCCACCTCATAGTTTGAATTGGCTAGTAACGAATTACCAAATAAAATAAAGAAAGAATGCAGAATAAATGTAACAAAAGATCATATACATAATTATATCCCAAAATCTAGTGGTATCAGTATAAGAGCTTCTAATATAATAATAGTACAAAAGTGAAACATCAAAGGAATTACACTGAAATAACTTAGCTCTGAATACAACATAGAGACTAGTCTAATACATAAGAGGAAGGTAAGTAATACTCCGAACGTTAGGATCTCACTCTAATTCTCCAAATCATGACGGCTCTACATGATGTACACATTAACGGCGATAACCCGTACAATAATATAAATGTTGCAGAAGTTTAGCATTAGTACCAAACGAATGGTACTGACTAGGAAACTGCCAAATGAGCTTCAAAGATAAAGTAGATATATATAACATATAAGCAAAATAGAAACTACACCCAAGTGTTCAGCAACCACATAAAATAATCATTGATATAGTAAGGATAACCTATCCTATTTAAGTCCAAGAGACTAAAATAATAAAGCTATAAAGTATCAAGGGTGAACTATCCTATTTCAACCATACTCATAAATCTCAACACTATGTGGTATATCCCTGTCCAACATACAAACAAAGGACAATAGAAGATTATATAGCAATATACAAGGCTAAGGAATGAATATACCATATCCATAAGTAAAGGAAGGGATATACAGTCATACCATAGCTACATATAGCTATATATACATATATATATAGTTATAAACTCAACTCAAAGCACATCCTAGGTCATTATATCTTTACTTTAAGGCCTTATTATAACCCTATTGGAATTTAGTACTAACATACTCAGGGTTTCTAATCCATTTATCTCATTATGAATTAATCAGGCATGATAATGAAATTATAAGATAGAAGTGGTCAGAATCATATCTCAAATCTCAATACCAAATCAATTACCAATTTACCATAACTAGACATAACAATGATAAAAACAGTACCAATAACAGTTCGAGTAACAGAATATTCTGGACAACTAAATACCTAGCCAAGCCTATACATACCTCCACCACCCTAGGATCAGAAAGTGCAATCAACATACAACAACACAAGGCATAGTCATTACCTATATCTAAGCATCTGTCCCATACCGACTGATAGACATAGGCTCAACTGGTGATTAGCGATGTACATGACAGAATGAATTCAAGGTACACAATCAATATCATAATCTCATCATCATAACCATCTCCATTATAATCAGCCTCCAGCCTCGTCGGGTGTATATATATATAGCTGCCATATTCGAACCAGTAGATGTACACATAGCACATCAATATAATTATTATCCAACCTTGTAGGGTATTAATATTATCATTAAAATATCCTCTAGCCTTACCGAGTATCATCACATCATCATAACATCCTACGGCCTTGTCGGGTATCATTATATCATCATAACATCCTCTGTCCTTGTCGGGTATTATTATTATATCCTACGGACTTGATTTAAACTCAAAAGCAGCTAATTTAAAACATAATTCTAAGAGAATAAAGCTGAAAATATCTCAATACAGAATCTATTCAATACAATATTGGAATTACAAGATGACAATTCTACTGACAGATATATATATACAAGAAGGAGACTAAATAAATCAACCACTACTACTGTCTATGAAGCCTCTACTAGTATTGTCTGTACATAAACGGGTCATGACTCCCAACCATCCCACTCAATATGGCCGACAGAAGAAGGTATAATGTCTCTGAACTGAAACAACTAACACAAGACCTTGAACTATAAGGACTCCTTTACCTGCTGACCAAATGCTACAACTGAATAGAATAGTAGATGAGGGTCAGCACAAAGAGAATGTACCGAGTATGTGGGGGTGTATGCAACACTTTAAATAACATCATCAATTTCATGAAAACATGCATATAGACAATGATGACTCACTTGGCTTGAGTTATATCAAATCATACTCTTCATACTTTCATAATAAATAGTTCAAATGGTAAAATCTCATAATCCATGTAAATAGTCAAAAATCATAATAAATTATCATAAATTATCATATCGTCAAAATTCATCATAGGTAACCATAATTCATTATAATATCTCAACTCTTTGACTCAAATCTCGGAGTAACTCGGTAATTCAAGAAACATGACTTTTACGGACAGGGGAGTTTCCTATAATCGACAACCCCACATGAGCTACGTGGAATACCAACATTTGAAAACCCCATTGGCGGGATCATCATACTCTTTGCCAGGAAGTACGACCTCAAAACTGCAATAATCACAATTGGGCTCTCTGGCCAATAATATCATCATCAAACAACCCTACGGTGGCACATAGGTTTGCAGAAATACCAAATTTCCCTCTCGGTGCTAAGTACTACTCCTCGACAAGCTCAGAACGCGTTAGTAGATCCATCATCATCATCACAAGGGTCTATCATAAAGACCAAAACAAATATCTCAATTTATAATTCATCAACAATTTGTGGATTCCTAACCCCAACTTCGACTTAAAACATTTCAATCCTTTTCAACATTAACAAGGTATCAATGCATTGAACCATAATCGGCTCAACATTTGGACAAGGATATGAAGACCCAATGCGTAATATTTTTAACAATTCAACACATCAAAATCATCCGAAAAAAAAATCAAAATTCATCTCAACATCTATATCAAAATCAATCTTTCTCATAGTTAAAATCATCTCGACTCTGCGAGTTCAAGATCAATGTACTCAAATGATTATTCTTTCAATTCAACAATTAAATCATGACAACAGCTTTTGAAAAGCACTTGAGACCTTCAATTCATAATAAGAATACATATCCCGTAGTACAACTCAAATCACGACTTTTATCTTGAAAGCCTATAGAAATATCAATTCATTGTAGTAGTACACAATTCATAGCATAAATTCTCAATTTAAGAAGTAGAGTAATGAAGTAATCATGTATATCCATATTGAAAAAAAAAATTCAGTCTTATAAATCCTTCATAAAGTAATTTGAGTGTATAACCATTTTCGAATATCATGACATTTCAATAATAGAACTCAACCTTTTTAAATGTCAAAATGTAACAATATATCAAGTCATGACAACATCAATATTTTTGAGAAAATATCAAGGCTCATGGTAACATCTCAAATGTTATATCTCAATATGCTCAATGATTCAATTTTGTTATAAAGAAGCTTTAAGCTTATCATAAATCTCAAAATCATTCCAAAATACCATTTCAACATATATCTCGACATTATTAAAAATAAAAAAATGAAATTTACAATTATAGATATCAAGACATCTCATGTCTCAAATATATATTCAATAATTCAAATCGTTATTGGGAAGCATAAAGCTTGACACATATCTCAAAATATTATTCCAAAATACCATCGGAATGGTCGTAACTCATCGCTCGAGTGTTCGTTTTCGATGATCTACATATCATTGAAAAGCTTATTCGATACTCTACACAATGGTAGGTCAACATCTTAGAAATACTTCATAGAAAATTTATGGATCACTCTAAAGCGTAGAAATCGATACATTTCTCATGAAATCTTTACGAAGAAAATTTTCTGGGGTATTACAGTGTTCCCCTGGCTTCTCAATTCCGTAGGCTTAGAATGCTTTGTTGAACCAACTAGATACCTTGCATGTATAATTGATAAGTTATGTACATTATACAGTCTTTTGGACGAGTAAAAGGATTTCACCCTTTACCTTTTGAGTTTCAAGATGTCGTCTTACTAACCCTTATCTTTATCCCAGTAAACTATTACCTTTTCAGTCTTTAGCAATTAGATGAAATCTAACCATCTTACTTAGATAAAATTTAGAAGCATGGATCAACAGTTAAAATTCAAATTACTAGGCGGGATCCTAACATGTGCACCTGTTAAGAAAACTATTATAATAAAGATAAAGAAATGCATGCATGGGTATCGGTTCAGAACAGCAAAAGCACTTCCCCTACTCCGTAAATCTGTCAGGGTTTTCACAATCCTAGCTATGGGTTTTAGCCGCTCATTCTTGTGAAGAAATCAATATCATTCATAATCGAAAGCATAGATAAAATCACAATGATTAGAAGTGTAAAAACCCACAAATGTAACTGAATTAATCAACTGAAGGCAATATAAGAGAATCCCAAGACCAAAATCAAATCTTGGAATCAAAATATGTTTGTGAGTATCAAAAGTGCGTAAATCCTACTAAAAATCCATAAAGGGTATTTATAGTACATGAGAAAACCTTAAACCAATGCCTGAATAAAATAGGAAGAAATAAGGTCGGTGGCCACATATGGTCTATACCTGTGCCCTGACCTTGGACACAGGTAGTACCTGCGGTCATCATGGTGAGCACAGGTACAGGGAGCGGGTACTGGATGACAAAAATCCTAGAAGTCAGCTCTCAAGATTTTGGACTTCTGGCGCTTTCTTTGCCTACTTGCGGTCCGTAGGCCCTACATGTTGTTGGTAGGTTGACTTCGTAAGTGTCGGGAGTCATCCTTTTAGCTCTTCCTTAATTATTGAACATGCTCTGATCACGAACAAGCCGAAAAGAGTCCCAAACATCAATAATTTCTCCAAAATTATCCAAAGTACCTTTTTTTTACATTTTTCATGAACTTAGCATTTAAAACATGATTCCCTACAAAACATACCCAAAACACATCATATCTAACAAAATAACCTCAGGAAACTTGCATATTTTCCTCGTTTTAAGTGTCAAAAGTGCTATATATCTATATCACATAATATCCTCAACATAGAATGTTTGCATGTCCTCAGGAAACAAAACAAAATAAGAACAAAAATGATGTTTAACTAGGAGAATCTAAGCTATTCAAGGCAGTCAGTCAACACTTTAAACTCAAATTACCACAACCCCTGCAATCTTATTTTTCAAAACTAACTGTGTATGAACGTGAAGTACAATAATGTGTCATAATGGGATCAAAGTATAACAATTACATTAGCAATATACAAACCACTCATATATCAAGTTACACTACTCGAAACAGGCAAATAGCTAGCAATATGACTCAAGTACCCTCACAACAAGAATGTCCCATCACTCATATAAAATGGTGCATGTTAATGCAAGGATGGTCAAGAGACACTCACACTCAGAAGAGAAGCTCCAATTGATGCATGCCAAATACCATAGGCTTGCCCTTATTTTATTTACCTTAGCATTCAGATAGTCAGGTTAGAATCACTATAGGACTTTCCTCAGCTTGTAGTGTAGGCATGGGGGCTGGTTTGGTACATATGGACATATCAAGCGGATAAGACTCCTTGGATCAACATTAACCTTGGAGTCTAACTTACTAGCCAATTTTCTTTTTATTCCACCCTTATTTATCTCTTTTTATTCTTTATTACACATTCAGGTTTGGTGTGGTATTTTATTCTTTGATTTTTGATTTTTCACAATTTTTCTTTTTTTTTCTGTTTTTTTCTACCACATCCAGCCCTGCTAACTTTTTCTCTTATTTTACCTTAATTCTTACCCATTTTACACTATGCACCCCTATGATAGCCACCTTCAACTTAGGCATTTTTCCTTAGTTGAGGTGTATAATTTCCTAGGAGGACCAAAGCCAAAATAGGTTCACTGTAATATCAATGGAAAGGTGAATGCTGATACAAGAAAAATAGGTCATATATAAGTTTTGGTGAGCCCAAAATTTGAATTAAAAAAATTGGCCCATGTTTTGACCTAGCCGCGGCTTGTACCTACGCTTCCTACCTGCGGCTAGGCATGGTGCCATCTGCGGCCAACAGGTGCAGGGCGCAAGTGCTGAGCAAAGAATTTTTTCCCACTTTCCCTCAATTTAAACTTGGAATTTCAATATCTTTCCAGATACTTATGGTCTCGCAACCTAAGTTTGAGGTTCCAAAAGTAAAATTAGATGCCAAAGTCCATAACTTTCCATTTTTCATCCTCAAAATTTCAAATTTACAACTTATTACTCAACTTACTGTGAAGAACTCGTGACCATGATGGGTTGATCACACATCCCCTTACTTGGAAATTGATGAATGTAGCAATTCTTACCATATTCTGGGTAAGTCCAAGAGCTAAAAACCTATAAAAAAGAAAAATACCAAAAACATGGACACTAACAATAGTGGGCTTCCTCCAACTCAATGCTAGATTTAATGTCGCGGAACGATGTGGATATGTTAGTCACTCAGACTTCCTTAACAAGCCCATAGGTTTCCTCTCATGCAGCGCTTGATTTAACATTGACGCATAACTCGATTATCGTGACTACTCAAAATTTATCAAGATACCCATACGAGTATCCTCTAAGGTCATAAATACAAACAATCACCAACACTACTCTCATTTGGTTGGATGGTTTATTGACTTTTGGATGTTGAATGTAGCCTTCTCACCATTGAATCTTAATTTAATCTCACCTTCTCCATGTCAACGATAGATCTGCCTGTGGCCATAAATGGTCTTCCCAATATAATGGGCATCTTGGTGTCAACCTCACATTATAGAATGACAAAGTTAGTTAGAAAGATAAATTTATCTACCCTCACAATCACATTAAATGAGATTCCCAGAGACTTCTTTATAGTAGGGTCAACCATCAATAGCCGCATCAAAGTCGGTTTCGAAGGGTTCAAGCCCAATTTCTTGAATATGGTCAGCAACATCAAATTAATATTAGCTCCCAACTCACACAAGGATCTGGAAAATTGGGATGACCAATAGTTTATAGTATAGTGAATATGCTGGGATCATTTTTTTCTGCGCCAAAGACCTAGTTGTGACTATGTTGTAGTGGTGCACACTATCAACATCCTCTAATGTTGCTCCTTTCTTTCTTGTGACCAGTTATTTTATAAACCTAGCATATCAAGGCATATGCTCTAATGCCTCAAGAAGAAGTATGTTCAAGATCAATTCTTTTAGCATCTCAATGAATCACTTGAACTTACCTTTCTCTGTCTTTTGCCTCAATCACTGAGGAAAAGGTAGGGGTGGTCTCAAAATTTTTCTAATTTCTGGATCAGTGATCGGACCCTTACCTTTGTCTTCAATAGCTTTACCTTTATCACCTATTACCTTCTCGAACTCACAACAGCTATCTAATTATCAACATCTTTTATAGCAGGTCATAGGGATCCATAGTAGTGATACCACTCCTCGTGGTAATAGCAAGTACCTGACCATCATATTTTGGATTTTGTATCTTGTTGCTCGAAAAGGTACCTAGCTACATTTGGTTCAGAGTGCTGACATCTACCCAAACTGGTGCTCCAACTAATTAATAGCAGTGGTATATGACTCGACTTTCTGGGTCAATCCTAAAATGTTGGCCATAATCTCTTAAAGGTCGATCTCTTGATTTTCCTGAACCTTCATTAGCTTGGTCGGCATTTTTTAAATTCTAGATTCTGTATCTCTTCTACTAGGTAAAATGTATCTATCTCTCTTCTCTTTGTAGTCATCCTTCTTTCTCCAATCACTAACTCACTCTCTACCATAGTTTCTTTATCTATTATGGTATTTCCAATTTTGGTTCCATTTTTCCTGGGATCGAAAACCCACCAACTAACGATCTAAATAATTTACTTCCTTCTTTAATTTTGATTCAAAAGCTTTGGAAGTCGACCCTTGTGTTGCTACTAGGTTTACTTTATTAGAAGTTGTTGTTACAAGCTGTTTTTCTATTACCTCAAGATCAATTCTTAGAAACATAGTCTCTTACGCTACTGTGTCATTGGCTTCTTTCAGGTTCTAGGAGGCACTAATAACATATGTGCTAGATCCGCTCTCAGCTTCCCAAGTTTTCCACCCTTGATTAGTGAGTGAGATCTGATCTAACATTTTTGAAGCTGCCTCCCAACATATTCTCATAAAATATCCTCCTGATATGGTGTCTACCATGGCTCTATAGATGATGGTCAAGGATCGATAAAATATCTCCAATAAGCTCATCCCTAAACATTGATAATTTGGCACCATGCTCAGTTTTTTCTTAAACCTGAACCATTCCTCGTACATAGATTCTAATAGCTGATGCCTAAAATTATAGATATCATCCTTAAGCTACAATATCCTGGATGGAGGAAATAACCTATTCAAGAATTTCTTTTGCAACTCATTCCATGTAATGATAGAGGCTCTTAGCAGTTCTAACCATAAAGATACTTCTCTTATAAGTAAGAATAGGAATAGCCTCAATATGAGTACTTTCTGATTTACCCCTGGATTTGTATATAAACTGCAGATCCTGTGAAATATCAATGTAAAAGATTGCATCATCTGTAGGTAGACCTACAAACACACCCTTCAAATTTAAGAGTTGGATTATTACACTCTTTATGTAAAACTTGATGCCTGGGGTTAAAACAAGAGAAATTATGGCTCCAGTATCTGCTGGATCAATATATCCCAAGTTTATTCATTATCTATATATGGATGCACATACTGATATTCTGGGATTACTTGAACACGAGCACCCCTAGTTCTGTTTTGGTTTCCACGAGTGCTACTTGGCGGTCTGCTGCATGTCTCTGCTCAACTAGCTCTGCCTCCCTAGCTACTCATTGATCTTCTTCTATTTCCCTCAAATGATCTTTATCTTAAGATAATAGTTCACCAGTCAGCTGATTAACAATATCCTGTACTCCCTTAGGAGGAGGGGGAGGTACAATATCTTTAACCCCTTTAGAAAGTTCATCTCTTTTCTGCTCAAACAACCCACTAGGTGTTTGTAGGATATTTTCTAGATTTGGATTCAGTGGGAGTAAGGGATTGCTTGTACTTCATGTTCTAGGCATACACTGGCATATGCCTAACTAAGATCAAAACAAAAATAAAAACCCAAAAATGGCAACAACTTTAAATCACAAATCAACACCATGTTCCCTAGCAACGGCGCCAAAGTTTTGATGAGGTCCAAACTATAGATCCTCTTAATATATAATATAGTTGTTGTTAAAATATAGTAACTCAACAAAGGTTGGGGTGGAATTCCAAGGGAACACATGGAATTATGGATCTCAGCAGTTGTAGTCGAGAGATAGAATAAGAAAAGAAAATGGAGGTTTTGATGTAGTAATCTTGATCAAGTATCTATATTAACTTCGATTGTAATCATTAGTAGGTGAAAACTAGGATTACGTTTCCCCTGGATTCTCAACTCCATAGGCAAATCATGCTTTGTTCAGCCAACCCAATACTTTGCATGCAGAATCGATATGTTATATACCTTTTACAACCTTTTGGATGAGTAGAAGGATTTCACGCTTTACCTTTTGAGTCTCAGGATGTCTCCATACTAACCCTTATCTTGATCCCTGTTAACTATTATCTTTTGAGACTCTAATTATTAGATAAAATCTAACCATTTTACTTAGATAAAATTTAGAAGCGTGGATCGACAGTTAAAATCTAAATTACTATTGTTTTTATATTTTCCTAGTCACTACTCCTCTTTTAGAGTAAGTAGAAATATCTAGATGGAATCCTAATGTGTGCACACATTAACAAAACTATTATAATAAGGATAAAACAATTCATGCATGGGTATCTATTTCAAAGAACAAAAACACTTCCCCTACTTTATTAATCTGCCTGGGTTTACGCAACCCTAGCTATGGGTTTTAGCTGCTCATGCTTGTCAATAAATCAATATCATTCATAACCGAAAGCATAGATGAAATCACAATGATTAGAAGTGTAAAAAACCCACAACCATAACTGAATTAATCAACTGAAGTCAATACAAGAGAATCCCAAGATCAAAATCAGATCTTGGAATCAAAATATATTTGTAAGTATCAAAAGTGCATAACTTCTACTAAAAAACCATATAATGGGAAAGTATAGTATATGAAGAAACTCTAAAACAGTATCCCAAATAAAGTACGAGAAAATAGGATCAATGACCACATGTGGTCTCTACTTACGCCCTGACCCTAGGTGAAGGTAGTATCGGTGGTCAACATGGTGACCATAGGTATAGGGCACGGGTACCGAATGACAAAAATCCAGCAAGTCAGCTCTCTAGATTTTGTGCTTTGGCACTTTCTTTGTCTATTTGTGGTCTATAGGTTCTACATGCGGTCTGCAGGTTGACTTAGTAAGTGTCGGGAGTCATCTTTTCATCTCTTCTTTAATTCTCAAACATGCTCTGATCACAAATAAGCCAAAAGGTTTCCTAAACATCCATAATTACTCCAAAAGTATCCCAAACCACTTTTTTCATGAACTTAGCATCCAAAACATGATTTCTTATAAAACATACCCAAAATCCATCATATCTAACAAAATAACCTCAGAAACTTACATATTTTCCTCATTTTAAGCATAAAAAGTGCTATATTTCTATAGCACATCAATAATGTTATGCTATACCAGCTAGACCTAAGGTAGAGGCTTCTAATGCTGTGATTATAGGTATTATCCCCATTTGTCTCAGAACTGTATCTATATTATATGATGTCGAATCAAATTTCTCCTGTGTGTCTTTGTATTTTTCTTTGGGTTTTGATTTTGTTGGTAAGTCTCTTGCCATGCCTATTCGTGTATCTACCATAGTAGGTGATTCTTTAGTGGTGCATCAGGTGTACCAATCTTGTGTTTTGAATTTTACTAGGTGTGAGATTTAGGTAGATCTGCTTAAGTTAGATATGGTTGATTTTGATATTATTTTGGGTATGGATTGATTAGCTCCTTATCATGTTGTTTAGAGTTTTTTACTAAGACTGTGACTTTAGCTTCGCTGGTTATGCCAAAGATAGCTTGAAAGGGTGTGCTTCATTCAGATCCTAAGAGGGTCATAACTTATGTTCAAGCTCATAAATTGGTTGAGGGGGTATGTTTATGTTATTGGCTCATATTCGTGATTCTACTGTTGTTTTACCTCCTTTCTTATATTTTGTTTGTGTTGTCCATGAGTTTGTGGATATGTATCCCTACAGATGTGCCTAGTATGCTTCAGGATCATGATGTTTATTTTTCTACTAATGTTGAGTTGGTCACCTAGCCCATTTCTACTTCTGATAGGATGACCCTAGCCGAGTTGAAAGAATTGAAGAATTAGTTATAGGAATTATTTGATAAGGGATTTATCTAACCTAGTGTATTGCCTTAGGGTGCACTGTCTCATTTGTGAAGAAGAAGGATGAGTCTATGCATATGTGTATTAATTATCAGTAGTTGAACAAGGTGATGGTTAAGAATAAGTATCCTCTTTATCATACGAATGATTTATTTGATTAGCTTCAGTGTTTTGTGGTGTTTTCAAAGATCGATTTGAGATTCAGTTATCACCAGTTGAGGATTAGATCTGTGGATATTTTAAAGACATCTTTTCAGACTCGGTATTGTCTCTATGAGTTCTTGGTCATGTCTTTTGGGTTGACTAATGCCCCAGCTGTGCTCAAGAAGTTGATGAATTGAGTGCTTTGACTGTATCTTAATTCCATTGTTGTTGTATTTATAGATGATGTCTTGGTTTATTCCAAGAGTGAGGTCGATCATGAGAAACATTTGCGATTTATACTTCATAGGTTGAGGGATGATAAGTTGTATTCCAAGTTCTCTAAATGTCAGTTTTGGTTGGAGTTTCTTTCTTTCTTAGGTCATGTGGTGACTAAGAAAGGTATTAGGGTTGACCCAGCCAAGGTAGAAACGGTTCGTAATTAGGATAGACCTATTACGCTCTCTGAGACTTAGAGTTTTTCTTACTTGGTATGTTATTATCGATGTTTTTTGAAGGTTTCTCATCTATTGCTGCTTTATTAACTAATTTGAATAAAAAGAAGATTTTTTTCAGTGATCCAATGCTTGGGAGGCGAGTTTACAAAAGCTCGAGGATTTATTGACTTCAGCTTCTATTTTGGCTTTGCCCAAGGAGGGCATGGACTTTACCATCTTTTGTGATGCTTTAGGTGTTAGATTAGGTGTTGTATTAATGCAGAAGGAATAGTAGATTACTTATGCATCTCGTTAGTTGAAGCCACATGAGAGAAATTACCCTACCTTTGATTTGGAGTTGTGCACAGTTGTTTTTGCTTTGAAGTTGTGCAGGCACTCCTTGTATGAAGTCCGTTGTGAGATTTTCTTGGATCATCATAGCCTTCAGTACTTCTTCACCCAGCGACATCTTGATATGAGGCATGATCGCTGGATTGAGTTGCTTAAGGACTATTACTTAACTATTCTCTATCATCCGGGCAAGGCTAATATGGTTGTCAATGCCTTGATCCAAAAGTTAACTAGCATAGGTATCTTGGCATATCTTTTGACCCAGGAGAGGCCTTTGTCCTTGGGGGTTCAATCTTTAGCAAACCATAAGATTTGGCTTGATATTTCAACACCTAGGTATGTTTTGGCATTTGTAGAGGCTAGTGTTTTTTATGGAGCAGATTCAAGCTCATTAATTTGGTGATGTGGGTTTGAGGTCGATTTGAGAAAAGGTGTTGAGTGGAGAGGCTAAGGAAGCCTCACTTCATTTATATGGTGTTTTAAGGATTGGTGGTTGAGTTTTTGTGTCGAGAGTATGTGAGTAGATTAGATTGATTTTGGAGGAGGCCCATTGTTCTAGATATTCTATCCATCCTGCTGTGACTAAGATTTATCATGATTTGAGGTAGTATTACTGGTGGGGTGGTATGAGGGAGGATGTAGCGAACTGAGTGGCTTGCTGGCTTTTCTGTTAGCAGGTGAAGGCTTAGCATATAAGACCTGGTGGTTTGCTTTCGAGGTTACCCGTTCATGAATGGAAATGAGTGATGTGCTATAGCAATATAGCACTTTCGAAGCTTAAAATGAGGAAAAGATGCAAGTGTCTGAGGTTGTTTTGTTAGATATGATGCCTTTTGGGTATGTTTTGCAGAAAATAATATTTTGGATAATAAGTGCGTGAGAAAGGTGGAAAAGGTGTTTTTGGCCATTTTTGGAGCAATTATGGATATCCGGAATGTTTTCCAGCTTATTCGTGATCAAAGCATGTTCAGGAATCAAAGAAGAGCTGGAAAGATGCCTCTTGACATTTACCAAGTTAACATGTGCCCGCAAGTAGGACCTACGGACTGCATGTAGGCAAGAAAAGTACAAGAAGTCCAAAATACCGAGAGCTGAACTCGCAGGATTTTTTCTTCTAGTACCTGCGGTTTGTACCTGCGCCTAGTGTAAGGACTATTGCTTGTACCCGATACTAAACCACAGGTACAGACCATATGAGGCCACTGACCCAATTTTCTCCTATTTTGTTCGGACTTTGGTTTTAGGATTTCCTTTTGTACTATAAATACCCTTTATGTATTTTTTAGTTGGAGTTATGCACTTTTGATATTCCCAAATATATTTTGATTCCATGATCCGATTTTGATCTTGGAACTTTATTGTATCGACTTTGGGTAATTAATTCAGTTATGATTGTGGTTTTTATTTATTCTTATCATTGTGATTTCATCTATACTTTCGAACATGAATGTTATTGATTTCTTCACAAGCATGAGCGGCTAAAACCCTTATCTAGGGAAAGGGCTTTAGTTGTTTTAAACCGATATCCATGCATATATTGCTTTGTCTTTGTTATGATAGTTTTCTTAAATGGTGCACATACTAGGATCCCGCCTAGATATTCCTGTTTACTCCAAAAGAGGAGAAATGACTAGGAAAAGATAAAGAGAATAGTCATTTGGAGTTTAACTATCGATCCACGCTTCTGTGTTTTAACTTAGTAAGATGGTTAGGTTTCATATGTGATAGATCCCCTCTCAGCCACTCGAGTTTTCCACCCTTGTCTAGTGAGTGAGATCTGATCTAACCTCTCTTAAGCTTCCTCCCAACGTAGTCTCATAAAAGCTCCCCCAGATATTATGTCTGCAATAAGCTCGTCCCTGACAATTGATGATTTAACACCATGCTCAGCTTCTCCTTGAACCTGAACCATGCCTCGTACCTAGATTCTGACTTCAACTGCTTAAATTTATAGATATCATCCTTAACCTGCAACATCCTGGATGGAGGAAAGAACCTATTCAAGAATTGCTTGCACAACTTATTACGTGTCATGATAGAGCCTTTTGGTAGTTCTCATAACCATAAAGATGCATCTCCTGTAAGTGAAAATGGGAACTACCTTACTCTTAGTGCTTCCTAATTTACCCCTATATTTGTATATGAACTGCAGATCCCAATGAAATTGGCAAGGTGAAATTTTGCATCATTTGTAGGCGGACCTGCAAATAGAACCTTGAAATTTAAGACCTAGATCGTTGCGCTCGTCATGTCAAACTTGATGCTTAGGGATAAAACAGAAGGAACTATGGCTCCAGTCTCTTCTACCTCAAAATATCCCAAGTCTTATACATCATCTATATATGGATGCACATACTGATATGCTGGGATTATTTGAACCCATACACCTCTAGTTCTGTTCTGGTTTTCACCGAGTGCTGCTCGACAATCTACTGCTTGTCTCTGCTCAACTAGCTATGCCTCTCTAGATACCCTCTGAGCTTCTTCTGTTACCCTCTTCTCAACTTTATCTTGAGCTAATAGTTCACTAGTATGCTGATTAATATCCTATACTCCTTTAGGAGGAGGGGGAGGTACAACGTCACTAACCCCTTCGAGAAGTTCATTTCTTTTCCGCCTAACATCCTACTAGGTATTTGTAGGATCCTCTCTAGATTTGGATTCATTAGGAGTAAGGGATTACCTTTACATCGTGTGATAGTCATACACCGGCATATGCCCAACTAAGAACAAAACAAACAAAAAAACCCAAAAACTGCAACAACTTCAAATCACAAACCAACATTGTGTTCTCCGATAATGACACCCAAAATTTGATGACGTCCAAACTATAGCTCCTCTTAAAAGATGGTACGGTTGTTGTCAAATTATAGTAAATCAACAAAGGTTGGTGTTGAATCCCAAGGGAACACATGGAATTGTGGATCTCAACAGTTGTAGTCAGCGAGCAGAACAAGAAAATTAAATGGGGGGTTTTAATGTAGTTATCTCGAGCATGTTACTATATTAACTTCAATTGTATTTAGTCATTGGTGAATACTAGGATTATGTTCCCCTCTCTTTTGAACTCCATAGGCTTATTATGCTTTGTTCAACCAACCCAATACTTTGCATGTAGAATAGATATGTTATATACCTTCTACAGTCTTTTGGATGAGTAGAAGTATTTCACCCTGTACCTTTTGAGTCTCAAGATGTCTCCTTACTAACCATTATCTTGATCCCAGTTAACTATTACCTTTTGATTCTCTTGCTATTTGATGAATATAACCATCTTACTTAGATAAAACCTAAAAGTATGGATTGACAGTTAAACTCCAAATTATTATTGTCTTTATCTTTTCCTAGTCACTACTCGTCTTTTGGAGTAAGCAGCAATATCTAGGTGGGATCCTAATGTGTGCACCTATTAAGAAAACTATTATAATGAAGATAAAAAAATGCACACATGGGTATTGGTTCAGAACAACAAAATCAATTCCTCTACTTCATAAATCCGTCAAGGATTCTACAACCTAGCTATGGGTATTAGCCGCTCACGCTTGGGAAGAAATTAATATCATTCATAATTGAAATCATAGATGAAATCACAATGATAAGAAGTGTAAGAACCCACAACTGTAATAGAATTAATCAACTAAAATCAATACAAGATAATCCCAAGACCAGAATTGAATCTTGGAATCAAAATATGTTTGTGAGTATCAAAAGTGTGTAACTCCTACTCAAAAACACATGAAAGATATTTATAGTACATGAGGAAAACCTAAATCCAAAGCCCAAACAAAATATGAGAAAACAAGGTCAGTGGCCATATGCGGTCTATACCTCCGCCCAGACCCTGGGTGCAGGTAGTACCTGAGGTCAGCATGGTAAGCGCAGGTACAGGGCGCGGGTATCGGATGAATAAAATCCTACAAGTCATATCTCGAGCTTTTGAAATTCTGGCAATGTTATTTTTCGAAACCAGCTGTGTATGAATATGAAGCACAACAATGTGACTCAATGAGATCAAGATCTGGCAATTACATTAGCAACAGACAAACTTCTCATATATACAAGTTACACTACTTGAGACATGCAAATTACTTGCAATATGACTTAAGTGCCCTCACAACAAGGATGTCCCACTCACTCATATAAAGTGATGCATGTTAATGTAGGGAAAGTCAAGAGACAATCACACACAGAACATAAATTTCAATCAATGCATGTCAAATGCCATAGGCTTGCCCTTATTTTCTTTACCTTAGCATTAAGATAGTCAAGTTATAATCACTATAGGACTTTTGTTGGCTTATAGTGTAGGCTTGGGGGCTGGTATGGTATGTATGGACATATCAAGTTGCTAAGCCTTCTTGGCACTACACTAACCTTGGGGTGTCACTTACTAGCCAATTTCCTTTTTATTCCACCCTTATTTATCCCTTTTTATTCTTTATTGCACATTCAGGTTGGGTGTGGTCTTTTATTTTTTATTTTTTGCTTTTTCACAATTCTTTTCTTTTCTTTTTCTCTTCTTTTTCTACCAAACCCGTCCCTTCTAGCTTTTTCACTTCTTTTACCTTTCTTCATACCCATTTTACACTACGCACCACTATGATAGCCACCCTCAACTTAGGTGTTTTTCCTGAGTTGAGGTGATTAATTTCCTAGGAGGACCAAGGCCAAAATAGGTTCATTATTATATCAATGGGAAGGTGAATGATGAAACAAAAAAATTAGCTTATAAAGCTCAACAGGGATCAAGGGATATAATTCACACATTGAAGGTCATTTAGGCTAAAAATGGACTAAAATAAAAAACAACCTATGATCCTTTCCGAACCGACTATCCTTAAACCTAGGCAAGACTAAATAGGCAAGTTCGAAATTCAACATACCAGGAACTAGGTAGTTTCTCACAGACCAATAACACAGAGTCAATATTACCAACTATTACCTATCCACTTCATGAAATTGTTAGCAAGTGATTATCATGTCCCCAATTCTAATGTTGTAACAAGATCCACAATGTTTATCATATATACATTCATACAGTTCTAAAATGCAAAATTTTGAGGGGTATCAAAAATCGATCAAAACATGACTACTGCCCTAAATACTTAAAAATTTCCTAGTTATACAAAAATAAAAAAATACAAAATAAAACACAATACAACACAAAATCATCCTAGACATGCCTGTTCTACAACGATACCGCGAATGACAGAAAAAGAAGCACGACAATAAAAACCCTCAATGGTATGGTATAACCACCCCCAAATAAAAACTGTGCAATACCCTTAATGCACTAAAATAAAGTAAAATGGATATAAGTGGTAAACTACCTAGGATGAACTAAGAGCCTCAATCATGAGCGTCCCCAGATGAAGGCATATCAGCTGGCGGAGGTGGTGGTGGTGGCGGTGCACTATTATATTATGCACCCACTGCTATTGATGCACGCCTCTACCTACCGGCGAATAAAGACTCCTTCGAATCATGTCTGGCCTTTTTAACGGCCTAGTCATATGGCAAATTAGGGTCCTGTAAGTTGTCTTTGTGATCTTTTTTATCCCCAACTACTGAGACTACCTCATTGCCCTCCACAAATAAGTCGACTGTCTTAGTGTGCGTATAAGTGATATTTGTACCATAGGAGGTATAACTGAGAGAGTAGTTGTTATATGGCTCTCTAAGAGAGAGCGTATCTCTGTTCATAATATATCAAACTCCTCCCTCATCTAGGCTAGATATGGCACATCAGTATTTATGAATCGGGCTATAACCCATCTCTCAAACTCATTGAGTCATGTTTGGAAATAAGTATGTAGCCCCGATAGTGCAGCTCTCAGTGTAGCCTTCCATCTGGCCTCTCATCTGGCCTCTACCTACTTAAATCTAGTCCTAATCCCTGATCTCATCTGCTCATAAAAGGTAGTCATCTCGGCTCAACAACCCTCAATCGATCATTGGTGGACCTCTGGTTGTCCACTAAGCTCTAAAAAAACTTGCTAGATATAGTGATCACACCTATAGTAGGAGCTATAGTAGATGGTCGAGTAGGATCTAAAGATACACCAACTAGATCTAGTGTCAAAACTAAAGATAAAGAAGAAGTAGTTGGTGTCCCCTCTCCATACATACTAGAATCTAGAGCCTCTCTCTACTCCCCTATCTCCATATCAACAATAATACCTATATTACCTCAATATGCCTCATCAGGCTTTATGGAAATTGGTAATCATACAAGCAACCAATGCAACACTTTTCCACGTCAATGTATTATCTAAAGTAGTGGGTATCAGTTGGTATCTAATCAGCAGCTACAAAAACTTAGCCTCAAATGTCAAAATGACCTTTATGATCACACCATGCCGGTCAATCCATGGGGTCACTTCACCCAAAGGTGAAATACAATTGGCTATCCACCTAGACATCTCAACTCTCTCTCATCGATGCTCAGCCTCCTACATGATTTATCGATCACGTGTGACCCTCAGTAACTGGTCACACTCAGCTGTAGATGCAAGTAAAATGTAATATGAGCTGAAGATAACTTTGTGGATAGTCTTTGTCATAATGTCAACTTTGATCCCTCTAACCAGTGTATGCTCAAGTTGTCACTTCCACTCAAATCTCACCATGCTTGGAAGTCTGCGTATAGTAAGGACTACAGTATCTCTATTGGATGCATAAAATTCTCGTACCATAGATGGGCTATTAGAACAGTGTAGCTCTCAATGTGGCCTCCCATCTGGCCTCTGCCTGCTCAAATCTAATCTGCTCATAGAAGGTAGTCATCTTGGTCTTAACAACCCTTAATTGATTATCGGTGGCCCTTTAGCTATCCACTAAGCTCTGCAAAAACTCATTAGATATAGTGATCATACCTATATTAGGAGATATAGTGGATGTGCATGTAGGATCTGAAGACACACCAATCATAATTGGGGTAAAAAATGGGGCTAAAGAAGAAGTACCTGATATCCTCTTACCCTACGTACTAGAATCTAGAGCCTCTCTCTTCTCCCCTATCTCCATACTAATAATAACACCCTTATCACCTTGATGTGTCTGATCAGGATCTATGGAAATTGATGGGCTCTTAGTCTGGGCCCGTGGTATAACTGCCTTCCCTCTTGATCTCTTGAAAGGGCCTAGATATAGCAGATCCTTCATAGTTTTTATCTGCACAGTGGTCGTCACAAGTATCCTCTCATCTATACTTAGTATCTCAGGTATACCGGCCTCATCACAAACCTCTAAATCATACAATGTAATGGTAGATTAGATAAATCCCCAAATGCTTTTTCATGAAAATCATACCTGAGGATGGCAGCAAAATCAACAGCATAACCATCCATCATAGGAGTAACCAGTGTTACACCTTACTATGTCAATGTTTTATTCTAAGCAGAGGGTATCGGTTGGTATCTAACAGCAACTACCTAAACTTGGCCTCAAATGTCAATAAGACCTTCTTAATCACACCATATCCCTCAATCCATGGGATCTCAACACCAAAAGGTAAAATATAACTAGCTATCTACCTAAATATCTCAACTCTCTCTCATCAGTGCTCATCCTCCCGCATGATAAGTTGATCATATGTAACCATCAGTTTATGGTAACACTAAGATGTAGATGCAAGAGTAATGTAATTTGGGTTGAAGATAACTCTATGAATAGTCTCTGTCGAAATGTCAACTCTAACCCCTTTAACCAGTGTATACTCAAGTTATGGCTTCCTCGTAAAACTCACCAGGCCTAGATGTCTCCATGTAGGAAGGACTATAGTATTTCTATAGGATACATAAAATTCATATACCATAGCTGGGCTGTAAGAACCATGTGTCCTAGTCATCCACTTAGCTGATATCTATTAAATATCACCTGGAATTGTGGTACTAAATCTAGCCCTGATAGGTCAATCCATCGCTCCTTATAAATGTACCTTATAGGCCTGCCTGTCTTCCAGATATGACTATCGATGGTAAATATCTCCTGCATCCCTTCCATACACTACCTCAGAGGTCCTTTCTTAGGAGGTACATCTAAGGCATATGCGGGAGCGAGAATCCGCCCCTGTTGTACTGATGTATTGTGGGTAGCCTTCTCTGTACTCCCCTTAGACTGGGTACATATTTCTGTTATACATGGATAGCGGTACCCTTCTTATATGGGTAGCCATTGATGGCTCCTACTGCTCTACCTCCTTGGATGAATCCTGGGAGCCTTCCTCATACTGAGGGTCTTAAGCTACAACCTGTGGAGTAGACTCAAATTCTGTCTTCTCCTTATCATCATCATCATCAGTTGGATTAGTTTGTGGAGGTGACATCCTTGATGACTTTATCCTGGGTTGGGCTTCAACTATCTAAGCATTCTGGCGATTTTGTCCTCTCATAACTCTGTGTTTCACCTCAACTGCAGCATCTCTATATCGTTGCCTCAGGTACTCCTCTACTGAACCATTGGGCTCGAGAGATTGTTCTTGTCTCCTCAAGGTACCAGCCTTAATCTTCTTCGTAGATTTAGGTTCCATATGTACCTAAAAGCCAATTGTTAGTTTCCAACAAAAGTGAGGGATAGCAAAAGTTGAAGAAAAACTCAAAATTCAAAATGTTTGAATTTTTCCTCAATTTTCACACCCTTATAACCTATTTGAGATCCCAACAAGTCCAATGTGCACACACCCATCATAAATCACAGCTTTCAAAGCAAACAAACATGCTCAGTTAGTGGTATTACTTTTATTCAATCAAGTTCAACTTTCGGCTGGGGCCGAACTTTATATTTTTATCTAAAACAGGGACTTACATTATGATTTTAGGCTTCTTCAAGGATACTACAGACAATCATGATAGATTCTATTTATTTTTCAAAGGAATACACATATCAACTTATTTAAAAAGTATATAGATCAATACATAGCCATTAGGAGCAGAGAAAGTTACCTCTTTTATAAAGAACCAGAAGTGAATAATAAAGAAGTCAAGCAAAACCAAAGTTGAAACCTGTTAGTAGTGTGTTGGGACAAGTTGGTATCTCAAATAAGTGCCAATTTAGTCTTTACTTAAGTGTGGGCTTAGTTTGTATTTTAATAGGGAAGTTTGAATTCAAAGGAATGTGAAGTTTTGAGGATTAGAATAAGTTAGAATGAGGTTAAGGTTGTTTAAATATAGGTGAGGGGCTATTTTAGGTCATATATAAGTGTTGGTTATCCCAAATTTTGAATTAAAAAAAATTGGCCCGTGTTTTCACCTAGCCGCAACTTGTACCCATGTCTTCCACCTGTGCCCTGGCATGAGGCGCAGGTGCCACCTGTGGCCAACAGGTGAAAGGTGCAAGTGTCGAGCCAAAAATTTTGGCCCACTTTCCTATAATCCAAACTTAGTGATTCAATATTTTTTCATATACTTATGGTCCCACAACCTAAGTTTGAGGTTCCAAAAGTAAAATTTGATGCCAAAGTCCATAACTTTCCATTTTTCATCCTCAAAATTTCAACTTTTTAACTTATTACTCAACTTAACGTGTAGGACTTGTGACCATGATGGGTTTATCACAAAGCCCCTTACCTGAAAATCGATGAATGTAGAATTTTTTACCATATTCCAGATAAATCCAAGGGCTACAAACCTGCAATATAGAAAACACCAAAAATATGGACACTAATAATAGTGGGTTCCCTCCAACTCAGTACTTGACTTAATGTCGCGGCACGACGTGGCTATGTTTGTCATACATACTTCACCAACAAACCATGGGTTGTCTCTCATGCATCACTTGATTTAACATCACAGCACAATGTGGGTAACTTGACTACTCAAAATTTATCAAGATACCCATAGGAGTATCCTCCAGGGTCATCAATACAATTAATCATCAATACTACCCTCATGTCAGTTGGTTGCTTTATTGACTTTTGGATTTTGAATGTATCCTTCTTACCGTTGACTCTGAATTTAAGCTCACCTTTCTCCATGTCAACCATAGCTCTGCCTATGGCCATAAATGGTTCTGAAATATAATGGGCATTTTAGCATCAACCTCATAGTCTAGGATAAAGTTATCCACCCTCATGATCATATCAAAAGAGATTTCTATAGGCTTTTAACTGTATGGTCAGCCATCAACCAAGGCATTAAAGTCGGTTCCGAAGGGTTCAAGCCAAATTACTTAAATATAGTTAGTGGCATAAAATTAATGTTGGATCCTAAGTCACATAAGGCTCTGGAACATTAGGATGACCCAATACTGCGTGCTATACTAAATGCTTCAGGATCATTCTTTTTTTATGCCAAAGACCTAGTTGTGACTGCACTCTAATGGTCCACACCATCAACAACTTTAAATATCGCTCCTTTCTTACTTGTGACCGGTTTTTTCAAGAACCTGGCATATCGAGGCATCTGCTATAATGCCTTAAGAAGAGGTACGTTCAAGCTCAATTCTTTCAACATCTTAATGAATCACTTGAACTTACCATCCTTTTTTGTTTTCCTCAATTTCTGAGGAAAAGGTAGGGGTGATCTTAGAGTTTTTCAAATTTCTTGCTCAATGACCGGACCATTACCTTTGTGTTCAAAAACTTTACCTTTATCACATGTTACTTTCTTGAATTCAATAGCAAGAGTTTGTGGGGGATCCATAGCAGCGATACCACTCCTCATGGTAATAGCAAGTATATGACCATTATTTTTCAGATTTTGCATTTTGTTTCTTGAAAAGGTACTTGGCTACCTTTGGTCCACAGTTGTTGACATATGCCCGAACAGATGCTCCAACTACCTCATAGCAGCGGTATGTGACTCGACCTTTTGGGGAAATCTTGAAATATCGGCCTTAATCTCCTTAAGGCCGATCTCTTGATTTTCCTAACCCTTTACTAGCTTAGCCAGTATCTCTTTTATTATAGATTCTACATCTCATCTTCTATATGGAATATGCCTATCTCTGTTCTCTTTATAATTATCTTTCTTCCTCCAGTCACCATCTCACTCTCTACTATGGTCTCTTTATCTATCATAGTAGTTCCTACCTTGGTTACCTTACCCTTGGGCTCCAAAACCCACAAACTGATGATCTAGGTAACTTACTTCCTCCTTTAATTTTGATTCATAAGATTAGGAAGCTGACCCTATGCTCCTACTGTATTTACTTTCTCAGAAATCGCTGCTATAAGTTGATTTTCTATTACCCTAAGATCATTTCTTAGCAATGAAATATTTTTTGCTAATTTGTCATCAGCTTCATTGTGTTTATAGGAGGAACCAATAGCATATTTTCTAGATCCCCTCTCAGCCTCTCAAGTTTTCTACCCTAAGTTAGTAAGCAAGATCTGATCTAATATCTCTTAAGCTTCCTCCCAACGTAGTCTCATAAAATATCATCTAGATATAGAGTTTTCCTTGGCTCTATATTTGATGGTCAAGGCTCGATAAAATATCTCTAATAAGCTCGTCCCTGACAATCAATAATTTGGAACTATGCTCGGCTTCTTCTTAAACCTGAACCATACCTCGTACATAGATTCTGACTTTAGCTTTCTAAAATTATAGATCTCATTCTTAAGCTGCAACATCCTGGATTAAGGAAAGAACCTATTCAAGAATTTCTTTTGCAACTCCTTCCATGTAATGATAGAGCCTCTTGGCAGTTCTCCTAACCATAAAGATATTTCTCCTGTAAGTGAGAATAGGAACAACCTCAGTCAGAGTGCTTTTGATTCACCCCTAGATTTGTATATAAACTACAGATCCCGATGAAATAGCAAGGTGAAAGATTACATCATCTGTAGGCAGACCTACAAACACCCTCTTCAAATTTAAGAGATGGATCATTGCATTTTTTATGTCAAACTTAATTTTTGGGTATAAAATAAGAGGAACTATGGATCCAGTCACTGCTGGCTCAACATATCCTAAGTCTTCTTCATTATCTATATATGGCTGCACATATTGATATGCTGGGATTACTTGAGCATGGGCACCTCTAGTTCTATTTTGATTTCCATCGAGTGCTGCTCATTGGTTTGTTGATTGTCTATACTCATCTAGCTCTTCCTCTCTAGCTACTTACTGAGTTTCTTCCATTGCCCTATTCTCATTTTTATGTTGAGATAATATTTCACCAATCTGCTGATCTACAATATCTTGTACCCCTTTAGGAGGAGGGAGAGGTACAATATCACTAACCTCTTCAAGAAGTTAATCTCTTTTCTGCTCTGACATCTTTTTAGGTGTTTGTAGGATCCTCTCTAGATTCGGATTCAGTGGGAGTAAGGGATTGCATGTACTCCATGTTCTAGGCATACACCGGCATATGCCTAACTAAGAACAAAACAAAAAGAAAAACCCAATTACTGCAACAACTTCAAATCACAAATCAACACTGTGTTCCCTGAAATTGGCGCCAAAATTTTGATGATGTCCATACTATATCTCCTCTCAAAAGATGATATGGTTTCTGTCAAAATATAGTAATTGAACAAAGTTCGGGGCGAATTCCAAGGAAACACATGGAATTGTGGATCTTAGCAGTTGTAGTCGGGAGGCAGAAAAAGAAAAGTAAATGGGGGTTTTGATATAGTAATCTCGAGAAAGTATCTATATTAACTTCTATTATAATCAGTATTACATGAACACTAGGGTTGTGTTCCCTCTGGATTCTCAACTCCGTAGGCGAATCATGCTTTGTTCAACCAACCTGATACTTTGCATGCAGAATCGATAAGTTATGTACCTTCAATATTTTTTTAAACGAGCAGAAGGATTTCACCCTTTACCTTTTGAGTCTCAGGATGTCACCTTACTAACACTTATCTTAATTCCTATTAACTATTACCTTTTGAGACTCTAGTTATTAGATGAAATCTAACTGTTTTACTTAGAAAAAATCTAGAAGTGTGGTTTGATAGTTAAACTCTAAATTATTGTTGTCTTTATATTTTACTATTCACTACTTCTCTTTTATTGTAAAAAGCAATATCTAGGTGGGATCCTAACATGTACATAGATTAAGAAAACTATTATAATGAAGATAAAACAATGCATGCATGGGTATCGGTTCATAACAACAAAAGTACTTCCCCTATTTCGTCAATCCACCCAGGTTTCCACAACCCTAGCTATGTGTTTTAGCTACTCATGCTTGTGAATAAATCAATATCATTCATAATCAAAAGCATAGATGAAATCATAATGATAAAAAGTGTGAAAACCTACAAACATAACTGAATTAATCAACTAAAGTCAATACAAGAGAATCCAAAGATCAAAATCAAATCTTGGAATTAAAATATGTTTGTGAGTATCAAAAGTGCATAACTCTTACTAAAAACATATAAAGGGTATTTGTAGTACATGAAGAAATCCTAAAATAGAAGCTCAAACGAAGTAGGAGAAAATATGATCGGTGGCTACATGTGATATATACCTACATCCTGACCCTAGGCACAAGTAATACCTATGGTCAGCATGGTGAGCATAGGTATAGGGTGCGGGTATAGGATGACAAAAATCTTGTAAGTCAGCTTTCGAGATTTTGGACTTTTTGCTCTTTTTTTGTTTACTTTCGATCCCTAGGTCCTACATACGGTTCATAGGTTGACTTATAAAGTGTTGGGAGACATATTTTCAGCTCTTCTTCAATTCTCAAACATGTTTTGATCATGAACAAGACAAAAGGTGTCCCGAACATCCATAATTTCTTCAAAATTAGTTAAAACTACTTTTTTTCACGAACCTATCATCCAAAACATAATTTCCTACAAAACATACCCAAAATGCATCATATCTAACAAAATAACCTCAGAAACTTACATATTTTCCTCATTTTAAGCGTAAAAAATGCTATATTTCTATAGAACATCAATAGTGTTATGCTATACTAGCCAGACCTAAGGCAGAGGCTACTAATATTCCGATTACAAGTATCATCACCGTTTGTCTCAGACCTACATCTATATTATTTAATCTCGAATTGACTTCCTCCTATGTGTCTTTATATTTTGCTTTGGGTTTTGATTTTGTTATTAAGCCTCTTGCCTTGCCTATTAGTGTGTCTACCCTTTTAGGTTATTCTTTAGTGGTACATTAGGTGTACCGATCTTGTTTTTTGACTTTTACTGGGTGTGAGACTTTGGTAGATCTGCTTGTGTTATATATGGTTGATTTTGATGTCATTTTGGGTATGGATTGGTTGGATCTTTATCATGATGTCTAGAATTTTTTTTAAGACCGTGAATTTAGCTTCGCCGGGTGTACCAAGGATAGCTTGGAAGAGTGTGCTTCATTCAGATCCTAAGAGGGTCATAACTTATGGTCATTCTTGTAGACTGGTTGAGGGGGGATGTTTATATTATTGGCTAATATTTGTGATACTAGTGTTGGTTCACCTTCTTTTTTATATTCCGTTCGTGTTGTCCGTGAGTTTGTGGATGTGTTTCTCTATTGATGTGCCTAGTATGCTTTCGGATTATGATGTTAATTTTGTTACTGATGTTGAGTCGGGCACCTAGCCCATTTCTATTCCTAATTGGATGGCCCCAGCCGAACTGAGTGAATTGAAGAATTACTTGTAGGAATTACTAGATAAGGGATTTATCTGACCTAGTGTATTTCCTTAGGGTGCACCTATCTTGTTTGTGAAAAATAAGGATGGATCTATGTATATGTGAATTAATTATCGGTAGTTGAACAAGGTGATGGTTAAGTATAAGTATCCTCTTCATCGTGCAAATGATTTATTTGATAAGCTTCACGGGCTACAGTGTTTTCGAGGATTGATTCGAGATCTAGTTATCACCAGTTGAGGATTAGATCTTTGGATATTCTGAGATAGTTTTTCAGACTTTGTATAGTCACTATGAGTTCTTGGTAATGTCTTTTGGGTATATCAATGCCCTATCTGCATTCATGGAGTTGATGAATTGAGTGTTTTGACTGTATCTAGATTCTTTTGTTATTGTGTTTATAGATAATGTCTTAGTTTATTCCAAGAGTAAGGCCGATCATGAGGAACATTTGTGGATTATGCTTCAGAGGTTGAGGGTTGATAAGTTGTATGCCAAGTTCTCTAAATATGAGTTTTGGATGGAGTTTATTTTTTTCTTAGGTCATGTCGTGACTAAGAAAGGTATTAGGGTTGATCTAGCCAAGGTATAAATGGTTCGTAATTGGGATAAACCTACTTCACCCATTGAGACTTAGAGTTTTATTTACTTGGTATTTTATTAATATTTTGTTGAAGGTTTCTCATCTATTGCAACTTTGTTGACCAAGTTGAATTAGAACAAAATTTCTTTTCAGTGATCTAATGCTTGGGAGGCAAGCTTTCAAAAGCTCAAGGATTTGTTGACTTCAGCTTTTATTTTGGCTTTGCCTAAGAAGGGCATGGGCTTTACCACCTTTTGTGATGCTTCAGGTGTTAGGTTAGGTGTTGTATTAATGCAGAAGGGTAAGGTAATTACTTATGTGTCTCATTATTGAAGCCACATGAGAAGCTTTACCCTACCCATGATTTGGAGTTGTGCACAGTTGTTTTTGTTTTGATGTTGTGGAGGCACTACTTGTATGAAGTCCATTGTGAGATTTTCTTGGATCATCATAGCCTTCAGTACTTCTTCACCCAGCGATATCTTGATATGAGGCATGATCGTTGGCTTGAGTTGCTTAAGGACTATTACTTAACTATTCTTTATCATCCGGGCAAGGCTAATATGGTTGTCAATGCCTTGATCTAAAAGTTGACTAGCATGGGTATCTTGGCACATCTTTTAACCCAGGAGAGGCCTTTGTCCTTGGGGGTTCAGTCTTTAGCAAACCATAAGATTAGGCTTGATATTTCAACACCTAGGTATGTTTTGGCATTTGTAGAGGTGATTTTTTTTTATGGAGCAGATTCAAACTCATTAATTTGGTGATTTGAGTTTTAGATCAATTTGATAAAATATGTTGAGTGGAGAGGCTAAGGAAGCCTTACTTGATTCAGAAGATGTTTTGAGGATTAGTGGTTGAGTTTGTGTGCCGAAAGTGGGTGATTAGATTAGATTTATTTTGGAAGAGGCCCATTGTTCTAGATATTCTATCCATCTTGGTATTACTAAGGTCTATCATGATTTGAGGCAGCATTACTGGTGGGGTTGTATGAGGAAGGATGTTGCTGACTATGTGGCTTGCTGGCTTTGTTGTCAGCAAGTAAAGCCTGAGCATATGAGACCTGGTGGTTTGCTTTCGAGGTTACCCATTCCTGAATGGAAATGAGTGATGTGCTATAGATATATAGCACTTTTGATCCTTAAAACGAGGAAAAGATGCAAGTTTCTGAGGTTGTTTGGTTAGATATGATGCCTTTTGGGTATATTTTGCAGGAAATCACGTTTTGGATGATAAGTTTGTGAAAAGGTAGAAAAGGTGTTTTTGGCCATTTTTGGAGCAATTATGGATATTCGAGATGTTTTCCTGCTTGTTCGTGATCAAAACATGTTCGGGAATAAAAGAAGAGATAAAAAAATAACTCTCGACACTTACCAAGTCAACATGTTCCCCTAAGTAGGACCTACATACCGCATGTAGGCATGATAAGTACAAGAAGTCCAAAATACCGAGAGCTGAACTCACTGGATTTTTGCTCCCGGTACCTGCGGTTTGTACCGGCGCCTAGTGTCAGGACCGCAGGTACTACCTGTACCCGGTACTAGACCGCAAGTACAGACCATATGTGTCCATCGACCCGGTTTTCTCCTATTTTGTTTGGGCTTTGATTTTTGGGTTTTCTCTTATACAATAAGTACTCTTTATCTATTTTTTAGTTGGAGTTATCCTTTTTTTATATTAAAAAATATATTTTGATTCCAAGATCCGGTTTAAATCTTAGGACTTTATTATATCGACTTTGGTTCATTAGTTTAGTTACGGTTGTGGATTTTATTTCGTCTTAACATTTTGACTTCATCTATACTTTTGAATATGAATGTTATAGATTTCTTCACAAGCATGAGCGGCTAAAATGCTTAGCTAGGGTGTGGGAAAGCCTAGCAGATTGATGAAGTAGGGGAAGTGCTTTCATTGTTCTAAACTGATACCCATGCATGTATTGCTTTGTCAGTGTTATGATAGTTTTCATAATTGGTGCACATATTAGGATCCCGCCTAGATATTGCTAGTTACTCCTAAATAGGAGCACTGACTAGGAAAAGATAAAGACAACAGTAATTTGGAGTTTAACTGTCGATCCACACTTTTGTGTTCTAACTTAGTAAGATGGTTAGGCTTCATCTAATAAATGGAAACTCAAGAGCTAATAATTAACTGGGATCAAGATAATGGTTAGTAATGCGACATCCTGAAACTCAAAAGGTAAAGGGTGAAATCCTTCTTCTTGTCCAAAAGACTGTAAGAGGTACATAACTTATCAATTCTGCATGCAAAGTATCGGTTTGGTTTAGCGAAGCACGATAAGCCTACAGAGTTAAGAAGCCAGGGTAATACAATCCTAGTGTTCACCAACACTGATTACAATCGAAGTTACTACAATTACTTGCTCGAGATTACTACATCAAAACCCTCTATTTACCCTTCTTGTTCTACCCACGGACTACAACTGCTGAGATATGAAAAAATAAGTGTTCCCTTGGTATTCGAACCCAACCTCTATTGGGTAACTATATTTTGACAGAAACTGTATCATCCTCTAATAGGAGGTGTTGTTTTGACGTCATCAAAAGTTTGGCATCGTTGCCGTGGAACACGATATTGATTTATGATTTGAAGTTGTTATAGTTTTTTGGTTTTTCTTTTTGTTCTTAGTTGGGCATATGCCTGTGTATGCCTAGAATATGGAGTAGAGGCAATACCTTACTCCTACTAAATCCAAATCCAGAGTGAATCCTACAAACACCTGGTAGGATGTCTGAGCACAAAAAAGATGAACCTCCTAAAGGGGTTCGTAATGTTGTACCGCCTCCTCCTCCTGAAGGGGTACAGGATATCTTTAATCGACAGACTAGCAAGATATTAGCTCAAGTTGAAGCCGAGAGAAGGTATAACATGACCTAAATTAGGGCCTAGTCATGTTGGGTGCCTCAAGTCCAACCAGGACCGAGACCACCCCCAATACCCAACCATAACTGCTTTGTTCCCTATGTCAGATGAATTCCGAATATATAACAAGGTATAATAATAATAATAATAATAATAATAATAATAATAATAATAATAATAATAATAATAATAATAATGTAAATACATTAAGTAAAGTCTATAACCATGACCAAACATCCACAACCAAATGTCCAACCAAAACCAATCCTGATGCCAATGCCAACACTAAGGCTGACACCAATACTGACACCGCTCATGCCTATAGTAGTCACACAAAGCCTCTACCTAAAAACAAGGAATATTCGGTCAGGAAATTCCCCCTACCATAGACAAAACCAAAGTCCAAGAAACAAAAATAATGAAAAGAAATCTGTAGCATAAAATAGAGTCTTTCGGATTATGGAAGCTCACCACTTTAGTCTGACTCTAAGTTGTCCCCGAATCTAAGTCACTGAGTAGGAGGAGTAGTATGGCCGGTTTCTGCATTGCTTAGGGATACATCGCCTGAAGATTGTTAGAGTGATGAAAGCTAGCATGTACTCAGGAATAAGGATAAAAAAATGCCAATATTCAAAACCAAAGTAAGCAACCCTATGTAAGCACATACATATATACATATAAACCATGCCGGGAAAGGGAATCGGGTTTAGCATGCATTTAAAACCTTAACCTGGGTGGTGCATCTTGACCTTCCTAAGACCACCCATGAGCTATATGGGTCAAGTTTTAGCTCTGAAATGAGCCCCAGTGCTTGTAGCTTCATGAATCGGAGATATCATAGGGGCCAGGGATTCCCATGTACCCTTCACCATCCATGATACATATATACAAGTATAAACTTAGGGGATTCCCCTGTACCCCACAAGTATAGGGTCACCATGACCAACCCTCTTGTCGGCAAACATGAGTTTCCATTGTCCATCCATCGGACTAACACCTTCATGGTTAGCTATCACAACCCACCATCATTGCCCAGTAAAAACATTTAGCACATCATCAAACCACCAATTCCAAAATTTAATTACCTAGGCATTATGAAGTGGTATCGTAATACCGACTATAACTTGCAAGCAGTGTCATTAGACAACACTTAGGTGATTCCCATGTACCCCACCAGGTTTCTAATTAAACCAAATCTATGGCCAACAAGGCCTTTCAAAACCATGTAAAACTCAACCAAACCAATTTAAGTTCCATTACCATATTATGTAGTGCAAAGATTTCAATAAAAGTTAAAATATATGAAAAAATCATTCTGATTGGCATTTTATCAAACATATTTAGGACATATAGTTTCCAAAACAAAAACCAAGTATCAATTGACTATTCCCATGTAACCACAAGTTCAAATAATAATTATAACATGAAAAACCATAAATAAGACATGAGAAAACATTATCCAACCATAAACAACAAAAAACCCCAACATCTATTTCAAAACAAAAACAAATCCACAAAAATACGATGAAAACCATTCATTAAATCATGCTTTTAGTTGAACAAACATTGAGGGAGGAGTAACATGCCTTAGATGCTAAGAAAGACGGAGAAAAACGACCTTTGAAAGCCCTTAATTGATCACCTTAAAGAAACCCTATCCTTTTCGTGAACCAAGAGTTTGAGAGAGATTTAGGAGTGTTTAGAGAGTGTTTGATTGCGAATATTAGGTTATGGGAGCCTTTAAAGGTGTTTTATACTGTGGGGTTAAAGGGAGTTAAGAGGGGAAATATCTAGAATGACCCTAACTTAAAATGTAAAAATCTCACAAATCATACGAGTTGACCCTCCAACTCGTCACCACATCATACGACTGGTACCATCTAGTCGTACCCAGAATAGAAAGTTGGACACCATATTTTATCCAATATACGACTCACTTACCTAACTCATGACCAGGTCATATGACCCATATGGTCCTATCATACCTAGGACAGAATACAAAGAGGTTGACACTCGACAATACACAACTAGACTATACCACTCGTGCCCTATCCTTATGACTCTTAGTGAGCCACTCGTACTAATATCCAAGTCAAGTCACTAAGTTTCATATTAAATAAAGGACCATCCTAATGGCCCGTCACCAAACCATAGCCATAATCACAAGAGAAACCTAAGAACCAAACACTGGACAACTTACAAGTTGAGTCACCTTACCCATACCCACATCATACAAATTATATGGTGAGTCGTATGATCAATAGAAGGCTCAAAACTCAGGAAATTTTAAAGGACCAAAACCCAGGGTATTTCAATTCTCTCCCACTTAGATCATTCATCCTTGAATAATGGAACAAGGTAGTACAAGCATGATTTACACCCCAACACCTCCACTCTTAATACGAGTATGATCACGATAATGGACAGTTTTTGAGTATTTTGAAGACTACCTAAAGAGTGCACAAGTCTAAGTGTGAAGGAGGCCCAAAACCATCCCAAGTACACTCCATGGGCTATTTTTGGAGCCCTTTTCATTAAAGGGTCTTTTAGTATTTTGTCTTTTACGTTGTAATGTAATATAAATTGAACATTGTAGGGTTTTAGTTGGTAGTTTTTATGAATGTTGAAGAAATAACACTCCTCTTAGAGAAAGAGAGTCCACAATTGAAACTAGCACATAGCATAAGGGTGGATTCTCTTGTGTGTTGCATTTTGCTTGATACGTTGGTGCTTGGGTTGTGGATGCCTCTCTTGTGTCAATTGTAAGATTTAGGTATTTTTTGTGTGAAGTGTTAAATGTCCAAGAGTGGAATATGATCTTAGGTTGTTAAGACTACATCAACACTTGTCTAACTATCTATCTTGTATCTTGTTTTAGTTTTGGCTTCTTGTGTTGTTAATGTAACCCGTTTGTTCTTTTTGCTATTGTAATATTATGGATCTTCATCTTGTGTTGATAAACTTGTTTTTGGTTGGCTGTTTTGGTGTATTAACACCTTGTATCCTCTTCTTTCTTGTTCTAGATAGTGAATCCAAGAGAGGTCCCCATTTGGTCCACGATTTGTTGTGATTTGTGGACTGTTTTGGGGTGTGATTTCGTGTTCCTTTGTTTGTTTCGTATCAACTCTGACCTTTAACTAAGTTAGAAAACAAAGATTCTATAAAGAACACATACCTTCCGCATGAATTTCTGGAGCAGAAAATAGGAACGAATACTTAGACTTCATCTCCTCTTCAGCTTCTAAAGTAGCCTCTACAACCTTGTGGTTCCTCCATAGAACCTTTAGCGATGCCAAATCCTTGGTCTGCAACTGACAAACCTACCGATCCAAGATCTTAACCGAGATCTCTTCATAAGACAAGGAATCAAAAATACCAATATCCTTGATAGGTTCAACTTGCGACGGATCATCCATATACTTCCTCAACATAGAAACATAGAACACCAGGTGAATGGAGCTCAAACTAGAAGGCAACTCAATTCATACGCAACATTGCTAACCCTCCTCAAAAATAAGTATGGACCAATATACCGGGGACCAAGATTTACCTTCTTCCCAAACTTCATCACTCCCTTCGTGGGAGATACCTTTAAAAAACAATTATCCCTAACCTCAAACTCTAACTTCTTTTGCCTCACTTCCGCATAGAACTTTTGGCAACTTTGGGTAGCCTTAAGTCTATCCCGAATTACCTTCATCTTCTTCATGGCTTGGTGGACCAAATATGGCCCAAAAATCTCCGCCTTACCAACCTCAAACAACTTAATAGGAGACCTACACCTCCGACCATACAATGCTTCAAATAGAGCTATCCCAATGATAGAATGGTAGCTATTATTGTAGGCAAACTCTATATAAGGTAAATGCTCTACCCAACTACCACCATAGTCAATCATGGAAGCACGAAGCATATCCTTTAATGTCTGAATAGTTCTCTCCACTTGCCCATCCCACTGTGGGTGAAAAGCAGTACTAAGACTCACCTTGGTCCCTAAATCTTTCTGAAACAACTACCAAAAGTGAGATGAAAATTGTATACCACAGTCTGAGATAATAGAAACTGGTACCCCATGCAACTTCACAATCTCATGGAGATATAACCTTGCATAATCCTCAGTCGAGAAATTAGTACTTACTTGTAAAAAGTGAGCCAACTTCGTCATCCTATTCATTATGACCCAAACCGGATCAAACTAATTTTGAGACATGTTCTTTCAAGAAACATGGGATATTATTGGAGAAGATATTCATCAAATGGTTAAAGTTTTTCATTTTGGAGCAGTATTACTAAGGTTTTTTACTTATAAAAACCTTGTGCTAATTCCTAAGAAGGAAGTTGTGAGTACTTTCTCTAATCTTAGACCAATCTCCCTTAGCAATTTTGTAGAGGAAGACTAGTAACTAAATCCATACTGATCACTTCCCACTTCCACACAGGCAACTCAATCTCTTGATACAATTCTCTGGGCCTCATGTGCTCAACTTTTACTTGTTGGCATACCATACACTTCACCACAAAACTAGCCACGTCATACTTTATATTGTTCCACCAATACATATTCTTAAGGTCATGATACATTTTTGTCGAACCAGGATGAACAACATAATGCAACTCATGTGACTCATCCAAGATCCTCTCTCGCAGCCCATCTACATCAGGAACATATAACCTCCCTTGGTAAGTTACTATCACTACTAATCTTGAAGGCCATCACCCTTGATCCTCATCAACAAAGGATTTAACACTTATTTCTCCTTATTTCAGCACCAAGAGACGACTGTGCCACCTCCTGTATAATCACACCACCATTCTCGGAGTCCAAGAGGCGAACTCCAAGGTTAGTCAAATGGTGAATGTCCTTCACTAACTCCTGCTTCTCCTTATCTACATGAGATAGAATCCCCATGGATAACCTACTAAGAGCATCAACAACCAAATTATCTTTACCTAAATAGTAGTGAAGACTCATGTCATAATCCTTGAGAAGCTCGAGCCATCTCTTTTGCCTAAGGTTAAGCTTTTTCGGGGTAAACACATATTGGAGGCTCTTATGATCAGAAAAGATATCTACATGCACTCCATACAAATAGTGACGCCAAATTTTAAACACGAACATCACAACTAACAATTCCAAGTCATGAGTCGGATAATTCTTCTCAAGCACCTTTAACTGCCCAGAGGCATAAGCTATCACCCTGTCATGCTGCATCAGAACATAACCAATCCCCATACGAAACGAATCTTAATAGACCACAAACACATCTTTAGAAGAAGGTACTTATTCCTTACTATCACCATATTCAACTTTCACTAATCAGTATACATCCGAAGGGAACTATTCCAATTCTTTACTAGTGCACCCTATGGGGACACACTCGGACATATGAAACCCTTATCTAAAATATCCTTGAGTTGCTCCTTTAGCTCCTTCAACTTTGCTGGAGCCATTCTATATGGAGAAATAGAATTGGATGAGTGTCCAGAACGAGATCAATCCCAAACACAATCTCCCTATTAGGAGGAACACTAGGAAGGTCATCGGGGGAGACCTAAGGAAATTCATTTACCACCAGGACGGAATGCAAAGAAGGACCATCCGAGTTAGAATCTTTAACCCATACAAGAAAATAGAGACACCCCTTGGAGATTAATCTCCAAGCTCTAAGATATGATATGAACCTTTTCTTAGGAGCTAGGGAACCATCCTCCCGCTTAATAATCGAATCATTAGAAAAATTAAATGCAACCTTATGGGTCCAACAGTCTAGAGATGCATAGCGTGAGTGCAACTAATCCATCCTTAGTATGACATCATAGTCCACCATATCTAATTCAAACAGATCCACCGTAGTTTTTTTACTGCCAATAGATACCACACACACCCTATAGACTCTTCTAGCAATCACAGAGTCACCTGCTGGGGTAGAAATAGAAAAAGGGTTTGAAATAACCTCTAGACCAAAACCAAAATGCATATCAATAAATAGAGTCACGTAAAAGAGAGTGGACCCCAAATCAATTAAACAGTACAAATCATAAGAAAGGAGTTTCAACATACTTGTCATGACATCAGTTAATGCCTTAGACTCCTGGGGTAGTGAGAGCATAGAGACAGTTTTTACTAGTGCTGGAGCTAGATGGTGCACCCTTTGGTGTCAAAGCTGAAGAAGACAATCGGAACTTTGTTTGCCCCCGAAGAAACCTTGGACACTAGATAGTTTCTAATCATGTGCCCTGACTGACCACAATTGAAGAACCTATCCCTTCCTTCTTCATAGTAACCCCAATGCAATCTACCATAAAATCAGTAGGAAGGATATTATGGAGCTGATTAGGCCCCACTAGCCTGAGATTGGGAACCCTATTCCTTAAAGTTGTCGCTACCTTAGAAACACTTTTCACCCAACAACTTTTGGTAGGGATAACTAGAAGTCAATAAGACCCAGAATTTTCCCACTTATTCTTAGGCCATTTACCAACATCCCGACCACTTAACTATTGGCCACCACCCTGCTAAGAAAATCTAAATTTCTTGCTCTGTCTTTCTACTATATTAACCTTTTTTTTTTCTTCTCCACTTGCTGCATATATACAACCAACCTGGAGATATCCATGTCCTTGATCAATAAGGTAGCCTTAATCTCCAAAATAAAGTTTGTAGAAAACCAAGAAGTGAACTTTCTCATTCTATCCCTCATGCTAGAAACCAACTCTAGAGCATATCGCGATAACAGGTGAAACTTTAAGGAACATTCCTTGACTGACATCTTGCCTTGCTTTAGGTTAACAAAATATTCTACCTTCGCTTCCCTGAACTCCTGAGGAAAGAAACAGTCTAGAAAAACATTGAAAAAATCTTTCCACAGAGATAACTCAACATCGTCACCCCTTGCCTGATACCATTCCTCGTACTATTAGTACGCCATATCTTTCAGCTGATAGGTGCAAAAATCCACGCACTCCACATTAGTGGCATACATAACACATAAAATCTTTTTCATCTCATCTAGAAAACCTTAAGGATCCTCCTCAACCCTAACACCCATAAAGGTTGAAGGATTCAACCTTATAAGTTATCCAACCCTTATGGCCTCAGAAGATGGAGTAATAAAAACACCACACTCAGATTAAAAAGCTACCAACTATGCCAACATATGAATAGACTAATAAAACTCAGCATTTGTCACTTCAACCTGAGAAGCTTGGGAAAGACTAAAGGGAACCTATAAAACTCTAGGACAATTAGGTACTAGACCCCTAGATTGAGTATGGAACCTATAAGTAGAACGGATCCCATCAACATTGTCCACGGGTAGGGAAGAGGAGTTTCTGTGAGCTTTAGATCGTCAAGAAGGCATGATCTAAAAGTGAACTAACAGGAATTAGAGGATAATTCAGTACCTTAGACTCTATAACTCAAATATAGAACACAAGAAAGAGAAACATCCTTAAATACCTCAGAGCCTCTTCCTTATGAGTGTGGCACGCTACACATCCTTAAAAGAAATTCTACTCTACGCGGCTTTGTGGACTCCTAATTGACCATGAACCTAGGGCTTTGATACCAATCTGACATGACCCGAACCAGGGCCTAGTTGTGTTGGGTGCCTCAAGTCCAACTAAGACTAGAGACCACCCCCAATACCAAACCATAATCACATTGTACCTTATGTCAGATAAATTCCAAACATATAACAAGATATACAAATTATAATGTAAAGACATTAAATAAAGTCTATAATCATGACCAAACAACCACAACAAAATATCCAACCAAAACCAATATCGATGCCAATGCCAATACTAAGGTTGAAACCACTATCGACATTGCCCATGATAGTAGTCATACAAAGCCTCTAATAAAAAACAAGGAACATTCGGTTGGGACATGCCCCCAACCATAGCCAAAACCAAAGTCCAAGAAAAAAATAATGTAAAGAAGTCCAAAACATAAAATGGAGTCTTTTGAAGTATGGAATCTCACCAATTTAGTTTGACTCTGAGCTATCCCCTAATCCAAATCACTGGGCAAGAGGAGTAGTATGGTCGTTTCATGTATCGTGTGGGGATACAATGTCTGAAGATGATTAGCATGATGAACGATAGCATGTACTCAGGAATAAGAATAAAATAATGCCATTATTCAAAACCAAAGTAAATAACCATATGTAATCACATACATATATACATATATACCATGCCGAGAAAGGAAACTGGGTTTAGCATGCATTTAAAATTGTAACCTAGGATATATAGCTTGACCGTCTTAATACAACCTATGGGATATATCGGTCTAGTATTACCCCCTGAACGGGCCTCAGTTCATATAGCTGCATGAATCGAAGATATCATAGGGGTCGGGGATTCCCGTGTACCCTTTGCCATCTATGATACATATATATAAGTATAAACTTAGGGGATTCCCGTGTACCCCACAAGTATATGGTCACCATGACCAACCCTCTTGTTGGCAAACATAAGTTTCCAGTGTTCATCCATTGGGCTCAGACCTTCATGATTAGCTATCACAACCCACCATCATTGCCCAATAAGAACCTTTAGCACATAATCAAACCACCAATTCCAAAATTTAATTACCTAGACATTATAAAGTGGTATCGTCATACAGACTTTAGCTTGCAAGTAGTGTCATTAGCCAACACATAGGGGATTCCAATATACCCTACAAGGTTTCTAATTAAACCAAAGCTATAGCCAACAAGGCCTTTCCAAACCATTTAAAACCAACCAACTAATTTAAGTTCCATTACTATATTATGCAATGTAAAGGTTTCAGAAAAAGCCAAACTATGTGACAAAATCATTTCTCATTAGCATTTTATCAAACATGTTGAGGGCGTATAGTTTACAAAACCAATACCAAACATCAATTGACTATTTCCTTGCAACCACATGTTCAAACCATAATTATAATATGAAAAACAATAAATAAGACATGGGAAAACATTATCCAACCATGAACAACCAAAACCCCTAAATCTATTTCAAAACCAAAATAAATCCACAAAAATACCATGAAAACCATTCATTAAATCATACTTTTAGTTGAACTAACAATGAGGGAGGAGTGACATGACTTAAACACCAAGAAAGACGGAGTGAAACCACCCTATCACCTTGAAAAAACCCTAGATTTTTCTTGAACTTAGAGTTTGAGAGATATTTAAGAGTGTTTAGAGAGTGTTTGATTGAGAATAGTAGGTTAAGGGAGCCTCTAAAGGTGTTTTATATTGTGGGGTCAAAAGGGATTAAATTCCCCCAACTTAGACTATAAAAATCTCTCAGGTTGGTGTGAGTTGGCCATCCAAATCATCACTATATCATACAACTGGTACCATCCAATCGTACCCAAAATAGAAAGTTAGACACGACATTCTATCCAATATACAACTCACTTTCCTAACTCATGACCTGACTATATGACCACGATGGTCCATATACGACTAGAGGTTGACACTGGACAATATACGACTAGACTATACCACTCATACCCTATCCTCATAACTCTTAGTTAGTAACTTATACTCAGAGCTAAGTCAAGTCACTAAGTTTTAGATAATGTAAGGACCAACCCAATAACCCATCACAAACCATATAACCCATACCTACTAATTCATAACCACAATAGAAACCTAAGCACCAAATACAGGGCACCTTTTGAGTTGGGACACCTGACTTGTGCCCACATCATATAACTCGTATGGTTAGTAGTATGATCAACAAAATGCTCAAAACTCAAGAAATTTAGAAGGACTAAAACCTAGGGTATTTCAAGGAAAATGAAAAAACTTAGAGGGTAGCTAGAGAGGTAACCTAATTAAGAAGAGATAAGTAGCAAACCACCAAGAAACACTCGGTAGAAATTAGAATAGAGTTAGAAGTGCTCGTGTTCTAGTAATCCTAGCTTATCAGTATGTACATCCATATATAGATGATGAAGAAGACTTGGGATATGTTGAACCAATAAAGACTGGGGTCATAGTTCCTCATGCTTTTCCCTAGGCATATAGTTCGATATTATAAGCACAATTATCCAACTTTTAAATCTAAAGGGTGTGTTTGCTGGTCTGCCTACAGATAATGCAAACTTTTACCTTGCCAATTTCCTTGGGATCTGCATTTCATATACAAATATAGGGGTAAATCAGGAAGCACATAGACTGAGGCTATTCCCCTTCTCACTTACAGGAGAAATGTATTTGAGGTTAAGGTAACTATCAATAAGCTTTATCACTACATGAAAAAAGTTACACACATAATTCTTAAACAGGTTCATTCCTCTATCTAGGATGTTGTAGCTCAAGGCGGCTACAGACTGATTTTATATACGAGGCATAGTTCAGGTTCAAGAAGAAGCTAAGCATGATTCTCAATTATCTGTTATTAGGGATTAGATTTTTAGAGATATTATACCAAGCCTTGTACATCAGCTTCAAATCCATGGAAGACACCATATCTAAAAGATTTTTTATAAGACTACGTTGAGAGGTAGCTTTAGAGATATTAGATTAAATCTCGTTTACTAACTGAGGGTGGAAATCTCGGGGGCCTGGGAGGAGATCTGGCACTTATGATATTGGTTCCTCCTGGAACCAAAAAGTAACTGATGGCATAGTAGTGTAAGAGATTATGTTGCTAAGGACTGATCTTGGGCTTATTACAAAGCATCTTGCAGTAGTACTTTAGAGAAAGTAAATGTAGTAGTAGCATAGAGGTCAGCTTCCAAAGAGTATGAGTCATAATTGGAAGAGGAATCAAATTATTAGGATCGTCAGTTGGTGGATTTTTGAGCCCAAGGGCAAGGGAACCAAGGTTGGAACTATTATGATAGATACAGCGACTGTAAAAAAGAGCCAGATAGTGACTGAAGGAAAAAGAATGACTAAAAGAAAAGGGAGATAGATACATCCCACCTGGTAGATAAGATATAGAATCCAGAATGAAAGAGATGCTGAGTAAGTTGGTGAAGGGTCAGGAAAATCAAAGATTAGCCTTAAGGAGATTAAGGTCGATTTTCAGGAATGACCTAGAAGGTCGAGTCATATGCCACTGCTATCAAGCATTTCGAGCACCAGTTCTGGCATATATCAGCAACTCTAAACTAGAGGCATCCAGGTACCCATCTGAGCAACACAATAAAAAACCCTAAGAGCGATGATCACATACTTGTTATTACCACTAGGAGGGGTATCACTACTATAGATCCCCCATGACTTGCTGTGGAAGTATTGATAATGAGACATCTGTTATTGAGTTTGAGAAGGTAATAGGTGATAAAGGCAAAGCAGCTAAAGAAAAAGGTAAGGGTCCAGTCATTGAGCTAGAAATCAGACAGATCCTGAGATCGCCCCCACCTTTTTCACAAAGATTGAGGCAAAATAAAGAGAAAGGGTAAGTTTAATCAAATCATTAATATTGTAATAGAATTGAGGTTGAACATACCTCTTCTAGAGGCATTAGAGCAGATTCCTGGATACACCAGGTTCATGAAACAGTTGGTCACAAGGAAGAAAGGAGCAACATTTAAAGATGTTGATAGTATACACTGAAATTCAAGAGGGGGAAGAATTGAAATACTTCTATGAGTGACTATTAACCCTTCACAGTCAACTCACCTATAGATCAGAATATTTCACAGGAAGATTAAATTCAAAATAGTTAAGCAAGGAAGTAATAAGAAGAAAAGTAACAACACAAACATTTATCCTGGTTCAGCACACCAATTTATTACCTACATCTAGTCTCCTTGTGTTTCGAAGTTTCCTTAGATCGTTAAAAAATTGGCTCGAGTACCATGATACAAAATAAGTTCTGAAGACTTATTTTTCTCTTCAGATCTCTTGACACAGCTTTAGTTAATGTTACAAAGTTGACTCGATCCTACTCTTTATATAATAATTGTAAACTAAAGTTCTAGAGCTTTGTAAGACTAAGAATGAGACACTTTGAATTTTCTCATTGAAGTTGCATGACCCATGTCTGTCTTCAGTCACCTTCTTTTATAGTCTTCGGTTGTTGTTCTTCATAAGAAAACCCAAGAGATTTCTTCTCAATCAAGGATTTGAATTGATTCCCTGGTTGAGGGAGTTTGCACCTTATGGTATGTCCATATTAGATATGTCCATAATTGGTGCAATTTTTCTTTCTTACATCTATATATATCCATATCAGATATGTCCACGTAAGGAGTGAGATCTTTCTTTTCTTTTTGATCTTGCTGTGAGGTGCATCCAATTGCCTTATCTTATTAAGGTCTTTAGTAGATTTGATTTTTGTTGCCTTGTCAAGTGATATCCTACTTTTGATATGGCTCCATATTTATCATGATATTTGAGAGAATATTTCTTACTTTGTGTGATATATTCTCCCACAATTTGAGATCTTAAATGTCCTTTATATGAGATCTCTTTACACCATTAGGGATCTTTAATATCTTGATGTGGCTCCATATTTAGCACGATATTCCTTGAGAGAATATTCTTTGCCTTGTGCAAGATATCCTCTATGATTTGAGATCTTCAATGTTCTTTGTGTGAGATCTCCTTCTATCATTAAGGATCTTTAATATCCTGCAAAGTTCACTTATTAGTTTGTCACTATTAAAACATAAAACATAAATATAGGATGCTAACATGCACCACTGCATTGTAGTCATAACTAGGTTTTTGGTGCAGAAAAAGGATGATACTAGTGCATTCACTATACCTTGCACTATTAGCTTATCCTGATTTGCTAGAGCCTTGTGTGATTTTGGGGATAGCATTAATTTGATATCGCTGGCCATATTTAAGTAGTTGGGTTTAAATCCTCTGAAACCAACTTCAATGCAATTGTTGATGGTTGACCATACAGTAAAGAAGCCTGTGGGAATTTCTTTTCATGGTATCATAAGGGTAGTTAACTTTATCTCTTTGGCTTACTTTGTCATCCTGGATTATGATTTTGACATCAAGATGCCCATTATACTGGGAATATCGTTAATAGCCATAGCTAGAGCTATGGTAGGAATGGAGAAAATTGAGTTAAAATTTTGAGTTAACGGTGAGGAGGCTATATTCAACATTCCAAAGTCAATGAAGCATCCAACCGACATGAGGGTAGTGATGGTGATTAATTATATTGATAACCCTGGAGGATATTTCTATGGGTATCTTGATGAATTATGAGTAGTCAAAATACTCACATCGTGTCACGATGCTAAATCTAGTGTTACATGGAAGGCCACACACGGGTGGGTTGGTGAAGTCTAAGTAACCAACATAGCCATATCATGCTGCGATGTAAAATCAAGTGCTGAGTGGGAGGCAACCCACTATTTTAGTGTTCATTTTCTTGATGGTTTTCTTTTTTGTAGGTTTTTAGCTCATGGACTTACCCAGAATATGGTAAAATTTGCAATATTCATAGATTTCCAGGTAAGAGGGTTATGTGATCAACCTATCATGGTCACAAGTATCATACGGTAAGCTGAGTAATATGTTTAAAAGTTGAAATTTTGAGGATCAAAAATAGTAAGTTATGCACTTTGGCATCTAATTTTACTCTTGGGTCCAAAAACTTAGGTTGTGGGACCATAAGTATCTGGAAAAATATGAAAACACGAAATCCAGGTTGCTGAAAAGTGAGCAAAAATTTTTGGCCCAGCACCTACTGCCGCATGTGGTACCTGCACCCAGAGCCAGACCGCAGGTACAAGTTGTGACTAGGTCATATTTTAGGACCACCACCACTTAAATATGACCTAAAATAGCCCCCACCTATATAAAAACATTCTTACTCTCATTCTAACTCATTCAAATCCTCAAAACTTCACTTTTCTCTTTAAATTCAAACTTTCCACTTAAAAGACCAACTAACCCCACACTTAAGTAAAGGACAAATTGACACTTGTTTGAGATACCAACTTGTTCAAATGCACTAAAAACACGCTCCTACTTTGGTTTGCTTGATTTCTTCATTATTCTCTTCCAGTTCTTTATATAAAGGTAACTTTCTCAGATCCTAATGGTTATATATTAGTTTATACATTATTTAAACAAGTTAATATGTGTATTCCATTGCAAACTATTTTAAAACTATCATTCTTGTATGTAGGAGACTTGAAGTATCCTAAAAACATAATGTAGGGCCTTTTTTTGAACAAAAATCTAAATTTAGGCCTTACCCGGAAGTTAAACTTGAATGAATGAAAGCAATAATAATAGTTGAGCATGTTTGTTTGCTTTGAAAGCTGTGATTTATGATAAGTGTGTACATTGGACTTGCTGAAATATCATATAGGTATTGGGGGTGCAAAAATTAAGGAAAAAATTGAACTTTTCAAATTTTAAGTTTTTCTTCAACTTTTGTTATCCCTCACTTTTTTTGGAAACTAACAACTGGGTTTTCAGATACATATGGTACCTAAAGTGGGAAAAAATATGAAGGTGGTACTTTGAGGAGATGATCAGAGTCTCCCGAGCCTAGAAGTTCAGCAGAGGAGCACCAAGGCAGCACAGTATAGATGCTACAGTTGTGGTGACACACAGAGTCATGAGAGGATAGACTCACCAGACTCCACATGTCTGAGTTTACTCCACAAGTTGTTTTTCAAGTCCTCCAGTCTGAGGACAGGTCCCAGGATTTATCTGATAAGGTTGAGTAGGAGCGGTCATCCGTGGTGCCCCAGTATGAGGAGGGTACCACCACTCATTTATATCAAATAGACGTACCCCAGTCTGATGAGGGTGCCAAGAAGATTTCCCAAAATACACAATATAGTAAAGCCCCTCACCTGCACATACCTTAGAGGCACCTCTCGATGAGGGACCTTTGAGGTGTTGTATGGAAGGGATGTGGAATATATTTGAGCTTGACAGTCATGTTTGGGAGCTAGGTAGTCCTACGAGGTATATTTATGAGGAGCGTTGGATTGACCTATTAGGGATAGATCGATTAGTACAGCTGCGTGCAGCATTTGATAAATATCAGCTAGAGTGGATAACTAGGACACTCGATTCTTACATCCCAGCTATGGTAGGGGAATTTTATGTATCCTACTGAGCTATTGTAGTCCTTACTATGTTTAATCCCAAGGCCTAGTCAGATTTGATAGGCAGCCACAGCTTGATCACACACTAGTTAGAGGGGTCAGAGTTGATATTATAGAGGAGACTATCTGCAGAGTTATGTTCGGCTCAGAGTACATTACTCCTGCATCTACAGCTAAGTTCGACTACAAATTGAGGATCGCACATGATCTACATATCATGCGGGAGGCTGAGCACCGACGTGAAAGAATCGATATGGCTAGATGGATATCCAGTTATATTTCACCATTAGGTGATACAACCCTTTATATCGAGGGGTAAGTTATGATCAAGAAGGGCCACTTAACATTGGGGTCTAAGTTTTGGTGGTTTCTGATTAGATACCGACCGATACCCACTACTTTGGATAATACATTGATGTAGGAGGGGGAAGCACTGGTTGCCTGTCTGATGGATGGATATAATGTTTATTTTGATGCTATTGTTCACCATGATTTACATGATAGAGCATTTAGGGAGTTGACTAATATTCCCTTCCCTTGCATGATTCATAGCCTATGTAATAAAGCTGGTGTCCAAGAGTGTAATGCCCCAATTTTGTGAACCAAAATGCTACACGGTGCTTATGACCCTGAGGGACCACAATCTGACCCATGACTAATATCTATACCTATAGACTATAATTCATGACATAATAATGCGGAAAACATGCACAATAGGCCATAAGGTTTAACTGAAATAATATAACATCCATATGGGTGAAAAATACCCAAACCAACTAAAACTGAATCTGAAAGCTAAATCTGAGCGTAAATTTAAAAGCCTCTAAGTACTTTCTGAAATAAGGAATTGAAGGAACATGTCTCCAACTAACTCCGTAAAACTGAACTGAAGAAATAAATGAATAAATCAAATAATTTCGTACTCAAATGAAGAGGACTCACTACAACTTTGTATGCTAAATGTGACTGCTACTGTTGGTCTGGGACTCGTTCCTATGAACCTATGGTGTAACATGAAAAGAAAGCACCATATCCCAAATGCGTCAGTACAACTGGAGTACTGAGTATACGAGTGAGGTAGGCTAATGCAAGGGTTTACATGCATAAATAATACTACTGATTGACTGATATAAATGTAAGAGTACAAATATACATACATAGTAACTAATATCGTGAGTATGTGATGGATAAATCTATACACTAATACATGGCTGGAACCGTAGTTCTGATAACATGGATGACTGTATCTGACAGCCCTGAATCTAGTTGAACTCTCTGAGTTTTGTGCTATAACTGAATTTGACTGTATATAACAGTCCTGGTATACTGATATCTGACGAACTATATGATTTTTTTTACTAAAACTTTGGGAGGTAGTTGTTTAACCGATATTCCCCATGTATGCTATTATGGCTAAGATGAGGTCTAATCTCTGCCCTGACTGGAAGGGTGTCAATACCACACCACTGGTAAGGACAACAGGTGAGAAACCCTCATATAATGGGTAACTCTAGTGAGAACGGTGGGAACCCTCATATAATAGGTTAAGCCACCCCATCTACCCTCATATAACAGGCTGCGACGTCTTAACCTATGCTGGCTACATAGTTTTGGAATGCAAGGATAATTGCTAAGAATCACACCCTCATATAAAGGTGAGTTCCCATCCTTGGGTTCACTTGGTGCTAACTCCTAATCCCATCTGAAGAGACTAAACATGATTCAACTGACTGTACATGGATAGATTAACTGACTTCCATTGACAGACGGAGTAGTACTATTATCCGAGAGTTAACGGGGATCATGACATTTCTGAGGTTTCCTGAGTCACATGACTGACTGAGTTCTATAGATTAAGGAAAATTGTTACCTCGAGCTAAGTCTGAATTAGTGGAGAAAAGATGAGGGTACTTGGTTCGCATGTCTGCTTCTGCTTCCCAAGTAGCTCCCTCCATGGACTGATTCCGCCAAAGAACCTTGACTAGAGGGACTTCTTTATTCCTCAGCCTACGAGTCTGATAGTCGAGGATTTTGACTGGAATCTCTTCATAAGAGAGGCTATTATGAATGTCAATGTTCTGTATTCTTAATTTCAATGCTCTAAATAGGGACTACAACTGCTGGGTCACCTATGCACTTCTTGAGCAAAGAGACATGGAAGACTGGATGAACTGAGGCTAAATCTGAAGTCAATTTGAGCGCATAGGCTACCTTGCTGAAGCGACTGAGAATCCTGAAGGGACCGACATCTTGGGGACTGAGCTTTTCTTTCTTACGGAATCTCTTCACTCTCTTCATGGGAGAGATCTTGAGATACATATAGTCATCGACCTTGAATTCGAGATCCCTTCTACAAACATCTGAATAAGACTTTTGTCAGCTTTGAGCAGCCCGGAGTCTCTCTCTGATCAGCTGAACTTTCTTTAAGGCATCGAATACTAAGTCAGGCCCTATGACTTCAGTTTCACTAACTTCGAACCAACCAATTAGAGACTACATCTCCTAATATGGAGAGATTCGAATGGAGCCGTCTGAATACTGGAGTGATAGCTGCTGTTGTATGCAAACTCAATCAAAAGCAAGTTGTCATCCCAGCTTCCCTTGAAATCAATTGCACACGCCCTTATCATATCTTCTAGAGTTTGAATGGACCTTTTTTCTTGACCATCTGTCTGAGGATGAAATGTTGTACTGAGATGAACTTAGGTACGAAGACCCTTTTGGAATGCTTTCCAGAAGTGAGAGGTGAACTGGGTACCTCTGTCTGAGATGATAGATAGTGGAACACATTGTAACCTGACCAACTCCTTGATATAGAGTTTGGCATAATCCTCGACTGAGTAAGAGGTACGAACTGGAAGAAAATGAGCTGACTTGGTCATTCTGTCTACAATGACCCAAACTGAATCATATTGATGACATGTTCTAGGCAAACCCGTCACGAAGTCCATGTTCACTTCTTCCCACTTCCAAGTAGGAATAGTGAACTCCTGCATGGAACCACTAGGTTTCTAAAGCTCTATCTTAACCTGCTGAACTGTAGAGCACTTAGCCACAAACTCTATAACATCCCTCTTCATCCCACTCCACCAATAGATTTCCCGCAAGTCGCGGTACATCTTAGTGGCCCCTAGATAAATAGAGTATCACGCACCATGCGCTTCTGTAAGAATTCTCTTCCTCAAGTCATCTACACCGGGAACACACAGACGGCCCTAACAACGAAGAACACCATCTCCCCCTTGGGAGAAAACCTCTACTTCCTAACTTTGAACTGACTCTTTTAGCTTGACAAGGCTATGATCCCTGTCTTGCTTCTCTTTCACCTCGGAAACTAGAGATTACTCGGAACTACTCTGAACACATACACCACCCTCTGAAGATTCGACTAAGAGAATGCCTAGTCTGGCAAGCTGATGAATCTCCTGAGCTAATTTGTTCTTACTATCCTCAACATGGTAAACACTACCCATAGACAGTCTGCTGAGTGCTTCAGCCACTATATTGGCCTTGCCAAGATGATAAAGGACACTCATGTCATAATCCTTCAAGAGCTCTAACCACCTTCTATGACGAAGATTGAGATCTTTCTGGGAAAATACATATTGAAGTCTTTTATGATCTATGAAGATGTCTACATGAACACCGTATAGATAATGCCTCCAAATATTTAAGGCAAAGATAACTACTGCTAACTCAAGGTCATGAGTAGGATAATTCTTCTCATGGGGATTTAACTGTCTAGAGGCGTAGGGTATGAATCTACCATGATGCATGAGGACACAACCTAAACCTACTCTTGATGCATCACAATATACTACAAATCCATTAGAACCATCGGGAAGTGCTAAAACTGGAGCTGGGGTGAGTCGAGTCTTCAACTTCTGAAAACTCTTCCGCAAGGTTCTAACCACTGAAACTTGACCTTCTTCTGAGTCAATCTGGACATAGGAGATGTAATAGAAGAAAATCCCTCGACAAACCATCGGTAATAGCCATCCAAACCCAAAAAACTCCTGATATCTGATGGAAAGATAGGGCGAGGCGAGTTTCTTACCACTTCAGTTTTTTGAGGATCGACTCTAATGCCATCACTGGAAATAATATGGCTAAGGAATGCTACTGATCTTAGCCAAAATTTTCACTTATTGAACTTGGCGAACAACTGGTGATCCCTGAGAGTCTAAAGAACAATTATGAGATGGTCTGAATGATCACACTCTGTGCGAGAATAGACCAAACTATCATCTATGAAGACTATGATGAATGTGTCCAAGTACCTCTTGAACACCCGGTTTATAAAGTCCATGAAAGTTGAAGGGGCATTGGTAAGACCAAAGGTCATGACTAGAAATTCAAAGTGACCATACCGAGTATGAAAAGATGTCTTCGGAATGTCACATTCTCTAACTTTGAGCTGATGATAGCCTGATTTGATGTCTATGTTGGAGAAATAACTAGCACCCTAAAGTTGTTCAAACAAGTCATCTATCCTAGGCAACGGATACTGGTTCTTGACTGTGACTTTGTTGAGCTGACGGTAATCAATACACATTCTGAGAGAACCATCTTTCTTGCGCATGAATAAGACTGGCGTACCCCATGGGGATACACTGGGCCTGATGAATCCCTTATCTAAGAGATCCTTCAACTGATCTTTTAGTTCCTTGAGTTCTGCTAGTGTCATTCTGTATGGAGGAATAGAAATAGGTTGAGTGTCTGGGAGAAGGTCTATGCTGAAGTCTATTTCCCTTTCGGGAGGAATGCCTGGAAGATCTTCGAGAAACATGTCTGAATATTCATTAACCACTGGGACTGATTTGAGACTGGGAGATTCGGAACTAGAATCCTTAACATGCATGAGATGATACACATACCCCTTAGAAATTATTTTCCTTGCCCAAAGGTAAGAAATAAGCTGACCCCTGAAAGATGAAGTGTTACCCTTCCACTCTAGGACGGGCTCATTCGGGAACTGAAACTGAACAATCCAGTTTCTGTAGTCGACTATGGCATAGTAGGAATAAAGCCAATCCATGCAAAGAATGATATCAAAATTAGTCATCTCTAACTTGACTAAATTTGCTGACATGGATTTCTGAAATATTATAACCGGGCAGTTCCTGTATACCCACCGAGCTATGATGGTTTTACCCACTGGGGTAGAGACTAAAAAGGGCTCTGCTAAAATTTTAAGACTGATTCCAAAATCTTCTGCTATGTATGGAGTGACAAAAAACAAGGATGCACCTGGGTCTAGCAAAGCATAAACATAAACATGGAAAATTTATAACGTACCAATAACAAAATCAGGAGAATTTTCCTGATCCTGTCGGGTCTGAAGAGCAGATATTCTATTTGGGTGTTTCCTACTAGTATCACTAGAAGTGGCACCCTGCTGGTTCGGGCGACTGGACTGGGCTGTGGAATGATTTTGCTGATCCTGAGGACCTGGCTTAGGATATTCCCTAAATCTGTGGCCTGGCTTGCCACAACCAAAAAGAATTCCTTGACTTGCTCTACACACACCCTGATGGTTCTTACCATAGGTCTGACATTGAGGATAAGTACGGGCACTACTAATACTGCTCTGGGATTTAGATCCTCGTGCTCTATCTCTATTGCCGTCCCTGAACTTTGGCACTGGGTCACTAGCAGAGAAAGGGGCTAGAACTGGTGACTTAGGAAGAAACTGCAAATGATTTCCTCTCTCTGATTTAGGCTGAGCAAAACTAAAATTGCATGCTCTTGCTCTCTGGTTCTGCCTCTCTCTAGCCTTAACCTTCTGCTCCTCTATCTGTTTAGTGTGGGTTATGAGCCTGGATAAAGTCATATCGTTGTTCAGTATCACAGACCTATACTCATTTACCATGCTATCATTCACCCCTGACATGAACTTGCTCATCTTAGCCCTGTTGTCTGCAACCACATGAGGGGAATATCTGGCTAGCTGAGTAAATCTAAGATAATACTCCCTAACCATCATATTTCCCTGCCAAATATTGATGAACTCAAGAACTTTGGATTTCCTCAGCTATTGGGGAAAGAATATATCTAAGAATGCCGTGAAAAATTCCTCCCACCCAATGGGACTTGCGCCATCTACCCTTTTGGACTTCTACTGTTTGTACCAAGTGTGAGCCAAATCTTGCAATAGATATGCGGCTAACTCAACACTTTGAGAAGAAGTGACTCCCATTATATTAATGACCTTCTAGACCTGGTCAACAAATTCCTGAGGATCCTCATCTGGCTTAGACCCAAAGAAGGATGGAGGGTTCATTCGGGTGAAGTCTTAAATCCTAGCTGCTACTGAATTGGCCACTGGGTTGGTCGGAATGATTGTTGGTCATTCATTTTGGGTAGGTACAGACTGAAAAAGAGCGATAAATACGGTCCTGAACTCCGCATGAGAAACATGTTCGCCCAAAGGATCTTTGGGCTGAGGAGCTTCCTGATTTCTTCTCTTTGGAGGCATGTTTCTGAAATAAGAGAAGAGTGGATTAGACTGAGAGACTGACTTAAAATTATTCTTACTAGCATGACATGAATATTGAAAAAGGGGAACTATTCCTAAAACATCTCATAGCCTCCTGTACATAAATGTGGCGCGCAACACACCCATGCACAAGACTCTACTAGATACGGCTTTTAGAATTCCTAGGACTCTATTGAACCTTAGGCTTTGATACCAAGTTTGTAACGTCCCAATTTTCTGAACCGGAATGCTACACAGTGCTTATGACCCTGAGGGACCACAAGCTAACCCATGACTGATATCTGTACCTGTAGACTGCAATTCATGACATAATAATACGAAAAACATGTACAATAGGCCATAAGGTTCAATTGAAATAATATAACATCCATATGGGAGAAAAATACCCAAAACAACTGAAAACTGAATCTGAAAGCTAAATCTGAGCATAAATTCAAAAGCCTCTAAGTACTGTCTGAAATAAGGAGTTGAAGGAACATGTCTCCAATTAAATCCATAAAATTAAACTGAAGAAATAAATGAATAAATCAAATAATGTCATCCTCAAATGAAGAGGACTCACTACAACTTTGTATGCTGAATGCGACTGCTACTACTGGTCTGGGACTCGTGCCTCTAAACCTATGGTGTAACATGAAAATAAAGCACCATAGCGTAAATGCGTCAGTACAACTGGAGTACTGAGTATACGAGTGAGGTAGGCTAATGCAAGGGTTTACGTGCATGAATAATACTATTGATTGATTGATATGAACATAAAAGTACAAATATACATACATAGTAACTAAGATCATAAGTACGTGATGGCTAAATCTGTACGCTAATACATGGCTAGAATCGTAGTTCTGATAACATGGATGACTATATCTGACAACCCTGAATCTGGTTGAACTCTCTAAGTTCTGTGCTATAACTGAATTTGACCGTATCTAAAAGTCCTAGTATACTGATATCTAAAAAACTCTTTGAGTTCTTTTACTGAGATGGATATTGGAACTATGGGAGGTAGTTGTTTAACCGATATTCCCCATATGTGACATTATGACAAAGATGGGGTCCAATCTCTGCCCTGACTGGAAGGGTGTCAATACTGCACCACTGCTAAGGATAACGTGTGAGCAACCCTCATATAACGGGTAAATCTAGTGAGAATGGTGGGAAACCTCATATAATAGGTTAAGCCACCTCATCTACCCTCATATAATAGGTTGTGATGTCTCAACCTATGCTGGCTACATAGATCTGGAACACAAGGATGACTTCTAAGAATCACACCCTCATATACAGGTGAGTTCCCATCCTTGGGTTCACTCGATGCTAACTCCTACTCCCATCTGAAGAGACTAAACACGATTTAGCTGACTGTACATGGACAGATTAACTGACTTCCATTGACTGATGGAGTAGTACTATTATCTTAGAGTTAACTGTGATCATGAGATTTTTGAGGTTTTTTTAGTCACATGACTGACTGAGTTCTATAGATTATATCTTGACTGGGATTATCGTGACAACATGACATGGATCTAGGCACATAGCTATGTTTTTTAGGTATGAATACCCCTAGGACTCGATAAAAGAAAACTGACACACATTACATGACTTGATCATAAGATTGGAGTCAACAATTCACTATATCATAAGTAGGGGATAGTATACTTCATGTATTTAATCAACACCTCAAACATGGTAGGTAAAGCATGGATATAATTCGCACATAAAATTCATATTTCCATCATCATACTTACTTCATGCCATCACCATAAGAATACATAAATAGCATGGCCATTCATATTAAAGTGTATTGCTAACATAGACTTGTCATTTAGATATCATGAAATCATGTAAATATAAACTTCTAACATCCTAGGCATTTTATCAAACACCTTACATATATTCTTTAAGGCATAGGTGGATTTCATACTTGTATTAGTTCAACCCACCCAAATTTCATGATTTTTAACCAACAATAACATATATTCCATGAAAAACATCCTTAGATATCATCTTGAAACTTGAACAACAATCATCAATATGTACATGCTTATATCACCACAATAGTTTAAAAAATAACATTTAAAAGAATGGTTCTTGAACTCTATGAATGAATTGAATCCATAGATGAACACTACGCATACCTTAAATCTTGATCTTGAAAGAGATCTAATGCTTCTGAAGGTTCCTGAAGAAATCATTAGGCTTGCCCTGGATTTTTCTTGACTAGGGTTTAACCCCTTTGGGAAAGATGCTCTTGTTCCTGAGGAGATGATCTTGAGAAAAAACCTTAATCTTGTGGTTAAAAGTGCAAGAGAGGGTTTTTAAGATGTTTTAACTAAAGATAATGGAAGATGATATGTTCCTTGAGGGTTATAAGTCATGGGAAGTGAAGGGAAAAGACCAAAATACCCTTATGAAATAAATTCCCAGTTACTGAAAATCATAGATGACGATATTTTTGACAAGGCATCAAAAGTGTGGTAAGTTGTCAAAAATGTTATTACACAGGAGCTGGAACTGATGGTTTCTGCCTAATTCTAACGACTTCATGGTAGGGCATCACAAATGTGGTAAGCTACCACGAATGTCGTCACTTAGGAGCTGGTTCTGCCTAAGGCTGACGATCTTCATGGTAGGGCATCACAAATGTGGTAAGCTACCACAAATGTCATCACAAAGAAGTTGGATTCTACCTAAGGCTGATGACCTTTGTGGTAGGGCATCACAAATGTCGTAAGCTACCACGAATATCGTCACACAGGAGTTGGATTCTGCCTAAGGCTGATGACCTTTATGGTAGGGCATCACAAATATGGTAAGCTACCATGAATGTCGTCACACAAGAGTTGTATTCTGCCTAAGGTTGACAACCTTCATGGTAGGGCATCACAAATGTGGTAAGCTACCACGAATGTCATCACACAGTTTCCAGCCTAACATGCTGGAGTAAAATAGGAATAACTTTTTGCTCCAATATCGAATTTAGGCAAAATTGGTATCATTGGAAATATAATTGAATTATCTATATTTTTATAGGTCATGAGATCAAAAATTTCAAGTATAATGAGAGATATGCTCATTTAAAATTGACTATACCAATATCCTTCTCAAGAATTCAATCGGTAAGGAATATTTTGATTCATCCGATAGCTGGGAGTTATTTAAAGCCTTAATATACATCTAAATTACTCATAAAACTATAAAATAACCATGATGTACTATGCATGAGCTTGGTACATGGCTCTAATATTGGTTTGGATTTTTAGGGTATTATAATGAGATATCAAGTGTAGATGAAAGGGTACCTGAAATAATGACTACACATACAGGGAATATGAAAGGTATGGTACTTCCAGTCACTTCTAGGAGATTTATATAGTAAGCAGCAGTACCATGGTCCTAAGAGTTTCCACAGAGCCGCCTACTAAGGCACGATGATATGGGTATTAGTTTTAACATAGAGATAAGGGAGCAGAGAGAGGCTCCAAATTCAAGTTTACAGGGTGAGGGGGCATAGGCTACTTCTACTTCATCCTCAACTTCAACCTTACATCTGATGGGTGCATCTACAGAGCCAACTCGCCCATCTACTACATCTCCTACAACAGGTATAATTCTTATATCTAGTGAGTTTTTGCAGAGCTTAGTGGATAGCCAGAGGGCCACCAATGCTAGAGTGAGGGTTGTTGAGACTGAGATAACTACCTTCTATGAGTAAATGAGATTAGGAGTTAGTACTAAATTTGATCAGGCACAAGCTCGATGGGAGGCCGTACTGAGTATTGCACTATTGGAGCTATGTTTTGACTTTAAAAAATGGCTCAATGAGTTTAAGAGATAATTTACAGCCTGATATACAAATATAGTTTCACCAGATCTAGCCTAGATGAGGGAGGAGTTTGATGTATTATTAGCATAGGTACGCTTTCTAATGAAAAGTTGTGTTGCAGCCACTCTCTTAGTTATATCACAGGTGGTTTAAATATCACCTATGCGTAGTATACCGAGATTGTTTGATTTTCTTGTAGAGGGTGATGAGGAGGTCCTAGTGGTTAGGTCTAATAAGTCTCATAGATGACTTACAGGACCCTAATTTATCGTATGACCAGGCCATTAAAAAGGCTATGCATAATTGCATGGATACTGTATTCATCAATAGACATAGGTGTACATCTATAGTAGTGAGTGCATCATCCAGTAGTGCACCTCCACCACCATCTCCACCAGTTGATATGCCCTCATCTAGGAATGCTCCTAATTTGGGCGCCTAGTGTATCCCAGGTATGTTCTCACTTTTCTCTGTTCTACTTTGTTTTAGCATATTGAGGATAGTGCACAGTTTTTTGTTAGGGGTGGGCATACAATGCTACCATGGGATTTTATTGTCGTGCTTCTTTTCCTATCAGGCGCAGTATGGTTTTAGAACCGGCATGTCTAAGATAATTTTGTATTGTATTTTGTTTTCCTTCGTATTATGTGTTGTTTTTGTGTAACTAGAATATTTTAAGTATTTAGGGTAGTAGTCATGTTTTGACTGATTTTTAACAACCCTCCAAAAAGTTGTGTTTTAGAATCGTGTGAATGTATATAGGTGTGACTATTGTGGATCTTGTTATGGCATTAGTATCAGAGACATGATAATCACTTTCTAATAGTGGCTTGAATCGAATAGGTAGTAGTTGGTAATATTGACTCTATGCTATGTGTGTGTGAGATACTACCTAGTTCCCTTTGTATGTCGAATTCAGAACTTGCTTGGTTAGTCTTGGCTAGGTTGAAGGATAGTCGATTAGGAAAGGATCATAGGCCATTTTTTATTTTAGTCCACTTTTAGCCTAATTGACCCTCCATGTGTGAATTATATCTCTTGATCCCTCTTTTGAGCCTTGAAGCTTACTTTTTCTTGTTCCATCATTCACCTTTCCATTTATAGTACAATGAACTTGTTTTGGCCCTGGTTCTCCTGGAACATTATGCACCTCAACTCAGGTAAAATGCCTAAGTTGAGGGTGGTTGTCATAGGGGTACATAGTGTAAAATGGGTATGAAAAAGGTAAAATAACAAAAAAAGTTAGTAGGGATGGGTGTGATAGAAAAAGAAAATAAAAGAAAAGAAAATGAAATGAAAGATTGTGAAAAAATAAAGAAAGAATGAAAGACCACACCCAACCTGAATGTGTATAAAGAATAAAAAGGGAGAAATAAGGGTGGAATAAAAAGAAAATTGTCTTGTAAGTGAGACCCCAAAGTTAGTGTAGTGCCAAGGAGGCATAGTCACTTTATATATCCATATATACCATACCAACCTCCAAGCCTACATTACAAGCCAAATAAAGTCCTATAGTGATCCTAACTTGACTATCTAAATGCTAAGGTAAAGAAAATAAGGGCAAGCCTATGGTATTTTACATGCATTGATTGGAATATCTCTTCTAAGTGTGAGTGTCTCTTGACCATCCCTACATTGACTTGCATGATTTCATATGAACGAGTGGTACATTCTTGTTGTGAGGTCACTTGAGTCATATTGCTATCTATTTGCTTGTTTCAGGTAATGTAATTTGTATATATGAGTGATTGTCTATTGCTAATGTAATTGTCATACCTTGATCCCATTGTGTCACATTATTATTCTTCATGTTCGTACATAGTTGGTTTTGAAAAATAAGATTGGAGGGGGATGTTGTGTTTTCAGCTTTACATGTCCACTGACTGCCTTGAATAGCATAGTTTCTCCGAGTTAAGCATCGTTTTATTTTATTTATGTTTTGTTGCCTGAGGACATGCAAACATTCTAAGTTGAGTGTGTTGATGTGATATTGAAATATAGCACTTTCAGCACTTAAAATAAGGAAATGATGTAAGTTTCTAATATTTTTTTGTTAGATATGATGCCTTTTGGGTATGTTTTACAGAAAATCATGTTTTGGATGATAAGTTCGTGAAAAAGATGTAAAGAGGTATTTTTCACCATTTTTGGAGCAATTGTGGATATTCAGGATGTTTTCCAGCTTGTTTGTGATCAAAGCGTGTTCTGGAATCAAAGAAGAGCTGAAAAGATGACTCCCGACACTTACCAAGTCAACATGTGGCCTTAAGTAGGACCTACGGACCGCATATAGGAAAAGAAAGTACCAAAAGCCCAAAATTCCAATAATTAAACTCGCAAGATTTTTTCTTTCAGTTCCTGCGATTTGTACCTGTACCCAGTGTTAGGACCGTAGGTACTACCTGTGCCTGATACCTGACCACAGGTACAGACCATATGTGGTCACCATCCTAGTTTTCTCCTCTTTCCTTCGAACATTGGTTTTAGGGTTTCCTCTTGTACTATAAATACCCTTTATGTAATTTTTAGTTGGAGTTACGTACTTTTGATATTCACAAACATATTTTAATTCCAAGATTTTATTTTGATCTTGGAACTTTATTGTATTGACTTTGGTTCATTAATTCAGTTACGATTATGGGTTTTACTTCTTCTTATCATTGTGATTTCATCTATACTTTCAAACATGAATGTTATTGATTTCTTCATAAGAATGAGAGGCTAAAACCCATAGCTGGGGTTGTGAAAACCCTGGCGGATTGACAAAGTATTAAAATTGCTTTTGTTATTCTAAACCAATACCCATGCATATATTACTTTGTCTTCGTTATGATAGTTTTCTTGATGGGTGTACACATTAAGATCTAGCCTAGATATTGTTGCTTACTCCAAAAGAGGAGAAGTAACTAGGAAAATATAAAGACAACAGTAATTTGGAGTTTAACTATCGATCCATGCTTCTGTGTTCTATCTTAATACGATGGTTAGGATTCATCTAATAACTAAAGACTCAAAAGGTAATAGTTAACTGAGATCAAGATAAGGGTTAGTAACTCGACATCTTGAGAATCAAAAGGTAAAGGGTGAAATCCTTCTGCTTGTCCAAAAGATTGTAGAAAGTATATAACTTATTATCTTTGCATGTAAAGTATTGGGTTGGTTCAGCAAAGCACGATAAGCCTACGGAGTTGAGAAGCCATGGGGAACGCAATCCTAGTGTTCACCAATACTGATTAAAACTGAAGTTAGTACAGTTACTTGCTCGAGATTACTACATCAAAACCCTCATTTACTTTTCGTGTTCTACCTACAGACTACAATTGCTGAGATTTACAAAGCCACGTGTTCCCTTGGGATTCAACCCCAACCTCAATTGGGTTACTATATATTGATAGCGACCATATCATCATCTAATAGAAGGTGTTTTTTTGACGTCATCAATAGGAACAGATCACTATAGACTTCATGACTAGGTTGCCTCATACTTCTCATGGATCGGAGAGCATTTGGGTCATTGTGGATCGATTGACCAAGTCAGCCCATTTCATTACAGTTCAGGTTTCCTTCAAGACCGAGAGGTTGGCTCATATCTATATTTGAGAGATTGTGCGACTACATAGTGTGCACATTTTCATTATTTTAGGTTTAGGACTTGTGTTCATATCTTATTTTTGAAAGATTTAGGATGAGTTGGGTACTCACGTTGATTTTAGCATAGTATTTCACCCCCCAAACTGATGGTCATTTAGAGCAGACTATTCATATTTTGAAGGATATTATCTGTGCTCGTGTGATGGATTTTGGTGGCTAGTGGGAGCAGTATTTGGCTTTAGCAAAGTTTTCTTATAATAACAACTACCATTCCAGTATTGATATGGCTCCTTTTGAGGTATTGTATGATAGGAGGTGTGGCTTGCCAGTAGGTTAGTTTGATGTTTTAGAGGTGAGACCTTGAGGTATAAACTTTCTTCATTAGTCTTTGGACAGAGACTGGATCAGTTAGGGTAGACTTAGAGTGGCTTAGAGTAGGCAGAAGTGCTATGTTGATCGTAGACTTTGTGACTTGATATTTAGTGTTGGTGATCATATTTTCCTTCAAGTATCACCCATGAAGGGTGTGGGGAGGTTTAGGAATAGGGGAAAGCTTAGTCCTAGGTATATTGGTCTATTTGAGATTCTTTGGACTATTGGTAATATGGCCTATTAGTTGTCTTCGCCCCAAGATTTATCAGTTACTCATCCAGTTTTCATATTCTTATGCCTCTCTGATATATTCCTGATGAGTCCTATGTCATTCGTTGGGAGTCAGTTCAGTTAGATGAGCAGTTGTCCTTTGTTGAGGAGCCAATCTCTATTTTGGTTAGGGATGTTAGGCGGTTGCGCTCTACAGTTATCCTTGTGGTTAAGGTTCAGTGGCGACATTGACTTGTAGATGAGGCTACTTGGGAGGTCGAGTCTGATATGCATAGTTCTTATCCCCAGATCTTCATTGATTCAAGTATTTCATTGCCTTAGTCTGGGAAAGGTAGAGTATACGCAGTCCATACCACTACCTCTAAAGAAGTAGAGAGGTTGTTTACGATAGCCCCTACTATGTGGGAATATACTGAGTTTTTTGTTATTGTTGTTGTTGTTGTAGTTCGAGGATGAACTAGATTTTTAGTGGTGGATGATGTAAGGACTTGAAAATTTAATGAACTATGTGAAATTTTAGATTTTATGTGATTTGATAATTTTACCCCTCATCGTACTTGTATTGTGGTACTTCTGGGGTGTACGGGTGATTGGCATGATTTTCAATGTATTTTGGTATTATTTGTGCAATATTATGATTTTTAGTGGCTTTAGGAGTCTTATTATGGACCTGTATGGTTATCTTTTAATTTGTGTGATGGTTGGCTGAACAGACTGCGCTACTAGCTTTGGAATATCGATTTTAGGCTAGGTATACCTTTAGTTTGGGTCCCGATACACCCTAGCTCATTTTAACCTATTGATCAAAAAGTTGGAAAGATTAAAAATATGAGTGTGGGACCCACATTATATTGAAACAATCTCAGATGAGAAATACGACTTTGCCAACGCATCCGAAACATCAATTTTAGGGAGGTAACATGTTTGGTTGGGTTTTATGGCTTTTAAATCTCATTTCGACCCTTAGTTTGAAAAATTATGATTTCAGATTTCGGGGGTCAACTCTGTGAAAATGATATTTTTTTCAACAATCTGATATCTCCATTTAATACGGAGCATCGAATTTAGAGTGGTTGCATAGTTCATTTGCATATATCAGACTCCGAACAAATCTCGGGCCCCCCGTCGAAGTCCCATTTTTGGACTTAAAAAGCTGGTTTTCCAGCTTTGCCGGTGTGCTATAAATAGCCCCTTTTCATGCCCATTTTTCTTATTCTTTCACCTTTTTTAAAAAAGTTAAACTCTAAAATAGTATGAGGGCTTAAATGTGAAGCTTGGAAACTTGGGAAGCTAGATTAACATCTATTTCTTGATTATATTACAGATTTAAGGTGAGATTTCATCCTTTTCTACTCTAATCTTTTGATTAATTTCTCAAAACGTCAAAAATCTTAGGGCTTGATTTAAACCCCAATTTCACTATTTTTCACTTGAATAATGTTTTAATCTTATAATTACTAGTTTTTCATCAATTTAACCTTCAAAACAATTTTGATTCTTGATTTTAACACGGATTTCAAAGATTTTTTGCCTGGTAAAGCCCAAAAATAATTTTTCATCGATTTGAACCTCATTTTTTACTCGATTTGACTTGAGTTTTTCGTTGTTGGTTCCTAGGAGAACACATTTTTGAAGTAAAGTTATAATTGTGCGCTTCATTTTCGAAACTCTTTTCGGGGGTCCGTTTTGACTTGAATCAAAAGTAGTCAATATGGGTAAAATTGGCTTTGTTTTGATGGGTAAATTCTATATTTCTTGATTTTAGTTGATTTTGAGATCGTTCGTGAAAAGTAAGATTGTGGGTTCGAAGTGTAGCAGATCGATTTCGACATTCTAGGTCGGATATAGAACTCTTTTAGACTAGGTTATGTAATAAATGATGGTACAAAATGCATGTTAAGGGTGGGAACTAATTATGAAAAAATGGCTATCTATATGTTGTGCCCGTGCGAGGGCTTGAATGTGATATAAATATTGAATCTGAGATTATATGATATGTCTGACCATGCGGAGTCTTATGTTATGTTGATAACCTGAAATACATATGAATAATTATATTGTACTGTTAGAAATGCCTATTGTGGTACCCTTGACATATTGTGATATATTCATACTTTGTAGGCATATGAATTATGTGAAAAATTCATAGATAGTGAAAATAATGAGTGGATATTGGCTCATGTGATTGTGAAATTATAAAATTGTGGTAGATTGTGGAAATACATCATGTGGATTGGTTGTGGGAATATTCATTTTGAATAGTTACGAACATCGAATTATCATTCCCATGTCATCATCCGCATCATTTCTCTTATTTATTTTATTGCTTTATATATACTTGTTGTCATTTATGTGTACTTGGTTTGTGTCTTAAATTATTTATGTGCTTTGGAAATACTGGAAACACTAGAAATACTAGAAATACTGAAAATACTAGAAACACTAGAAATCCTGAAAATACTAGAAACACTGGAAATACTGAAAATATTGGAAATACTAGAACCACTGAAATTATTGAATATTGGTATCGGATATTGAATATTATGGACCTTTTCCAAAGGATTATGCTGAAGAAGACTCGATGACTATATGTCAACCTCAAGGCTATGTGCCAATTTCAAGGTTGTATGCCAACCTCGTGCATTATCATCATCATTATCTTATACGTTGCATTTACTTTATAGTGTTGGTGTTGTTATTGAATTTACGCATTGATTTGTTATATGTCTACTTGCTTTCTATCCTGTTACTTATACTTGACCATTTTGTATATATATGTTCTTCTCTGTTTTATACTTGCATGAGATATAATGTATACTTGTGTTTTACTTGTTGTATTGTTGTTGCATTTGTGATATATTAAAACTGTTAGTGCAAGTGGTGTGAGCTATCATTGTGGGACATTTTCTGATTGCTAGTGACGTGCCCTTAGTATGTATTTTGTATGCTTTGTTTCCTACTTTGCTTGGTCAGTCTATGATATCTACTGAGTACAAGTGGACCGTACTCATGCCTACTGCACCCTTTCGGTGCAGTTCCTAGCTCGAATGCACAACTTGCTTGACTCGGGCGATTGTTAGAGCTTTCAAGGTAGTGGTTGACCTCCAAATATCCAGATGTATCCTACTACCTTTCTTATAGACTATGTCTTTACTTTCATTTTACGGATGGAGTTTTTCTTGTATTTGGACATCTTAGGTATTTTCTTGAATTTGAGTTGTACTAGATACATTCTTATACCGTTGACACGTGGTTTTGGGAGTTATGATTGTGTTGTTATGTTTCTTTCTGCATTTATTATACTTGTATGATTCGCTTCATTCTAGAAGCCTGGTCTTGGGGTTACTATTATCTTTTTTCTTTTGTGCATTGGTTTGGATGATAAACTTACTTGTCAAGGTTCACTGTAACAAGTACCATCACGACTCTTTAAATTTTGGATCGTGACATTAAGTATGATTTTGGTACAGTTGTTACTCCTATAAAATGACATATAAAATCCTTTCCACTACAAATAAATAAAAATAAAATGGCACATCAAATAAATTGAATATACACAGGTGTAAGGAGTATTTTATCAGAAAATGACATAACAATCCAATTATTTTGAAACAGAGGAGGTATAAGATTTGAAATGGTGAGTAAATGGAAGACAACCTTTTTGGTAGAATTTATTAGAATGGAGAATGAATTGTAAAGCGAGACTTTTTATGCCTTTTTTCTAAAAAAGAAAAAAAAAGAAAAAAAAATTAAAGTAAAACTTACGAATTACACTTCGAAATTTGTATTTAAGTTTTACACTTATCTTTTTAACAAAACGGAACTTTTAGTTTTGAATTACGAAACGGAATTAAAACTTTTGTTTTATTTATTTTTTTAAACTGTCCAACATTAACGGCTCGGTTAACGTAAAAGGCACAAATCAGAAGAAAAATTTTCGTGAAGCCTATTTTCATCATCCATTAAAAGTATTGCTTATTTTAGTCACTTTCTAGTTATAGTCTCACTTTAATCGCGAATTCTAATAAAAACATTTATAGTAAATATAACTATAAGTTAATATCACCAATGCTCGATATATATATATGTCAGATTCATATGCTGGTCTTATATAAAACATTACTCCCTCTGTCTCATTTTATGTGTCGTCATTTTCTTTTTGGTTCATCCCAAAAAGAATAACATCTTCATTTTTTACTAGATATTTTGCTATATAATTTTCTTTTTGTCCTGTATTTAAGAGTATTAAATATTCTTTTTCATTTATTTTTCCTGTTATGTAATATTGGTTTAAATTACTTATTGAATCTATTTCATAAGTTAGTTATCCGCCTATATCCGCACCCCCCCTACAAATGGTATCAAGGCCCAGTTATTTAAAAAATGCAGCAGTGAGATATGTTAGAATTTATTGAGATATATGTTAGATATGTTAGAATTTATCTATGTTTATTGAATTAATTATGAGAAAACCATTTAAAAACAGAGAAGCTTTTAGAAAAATCAAAGAATCTTTAATTAGTAATTATTCAGAATATATAAGTCTAAATAAAACAAAAGAAAACCCACAAAGATTCGTCTACCTAATTACATTAATATCTAGTATTGAAGCAAAATTAATAATCCATTTAAAATCTAGGAGAACGAGACATATACCACCTAATTATGATAAAATTAGATTTAGATATCCACCAAGATACTATAAATATGGTTTAAATAAATAAAAGGCAAAAATACAAAGAATTAAAATAAATTATTTTTGAAAAATGTAAAGAATTAAAAATAAGAATAGAAAGACTACATTATAATATATTTGCCGGAGTTAGTGAAAATTTAATAAATACACAAAAATATGAAATATCAAAATTAGAATCACAAATAGATAGTTTAGAATATATATATATATATATATATATATATATATATATATATATATATCAACATGAACTATTCACAATAAAATGAACAAAGAAGAATTTATAATAGATGAAAAAATATATGAAAATTACGAAGGATTAAAAATAAAAATAGTATTTTCTAATCTAGGAAGAAGATATAAGAAAATAGGTGAACATTTATATCTAATGTTAGAAAAAGAAGAATTAAAATTAGAAGATAAATTGACAGCAATGGTAAGAATAGAAAGAGAAAATGAAGAAATAGATAGAAAAAAAAATAGAAAAAATTAAACAACAGACTACAGAAGAAATACGAAAAATAGAAGAAACTAAAAATAGTAGGATTGCTGAATTAGAAAAAGAACTACAAATATTAAAAGATTTGTATGAACAAAGACAAAAAGAAAAAGAAGAAAAAGATAGAGAACAAAAATTACTGAACAAAATAAATCAATTTAAGGAAAAATTGGAAATAAAAAACAAGGAATTAGAAATAAATAATATAGATATTGAAGAGGCAGATAATTATGATTCAGAAGATAGCGAAACATACACAGAAATATTAACAAATACAAAAAATTTAGAAATCAATGAAAAACAAGAAGTAATTAATGAAGAAAACTTGGAAAGTACCAATACAGAAATAAATACTCTTGATAAAAAAGAAGATGAAAATATAATACCTAAAACAACAGAAATAAGAAAACCTATATATTATAAGAGAAAGTTTAAAAAATATAATGAATATGACAAATGGACACCAAAACAAATAGTTAATAAAAATTATAACTTTTTAGACCTAGACTGTGTAATAGATACAGAAAAAATAATACAATTATGGATAGGATTTATGACAAAACAATTATTAGATAATAATATAAACATAACAGATGCACCAGAATATATAGAAAGAATGGTTTTCAAATTTAACTGAAAATAGCAAGAAAATATTAAGAACTAATAAACCTATAGAAGGAACATCATCAACAACAACTAAACTAACACCTATAGAATTATTAAAAAAATATGAAACAGCTATAAAAGATGAATTTGGTAGTATGACAACAATAGAAGAAGAACAAGATGAAGAGAAAGATACAAATAGAAATTTAATGTTAAAATTAGCAATATGCAATATGTGTTATATAGATGAATATACTTGCGCATTTAAAGAATATTATTATAAAGGAGCATATAGTATAGAAGAAAGTAAAGAAATAAGAAAATTATATTTCAATAAATTACCCGAACCATTTAGTTCAAAGATAATAAAAAGTTGGGAGGAAGCAAAAATAATAGATACGTTAGGAGCAAGAATAAAATTTTTACAACAATGGTATAAAAACTTATGTGAAAAATATAGAGAAGAATTAAAAATGGAAAAAACATTAATAAGAAATTTAGCATGTTGCAAAAATAAAATAGCACCCCAATTTGGATGTGAAGAAAGATATTATAAGAAAAGAAAAAGACACAAAAAATATAAGAAATATAAAAAATCAAAATATAAATACAAGAAACCAAGAAAAAGATATTATGTAAAAAATTATAAATACAAAAGACCATATAGAAAGAAGAAATCTATAAAAGAATGTACTTGTTATAATTGTGGAAAGTTAGGACATCTAGCTAGAGATTGTAAATTACCTAAAAATCCAAAAAATAAACAAATATCAGAAATAAAAATAGATAATACAGAATATATGCAGATAGATTATATAGACTATGAATTAGAAAGTGAGGATAGTATATATGAAATTTCAGAAAATGAAACAGATAATGAAGTAGATAGTGAAATAGATGAATCAAATAACAGAAGAAGATATAAAAATAATAACAAAGGAGGAATATTTAAATGATGAAGGAACGGAACAAAAAATAATATTTGACAGTAACATATTTGATGAAATAAAAGGAAAAGAATTAGATTTAAGTGTAGAAAAAATATTTAAAATACCAACAATAAAAAATATTTTTATTAGGAAAAAGGACGAATATTATGTAGTATGCCAAAAAGAACATGTAATAGACTGTAGATATGCAAAGGGCAAAGCTAGTATACCATTAGTAACAAAAAGAATAATTAATAAAGAAATAAATGATATAAAAAGTAAAGGAGATCCAATAAAATATGTACACCTTGGAGGTACAGAGATATTAATAAAAGCATGTTTTAGAGAAGTAATAGATACACCAATAGAATTATATTTAGCAGATGATAGAATTATAAAACCTATAGAAAAAAGCATAATAACCGCCGTAAAAGGAAATCTAATATATCAAAAATTCAAATTTATAATAAGTGCAAATTATTCTATAGCGGTAACAGATAAAAATATAGATAAATCACTAGTATTATATTAGAAAATATCAGGAATAGAATTAACCTCAGGAAGTAAAATATTTACAGCAAGATGCAAAAATTTATATGTATTAACAACAAAACATAACATAACAGGAAAAAATAAGATTAACAAAATACGAATAGAAAGTCCATTCGAACAAATTTTGAAAACAGTAGATTATAATGATTATAGCTATAGAGACATAGATATAGAAGAAAATTTAGAAATAGTAAATGATAGAATAAGTACAACGAAAAGAATAGCTGATGAAAAACTAGAATCATCAAGCTCATCAAAAAGAACAAATTATGAAATAAATTCAATAAGTAATTTAAACCAATAATACATAACAGGAAAAATAAATGAAAAAGAATACTTAATACTCTTATATATAGGAAAAGAAGAAAATTATATAGCAAAATATCTAGTAAAAAATGAAGAAATAAAAACTGATAATGATATGTGCCCAGATCTACCAAGAAATTTAATAAATAGTAAAAATATAGCAGAAAAAGAAATAATAATAGGAATTAGAAAATAAAAATAGAATTTGAAGTAAAGGAAGAAATGCAAAAAGCAGATATAATATTAGGAATAAAATGGTTAGAACAAGTAAAACCATATAATATAGAACATACACAACTAACCTTAACATATAACAAAGAGAAATTATTCTTAAGGAGAGCCTTAACATAAAAATGAAAATATATGTATTAATGAAGATAGTAGTAGAAGGATATTACAGTAGATATTATACGCCTATGATAGATACAGGAGCAAAAGCTAATTTATGTAGATATAATTGCTTACCAGAAAGTAAATGAGACAAATTAAAAACACCAATAATAGTTAAAGGATTTAATAATGAAGGAAGCTTAATTACTTATAAAGCTAAGAATGTAAAAATACAAGTATGGGATAAGATATTAACAATAGAAGAAATTTATAATTATGAACTAACATCAAAAGATATACTTTTAGGAATGCTATTTTTAGATAAATTATACCCACATATAATAACTAGAACAGACTGGTGGTTTACAACACCATGTAAACAGAAAGTAAGAGCAAAAAGAGTAAATAATAAAATAAGAAAGAAAACTGATTGGATAAAAGGAAGTGAAAAAATTACACAAAAGTTAAAAAATATAAAAAATATTGAAGATACAATAGAACTAGTAGTATTTTTGATAAATAAAACAGAAATAACCATATTTTCAATAAATAAGATAGAAATAATTAAGGAAAAATTAGAACAATTATATAGTGAAGATCCATTAAAAGGATGGGAAAAACATAAAACTACTATAAAAATTGAATTAATAGATAAAAATAGCATAATAACCCAGAAACCATTAACATATAATTTTGACGATTTAAAAGAGTTTAAAATGCATATAGATGAATTATTAGAAAAACAATATATACAAAAAAGTAATAGTAAACATAATAGTCCAGCATTTATAGTAAATAAACATAGTGAACAAAAAAGAGGAAAAAGTAGGATGGTTATTGACTATAGAAATTTAAATACAAAAACTATAACATATAATTATCCAATACCAAATAAGATATTAAAAATAAGGCAACTACAAGGATATAATTATTTTAGCAAATTCGATTGTAAATCAGGATTTTACCATCTAAAGTTAGAAGAAGAATCTAAAGAATTAACCGCATTTACGGTACCACAAGGATTCTATGAATGGAACGTATTACCATTTGGATATAAAAATGCACCAGGTAGATATCAACATTTTATGGATAATTATTTTAAACAATTATCTAATTGTATAGTATACATAATGATATATTATTATATACAAAAACTAAAGAAGAACATTTAAAATTATTGGAACCGTTTACAGATATAATAGAAAAATCGGTAATAAGTCTAAGAGAAAAGAAAGCTGAAATTATGAAAAATCAGATAGAATTTTTAGGAATACAAATAGATAAAAGCGGAGTAAAAATGCAACAACATATAGTACAAAAAATAATAAATTCGAAAGAACAATTAGATACAAAAAAGAAATTACAATCATTTTTAGGATTAGTAAACCAAGTAAGAGAATATATTCCAAAATTAGCAGAAACTTTAAAACCACTGCAGAAAAAATTTAAAAAGGATGTAGAATATAACTATAATGAAGAAGATAATTTGTATAAAGATAATTTTTCTAATTTGGATGAAGATTTTGAAGATTATAGTCCATTATTTTTTGTATAAAGAGGCTAGTTCAACTCATGGGAGCATTCAACTAAGGGTGCCAAATTTGGAAGAACTCAGAGCAAAAAGACCTCAGAATAATTTTGGTAAAATAAAGAAAATCAATGAGAATTTTAGTTATGTTAATTCTAATGTGGATGATATTGGGAGGTCACAATTTGATAGAGGAAATGAAGAAGGAGAAACCAATGGACCGGGAGGTCTCATCCAGAGAAGCTCTTTCATTCGGGAAGATTAAGGCTGTATTTTCTTTTAAAGATTCAGAGGTCTCAATCTGAATGCACATCTGAATGATTAAGATATTGTCTCTAGATCTGAAAACTAAATGATTAAGACTGTTTATTTTTTAACATCTGAATGTGCAAAAAATATTTATTTGTATATATAATAAAATAAAAAATATAATTCAAATAAAAAACTAATTATATATTAGAAAAGTATGTAATTTAATACAATAAAATTATTATTTAATTTTAAAAAATATTTATGTTTGTTAGTGATAGTGGAGATGGTTTATAATGGTGGTTCTAGTAACAATGATTGATGTTAGTGATTAGTAATGTTGGTGGTGATAGTTGTGATGATTGGTATTGTAGTGATTGTTATGATGGTGGCGGTTGATAGTGGTGGTGATGTAATGTTGCTTGATGTTAGTAGTTAGAGGTGTTGATTGTGATGGCTGAAAAATGAATGCATGATGATTTGACAATGTGTTGGTGCCAGTTGGAGATGTAGTTAGTTGTGATGATAGAGATGGTTTTTAGTAGAGATAAATTATACCGATAGTAGAGGTGGCGCTACTAGTGACAATAGTTGTGGCGGAAAAAGAATGTGTGGAGGTTGTGATGTATTAGTGGTAGTTAGTGGTGGTGTTAATTGTGATAGATGAGTTAGTCGATAGTAGAGATTGACCGGTAGTGGTTGATGATGGTGATGTTGTTAATGATAGTGGTGGCGGTGAATAAAATTAGAATAATACAGGTAGTAGGTGTAGTAGCGGTTGATAATAGTGGTTGATAATGATATTTGTTGTCGATGGTGGTAGTGATGGTAGAGATGGTTGGTGGTTGACAATAGTGGCGGTGGCAGAGATGGTTAGTGGTGATGACTGATGATTATGAATAGAGTGACAGTGAATATTATCCAACACCAGAATACATCTTTAGACCTATTAAGACTTGATTCTAGATCTGAATGATTAAAACCTATTCAGACCCATTAAAAGCTAAAATCTTAATAAAAAATAAATGCACTTAATGGTCTGAAGTCTGAACCATTCAGATTTAGACCTCCATTAAGTGCAAACAAATAAGCCCTAAATATTGTAGGGTGATTAATCAATTCATATCTAACTAATGCGGTTTTTATGTTCATCTTTTATAATTGTTAAGACTTGTGAAGTTTGATGATTAATAAGAGGCCACCGAAAAAGTAAGCTTAGCTGGTTCATGAAACTCTGCTTTAAAAGAGTTTAACTTGCAAGAGGACTTTGTGTCGTTAAGTCATATGTGCAAAAATAAAGGAATAGAAGTTTGTTAAACTTAAAATATCACCATGCTAGAGGGTTAGTATATGACTACAATAAGCAAGAAGTGACTCCATGAAATATGAGAGTTCTTGTAGAGTTAGAAGTCTTCTTGGTTGGAGTTATAATTACTTAAGATCTTAAAAAATGAAATTTATGAACTTATACTGAGAGCAAAAAAGTGGAACATGAGAAAATAATCAATAACATTATTTGAGAGAGTCGTGCCTAGATATCAAAGTACAACCTAATATAACGAATCAGATTGAAGAACCTGATCGAAGAACCTATTTCATTCATGTGTCTAACAGTCTTCTATTCTAGTTAATATGTATTAGAAAGTTTATTGAGGTGTAATTTTGATGCTTTTTAGTGTTAGTGTGTTATAAAGTAGTTTAGGATTTTATTCTACGAGTTGGGATAACTCGAAGAATTGGAAACATAAATCTTGGGAGTTTTGTACGTTTTTTAAAATTAGAGTTAGTTCCTAAGGTTCCAAGAGTTTTGTTACCTATTTTTTAAGTGGAGGAACTTGGAGTGGGTTTCAACAGTCTTGGGAGATTGTTGAAAATTGATTAGAGTTTATAATTTCTTAAATTAAAAAGTTTGTAATCTTTGTTGAGAGGCTCATTTTGTTCAGTGAAGTTGAGATTAAATTCTGTAGAGTTACAAGTCGTGATTTTTTACACCTTATGTGAGTCAGGAATTTTCATACAATTATCATGTTCATTATTTACTATCTTTACTATCTTTGTTGGAACACGTTAGACAACCTGGTCCATTCGTAGATAAAAATTAGGCATAACTCACATGAATTATTAGAACGTGTAAAAATGTCAATTGGTATCAAAGTGTGTTATCTTGTGAAGGATAACACCTTAAGATAAGATCAAAGATGAATTCTACACCACCTACGAGATACTGCAAAGGAAAAGACATCAATAAGCCTCCATTATTCAACGGACAATACTACTTAGGATGAAAGATTTTCTTTAAGCTGTGGACTACGAACTCTGAAACAGAATTATCGATGAACCTCAATACCTCATGAAAAATGATGTTGAAAACAAGGATTTATTGAAAGACAAGAATGAGTATGATGAGGTTGTCTTCAAGATGCTTGGAAATAATGCAAAAATGAAGTATATTCTTATTTGTGAACTTAGAATAGATGAATACAACAGAATAGCAGGTTGTACCACCGCAAAACAAATTTGGGACACTCTTATAGATGCGTCTGAGAAGAGTATGGAGAACTTTAAAATAGAGGAGGAAACTAAGGATAAGTCACTAGCATTAAAAGCGTATAACAGAGAAGAATTAGATCTAGAAAATGAAAAGCTTGCAAAGAACATCAAAAGATTTTTTAAAAATGAAAAACAACAGGATAAGAAATAACAAGTAGTAGGTGTTGTTCCAACTATAAGCCTCAAGTTGGTTGCTTCAAGTGTGAAAATATTCATTACATGATCAAGAATTGTCCATTGTAGGAAATTGAGGGGGGGGGGGGGGAATGAAGAGCTGAAAAAAAGTTGAAGCTAAAAGAGAAATTTGACTCCAAAAAGAATGAACCCTTTATTATGATAGCATTATAGGGATCAAACTCAGAAGAATCTAATGATGAAGTTGATGAAATAACACTCATGGCAATGAGAGATTCTGGTTTGGAAGAAGAAGTAAAATTTGAGGTAAGTCTACTTGATCTTAAAGATAAATTTCATCTTTACAACAACAACAAGCCTAGTGTATTCCAACACAGTGGGGTCTGGAGAGGATAAAATGTACGTAGTCCATACCGCTACCCCCGAAGAAGTAGAGAGGCTATTTCCGATAGACCCCTGGCTTAAGATTAAAAAAAGTCATAATAAAATATGAAGCAGGATAGGTGGCTTAATAGAAGTAAAGAATCAGAAATAGTAAAATAGAACTCAGAGCAATACACGATAGGGGAACTAAGATCCATAAGATATAAGAAATAAGAAAAATGAAATCTGGAATATGGTACCCTCCTAGTAGTAACCTATACTCACAGACCAAAACCACCCACCCTACCCAGTCTCTCCTGACTAACGGCTCCTCCCTATCAAAACAGTCCTACGATTACTACCCCGGCTAAACAAGGACTCTCCTAATTACTTTCTACAACCCATGTACTTACCCTAGCTTTCTACCCTTATCTGCAACCTCCATACATTCCTATCTAGGGTCATGTCCTCGGTAAGCTGAAGCTACTCCATGTCATGTCTAATCACTTTTCTCTAGTATTTCTTCAGACTCCCTCTACTCCTCCTGAAGCCATCCAAGGCTAGCCTTTCACACCTGTGAACAGGGGCATCCGCGTCGCTCCTCATCACATGCCCAAACCATCTCAGCCTTCCTTCCCGCATCTTTTCCTCAGTCGAAGCCACTCCCACCTTCTCCCAAACAATCTCATTACTAACTCTATCCCCTCTTGTAATCCCATACATCCAGTGTAACATTCTTATTTTTGTCACCTTCAATTTTTGAATATGGGAGTTCTTGATAGGCCAACACTCCGCTCCATACAATATGGCTGGACGGACTGCCACTCTATAGAATTTGACTTTAAGCCTAAGGTGCACCATTCTATCACACAACACTCCAGAGGAGAGCCTCCACTTCATCCAACTAGCTCCAATACAATTAGAGACATCCTCGTTAATCTCAAAATTCCCCTGAATCATAGACTCAAAATACTTAAATCTATCCTTCTTACATACAACTTGGGAATCCAACCTCACCACCACTTTGTCTTTCTGCCTTAAGTCACTAAACTTGTACTCCAAATACTCCGTCTTGGACCTGCTCAACCGAAACCCCTTAGATTCTAGGGTTTGCCTCCATACCTCTAATTTTTCATTCACACCCCCCGCGTCTCATCAATCAACACTATATCATTTGCAAATAACATATACCAAGGCACTTCACCTTGAATACTCCGAGTCAACACGTCCATCACCAGTGAAATAGGAATGGACTAAGAGTCGAACCCTGATGCAACCCTGTCTCGACCAAAAAATGCATTAAGGCTCCTTCCGTTGTTTGCACCCAAGTCTTCCCTCCATCGTACATATCCTTAATAGCTCAGGTGTACGCCACCAAAACCCTTTTAACCTCCAAGCATCTCCAAAGAACCTCCCTAGGGAATCTGTCATAAGCTTTCTCCAAGTCGATGAACACCATGTGCAAATCCCTCTTTTTTCCCTATACTACTTCACTAATCTCCTCACCGGGTGGATTTTCTCTGTCGTCGAGTGACCAGACATTAAAACCAAACTAATTCTCCAAAATGGACACGATCTTCCTCAATCTCCGCTCAACCACTCTCTCCCAAATTTTCATAGTATGACTCAAAAACTTAATACCCCTATAGTAGTTGCAACTCTGAATGTCCCCCTTGTTTTTATATAACGGAATGATCGTACTCCATCTCCAAGCCTCAGGCATTCTTGCAGTCTTGAAAATATCATTAAAAAAATTAGTCAACCACCTTAATTCTACCCCACCCACAAACTTCCAAAAATCCACTGGAATCTCGTCGGGCCCCGTTGCCCTACCCCTCCTCATCCTACGAATAGACTCTCTGACCTTCTCCACATTGAAATGCCTACAGTAACTAAAATCATGGATTTTCTCTGAATGCTCCAGCTCCTCTAACTCAATGCCCCCGTGCCCTTCCTCATTCAAAAGTTTATGAAAATACTCCTACCATCTCTTCTTAATATGAACATCCTCCACCAAAACTCTACCATCCTCCCCCTTAATGCACTTAACTTGGTCGATGTTACAAACCTTCCACTCCCTAGACTTAGCAAGCCTATATAACCTCTTTTTCCTACGTTTCTCCTCTAACCCCGCATACACGCTCTTAAAAGTTATTGTCTTACCAGCCGTAATTGCTAACTTAGCCTCCTTCTTTACTACTTTGCAAACCTACCTATTCACCCATTTATCTTCTTCATCTTTACTCTCAATCAACTTAACATACGTTCCCTTCTTAATCTTCACTTTCTTTTTAACTTCTTTATTCCACCACCAGTCCCCCTTATGCGTTCCTACCCGCCCCCTTAAAACACCCAACACTTCTCTAGCAGTCTTCGTGAAGTAGTTGGTAGCCTTATCCCATCTAATATCCACGCCCCCCTTACACTCCCATACCCTCAACTCTACCACCTTCTCTCCTATCTCCAGCACACTAACTGGCATTAAACCACTCTAATTAATTTTAGGTCGACCCTCACCGACCCTTATCTTTTTGATCTTCTTGATAATCAAGTCCATCACTAGAAGCCTGTGTTAGGTCAAAAAATGCTCACTCGAAATTACTTTATAGTTCTTGTATAAAACTCTATCCCCCTTCCTAAGCAGCATAAAGTCAATCTTAGTCTTGGATATCACGCTTCTAAAAGTAATCAGGTGATCTTCCTTCTTCGGAAAGCTCGAATTCACTATCACCATCCCAAAATCCATCGTAAAATCCAACAGAGTAGTTCCCTCGCCATTTCTATCACCAAAATCAAAACCTCCATGCATATCATTATAACCTCCCGAAAGAGCCCCAATATGCCCATTAAAGTTTTCCGCAATGACAATCTTCTCTAAGCTAGGCACGGTTCTCACCACCTCGTCCAACGCCTTCCAAAATCTCACTTTCACCTCCTCTTCCAAACCCACTTGCAGTGCATAAACACTACACACATGCAACGAAACCCCACCCCCCCAATGACCAACTTAATCGTCATCAGCCTATCAGTGATCCACTTAACCTCCACCACCTACTCTCTAAGCTCCCTATCTACTAAAATTCCTACTTTATTCTGACGCTTCTCACTCCCTAAGTGATACAACTTGTACCTATCCACATTCCTAGCCTTAGACCCTACCTACTTAGTCTTCTGAACACACGCAATATTAATCCTCCCCTTCTTAAGAATTTTCACTAGCTCTACAGACTTACCCTAAAGGGTCCCTATGTTCCAATACCCTAACCTTAACCTATCTTTTCTCGCCTCCCACTTAACTCTACCACCCTTTGCTGCACTAGCCCTACCACCTGACCTGGACCGCACATCCCCCCTGTCCTTTCCTCTTTACCCCCACACAAAATAACCCTCAACCCTAACTCCCTCGGACATAACCCTATTGCACCATCAATCCTCACAGCCACCACTCAAAAAATGAAAAAACCCCAAGCCGACAAACAAATAGAGAAACCATAGAAAAATAGGGAAAAATAGAAAAGTAGTAAGAAAATATAAGGCGTGCACAAAATATTCTATCTGGCCTAATATCTGGAACAATACAATACTATCTACCAATACACAAAAGTAGCCCATCAAAACTAAAATCACAAGCAATAAAGTAATACAAAGAATCAAAACGGTAAGAAATAACTAAATTTCAAAGTTTAGATGTCACTGGGGTACTCCTACGTGTTGATGGTTCCGGCAATTTTAGAGTCGAAGTTGGTTACCGAAATAGAGTCACCGGCAAACAGCTGCCAGTGCGTCGTCGAAGTTTGCCGGAGCTTTTCTAGATATTGCTGTAAGTCTGGAATCTACTAGCCTATTTTATGTCATCGTCCCAACCTATTATGACTGATACTGCCCCCTTACATCGTTGCCGGAGTTGAGCTAGCGGGAGCTCTAATACACCAGCGATAGCAGTGGGGAGAGTGTTAAAAGGGATGGGAGAGAGAGAGAAGAGGTAAAGAGAGCTTAGGGGGGGAGAGAGAATAGGGGAGTACCCTACCTATTGCCGGTGTGTCTAAGCTGGCGCCTGCATCAGAGATGGACGTCCAGTCAATGCGAGTTGTATGGTTTAGGCTCAGTGAACATTAGGTCACAGAGTAAACATTAGGGAGAGAAAGTTAGAGCTTCCTAAGAAGCAACAATGATGAAGGCGTAAGAGCGTCGGTCATAAATTGCATCTTTGTTCTAAGAAAAAACTAATTTTCTTGATGAATGCACTTATTGATGATTTTCATAAGCTAACATTTGATAGATATTATCAGTGTTTTTGCAAGTCTATAGTTTGATTACATTGATCATGAAACCTGTAAGAATGTCACTGATACAGAAAATTGCAACTTAAAGGAACAGGTTAGTCAAATTAATTCATCTAACCTGGATCTAAAATATGAAATCTTAAATTTGTCGATTACTAAAAAATAAAAAGGATCCATGAGTAAAAATCAACAAAAAAATTGAGTCATAACTAAAGTAATGCAAAGAGAATTCTTTTGTGAAAGAAAAAAAGTTAGAAAACTAAATCTAGAAGTATCCAAATTAAAATTAGATCTTGAAAGAGCAAATAGATGGATCAAGTCATCTAGAATTGTAAATAAGCAAGGTGGAAGGACTCATAATGAAAATGTAGGTTTAGGTTTTCATAAAGAAATAGCTCACTACTAAAAAAAACCTTTTTTTGCGACCACAAAAAAGCAACCACATATTGTCGCTTTTATATTTTAAAATTACAAAATATTCATTTCAAAACTTTTTAAAAATTTATTTTTCACAAAGCGACCACAAGTGGTCGCTTTTAATTAAAAAAAATATTACACGAAAAACGACTACTTGTGGTCGATTTCTGATAAAAAAAATAATTGTACAAAAGAAATGACCACAAGTAGTCGATTTTGGATTAAAAATAAAGGAAAATATTTTGTAAAAGAGACCACTTATGGTCTCTTTTGGATTTAAAAAAGTAAAAAAAGTTATTTAAGAAAACCGATCACTTGTGGTCGCTTTTATTTTAAAAAATTATACTAAAAAAATTTTTATGGCCGCTTTGGGATTTTAACAAAAAAAAAATTTTTAAAATATTTAAGAAACCGACCACTTGTGGTTGCTTTATGATTAAAAAAATGAAAAAAAAATTGAGACCACTTGTGGTCGCTTTTCTTTAAAAATTAAACTAAAATATTTATATAAAAGCAACCACAAGTGGTCACTTTACTAATTAAAAAATAGAAAAAGAAAAATATTGTAAAAAAGAGACCACTTGTGGTCATTTTTTATTAAAATATAATAAAATTAATTAAACTTCAATGTTGTAAAAAATTATACTAAGGAATATATTAAATAAATAAATTACGTTAAACATGATCTGTATCTTATACTTATGTTTTAATATATAAAATAAATATATTTTTCATTGTATGTACGTTAAACATAACCTTTGTATAATGAATATGTATCATACAGTTGAAGTAATAATATTATATTATTGGAGTTATAATAATGTAACGTATATATAACCGATAATTCATCAGAATATAATAAATGTGTTGTATTATGAGTTAATATACTTGTGGATGTGATGTATATAGTACGTATTCAAGAGTTGATATATATATATATATATATATATGTAGTGATCGATGAACGATGTAGTAAAAAACTAGCAGAATCATTCCAAACATATTAAATATCTCGATTTGAAACAATCGAAGTAATAACATACTTTACGTTGAAGTTATATTAATGTAAGCTAATCAAATTAATCGATAATGTCATCAAAGTATGTATATGAAATACGTCGCATTATATTATGGGGTAATATACTCGTGTACGTATGTGATGTATATAGTATGTATTTAGAACCTTATAGTCGATAGTTTGTATGTGTGTATGTGTATGTATAGGTATATATATATATATATTATGTAGTGAAGGTATAATAACATAAGATAAACTATCTGATAATTCATATGAGTATATGTGAAATACGTTGTATATTATTATGGGGTAGTAAAATTATGTATGTGATGTATATAGTACGTATTTGGAAGCTGATAGCCAATCGAATATATGTACATATACGTATATCTCATTTATTGACGTATGCAATAATGCAAAGTAAGATAACTGAATCTATATATCAAAATATTTTGAATAATTTGTTGATATCATACTATTGAGAAAATATCACTACTAGAAAACTGTAAATTACATGGAGATTTTTACCTAGGGAATAATCATTTTTTACAATTTAGTAAGTCAAATATAATACTTTACATAATTTTCTTAATTAAATCATCTTTCATAAACATGCACAGTCAAAATTTACAAATACATTATCTAATTTTTATTATTATTATAATTATTATTATTATTATTTTTAAATTTTGTAACTAATTTATTTTAAATTATTAACGACAATTTTGTAAAATATTTTTTACGTAATATTAATTTTACATGTGTTGTCTATTTTTAATAGTGACACATTATTACATTTATTAAATAGCAGCCTAACTTAAAATAATTTTCCTAATTTATTTAATTCTAGCCATCTTGTACTCAATTAATGTCAATTTCAACCAAATTGACATTAATTCTATTTTCTGACCTCTTTTTAAATAATTTTAATCTCAGTCGTTGATAAAAAATGATTCAATAACTGAGATACGCTCAACCTTACTTTCCTTTTATACACCAAAGTAACCCTAATCTCTCAGTCAACAAAGAACAGTCGCATCTCATTCCATAGAACTACAAGCTCTGTACCATCACCGGCAACCTACCACTGGTGGATAACAACTACTACACCACTCTTCTCCCTCTGTCCACCGTCCAAACAGAGAAATCAATGGGCTCACGCCCTTTTTCTATCGGAACAGCTATTATTCCTCTCCTGCCGCTGGCGAAACAACCTTCCTCACCAACGCCATCTTCTAAGCTAGCAAAATCTAGTGGTGGAAAGCAGAAAAAGAAGGTTCTATCTAATTGTTTCTCTTATTATATATGCAATTTTAATTATCCGATGAGAATTTTAAAGATTTATTATTTCTACATGAATGCAGAAGTGAAGTAAGGGAAAATAAAAGGAAAAGGTGAACAACATGGTATTGTTCGACAAGGCTACATATGATAAGCTATTGTCTGAAGCTCCTAAGACAAGTTCATCACTCCTTCTGTCCTCTCCGACTGTCTCAGGGTATTCTTTTTCTGTCGAATCTCAATTTTCTAGTGATTGATTTGATGCTTCTATTGTTCTTTGGAACATTATCTATTCTACACTAAATCTATTATTGTATTCGTATTAGCATTTGTATGTATATATGTATGGTAAATTTATAGTGAAGTAGATTTTAGATTGGTGATCTGGTGCGAAATTCGCCCAAGTTAATTTGTATTTAAGTTAGTAATGTGGTTGAAAGGTAGGACTGTGAAGTGCATCATTGTTCATTACTGTCAAATTATATTGAGTACCCCGTTTCAATTTGTTTGTCTGGTTTAACTTGGAACGGAGTTTAACAAAGTGAAGAATATTTTAAAATCTTGTGATCTTAAATTGAAACTATATATAATGCTCAAGTGTAGTATTTTGAAATGTGTACTAGTGTCTTCAAAATGATCAAGTGTCGTCACTTGAGAAGTGGATTAGTGACTTGAAAACGGTTTAGTGTAGTTACATGAAAGGTGAACTTAAAAGGGGTTAAGTATAATGACTTGAAATGTGTATTAGTTATTTGAAAATGATTAAGTGTAGTGATTGGAAATATGTACTACTGACTTGAAAAAGGTTTAAGTGTAGCAACTTGAAGTGTGAATTAGTTACATGAAAATGGTCAAGTGTAGTCACTTGAAATGTGTACTAGTGATTTGAAAATGGTTAAGTGTAGTGACTTGAAAATGTTTAAGTATAGTGACTTGAAATTTCAATTAGCTATTTGAAAATGGTTTGAGTGTAGTAACTTAAAATGTGTACTAATGACTTGAAAATGATTAAGTGTAGTTACTTGAAATTTTGAACTTGTGACTTAAAAATGATTAAATATAGTTATTTGAAATTGTGAACTTGTGAGTGAAAATGGTTAAGTGTAGTCAATTGAAATGTGTACTAATAACTTGAAAATAATAAAATATAGTTACTTGAAATGTGTAGTGTCTTGAAATGTATACTAGTGACTTTAAAATAATTAAGTGTAGTGACTTGAAATGCGTACTAGTGACTTGAAAATAGTTAAGTTTATTAGTTACTTGAAAATAATTAAGTATAGTGACTTGAAATTTATACTAGTGACTTGAAAATGGTTGAGTGTAGTAACTTGACATGTGAATTAGTTACTTGAAAGTGGTTAAGTATAGTGACTTGAAATGAATGATTAAGTGGAGCGACTTGAAAATAGTTAAGTATAATTATTTGAAATATGAAGTAGTTACTTGAAAATGGTTAAGTATAGTGACTTGAAATGTGAATTGATTATTAGAAAATGGTTAAGTGTACTGATTTGAAATGTGTTCTAGTGACTTGAAAATGACTAAGTGTAGTGACTTGCAATGTGAATTAGTTATTTGAAAATGGTTAAGTGTAGTGACTTGAAATGTGTGCTAGTGAGTTGAAAATTATTAAGTGTAGTTACTTGAAAATGGTTAAGTATAGTGACTTGAAATGTCAATTAATTAGCTATTTAAAAATTATTAAGGGTAGTGACTTGAAAATGATTAAGTGTAGTTATTTAAAATTGCGAACTTATGACTTGAAAATGGTTAAGTGTGCTTACTTGAAATTGTGAACTTGTGACTTGAAAATGGTTAAGTGTAGTCACTTGAAATGTGTACTAATAACTTGAAACTAATAAGGTATAGTTACTTGAAAATGATTAAGTATAATGACTTGAAAATGTTTAAGTGTAGGTACTTAAAATGTGAACTTGTTTTTTGAATTAAGTAAAGTGTGGTCACTTGAGAAGTGAATTAGTGACTTCAAAATATTTAAGTGTAGATACTTGAAAGGTGAACATGTGTTTTGAATTTAGTAAAGTGTGGTAACTTGAGAAGTGAATTAGTGACACGAAAATGTTTAAGTGTAGGCACTTGAAATGTGAACTTGTGTTTTGAATTTACTTAAGTTTGGTCACTTGTGAAGTGAATTAGTGACTTGAAAATATTGAAGTGTAGGTACTTAAAATGTGAGCTTGTGTTTTTGAATTTAGTTAAGTTTGGTAACATATGAAGTGAATTAGTGACTTAAAAATATTTAAGTGTAGGTACTTGACAGGTAAACTTGTGTTTTGAATTTAGTAAAGTGTGGTCACTTGAGAAGTGAATTAGTGACTTCAAAATATTTAAGTGTAGTTACTTGAAAGGTGAACTTGTATTTTGAATTTAGTAAAGTGTGGTAACTTGATAAGTGAATTAGTGACTTGAAAATGTTTAAGCGTATGTACTTGAAATGTGAACTTGTGTTTTGAATTTAGTTAAGTTTGGTCACTTGTGAAGTGAATTAGTGACTTGAAATGTTTAGGTGGTGGCACTAGAAATGTAAACTTGTGTTTTACTTTTAGTAAAGTTTGGCCGTTCGCTTGAAAGTGAATTATTGACTTCAAAATGTTCAAGTGTAGGTACTTGAAATGTGAACTTGTGTTTCGAATAAACTAAAGTGTGGTCACTTGAGAAGTGAAATAGTGACATGAAAATATTTAAGTGTAGGTAATTGAAATGTGAACTTGTGTTTTGAATTTACTAAAGTGTGGTAACTTGAGAAGTGATTTAGTAACTTAAAAATGTTTAAGTTTAGGTACTTGAAAGGTGAACTTGTGTTTTGAACTTACTAAAGTATGGTCACTTGAGAAGTGAATTAGTGACTTGAAAATTTTTAAGTTTAGGTACTTGAAAGGTGAACTTGTATTTCGAATTTACTAAAGTGTGGTCACTTGAGAAGTAAAATAGTGACTTGAAAATGTTTAAGTGTAGGTAATTGAAAAGTGCACTAGTGTTTTGAATTTACTAAAGTGTGGTCACTTGAGAAGTGATTTAGTTACTCGACAATATTTAAGTGTAGTCACTTGAAAGGTGAACTTGTGTTTTGAATTTGCTTAAGTGTGATCACTTGATAAATGAATTAGTGACTTGAAAATGTTTAAGTATAGGTACTTGAAATATGAACTTGTGTTTTGAGTTTAGTTAAGTTTGGTCACTTGTGAAGTGAACTAGTGACTTGAAATGCTTAGGTGTAGGTACTTGAAATGTGAACTTGTGTTTTGGATTTTGTAAAGTTTGGTCTCGTAAAAGTGAATTGTTGACTTCAAAATTTTCAAGTGTAGGTACTTGAAATATGAACTTGTGTTTCAAATTTACTAAAGTGTGGTCACTTGAGAAGTGAAATAGTGACTTGAAAATGTTGAAGTATAGGTAATTGAAATGTGAACTTGTGTTTTGAATTTACTAAAGTGTGGTAACTTAAGAAGTGATTTAGTAACTTAAAAGTATTTAAGTTTAGGTACTTGAAAGGTGAACTTGTGCTTTGAATTTACTAAAGTGTGGTAACTTAAGAAGTGAATTAGTGAATGGAAAATGTTTAAGTTTAGGAACTTGAAAGGTGTACTTGTGTTTAGAATTTACTAAAGTGTGGTCACTTGGGAAGTGAGTTAGTGACTTGAAAATGTTTAAGTTTTGGTACTTGAAAGGTGAAATTGTGTTTCGAATTTCCTAAAGTGTGGTCACTTGAGAAGAGAATTAGTGACTTCAAAATATTTAAGTGTAGATACTTGAAAGGTGAACTTATGTTTTGAATTTAGTAAAGTGTGATCCCTTGAGAAGTGAATTAGTGACATGAAAATGTTTAAGTGTAGGTACTTGAAATGTGAACTTGTGTTTTGAATTTACTTAAGTTTGGTCACTTGTGAAGTGAATTAGTGACTTGAAAATATTTAAGTGCAGGTACTTGAAGTGTGAACTTGTGTTTTTGAATTTAGTTAAGTTTGGTCACATATGAAGTGAATTAGTGACTTAGAAATGTTTAAGTGTAGGTACTTGACGGGTAAACTTGTGTTTTAAATTTAGTAAAATGTGGTCACTTGAGAAGTGAATTAGTGACTTCAAAATATTTAAGTGTTGATACTTGAAAGGTGAACTTGTATTTTGAATTTAGTAAAGTGTGGTGACTTGACAAGTGAATTAGTGACTTGAAAATGTTTAAGCGTAGGTACTTGAAATGCGAACTTGTGTTTTGAATTTAGTTAAGTTTGGTCACTTGTGAAGTGAATTAGTGACTTGAAATGTTTAGGTGTAGGTACATGAAATGTGAACTTCTTTTTTGATTTTAGTAAAGTTTGGCCACATGAAAGTGAATTATTGACTTCAAAATGTTCAAGTGTAGGTACTTAAAATGTGAAATTGTGTTTCGAATAAACTAAAGTGTGGTCACTTGAGAAGTGAAATAGTGACCTGAAAATGTTTAAGTGTAGGTAATTGAAAAGTGAACTTGTGTTTTGAATTTACTAAAGTTTGGTAACTTAAAAAGTGATTTTGTAACTTAAAATGTTTAAGTTTAGGTACTTGAAAGGTGAACTTGTGTTTTGAATTTACTAAAGTGTGGTTAGTTGAGAATTGAATTAGTGACTTGAAAATTTTTAAGTTTAGGTACTTGAAAGGTGAACTTTGTTTCAAATTTACTAAAGTGTGGTCACTTGAGAAGTGAAATAGTGACTTGAAAATGTTTAAGTGTAGGTAATTTAATTGTGAACTAGTGTTTTGAATTTACTAAAGTGTGGTCACTTGAGAAGTGATTTAGTTACTCAACAATGTTTAAGTGTAGTTACTTGAAAGGTGAACTTGTGTTTTGAATTTGATAAAGTGTGGTCACTTGAAAAATGAATTAGTTACTTGAAAATGTTCAAGTATAGGTACTTGGAATGTGAACTTGTGTTTTGAATTTAGTTAAGTTTGGTCACTTGTGAAGTGAATTAGTGACTTGAAATGCTTAGGTGTAGGTACTTGAAATGTGAACTTGTATTTTAAATTTAGTAAAGTTTGGTCACTTGAAAGTGAATTGTTGACTTCAAAATGTTCAAGTGTAGGTACTTGAAATATGAACTTGTGTTTCGAATTTACTAAAGTGTGGTCACTTGAGAAGTGAAATAGTAACTTGAAAATGTTGAAGTGTAGGTAATTGAAATATGAACTTGTGTTTTGAATTTACTTAAGTGTGGTAACTTGAGAAGTGATTTAGTAACTTGAAAATATTTATGTTTAGGTGCTTGAAAGGTGAACTTGTGTTTTGAATTTACTAAAGTGTGGTCACTTAAGAAGTGAATTAGTGAATTGAAAATGTTTAAGTTTAGGTACTTGAAAGGTGAACTTTTGTTTTGAATTTACTAAAGTGTGGTCAGTTGAGAAGTTAATTAGTGACTTGAAAATGTTTAAGTTTTGGTACTTGAAAGGTGAACTTTTATTTCAAATTTACTAAAGTGTGGTCACTTGATAAGTGAAATAGTGACTTGAAAATGTCTAAGTGTAGGTAATTGAAATGTGAACTTGTGTTTTGAATTTACTAAAGTGTGGTTACTTTAGAAGTGAATTAGTGACTTGAAAATATTTAAATGTAGGTATTTGAAAGGTGAATGATTTAGTGGAGAATCTTCGGGAGAGGGAGATTAGGTCGTCGTGTACGTTGTATTTGTTATTTATCGAATTACCAGTTGAGCATACTGAATTTTGCGGGGGTCCTATTACCCCCCAGACTTTTTTTCGTATTTTAATGGCATATATCTGCCACTTGGCCCATTGCGTGTTAGTCACATGCATTGAGCGCATGAAGGCGCCAAAAAATGTTAAAACCTTTTTTATTTTTGCCAAACAACCCCTAAATTTTCTAATTATTTGAAGTTTTATATTTTTTTTTATTTTTCATTCTTTCTCTTCTCTCTTCTCTCTTCTCTCTTCTCTCTTCTCTCTTCTCTCTTCTCTCTTCTTTCTTCTTTCTTTCCTTTCTTCAACAATGGTTGCTCCATTGTTAATTGAAATTGAATTCTTGAAGATTCCATTTCAGTTGCCATTCTTGAAGATTAATGGAAGATTCCATTCAATTGAAATTGAAATCTGGCGTAATTGCAACTTCAAACTTGGAACTTGAAATTGAAATTGAACTTGAACTTGAAATTGAAATTGAAATTCCATTCCATTGAGTTGGCATAATTGAAACATGGAAATTGAAACTCAATGAAAGATTCCAATGAGTTGACGTAATTGAAACTTTAAATTTGAAATTCAAGTATGAAGAAACTTTCTTCATAATTGAATTTAAAAACTTTTGGAATAATAAGAATGGACTTGGAATTTGAAATTGACTCAATGGAATCATTTGGAATTTTATTTGTAGCAGGAATTTGAGTTGTGGAATCTTTACTATGGTTGTAATGGTGAAAAAAATACTGAAAACTGATAAAACGGAGAAGAAACAACACGTGTACATGTAATACCCCAAGATTTTCAACCAATAGTAGAACTATGTTTCAAGCTCATGAGAAATAAATTCTAGTGATTTGGTAGTTTTATGATCAATTTTGATATATATTAAGGCCCCAAATTCGTCCTAGATATTAGACGAATCAAAACATCCCTTATCGATTAAATTCTTGGAAAGGATATTGGTATAGTCAACTTCAAATGAGTATATCTCTCTTTATGCTACAAATTTTTTATATCATGACCCATAGATAGATATATAATTGAATTATCTTTCGAACAATATAAATTTTGCCCAAATCCGATATCGGAGCAAGAAGTTATACCCATTTTACTCCAACATGTCAGCCTGGCAACTAAGTGACGACATGAGCTGACGTCTTATCACAGATCTGACGGCTTATCAGCCCATGTCATAAGAATTAGATAGAAATCCATAAATTTAAGCTCTCAGGTGATGACCTAGGCTGATGGGCTATCACAGATCTGACGGCTTATCAGCCTTGGTCGTCAGCTGAAAATTTCAACAACTGGGAAGTGATTTCGTAGGGGTATTTTGGTTTTTTCCCTCACCCTAAACTTTACCCCCATGACATAAAATTCCAAAAACACGTACTTATATATTGTGATTTAGTTTTAAAAGTTGTTAACCTTCTTTGTTCCTAAGAACATACTTAGGATTTCTTCTCAATTAACTTCAAGACCCCATCACACTATCCAAGGTAATCAAGAATTAAGATTCCCATTCCAGAACCTTCAAGAAAAGCCATTCCCTTTCAATATTCAAGCTTTTGAGGTATGTTAGATGTTGATTCTTAGGTTCCTTTCACCCAAGAAGTTTAAGAATCCTTTTCTAAATTCAAGATTATATATTTATGAGATTGTCATGATTTTTTTGAATAGAAATTGAATTTCATGTTATTGATGAGTTTTAGTTCATGACTTGATTTCAAAGATCCAAGCTTTGATCCTACTATGTGATGTTCATGATAAAACCCCTTCAAGTTGCATGATATTGATGTATTCATGATAATTAAGTATAGAATCTGTGGTATAACCAAAGCATGCTCCCCATATGTTTGATAGAATGCTTAAGTAAAGAGAATAGTGCCTTTTTAGTATGTTAGGCATGAAATTCCCAATTATGTGATAACTAGTACATGCCGAGCATTTGTTGAAATGCCTTAGTGAATGTATTATGATAAGTTGCATGCATTCTTATCTATGTGTATTCCTTATTGAACAACTATGAGATATTAGTATGCATACCCTATACATTTACATGTTTATGACATTTAAGTGATTGACGAGATATTGTATTGATTGTGTTGTGAGTGAAAGTCCATTGTCATGATATTCAAGTGTAGTCCTATATTATTTATTTATGCTATCGAGTCCTGGGGGTATTTATACCCAAAAACTTAGTTGCTTGTCTAGAGCCGAGTCAGTCTCAAGATAATCTCAGTCGTGCTATGATCAGTAGAATTCAGTCAGCTATAGAACTTAAGAAAGTTCAATAATCTCAGTACTAGTTCAATCTAGTCTTTGTATTAGTCTAACTCAGTTCCGTATCTAGTTGGGACCTCAATAGTAATCAGAATTCAATTCAGGTTTCAGTAAAGCTCAGTAAGTTAAAGAACTCAATAGTATTCAGACAGAAAGTAGAATTTCGAAGTGTTCCAACTCAGTCAGATCAGTCAAGTAAGATGATCAGTAATAGATTTAGCTCAGCCTAATACAATTTAAGAATCAATTTAGTGTCTTTTAGTTTGGAGTATGAACTAGCACTGAATGAGTGCAGGAACGATGGCTTCCCCATTAGAGAGGTAGAGTCATTAGCATCAGTCCCTGAACTCTAAAACAACGTAGACACCGCAGGACCAGGAGTCACCCATTAGATTAAGGCTTGACTACCTTCTAGGAGTCACCCGATGCCTTAGGCTTGGCTTTCTATTCAGGGTCACCCATTAGAGAGTCTTGAACATAGTAGTATCTTTACCTGTGGAACAATACTGACACCCTTTCAGCTGGGGTTATAGGTTGGACCCCACCAGTTCAGATCGAGGTATGTCAGTTAATTGAGAACTCCCATAGTTTCAACTTCAGATTCAGTCTCAGTCAAGAACTCAGATAGTTCTTTAGATTTAGGACCGTCAGATACGATCACACAATTCAATGAGAAACTTAGATAGTTCCCCAACTTTAGAGATCACCCACTAGATAGGCTTAATATCAAACTCAATCAATCATTATGATTACTAGTAGATTCATAGATCACCCGCTAGATAGGCCTGATCTCAGATATAAACCATTATCATGATAGTAGAATCAGAGTCCACCCGCTAGATAGGCCTGATCTCAGATATAGCCAATTATCATTATTATGAGTACACTCAGTTGTTCAGTATCCTAGAGTCAGTGAACTCAGATATCAGTACTAGTAGACTCAAACATCAGTAAGTCAGTATTTAGAAACCAGTATTCAGAAGTTAGTATTCTGTGTTACTATAATTTCAGTGATAGTTTATGCATTCATGCATGTATTCTCATTCAGCATACTCAGATTGTCTAGTCAATATTGTTCATTCATAAGCCCTTGCATTTAGCCTTACCTCATCTAGCATACCAGTACATTTAAAGTACTGACACATACTTTTCTCTTGCGCTATAGTGTCTTATACCATAGGTTCAAAAGCACAAGATCTAGAGCACCCTTAGTAGTCCAAACTCAGCCAGCAACAGTAGATGTAGTAGCAATTCCTCATCATTCGAGGATGCTTCTTATTTTAGTATTACATTAGATTCAATTTATTTAAGTAGGAGTTAGTTGGGGACATGTCCCATAACTCCTTATTCAGACAGTTCAGAGGCTTTCAGTCTATAGAGTTTTTCAGACTAGTTATACAGATAGTTATTTCAGTTTTGATATTGATAGACACTATTCAGTTGTATGTTAAGTTTTTGAACCTTATGGAAAGTTTTCGCCAGTTTTCCACATGTATTTTATTATATTATGTAGTGCTCAGTACAGGTACCAAAAAAGAGTTAGCGTATGGTCCTTCGAGATCATAAGCACCATGTAGCATTTGGGTTATAGAAAATTAGAGTGTTACAAACTTAGTATCAGAGCCTAAGGTTCAATAGTGTCCTAGGGAGTTTGTAAACCGCATCTAGTAAAGTCTTGTGCATGGGTGTGTTGCGGACCATATTTATGTACAGGAGGCTATAAGATTTTATAGAAACAGTTTCCCTTCTTTCATGTCCCAGATCGTGTTGTAGAAAGGTTCTCTAAGAAAATTATGTGGATTCTCATCATGTTCCATTCATGTCAGCTTTACCTTACTTTTAAGGTAACAGAAGTAGTGAAGCCCAAATTCCTATAGATAGAGCTTTCTCAGACAGTCCCCGCAGATAGTTTTGGGATAGTGTTCTGTAAAGTTGGGCAGAGTATGTTTCATAGGGTTAGTTGTATAAAAGGTGAATCAATAGGCTTGAAACAATGTATGCAAGAGTTTAAGTTTAGTAATTCGAAGTTATATATGTTGTTAATGTGATTATAGTGGTAATCCTCATGGTATGGGGAGAATATAAGTTTAAGAGATGTGACATTTGAAGGCTAGGATGAGAGTAGTAAGATTACTAAAGATTTGTGGATATTTATGTTATGCTTTATAAACTAAGCTTGAAATCTTTAAAAAATTTAAGTTGGTGGACTTTAGACTAAGTATGAAGGTGAGGATGTAAGTTAAAAGATGTGATGTTAGCAGACCATGATAGCAACGGATGTTATGTTGATGTATAAGTGGCTAGACATATTTTAGAGATTTCAGTAGGCTTTAACAGTGTAGGGAGAATTTAAGTTTATGGGCTTCAAACTAAGTATTAAGGTGTGGAGGTGGTATAAGTAGCCTATAAAAGAATAGAAGTAGATAATGTGTTAGTGAGACAAGCATGTGTCGAAAGGAGTATAAGTATGTGATGATGATTGCAGAGACTAAAGAGAGTTAAGAGTTGTATCCCAGGAGATAGTATTAGCAGTTCAGAGTTTAGTAAAGTGTTCACAGACTTATGGTGATGGCTTGAGGATAAGGTGGAGAGTATAGTATAAAGAGTACAAAAGAAGTACTTTAGTTAAGTATAAGTTTTCAGCATGAGTTAGTTAGTAGATCCAGCAAGTCAGTTTACAAGTTAGACAGTTAGATTCGCATAGATTGTTTTTTCATCTTTTCACCTAATTATGCTATCAGAAATCTCAGGCATGTAACTATTCCAAGATAGAATATTCTAGTAGTTACGAGTATAACTCAGTTCATGCTTTATGCATTAGATTCAGATCCCAGACGTTTAGTTATGAACCATTTCATAGGTGCTTTGTGCATCGCCTTAGTTTTCTCAAGTACTTCAATGAAGTAAGTGTTCTTAGAGGGACATAGTGTGCCAACGGGGAGATACCCTATAACTCCCTGATGTTTTCAATTCCTAAAACCCATTCAATTTTATGCTCAGATTCTCATTACAAGCTTTGCATCAGTTATCATTGCATAGTCAGTCATGCTTTCAAGAGTCAATTCAGTCAAATATTTATGCATTAGATATGCATGTTTAGTAGAAAAGTTTAGTTCATCAGTGTATTCAGTCATGCGTTCATGAGAGCAACTCAGTCAAGTATCCATGCATTAGATATGTATGTTCATTATGACAATTCAGTTTATCAATAGTTTCAGCCGTGTATCCCATGCATCAGATATGCATGTTCAGAAAAAGAACTTAGAATATCAGTACTTCCAATTGCATATTCATGTTTTAGATGTTCTTGTCCCTTATGTAAGCTCAGCCGATCAGTACTCTTAGCCTAATAAGCGATATTCAAGGATGAATATTCCCAAGAGAGAGATATTGTAATACCCCCAGATTCCCAACCGATAGTAGAAGCATGCTTCAAGATCATGAGAAATAAATACTAGTGATTTAGTAGTTTTATGATCAAATTTGATGTATATTAAGGCCTCAAATACTTCCTAGCTATTAGATGAATCAAAACATCCCTTACCAAATAAATTCTTGGAAAGGATATTGGTATAGTCAACTTCAAATGAGCATATCTCTCATTATACTATGAATTTTTGATCTAATAACCCCCCAAAAGATATATAATTTAATTAGCTTTCCAACGATACCAATTTGTCCCAAATCCAAGGTCGGAGCAAAACGCTATACCTATTTTACTCCAACATGTCAGCCTGGCAACTAAGTGACGACATGAGCTAATGGCTTATCATAGATCTGACAGCTTATTAGCCCATGTCGTCAGACTTAGACAAAAACCCATCAATTTCAGCTCCTAGGTAATCACCTGGGCTGACAGTCTATCACAGATCTGATGGCTTATCAGCCTTGGTCGTCAACTGAAAATTTCAGCAACAGGGAAGTGATTTTGTAGGGATATTTTGGTCTTTTCCCTCACCCTAAACCTTACCCCCACGACATAAAATGCCAAAAACACGTACTTAGCTATTGTGATTTAGTTTCAAAAGATCTTAACCCTCTTTGTTCCCAATAAAAAACTTAGGATTTCTTCTTAATTAACTTCAAGACCACATCACACTCTCCACAAAGTAATCAAGAATTAAGATTCCCATTCCAGAACCTTCAAGAAAAGTTATTCTCGTTCAAGATTCAAGCTTTTGAGGTATGTTAGATATTGATTCTTGGGTTTCTTTCACCCAAGAAGTTCAAGAATCCTTCTCTAAATTCAAGATTATATATTTATGAGATTGTCATGATTTTTGTGAATAGAAATTGAAGTTCATGTTGTTGATGAGTTTTAATTCATGGCTTTATTTCAAAGATCCAATATTTGATCCTACTATGTGATGTTCATGATAAAATCCTTTCAAGTTGCATGATATTGATGTATTCATGATAATTAAGTATAGAATCTGTGGTATAACCAAAGCATGCTCCCCATTCGTTTGATAGAATGCTTAAGTAAAGAGAATAGTACATTTTTAGTACGTTAAGCACGAAATTCCCGATTATGTGATAACTAGTACATGCCAAAAGTTTGTTGAAATGCCTTAGTAAATGTATTATGATAAGTTGCATTCATTCTTATCCATGTGTATTCCTTATTGAACAACTATGAGATATTAGTATGCATACCCTATACATTTACATATTTATGACATTCAAGTGATTGACGAGATATCATATTGATTGTGTTGTAAGTGACAGTCCATTGTCATGATATTCAAGTGTGGTCCTATAGTATTTATTTATGTTATCGAGTCCTGGGGGTATTTATACCTGGAAACTTAGTTGCTTGTCTAGATCCGAGTCAGTCTCAAGATAATCTTAGGCATGCTATGATCACTACAATTCAGTCAGCTACAGAACTTAAGAAAATTTAGTAATCTCAGTATAGTTCAATCCAGTCTCCGTATTAGTCTAACTCAGTTCTGTATCTAGTTCGGACCTCAGTAGTATTCAGATTCAGTAAAGCTCAGTAAGTTACAGAACTTAATAGTATTCAGACAAAAAGTATAATTTCGAAGTGTTCCTTCATATAATGAAATCAAGTGAACTCAGTCAGATCAGTCAAGTAAGATGATCAGTAATAGATTTAGCTCAGCCTAATACAATTTAAGAATCAATTTAGTGTCTTTTAGTTGGGAGTATGAACTAGCACTAAATGAGTGCAGGGTCGATGGCTTCCCCATTAGAGAGGTAGAGTCATCAGCATCAGTCCCTAAACTCTAAAACACCGTAGACACCGCAGGACCAGGAGTCACCCACTAGATTAAGGCTTGACTACCTTCTAGGAGTCACCTGATGCCTTAGACTTGACTTCCTGTTCAGGGTCACCCGATAGAGTGGCTTGACCATAACAGTGTCTTTACCCATGGCACAGTATTGACACCCTTTCAGCTGGGGTTATAGGTTAGACCCCACCAATTTAGATTGAGCCAAGTTGGTTAAGAGAGAACTCCCACAGTTTTAGCTTCAGATTCAGTCTCAGTCAAGAAGTCAGATAGTTCTTCATATTTAGGACCGTCAAATATGGTCACACAACTCAGTGAGGAACTTAGATAGTTCCCCAGATTTAGATATCACCCACAAGATAGGCTTGATCTCAAACTCAGTCAATCATTATGATTATTAGTAGATTCAGAGATCACCTTCTAGATAGGAATGATCTTAGATATAAACCATCATCATGACATTAGAATCAGAGGTCACCCACTAGATAGGCCTGATCTCAGCTATATTTAATCATTATTATTATGAGTAGAATCAGTTGTTCAATATCCTAGAGTCAGTGAACTCAGATATCATTACTAGTAGACTCCAATATCTATAAGTAAGTATTCAGAAACCTATATTCAGAAGTTAGTATTTTCTGTTACTACGATTTCAGTGATAGTTTATGTATTCATGCATGTATTCTGATTCAGCATACTTAGATTGTCTAGTCAGTTTTGTTCATGCATAAGCCCTTGTATTTAGCCTTACCTCATTTAGCATACCAGTACATTCAAAGTACTGACGTATACTTTTCTCTTGCGCTATGGTGTCTTTTACCATAGGTTCAAAAGCACAAGATCTAGAGTACCCTTAGCAGTCCAGACTCAGTCAGCAGCACTAGACGTAGCAGTGAGTCCTCTTCATTTGAGGATGCTTCTTATTTTAGTATTACATTAGATTCAGTTTATTTCAATAGTTGGAGGTAGTTCGGGACATGTTCCATCAACTCCTTATTTAGACAATTCAAAGGTTTTCAGACTATAGAGTTTTTCAGACTAATTATATAGACAGTTATTTTAGTTTTGATATTGATAGACATTATTTAGTTGCATGTTAATTTTTTGAACCTTATGGAAATTTTTCGCCAATTTTTCCTATGTATTTCATTAAATGATGCAGTGCTCATTACAGGTGCCAAAAAAGGGTTAGCTTGTGGTCCTTCGGGATCATAAGCACCATGTATCATTCTGATTATAGAAAATCGAGGCATTACAGTACCACACTTCCCACCAAAAATCTGGGTAAAATGTTTTGGGGGGGGATTAATTACACTTTAAAAAAGTCTGGGGTATAATGTTTTGGGGGGCATTAATTCAACTTAAAAAGTGTAGAGGGTAATAGGACCCCCACAAAGTTCAATATGCTCCACTGGAAATTTGGTTAAAGTTCAGGTATTTTTGTGGGTATTATCCCTTTAAAAAATATTTTTTAAAACTTATAAAAGTGACCACTGGTGATCGCTTCTTTGAATTAAAAAAAATTGATCATCTTTTTTTAAAATAATGTGGAATTATAATTTTTTAAAAAAATAAACCAACAAAATGTGGTTGATTTTGAAAAATCTACCACTGTTTTTGCGACCACACCTTGTGGTCTCTTTTATGATCGCAAAATCAGGAAAAGCAACCAAATGTGGTTGCTTTTGTGGTCGCTTTTCCTATTTTTTATAGTAGTAGTTGTTACCAAGGATTTGTGTAGTATTTGTGGAAAACTTGAACATCCTACTACTAAATGTCTAGTTGCAATAGTTTTTATGAATAAAAATATAGAACTGGCTAAAGAAAATTATCCCATATTTGTTAAAAGAAATAAGTCTACTAGCCTATTACCAAGTTGGGGAAAAAGAAGTTTGATTCATCCCTTTGATCATAAGAGCGAAACCAAGCTTGTATGGGTTCCTAAAAATAACCTTTTATTATTTTTAGGATCGAGTAGAAGTAAGCAAGCAAACCTGATGGATGAATAGTGTTTGGTTCTTTTGATTGCCTTAATAGAGCTCCATGGTTCCCCCTATCCCTCATCTGGCACCTCAAAATGATGTGTCTAATATGAATTTTTACAGATAATTTATTTTCTTACTAGTTGGTGGCCTCCTAGATTGAGTGTGTTGCTTTTGTTTCTTCATCATCTGAGGCCACTAGGGTTGGCCAATTTATGGGGTTGAGTTCTTCTGTTTTCACTAGTTCTAAAGTTGAGGAAAATCCTTAAAAATTTATTGATGAGATGGAAAAGATTTTTCGTGTGATGCATGCCACTAATGTGGAGGGTGTGGAGTTTACTACTTACCAACTGAATGATATATCATATCAGTGGTAAAAGAAATGTGATCAGTCTAGGGGAGATGATGCTGAGTCAACTTTATGGGATGATTTCTCTAGTTCTTATCTTGACCGATTCTTTCCTATGGAGTTGAAGAAGGCAAAGGCCAAGGAATTTATGAATCTAAAGCAAGGAAGGATGTCAGTAAAAAAGTATTCCTTGTAGTTCCATCAATTGTCGCGTTATGCTCCTGAATTGGTGTCTAGCATGAGGGCTAAATTGAGAAATTTCACTTTGGGGTTATCCCGTAAGTTGATTTTGGAGATAAAGGATACCTTGCTGAATAAGGATAAGGACATCTCTAGACTCGTGGTCAATTTACAACAAGTGAGAAAAGAAAAGAAGAAATAAGTAGAGGTGAGTGACAGGTAGAGTAAGAATTTTTGTTGTTTAGATTAGGGTAGAGGTCAACAACAGAGTGATAAGATGGTCGAAAGTGGTTTAAGAAGAAATGGGGAAATTTTTGTTCCTACTCTATGGCTAGTGCTTCTTATCCAAAGTCATAGGGTGATCGTCGTTCTCAGTATGATAGTGGGTTTAGAGCACCAGAGGCTTAGTCACATGCTAGAGAAGCTCAGTAAGATCCATCGTATCCTCCTTGTAGGTTTGGTGGTCAAGTGCATCATGGTTTTTGTGAAGAAGAGAGGAACAAGTGCTTTAAATATGGCCAGATTGGTTATCTATAGAGGGATTGTCCATTTAAGTTTGCTTTTTGGGTAAATAAGATTCATGTTGCTACCTAATTTGCTCTGGCACTAAAAGGTGCAACTTGTGCTTCAGGCTATGGCGCTGGTCAAAATCGTCTATATGCTCGTGCCACTTTCTTAGATTTTGAGGCATCCCCAGATATTGTTACTAGTACGCTTAAACTCTTTTCTCGTGAAATATATAGTCTACTTGATCCCAAGTCTACTCTCTCTTATGTGACCCCTTATGTGGTAATCCATTTTGGATTTGATCCGAATTGTGTTTTGGGCCACTTTGTATAATGACCCTTGAGTTCATTTCTCGTGATTTTGCTTATTTTTTATGTTAGTGATTTTCCATAGCTGCACCAAGTTATGTATGAATTTCTAGAACCTATAGTTCGGTTATCGGGCAGTCTATTTAGTTTCTAGAACATTTTCCCATTTAGAAGTCTTTACTGGTTTCAAATAGCCATCAAGCAAAATGTTTAGTAAAATGATATCAGTTATGAATTCTAACTGTGCTAGCAGCTCCAGAATATCAATTTTAGGTTGGGTAGACCTTTATTTTGGGTCCCGCTACACCCAAACGCATATTGACCAGTTGGTCGGAAAGTTGATAAATTAGAAATTCAAGTATAGGGCCCATATTTGGACGAAACAACCTCAAATAGAAAATTCATTTTTCCCAATATGTCTAGAATGTTGATTTCTCATATTGGACTCTGGATGCATCCTAAGGCCTTGGATGATACTTGGAATCAAATTCCAAGTTTCAACCATCGTCTAGTGCCACAAGGTACCACTATCGTGGAGGCCTTAATGTTATCACTATGTCGTGATCCTGGCTAGCGTGGAAGACAATCGCACTAGCAGAGGTCCTGGGAAAGGATTGTTTAAATACTCTTTTTGTCCGATAATTAGCTATTTTTCTTCATTGTCTTGAGTCCCAAAACCCTAATAGAGAGTGTAGACCGTAAAGTGAGTCTTCGGTGTTGATTGGGAGCTTAAATTACTTACTTAATCATGTTTAACATCAAATCTAAAGTATGTATCCTTTAATTTTAGTGTTGAATTCTTGACCCAAAACCCCAAATGACTTGAGTCTTGATTTTAGCCCCAAATATGGTTGATTTGCCCCAATTTCTTTGGGGATATAATTCTCTAATGGTATTTTAACAATGGGTTGGTCTCAGTAACTCATTTTCTATATGTGGACCCACTTGGGGATTTTTGGTATCGTTTGGACTCGAAGCACAATGGTGCTATATAAGTGTTGTTATTCTCATAATAATGCATAGATTAAGTTTTTGATAGGTTGGCTCATTAAAGAAGTTTCGAGAAAAGGGAAAGTAAAGATTTTTGGTTCGTGTGCTATATTTGGATTCGAGGTAGGTTATCTTACTTGTGTTAGATTGAGCTTTATTGTAGTATAATTGGGATATCTTAATAGGATTAGGCGGGGTCTTAGATTTTGAAATGGTATATGGTAATGTTTGAGATTAGTTGAATCACTTAGGCCTTTGAACACATTAAGTGAGATATTTGACTCACAGTCTAGAACCTTGGTTAGTTGGACTTGTTGTCTCATGAATAACATGAAAATGATCTAGTTTCTCTTGTTATATGGGATTAACCTTGCTCACTCATATTAAGAGTAAGTTGACCTAGATATGCATAGTTATGAATTGGTCTTAGATGCTTTGGATGTTTTAAGAGTAATACTAGAGGAAGAATTATTCTATAAAACTAGTGTGGATTGATAAACCCTTGAGTCATGATTTAGATAACTTAGTCAAATTCCGGGTGAAAGCTAGACTTGAAAAAAATAATATGAGATATTAGAAGCGGGAATTGACCCGCCTTAAGCTTGAACTATGTAGCTTCATTAGCGGCCTAGAGACTTGTTAAACACCTAGAATATGCTTTGGTAATATGGAGGCTAAACTCGATAAATGGGTTATTCATGATGTTGATTTTTGAGATATTATGCATACTTTATGGTTATCTTATATCGTTACTTGGATAGCAATGGCAAGCCTTGTAAATTGAACCTATGGATATTCTATCACTTAACTTATTGGCTAGTTTACTATGTGAGCCTTGAATTATGTCATTACTTATATTATTATCAAGCCTAGTGACTAAACTTATGATTGTGCCAAAAAATCCCTTTTATGCTAGTATTGTGAATTATGCCTAATAAGATAGATTCTAGAAAGTATAACCATGACTTTTAACTGACCATGCTAATAATTATGTCAAGCCCGGTAATGTGTTGGGTGTCATACCATATGGATATGCATGTTCGTGCACTTGCTATTATAATTTATTGATTATGAATGGTAAGGTACCATGATATGTCTTTCCTTGCTTCTTTTACACTCTATTGCTTGTGGGGCTTGTACTTGTTAATGATTTGGCTACCTATATATATTGATGGTCTAATGAATACATTGATGATATGATGATCCTTAGTACATTTGGAGGATATATTGATGATATTATGATGCCTGGAATATCCGAAGGATATATTGATAATATTATAATGCCCAATAAGTTCAGAGGATATATGTTGATGATATTATGATGCCCAGTAAGTCTGGATGATATATTGATGATATTATCATGCATGGTAAGTCCAACTGATATATTGATGATATTATGATGCCCGGTAAGTCCAGAGGATATATTGATGTTATGATGATGCCCGATAAGTCTAGAGGATATATTGATGTTATGAGGATGCTTGGCAAGTTCAAAGGATATATTGATAATATGATGATGCTCGGTATATTCAGAGGATATATTGATGATATTATGATGCCCGGTACATCCGAAGTAGATATGGATGCTATGTATGGTAAATATTGGTATATTGTTTATGTGTGATTATTCTTTATATGATTACATTCGTATATGCCTTGAAGATATGATGTTAATCTTGGGATGTTGGTTATAATTCTTTAATCGTAATAACTTATTTAGTGGTGTAATTAGTGCTAGTATTGAATAGTTAGTAGAAGTAGAATATGATGAATAGAGAGTTAAGGCTAATTATTAAGTGGAATCTTGTGTAGAAATAAAAATTCACATAGGGAGAGTATTTGGCTTGAATAAAGGGATTAACTAAGGAATATTGCCTAGTTAAATGAATTGTGTGGTAACTAGTTGACTATTAAGTGACTACTTTACTTGATGACTAGAAGTCTAGAATACTAAGTAATGGACCTTGATAGTTGAAATGTGATAACTAGCAATTGTGGTTGTTATGTGGTCAATGGTGATAATAGGTTAGCATTAGTGATGGTTAATGTTATTGATGACTAAAATATAATGTTGTTTGGTTGTTAAATAAGGATTTGTAGATTTTGTTACTAGATAGTAAGAGGCATTGGTCAATAGATAGCTATGTGCATTTGACGATATGTAACCTTGTTCCTATGTGAGGACTTGTTCACCTATGATAACAAGAATTAAGTTTTAGTCTAATGGTGTTTAAGGATTAGTAATGCATATTGACTAGGGGTAGATATCTGCTATCTAACGAATAATAGTTAGTGCAAACTCGTGGTTGAGGTTTATGTAAAGAATCGGTTAGGCTATTATTAGAGATCCTATAAGTACTAGTGAATTAGTAGCCTAATAATAATAAGTAATGGTTAGTTAATTATGACTAAATAGAGTGTATTGATATCATAGATATCTAAATGGCTATACGACTATGGTGATGATTACCTTGGTATGTGTTATTTGAATAATGGTAATTTATGATGATTATGGATCTTAGTAAATGATAGTTGATGGGTATTGTGGAAATCATGGAATAATAAGAAATTGGTTATATATCTATATACATTGATTATTTGATCTATTAATGCACTCTCCGGTGGTATGGGACGATGTGATGAGTTCTTTACTTTATGTTCTTTTGGATGTACTCCCCAGTGGTATGGGATATCATGGTGGGTTCTTTTACTTTATGCTCTAATGGATTTATGTGCATTGGACTTGGTACTTATGTGGTTGTAATTGCATTAGAGTCACATTACGCTTCCGGATCGATTATTCACTTTATATGATGGTATTGGTATGTATTGATATGAGATGTTGTATTATTGTTCTAGTTGGTTAGTTATTTGTACAGTGATGATGAAGATGATTCCGGTTTGATTTTGTACCTTGACTTAGAGATATTATCTTGATTTATATCTGTAATACCCCGTACTTTTCCTAGTTTAATTTAGCTCCTAGATGTCAAGGGTTAGATTTGAAAATTAATAACTCCCGATACATGCAGAATTTTCAAGCTCTAGACCTACTAATATGTAGATGATTGACTCAACTTTCCAACGATACCAATTTTGCCTCAATCTGATACTCGGTTGAGAAGTTATGGAACTTTTGGTGAAGACAGTGTCTCAAAATAAACAATGCCGTGTCGCGGTGACAAGCCAAATGACAATTGTCCTATTACAGTGAAGCACCGTGATTGGCTTGCGTTGTAGTGAAGCCCAAATTCCCGTTCGTCCTTTTCCAGTAGCTCACCGTGATAAGCCTGTACCGTGCTTGGAATCGTGGTGGAGCTGGTAACGTACATTTTCGCACTCGTCCTTTTCCAGTGAGATGATGCGATTTCACTACATCACGGTGAAGTTTAAAATTGCGTTCATCCCTTATCCAGTATGGCACCGCGATTACCACTACATCGCGCCACCTGCCAAAATCGAGATTTCTTGTTTCCGAAGTTGATTTTAAAAAGGTAGTTTGGTCTTTTCCCCAGCCCTAAATTTGTGAGAAACATGGGATTAAACCCATTCTAAGCATTATGTGCTCCTATTTCATCAATTCTCTCAAAAAGAAACCCTAGAATCCCAAAGCTTAATCTCTAAGAAATCCAATTTCCTCCATTCAATCTTCAAGATAGCTCAAAATTGAGCGTTTCCAATTTAAGATAATCAAGAATCTATCTTCAAGAGCACAAATAGAAATCCCAAAATCAAGTGTCTCATCAATTTCATTAATTAAGGTATGTGGGGTTTATGAACAAGGATATTCTTTCATCCTTGTGTCCAAAACTAGTTTTTAATTACAAATTTACATGATTTTGTATACATATACATGAGTTCCAAATTAGGGTTCATACTAATTATTGTTATTTGCAAGATTATGAGATTTCAAGTTATTTAGAAGTTGAATTGCATGTCTATTTTCATACGTATTGCAGTAAATTCTAGATTTTGAGTTGAATTATCAATGTTTACATTATCAAGAAGGAACGTTATGATGTTTTAACATGAATTTGATGCATAGGTCACTAAGCCCTAATTGGATGTTACTATTTCAAGATTGATTGTGCTATAAGCACCCTATGACTAGATTATTTCCAGATTTTCGATATAGATTTGATCTTTTGATCTCAGTTTAGATATCCACTTTACAGTTTCAGTTACAGATTAAATTAACAAATATGTTGTTGGTTTTCATTATAAACCATTATACTAGTTTTTAAAGTGTATTTTCTATAGAATGAGCATACAAATTAAAGGGAGTAGTATTTAGCACCGAGCAGGAAGTGTGGGTTTAGTGCATCCTACTCCCATAAAACTATGACCCAATGTTGGTAAAGATTCAGATTATTCCCATTTCTATATGGATGACAGATATAGATGTGATCACTTATATTAGGTTATACTCTTTGGCAAGAGTATGACACCTCTTCCCCACATGAGGTTTTCCTATAAGGAAACTAGACGTTGGACTACATGATAGCTCACATGGTTTATGTCGGTTAAAAGAACCTTCCTGCAGAAAAGAGTAACCGTAATAGTAAAGATTTTTAGAATAGTTTTTAAAAGTATTGCCTTACAGCCTAAAGTCTACAGACTACAAATTTTAGAACAAAAAAGAATAATAGAACAACTTTTAAAAACTAAGTGTAAAGGCTCACAGCTTTATTTAGATTTTGCTTTATAAAAGACATTAGCTACAGATTTTAGCTTTCAGTTTGCAGATATAAAAGTGAGTCCTTTCTACACTTAGACAACATGATTACCGACAGAATTCAAGTACAACCTTAAGAACGAAGTGTCATGACTCACTAGATTTATACAACATGTTTTACTACTTGATAACGCTCAATCTACAGCTCTCGTAGGAGTGTAAAGCGGTCGTTAGCAAATATAGAACCCAACTGGGTTGGGTATCGATCCCACAGAGAATAGCTTGGTCAACAAGTAGGCAACGATTACTAGACTTTTAGTGCAAGTCTCGTAAAAAGGGGGGATTCTTGTCGTGCAAGTAATGTAAATAAAACAATGAAGTAAAAGCTGAAAATAGCAAAGTAAAAAGAGAAGGATTGTTACGTAAGTTGTAAACAATGAGAATTGAAGCGTTGGTGTTATGTCCACCTTATGAGTTATACGTCTCTATTGGCTATGAGTGTGTAGAATTCAGACATGTATGTGCTTATAGAGAATTGTATTAGATGGTAAATCCAGGCGTCTTTCGACCTATTCGAGGATTATTTCACTTTAACTCTTTCGAGCTTAAAGCGTGTCTAACGGTACGAATTCTCCAAGAGGTTAATCCAATTACGGCACTAACTGTTTAATAAGGGATGGGACCCTACTACCTTGACACTATCTCTTTTCCAGACAGATAACCTTTCTTTCAAACAAGTTAAATGTTATACTGGCGTATTCTTGCGTTTGCAACCACAAAGAATTTAGATTAAGATGAAGAGAATAATGATACAAGAAGCATACGTGTCACGAACTCACAAGCTCATAGTAATAGATAGTACCTCATTCGGCTTCCATAACCCCAACAGAGAAGTTTAGTTACCCATGAATGCGAAGGAGATCACGATTGACATTGTTATTATACCACAATACTAATTAATTTCGTGTAGCACAAGAGTGGTAGGCGTTTAGGCATGAATTCCTAGGCAAAGTAACGATTCTCTTGTTGCGAAAATTAAGAATAAATGAATAGAAGAAGAAAAATAGAATTAATGGAAAGATTAGAAGAGTTGTAATTGATGGAAGAATTAGAATTGTTAATTGAAGAGTGTATAATTGAAAAGATGATTAAAAATCTCTAGCATGATAGGGTATTTATAATACCCATATCCTAGTCCTACTAAGCTAATGAAATATCTAACCAAATCCTACTAAACAAATGAAATACTTAACCCAATTCTACTAGGTTAATGTATCATTATCCAAATCCAACTAAGCTAATGAAATACTTAACCCAATTGTACTAGGTTAATGTATCATTATCCTAATCCAAATAAGTTACTGCTAGTCCCCAAAGTCTTCAGAAATGTTGTTTTAGCTCGGGACAAATTTTCCATGCATCACTTTTGGTCCTTTAGGCGTTCAAGCTCCCTTTCCTTCCTTCATGAGCTTTATTTGGCGTCAAGTAAGCCATAAAATGCTGATTTCTGCATCATTTATACCTGAAGCTTTGCTAATCATGTTTGTTAGCTCACTAACAAGAAAAAGGACTAAAAGCGCATGAAATATATACTTTGTTCTCAAAACATGGCATAAATATGGGCAAAATATATTGATATAGGCGCGTAATATCTCCTATCATCACTACTCAAGATTATGATTATCATTTTTTAGTTATTTAAGCTTATGTGAGTCATCTACACTTAGCATGCATTCTTTGCAGATTTATAAAAATGCTAAGCTATTGATTTACTTATGCATTCACCCTCACATGCTCAGTACATTTTTAAAGTACTGATCCAATTATACGTCTATGTGCTACATTATCTCATAATGTAGGTACCAGTTCAGTTGTAGTTCATCTATAATGATCAGACAACTACAAATTCCAGGTAATAGATGATGAGTCCTCCTACTTTGGGGACTTCAGTTAGATGTTATTTATGTACTTTATTTTATTAATCATATGTGTTGATTAGTGGTAGTTGGAGTCACGTCCTAACTATCTATAGTCGGTATAGTAAAAGTTTCACAAATGTCAGTTAGAGTCCGTCATGTAATTTTAGTTTCGCTCTTCAGTTTTATCAGAATGTTAAATTGTACCATTGTTGTATTTTTCTCAGATTTCATCATGATCATATTTCCGCACAAGTAAACTCAATCATTTTATACATATTTAAATCTGTTGCTTAACAGTATGTCAGTACAAAGGTTGGCTCAGGATCACTTGTGGTCCTGAGCATCGTGTGAAGGCTAGGGGGTAGTCTCGGGTCGTTATAAACTTGGTACCAGAGCATAGAGTTCAAGTGTTCTAGGGTTTCTGTGAATCCATGTCTAGTAGAGTCTTACAGAACGGTACGAAGACGTCTGTACTTTTCTTCGAGAGGCTACAGGACATTTAAGAAAAGTTTTCTTTTTTTCATACTCTAGATCGTGATGTAAAGTTCTTCTCTTAGAAACTTCTGTCGATTCATGTGTCACCCTATAATTCTCTATCTATGTTATACTCTTGAGATCACGTGATTAGCAAGTTCCAATTCATCTTAAAATGATTCTCTCAGATTTACTATCAGTAACTTCAGAAGTCATACAAGGGGCTTGAGAGGAGCTCACTAGTATGTTATAATTTCTTAAATCAAAATTTATGTCCTCATCCATATGAGTTGTTTAGTTAAGATAGAATAAGATATGCATTCAGATTCCTCATTATTTCTTCAATACAGATAGTGCTCATAAGAAGAGATAGTATGAACCTAGATTGTTGAGTAGAGTTTGTGCTTGAGGGGTATTACAACCTGGTGTGTTATGATTCATAAGTAGTAGAACCTTCTTATAGTTGGAAGTATGGGTATAGAAGTGTAGTGACAAGAAAAGTGGGAATGACAATTGATAGAAAGTATAGAGATAAACTTATACATGCTATTGATTTTACGTTAAGGTGATATATCCTTGTGTGTTAGTTTAGTGGAAGGTAGAGAAGGAGTTATTAGTTAAGGTGAATTGTTGTTTGTTTGTAATAGAAAAAGAGTATTGATGGTACTTATTTTGTTAGAAAAGTATTTGGTTGTTATGAGGTTCTAGTGGACTAGCGTTTCTTGATGCTATATTTTATAGCTTCCAAGTGAGAATAGTATGTGAGGTTGGGTTGTAAATCATGTTTATCACTAGACGTTAAGTTTGAAAAGTGGATGATCATCAAGGTAGAAGTAATAATTGCTCGGTTAGTGATGCTAGTTATATGGAAATGATCTAGTAGGCTTGAACAGTATGTGCAAGAGTTTAAGTCCATTGTATTCGTAATTAAGTATGAAGTTTTATGTATAAAGTAGAAGTATGCCCAAGTTGATATGGGGTTGCTTTATTTTCTAAGGCTATTACGTGTTGTGTGTGGTTAGTAGTACCATTGAGTTTCTAAGTGAAAGGTGGCTAGTTATATGGTATTATGATGTTCTTAATAGCTAAATAAAGAATTTATGGATAGATGATATTGAGCCTTTTTGCCATAATTTTGATCCTCATAAGTCTAGAGATGTGATATTAGTAGGCTATGGCGGAAGCAGTATGGTTCATTAAAGGTTTAGGATATCCATGTTAAGTTTTAAAATCTAAGATTAAATCTTTGAGGATTGAGCAAATAGAAATAAGAGTTGAAGTTCTAGATGGAATGAACTCAGGATTTGGTGATACCCATGAAGATTCTAAGTTAGTAAGTGTTCAAGTTATTATATGATAACTATTGGGCTATAGAAAGAAAGAGTTGTATCTTAGAAGGAACTATTAGCAGTGGGATTTATACTTTCAGGTGTACTCTTTTAGAGTAAGTTTATCATTTACGTGTTTTGTTGTGTCCCAGACTCTAGAATACAGTGATTGTAGTTCAGTTTAGAGTTCAGAAAAAGGGTTCCATATACTTAGAATAATGGCTTAAAGCTAAGACGGAGATGATAGAATAAGTAACTAAGTCAATCTCTCAGATTCTAGTAGGGATGTCAGTATGTTGTAGAACGTCAGTAAGGGATGAAGATGTCTGACCCATTCTTATCCCAGTGCAAAGTTTCTAGTCATCACAGTATCTACTCATGCCTTACACTTCAGTTCTATGATCATAGTTCAGGTTCATGCATATAATAGAGAATCATGTACTCTCCCAGTTTATAGTATGAGGAGTTTCAGGTCATTCAGTAGTCAGAAACACATTTCATAAGTTATGAACTCTAAATTCAAGTCATGCAGATCATGACTCATGTACTCATGCTTTACAGTATGTTTAGTTCCAGTACTCATGCAACACTCTTAATGATCAGCAAAATTCAAATTTATATCATGTAGGTCCTTAGATTAGATCTCTTTAATGAATCTATGTCGTGAATACTCTATTCCTCAGCCTTAGTAAAGTGTCAAGTTATTCTTCGTATCCCTTCATGTTTCAGGACCTGATATTCTAACCTTTTAGTGACCTTCCCTTAGGTTAAGATAGTGATGATGAACAATTATGTAAATGCGAGAGAGTAAATGTGTTATGTTGGGAAAGATTATTGTATGTTTGTTTTATGTAAGTTTATTAGTGAATGAATATTGAGGTGAAGCTTTTTGTGTATGACTTTGTTAGTTGAGAATATTTTATGTGTGTTTTCCTAAGAATTGAATAGTACATGGAAGTTGTTATTGATAGAGGTATTAGATAATATGAGAAAGATTCTTTTATGAGTGTTTGTTTAGAAGTGCATATATAGTTATGAAGATAGGCTTGAATGTCATAATGGCATATAAGAGGATAGGTGCGTTGGGCACTAATGATTTTCTAGTAAGAGGTTGAATTTAGTTGTTAAAGTAATAAGAAGAATCATCCTAGAGTGAGTAGTTATGACAACGCTTGGGGTATTGAATCCATGGTTCTGACTAGTATTATGGCATTATGTACATTACCATGTGATTTTGAGTTAGGCTTGATCATGATGAGAGAATTTAGTTCAATTTAGATTTTGTAGAAGGATTTATCAATACCCATATAAGAATTATCAGTTGAATCAAGTGAATATGGTATTTATGGGAGATGGTATAGTTGAGGGAGTATTTGAGAGGTGTTTCTAAGCTTGAAAGTAAGAAGTTGATTGCTTAAGGCCTAGTAATTTTATCCTATCTTATGATTTACGGTTTTGTGTTCCATGCTATAGAGTGGTACAAATATTGTAATTTCTTAATAAGATGTTTTGTTCACACCATGACCGGAGTTCTTTGCTCCCTAATATCATTAGAAATTCCTAGAAGTGTGTTGAATAAATAACCCATTTGGGTGTGAACATTCAGTATGATCCAGTCCATATAGCGTGTAACCCAGTTTAGCAATCAAACAGATAAGCTCCTATAGATTTCCAACTTTCTATCTAGTCGTACTACTCAAAGTTTCGCAAGTAAGGACATTCCATGAGGTAAAATGTTCGCATTTGTACAAATTAAGAATTCAGCTTAATTTAGGCATCAGTTTCAGATTCAGATAATTCATCATGATTCAGTTCATAAGTGTTCAATGAATGATCTTACTTTTCCAAGTATTCCAACTCAGATAGTGTAGTACGTATTGTATGATCTTAGCCTTGTTATCTAATGATTCGTGCCTGCGTAATTTATCACTTCGTAGTTCTATATGTATGATTGCATCATGAACACTTCAAGCGAATTCTAAACTCTCAGCATGAATTGGCTCCTTGTAGTAAGTAAAGGTGAGTCAGCTCAGAAATCAATTTCATAATAGAGGTTATTAATGTTTTAGACTTAGTCATGTAAGTATGTTCCCAGATGTGAATGTTCAGTATGTGATCTCAATTACCTTAGTTCAGAACTCTTAGTCCAATCAGTCGCTCCATATGATTTAGATTCAGGCATGCAGCTTTTTTTCATTTGTGCATGCCACCATATAGCCTCAGCCCCTCTATATCTATGGTTTAACTAGTCTCATTTGAGGATAAATGATCTTAAGAGGGAGACGATGTAATACCCCATACATTTATTAGCTTAGTTTAGCTCCTAAAATATCAAGGGTTAGCTTTGAAAATGAATAACTCTTGATATATGTAGAACTTTCAAGCTCTAGACCTACCAATGTGTAGATAATTGGCTCAGCTTTCCAACGATACCAATTTCACCTCAATCCGATACTCGGTTGAGAAGTTATGGAGCTTTTAGTGAAGACAGTGTCTCGAAATGAGCAGCACTGCATCGTGGTGACATGCCAAATAACAATTGTCCAATTCCAGTGAATCATCGTGATTGGCTCATATCACGGTGAATCCCAAATTCCCATTTGTCCTTTTTTGGTAGCTCATCGTGATAAGCCTGTGTCGCTCTAGGAATCGCGGTGGAGCTGGTAACGCGCCGTAGAGAAGTGCATTTTTTCACTCATCCTTTTCCAGTGAGATGACATAATTTCACCGCGTCACGGAGAAGTTTAAAATTGCATTCGTCCGTTATCAAGTATGGCACCGCGAAACCCACTTCCATAGTACAGGGATAGATTGATTGTGAAGGATTTAACTAGAAAAAAGTAGTTGATGAAGATGTCATCTATTCGTATGGTTCTAGGCTTAGCTACAAGTCTAGATTTAGAGGTTTAGCAAATGGATGTTAAAACTAGTTTTCTCCATAGTGACTCAGATGAAGAAATTTATAAGGAGCAATCTGAAGGTTTTGAAGTCAAGGAAAAAGAGAATTATATTTGCAAATTAAATAAGAGCTTGTATGGTTTGAAACAAACTCCTGGTATAAGAAGTTTTAGTTCATTTATGAGACAGCAGAGCTTCAAGAAGACTACTTTAGACCATTGTGTTTTTGTGTAAAAATTCTCTGATGGTGACTTTACTATTGTGTTTCTTTATGTTGATGACATACTTATTATTGGTCATAATGCTTGCAGGATTCAAAGGTTGAAGTAAGAGTTGAGTAAGTTTTTTTCTATGAAAGACTTAGGACCAGCAAGGCAAATTCTTGGCATGCAAATTGTCCGTGACAAAAAGTCCAAGAAATTGTGGTTATCATAAGATAAGTACATTCAGAAAGTACTTCAAAGGCTTAACATGAATAAGGCTAAGGTTTTCAGTACACCTTTACCTATGCACTTCAAATTAAGCATGAAGTAGTATCCTTCCAGTGATGATGAGAAGGAAAATATGAAAAAAGTTCCTTAAGCTTTAGCTGTTGGTAGTTTGATGTATGCAATAGTTTGTAAGAGATTAGATATTGCTTATGATGTTGGTATCGTTAGCCGTTTTCTTTCAAATCAAGAAAGAGAACATTGAAATGTTGTAAAGTGGATTATGAGATATCCTTGTGGCACTTCTAGTCTCAGTTTGTGTTTTGGTACAGAAAAGCCTATTTTTTGTGCTCGAAAATGGCTAGTGATATTGATACTCGCAAGTCTACTTTGGGGTATTTGGCTAATTTTGCAGGGGGGCTGTGTCTTTGCAATCTAGATTGCAAAAATGTGTTGCTCTATCTACTGCAGACGCTGAGCTTATTGCTGCTGTTGAAGCTTGTAAGGAATAACTTTGGATGAAGAGATTCTTGGGAGAACTTGATTGTGCTCAAGAGAGGTATGTTCTTTATTGTGACAGTCAAAGTGTTATACATCTTGGAAAGAATTCTACATTTCATGGTTGGTCTAAACATGTTAATGTGAGATATCATTGGATTCGAGATGTGTTGGATTCGAAGCTGTTTGAACTTGAGAATATTCATATGGATGATAATGGTTCCAACATGATGACTAAAGTTTTTCCAAGTGGAAAGTTTGAAGATTGTTGCATGATCTTCAAGATGGTCGTCTCCTCCACATAGTAGGAAGGGGGAGATTGTTGGGTTATGAGTCTTTTTCTCTTTCTATGTGAATAAATAAACCTCAATTTAGACCAACCCACTTTTGCCCATAGGCCCATTACTATGGGACATATATATAGATTTTTTTTAGGTATTATTTCACCATCCACAAAAGAGTTTCAGCAGCCATTGAGGGGAAAATATAGAAGATTTTTGCACTAAAATTTCAGCTACAATAGTCAACTTTAAATTGCAATTTTCGCTTCGTTTCTTGTCAGATTGAGATGATTTTTGGACAGCTTATTCTTCTTATCTCAATCTTTGATTAAGAATTGACGAAGTTGGATTTGTTGTCCTGTAGCTCTTGTATTTTTATCCTAGAATAGCAGCTGAATTTTTAATGTTTTTTCTCCTTTTTATTCTCTAGTGTTGGTGCTATTTTGTTGTGTTGTTGCTTGTTGTTTGACACTTGTTTTGTGGCCAATTTTGGAGAACAATATTGTAAATCTTGGAGATTATAGTAAAGGTTTTACTATTGTGGTTTTTTATTTTTCACATTGAAGTATTTTTGTCACGACCCAAGACTACTCCCTAGTCATAACACGGTGCTTGGAACCACAAGTGACCCCAAGCTAACCCATGAACTGAAATACTTTTAAGCAACTGATATAAAATATATTAAATAAGTGGTTCTGATGTGCAGAAATATAATCATGACAAAATCTGGGAAGAATTATAATACTAATATAATTTACAATCTGATAAAACTGAAGAGAGAACTGAAATTATATGACTGACTCTGACTGACATCTATGAAGCATCTACTATACTGACTATAGATAGATGGGACATGAATCCATCTACTACTAATAAATACACATGAGTAACAAAGTAAAGTACACGAACAACATCTGACGGAAGTCTCTGATGTAGAAAAACTCATCACCTGCTGGTTGGAATCTGCAACTGTCTGATCATGATATGTGGACTACAACTAGTACCTTCATTATGAACCAATGTATCCACACAGACATATATATGGATTAGTACTTCTGAAATATACTAAGTAAGCATGGGTGAATTCAATAATTAAAACTGATTTCATATGTAATCTTAAATCATGCAGCTAAGTGTAAGTGGATTCACCAAGAGGCTGAAATTGTAACGACCTAAAAATATGATTAAATATGTGAAAATTATAATTTTGTATGATTTGACTGTTTTACCCCTCCCCGTAGCTGCATTATGATTGGCATGATTTTTGATGCATTTTGGTATCATTTATGCAATATTGTGATTTTTGATGGCTTCGAGAGTCTTATTTTGAACTTATGTGAATATATTTTAATCTGTGTGACGGATGGCCGAACGGACTATGCTAACAACTTCATAATATTGATTTTAGGATAGGTAGGCCTTTGATTCGGGTCCCGGTGCACCCAAGCTCATTTCGACCTATTGATCGAAAAGTTGACAAATTAGAAATATGGGTGTAGGGCCCACATTTGATTGAAATGACCTCGGATGAAAAATTCAACTTTTCCAGCAGATTCAAAATATTGATTTTAGGGTGTTGGTATATTTGGTATGATTTTACAGCTTTTAAATCTCATTTTGACCCTCGGTTTGGAAAATTATAATTTCGGATTTTGGGGGTCAACTTTGTGAAAATGATGTTTTCTTGAAAATCTGATATCGCCAATGCATCCGGAACATCTAATTTAACATGTCTACATAGTTTGTTTTCATGTATTAGACTCCGAACGAATCTCGGACACCCCGTCGAAGTCCGGAGTGGACTTTAAAAAAAAATAACAACAGCTATTGCAGAAAATCTGCTATAAATAGAAAAATTTCACCCCTTTTGTAACCCATTTTGCTCATTTTCATCTTGCCTCTTCAGAGTTAAATCCTAAAATATTGTGGGAGCTTAAAAGAAAAAATTGTGAGAGCTTGGAAAGCTAGATTAACACATTTTCTTGGTTTATTACGGATTAAAGGTAAGAATTCACCCTTTTCTTAGTAATTTCTTGATTAATTTCTCAAAACCCCAAAAATTTTAGGGCTTGATTATAAATAGCTTTTCATCAATTTAACTTTCAAAACAACTCCGATTCTAGATTTTAACCCATTTTAAAGATTTTACCCGATAAAGCTCAAAAATAGTTTTTCTTCAATTTAAATCTCATTTTTTTCTTGAATTAACTTTAGTTTTTATCTTTAGATTCCTAAAAATATAGGAAACATGTTTTTGAAGTAAAGTTTTGATTTTACTCTTTTTTCGAAAACCCATTTTGGGGGTCCGTTTTGATCCAAAATCAAAAGTAGTTAATATGGGTGTTGTTAGTTTTGTTTTGATGCATATATTTCATATTTGATGTTTTTAGTGGAGTTCGGGATCATTCGTTAAAAGTAAGGTCGCAAGTTCAAGTGTAGCGGATCGATTTTGGCTTTCGAGGTAGGTTATGGCTTAACTCTTTCAGAATGGGCTGCATAGTAAATTAGGATACAAAATGTTTGTTAAGGGTGGAACTAATCATGAAAAATGTCTATTTATATGTTGTGCTCATGTGGGGGCCCATATGTTATGTAATTGTCGAAATTGAGTTATTATGTGATATGTGTGACCGTGTGGGGTCCTATGTGATATTGATAGTCTTAAATACATGTGAATAATTGTATTATGTTGTTATAACACTTAATGTGGTACCATTGGTGTATTGTGATTATATTCATACCTTATTGGCATATGAAACATGTGGAAATTCATGTATGAAACAAAAATAATGAGTGGATATTGGCTCATGTGGTTGTGAAAATGTATTATTGTGGTTGGTTATGGAAATATATCATGTTGTTGGTTGTGAAAATACTCATTGTGATTGGTTGTAAGCATTACATCTTCATATCATACTCATTCATGAAACATTAGTACCACCGTGGCAACATCTAAGAAACACTAGCAATACATTTTTAAAAGATATTGTAACACCTTATAAAACCCTTTCTGAGATATATTCTAGAAAGGATATGTGAGATATGTGGATTGTATACGGGTTGACAAACACCCCATGGGTCCTGCGTTGGGAGGTTTGTCTCCGTAGGTGTATATAGAATTGTGCGACGATCTCGAAGGTTGTACGATGACCTCATGCATCATCATCATCATATACATTGCACTTACTTTATTGTGTTTATATTGTGTTGTATTGCCTTATTTACTTGTCATCAATGTATTTGTCTTACCTTTCTTTGCTTGATTTTATGATCTTGTATCTATATGTTCTCTCTTATTCTATTTATATGTAACATAAAATATATTTGTGTTCTATAGCTTGGTGTGTTGTAGTAATATATGTGAGATATATTAAAACTGTTAGTGCAAGCGATGTGGGCTACCGTTGGGGGATATTTTTTTACTGCAGGTGACGTGCCCTTAGTGTATATTTCGTATGCTTTATTTACTACTTTGCTTGGTCAGCCTATGATACCTACTGAGTACAAGTGGACTATACTCATGCCTATTGTTCCCTTTCGGTGCAGGTCTTAGCTCGAGTGAGCCTCAGCTTGCTTGACTCGGGTGATTGTTAAAGCTTCCAAGGTAGCGGTTGGACATTCATGTGTCTGAAGTTCACCTCTATCTTTCTATAATAGTTATGTATTTATTTATATTTAGAGACATATATTATTCCTTTGTGGTTATTTTCCTAATGTATTTCACTCCTTGATTGTATTAGTAGTTCTTACACTATTGACACCTGGTTTTGGGCATGATTGGTATTTTGGATAGGTTATTTTTGTATTGTTATGATTACTTATATGGTTTGTCTTCATTCTAGAAGCCTTACCTTGGGATATTTTTGTCTTTTCCTATTTTTGTATTAGTTTCGATGATAGGCTTACTTGTCAAGTTACGTCGTGACAAGTGTCATCATGACCCTTATTTTTGGGTCATGACAAATTGATAACAGAGCAGCCAGGTTTCATTGGTATCAATGGTGTAAGAACGGGATGTCTAATAGAGTCTTGCGAATCAGTACATAGACGTCTGTGTGTATCTTTGAGAGGTTATAGGACATCTTTAGGAAGCTTCCCTTATTTTATTCTTTATCATACGAAGTTCTTTTATACCTTGTATTCTAAGTTGTGTTTCACTCTTTATGCATGAATGGTGTGGCTTATACTACTATCAGTTGAGAAATGCTATGAAAAATTAGTGGATATTATTTGTCAGTTGTTGGCTTGTTGATGCTCCTGAGTTGTCATGGAATCAGTTTGTTGATGCCTTTCTAGAGACATTTATGCCTTTTAGTTTGAGAGATCGTATGTGGGACAAGTTTGATCATTTGGAGCAGGGCACCATGAAAGTTTTTTAGTATAAGGCATGCTTTCATTCCCTGTCTAGATATTCCTATAATACCATTTCCACCAAGTTTGAGAAGATTCAAAAGTTTGTGAAGGGTTTGGTTATCTCTCTTCAGTTGGCTACGTCTCAGATAGTTGTTCTTAGAGCTACTCTTTAGAGTATTGTGGATCACGCTAAGATGATAGAGGGTATTATTAGTGCATCTCAGGGAGGCGCCAAGAGGGTGCGTCATTTTGGTGAGTTCAGGAGTCTAACCTATCGAGGTAGATATTTTAAAGGTTTTTGTGGATACCATAGTAGACCAGTACAGGTAATTTTATAGAGTTTAGCTGATGGATCTTCTATTTTAGCAGTTCAGGGTGGACGTTCAGGCTCAGTTATACATTTTCTTGTTGATACTGGTCGTAGAGGTTGCTATGTATGTGATGAGATTGGCCATGTGGCCAAGGACTATTCTCGTTGTATGTTTTGAGCTACTCTTATTTTAGTTGTGAGAGGTAAGGGCTCTACCAAAGGTGAGAGAGGTAGAAATGGTAGAGCTTGTGGAGGTGGTTATGGGGCTACTCAGCTAGTTTGTAGTTGTGGGCAGTGTTATGCAATACTATCCAGACCTGAGGTAGAGGTTTCTGATGTTGTGAGTACAGATCGTCCCCATTTATTTTGGAGCTGCATCAGTATTATTTGATCTAGGATGGACTTTCTCCTATGTGTCTGTATATTTTGCTTTGGGTTTTGATTCTGTTAGTGAGCCTCCTGCCATGCCTATTTGTGTATCAACCCCAGTAATTGATTCTATAGTGGTAAATCGAGTGTATCGATATTGTGTTGCGACTTTTGTTGGCATGAGACTTTGGTAGACTTACTTGTGTTATGGTTAATTTTGATGATTATTTTGGATATGGATTGGTTGGCTCCTTATCATGCTGTCTTAGATTGTTTTGCTAAGAATGTGACATTAGCTTCGTCGGGTGTGCCAAGGATAGCTTGGAAGGGTACACTTCATTCGGGTCTTAAGAGGATTATATCTTATGTTCAGGTTTGTAAATCTGTTGAGAGGGGATGTTTATCTTACTCGGCTCATATTTGTGCCACCAGTGTTATTTCGCCTCCTTCCTTGAATTCTATCCATGTTGTCCGTAAGTTTATGGAGGTGTTTCCTATGGACTTGCCTAGTATGCCTTCGGATCGAGATATTGATTTTATTATTGATGTTGAGTCGGGCATTGAGCCCATTTCTATTCCTTCTTATAGGATGGTACCAACAAAGTTGAAAGAACTGAAGGATCAGTTGCAGGAGTTGTTGAAGGGATTTATTCGACCTAGTGTTTCACCTGGGGATGCGCCTGTCTTGTTTGTGAAGAGAAAGAATGGGTCTATGCAGATGTGAATTGATTATCAATAGTTGAATAAGGTGACGGTTAAGAAGAAGTTTCCTATTCTTCACATTGATGATTTGTTTGATCAGCTTTGGGTGTTGTAATATTTTTAAGGATTGATTTAAGGTTCGGTTATCCCAAGTTGAGGATTAGAGCTTTGGATATTCCAAAAATTGCCTTTCGGACTCAATATGGTCATTATGAGTTATTGTTCATATCCTTCAGGTTGAACAATGCCCCTGCTGTGTTCATGGAGATGATGAACCGAGTGTTTCAATTATATTTTGACTTCTTTCTTACGGTATTTATAGATGATATCTTGGTTTATTGCAAGGGGGATGAGAAGTTGTATGCTAAGTTCTCTACGTGCAAGTTTTAGTTGGAGTTTGTAGCTTTTTGGGGTTATATGGTGACTAAGGAATGTATTATGGTTGATCCAGCCAAGGTTACAGCAGTTCATGATTGGGCTAAACCTACTTTACCCATTGAGATTCGAAGTTTATTGGCTTGGCCGAATATTGTCGGCGTTTTGTTGAGGGTTTTTCATCCATTGCAGCTCTATTGACCAAGTTGACTCAGAAAAAATTTCCATCTAGTGGTCTGATGCTTGTTAGGCAAGCTTTCAAAAACTCAAGGATTTTTTCACTTCAGCTCCTATATTAGCTTTGCCCAAGAAGGGCATGGGCTTTATTATCTTTTATGATACTTCAGGTATTGGGTTAGGTATTGCATTGATGTAGGAGGGCAAGGTAATTCCATATGCATCTCATCGAGATTGAAGCCACATGAGAGGATTTATCCTACCCATGATTTTAGAGTTGTGCACAGTTGTGTTTGCCTTGAAGTTGTGAAGGCACTACATATATGGAATCTATTATGATATCTTCTCAGATCATCGTAGCCTTCAGTACTTCTTTCCAGCGAGATTTTCATATGAGGCAGCGATGTTGGCTTAAGTTGCTTAAGGATTATGAATTGACAATTCTCTACCATCAGGGCAAGGCTAATATAATTGCGGATGACTTAAGTCAGAAGTCGACTTGCATGGGTAGCTTAGTGCATCTTTTGACTCAGGAAAGGCCGTTGGCCTTAGAGGTTCAGTCTTTGGCTAACCTAATGGTTAGGCTTGATATTTCAACACCGGGGTGCGTTTTGGCATTTATGTAGGCTAGATCTTCTTTGATAGAGAAGATTCGACCACATCAGTTTGATGATGTTGTATTGAGGTTGATTCGAGAAAAGATATTGAGTGAGGAGGTTAAGGAATCCTCACTTGATTCAGATGGAGTTTTCAGGATTAGGGGTTGAGTTTGTGTGCTGAGAGCGGTGATTGGATTAGATTGATCTTGGAGGAGGCCCATTGTTCCAGATATTCTATCCATCTAAGTGTGACTAAGATGTATCATAATTTGAAGCAGTACTACTGGTGGAGTGGTATGACACGAGATATAGCAAATTTTGTGGCTCGTTGCCTAGGTTATCAGCAGGTGAAGGCTGAGCATTTGAGGCCTGGTGGATTGCTTCAAAGGTTACCCATTCCCGAGTAGAAGTGGGAACGGGTCACTATGGACTTTGTGACTAGTTTTCCTCATACATTTCATAGTTCTGATAGTTTTTGGGACATCGTGGATCGATTGACCAAGTCGGCTCTTTTTACTCCAGTTCAGGTCTCATTCAGTGCTGAGAGGTTAGCCAATATCTTCATTCATGAGATTATGTGTCTGCATGGTGCGTCGGTGTCTATTATTCCAAATAAAGGTTTGTGTTCACATCTTACTTTGGAAGAATTTTCAAGATGAGTTGGGTACTCATGTTGATCTTAGCATAGCATTTCACCCCCATACTGATGGCCAATCAAAGCAAAATATCCAGGTTTTGGAGGATATGCTTCACGCATGCGTGATAGATTTTGGGGGCCAGTGGGAGCAGTATTTGGCTTTAGCAAAGTTTGCATTCCTTCTGAGGCGTTGTATGGTAGGCATTGTCGCTCCCTAGTAGGTTGGTTCGATATTTATACGGTGATACCTCAAGGTACGGACTTGCTTTATGAGTCTTTGGATAGGGTCTGGGTCACTCAGGATAGACTTAGAGAAGCTCAGAGTAGACAGAAGTGTTATGTTGATCATAGACTTCATGCCTTGAGATTTGATGTTGGTGCTCGTGTTTTCCTTCGAATTTCACTCATGAAGGGTGTGATGAGGTTTGGGAAGAGGAGAAAGCTTATCCCTAGGTATATTGGTCCATTTGAGATTCTTCGGACTATTGGTGATGTGGATTATGAGTTGGCTTTACCCCTTGATCTATCAGCTGTTCTCTAATTTTTCATGTTTCTATGCTTCATCGTTATATTTCAGATGAGTCTCTTGTCTTTCATTGGGAATCGGTTCAGTTAGATAAGCGGTTGTTCTTTGTGAAGAAGTTGGTTTCCATTTTGGCTAGGGATGTTAGGTGGTTGCGCTCTAGAGTGATTCCTATGGTTAAGGTCCAGGGGCGACATCAACCGGTAGATGAAACCACTTGAGAGGTCAAGTCTGTTATGTGTAGTTCTTGTCCCCAGCTCTTTGTTGATTCAGGTATTTCTTTTGTCTTAGTTCGAGGACGAACTAGATTTTTAGTGGTGGATGATGTAACGACCTAAAGATTTGATGAAATATGTGAAATTTGTGATTTTGTGTGATTTGACTATTTTACCCCTTCCCGTAGTTGCATTATGATATTTTTGGGGTGTGGGAGTGATTGGCATAATTTTCGATGCATTTTGGTATCATTTATGCAATATTGTGGTTTTTGAAAGCTTCGAGAGCCTTATTTTGGACTTATGTGGATATCTTTTGATCCATGCAATGGATGGCCGAACGGACTGGGCCAGCAGCTTCGGAATATCAATTTTAGGCTAGGTAGACCTTTGATTCGAGTCTCGGTGAACCCGAGCTCATTTCGACCTATTGATCGAAAAGTTGGAAAATTAGAAACAAGGGTGTGGGACCCACATTTGATCAAAATGGCCTTGGATGGAAAATTCAACTTTGCCAACAGATTCAAAATATCGATTTTAGGGTGTTAGCATATTTGGAATGATTTTACAGCTTTTAAATCTCATTTTGACCCTCGATTTGGAAAATTATAATTTCGGATTTCGGGGGTCAACTTTGTGAAAGCGATGTTTTCTTGAAAATATGATATTGCCAACGCGTTTGGAACATTGAATTTAGTATGGTTGCATAGTTCGTTTGCATGTATCGGACTCCGAACGAATCTCGGGCACCCCGTCGAAGTCCAGAGTGGACTTTAAAAAAAACAGCAGCTATTGCAGAAAATCTGTTATAAATAGTAGATTTTCACCCCTTTTTTAACCCCCTTTGCTCATTTTCATCTTGCCTCTTGAGAGTTAAACCCTAAAATATTATGAGAGCTTAAAAGCAATGTTTCTGAGAGCATGGAAAGCAAGATTAACACATTTTTCTTGGTTTTATTACGGATTAAAGGTAAGAATTCACCCTTTTCTTAATAATTTCTTGATTAATTTCTCAAAACCCCAAAAATCTTAGGGCTTGATTTTAAACTCCATTTTCACTCCTTTTCACTTGAATAATATTTTTATATTATAATTACTAGTTTTTCATCAATTTAACCTTCAAAACAACTCTGATTCTTGATTTTAACCCGGATTTCAAAAATTTTACCCGGTAAAGATCAAAAATAATTTTTCTTCGATTTGAACCTCGTTTTTTACTTGATTTAACTTGGGTTTTCAGCTTTATCTTCCTAAAAATAAGGGGAACATGTTTTTGAAGTAAAGTTTTGATTTTGCCCTTTTTTCAAAAATTCATTTTGGGGGTCAGTTTTGACCCAGAATCAAAAGTAGTTAATATGGGTGTTGTTAGTTTTGTTTTGACGCGTATATTTTATATTTGATGTTTTTAGTGGAGTTCGGGATCATTCGTTAAAAGTAAGGTTGCAAGTTCAAGTGTAGCGGATCGGTTTTGGCTTTCGAGGTAGGTTATGACTTAACTCTTTCAGACTAGGCTGCATAGTAAATGATGATATAAAATGTTTGTTAAGGGTGGAACTAATCATGAAAAATGTCTATTTATATGTTGTGCTCATGTGGGGGGCCTATATGTTATGTAATTGTCAAAATTGAGTTATTATGTGATATGTGTGATCGTGTGGGGTCTATGTGATATTGATAGCCTTGAATACATGTGAATAATGGTATTGTGTTGTTAAAATGCTTAATTTGGTACATTGGTATATTGTGATTATATTCATACCTTATTGGCATATGAAACATGCGGAAATTCATGTATAAAACAAAAATAATGTGTGGATATTGGCTCATGTGGTTGTGAAAATATATCATTGTGGTTGGTTGTGGAAATATATCATGTGATTGGTTGTGGAAATACTCATTGTGATTAGTTGTGAGCATTATATCTTCATATCATACTCATTCATGAAACATTGGTACCACCGTGGCAACATCTGAGAAATACTAGCAACACCTTTTTAAAAGATATTGTAACACCTTATAAACTCTTTCTAAGAGATGTGCCAGAAAGGAGATGTGATATATGTGGAATGTATACGGGTTGACGAACTCCGTAGGTGTATACGGGGATTGTACGACGATCCCGAAAGTTGTACGATGACCTCGTGCATCATCATCATCATCATCATAAACACTGTACTTACTTTATTGTGTTTATGTTGTGTTGTATTTCCTTATTGACTTGTCATCTATGTATTTGTCGTACCTTCCTTTGCTTGTATTTGATGATCTTGTATCTACATGTTCTCTCTTGTTCTATTTATATGTGACATAATGTATATTTGTGTTCTATATCTTGGTGTGTTGTTGTAATATATATGAGATATATTAGAACTGTTAGTGCAAGCGGTATGGGCTACCGTTGTGGGATATTTTCTGATTGAAGGTGACGTGTCCTTAGTGTATATTTTTTATGCTTTATTTACTACTTTGTTTAGTCGGCCTATGATACCTACTGAGTACAAAAGGGTCGTACTCATGTCTACTGCGCCCTTTCTGTGCAGGTTCTAGCTCGAGTGCGTCTCAGCTTGCTTGACTCGGGCGATTGTTGGAGCTTCCAAAGTAGTGGTTAGACATTCATGCGTTCGAAGTTCACCTCTATCTTTCTATAGTAGTTATGTCTTTATTAGTATTTGGAGACATATATTATTCCTTTTTGATTATTTTCCTGATGTATTTGACTCCTAGATTGTATTAATAGTTCTTACACTATTGACACCTGGTTTTGGGCATGATTAGTATTTTGAATAAGTTCTTTCCACATTGTTATGATTACTTATATGGTTCGGCTTCATTCTAGAAGCCTTACCTTGGGATATTTCTGTCTTTTCCTCCTTCCGTATCAGTTTGGGTGATAAGCTTACTTGCCAAGGTACGTCTCGACAAGTGTCATCGTTACCCTCATTTTTGGATTGTGACAGAAATAAACTGAAAGTTGTGTCTTAAAACATGTATAGCAAATATAATCTGATAAGTTGTTGAATCACAATACTTAGTTTATTAAAATTTTGTTTTTATAATATAAGTAGAACTAAAGTTGAATAATAGTACAACATGGGTACTGTATAAATACAGGGTCTGAAACTACGAGGTAGAAACTGACATAACTCAAGGGTTTGAACATACAAAGATATTGAGCATGAATTCATGAAAACTGTGATATCTGAGAATGCAAGACCAAGCATATATATACATTTCTGAAATAATCTGTAACCTAAAATACTGAAATCTGATAACTGAATGACTGGTAATCTGTATGCTTTGGTCAAGCAAACCTAAATTGAATTTTGGACTAAATACTTGTACTGAGATTGTGGGAGGCATCATATAACCGACATGCCCTAATCTGAGCTAATCAGGTTCCAACTTGTAACCCTTGTTGGAAGGGTATCAGTACTGTGCCAATGGTAGTAACACATGGTTGTGTAGATTCACTCAACTAGAGTCCCAAAGGAATAGAGAGTCAGTCCTAAACTGCCCGGTGACCCCTAAGAGAATGTCAGTCCTAAACTGGTGAGTGATATCTCAAAGAATGTCAGTCCTAAACTGGCGACTGGCAGTTAATCCTACGCTGTCTACATAGTTCTGGAACTTAGGGACTGCTTCTAAGGACCCAGTCCTAGCTGGCGGGTAAGCCTCCATCCCTAGGTTCGCTTGGTGCTAAATCCTACTCCCAACTAAACTGACACTGATTACTGGACTGGACTAAGCTTAACTGAGCAAACAACTGATCATATATAACATAACTGAATGGCAATGCTTACAGTTTATCTGAAATCATTCTGAAGATACTAAATTTATGTGAATAACTAGGTATCGGGTGTTCATAGCAATGATGACATATCAAGCTTAAAAAACCATAGTAGGGGATCATTACTCAAAACCCAACAGTTAGACATTTCGTCAAACACATAAGATTCATGAACTAAAACATGGGAATATGGTGTACATGTGAAAGCAACATGAGTGCATGACTAGATTCATAAGTTGGGGATTTAATATGAAATCAATGGAATAGGACATGGAAACTTGCAACTCAAAGTATGTCCTATTATACCCCAAATCGTGTTATAAACGATTAGGTTGAGGTGGGAAAAGACCCAATTGCCCCTCAATCATTTAACCCAAAAAATTCTGGATGCAACTATATCACCGCGACGCGGTCTTATCGTGGTGGCTTACAGGACGAAAATGATCATAACTTTTTGGTCGAGTATCGAATTAAGGAAAAATTGGTATCGTTGGAAAACTAATTCAATTATATATAATTTGGTGGGTCTTGAGATAAAAAATTCCATATGTCAAAAGTTATACGCGTTAAAAGTTGATCCTTGTAGGAACGAACACCAAAATTTAGACGAATCAAAGGCTCTTAGCTTAACTTTATTCGAAGTGATTTCTATAAACACCTTTTCACCTCATAAGCACTTCACATACTAGGATAAAGATTATGACACATGCATTCAAATTATAAATCAAGAAATGGACACAACACCCTCACTGTTATATGGTATATGTTCCAATGGGAATAGCACCGCAACGTGGCGCTATCGCGGTGACTTACTGGATTCGTGATCCAAACATGACCCAATCCTCGTCCAAAAAATCCAAAACTTCTCTGAGACATGCTTCTTACACCCCTGAACATGAATTAACTCGGAAACTAACATTTCGAGGGAAGACTAAAATGAAAATTCTCGAAGTCTACTGGTCTTGAAAATGGCTAAGTCCCCAACACTTAGTAAGAATTTCAAGCCTTAAGCCCCTTAAGTATGATACTAAGAGTTGAATCGATCTAGGATTAGTATGAGGTATTACAATATCTCTCCCTTGGGAATATTTGTCCTCGAATGAGATTGGTTAGACTAAGAGTATTGTTCAAAGGTAACTGAGATCATACACTAAACATGTATGACTTTAAATGTGATCGCATAACTAATTCTGAAAGTTGATACATGAACTGAATATCATGAACTGAACTGATTTCTTGAATACATGTAATGGCATAAGATTGGTTATAAGGCTGAGATAGAAATGAGAGAGTCAACTTATGAATAACCATTACCTCCGGCAAGATCTGGTTTCGGGAAGAAAAGATAAGAGATTTAGGACCTGAAAACTTAGGGTATTACAACATCTCCCCCTTAGGATCATTCATCCCCCGAATAATGCTGACTTGGCTGAAATACTAAGAAAAGACAGATGATACACAAGACACTTACGGACTGAATCATGACTAAATATCTTAATCTGAAACATGATGCATGGATTCATAATTTATAGGGATGCAAACAAATTACCTCCTAGAATAGCCATTTGCATGAAACTTCAGATAGTAAGACTAGATTAAAAGATGGAAAACCCATCGGAATTTATTTATCTAACTGCTGAACTGAATTACTGACTATACGGACTAAATTATGCTGAAATCTTACACTCAACTATACATTCTACTTCAAAACTGCACTTCACTTAAGGCTACTTAAAATATTCACATGGGCACTGATAACTCTACCTACTAAAGTCTGGGATGAACTGAATTCTCTCACTATGTTCAAGCTTACTCGAATCTACAAAGTGCACACATAATACTGTAATACTAGTTTGAATCATGAATTTAATACACCCTGCATTTTCACAACTCTTCATCTCATGAATAATTCTTATTACCACTTCAACAGCTACATTAAACCTCTTACTAGACATTCACTAACGCTTAATGCATTCATCCACATATATACAAACACGACATTCAAGCATATCTTCATAACCACATATGCACTTTTAAGCAAACACCCATAAAAGCTTCTTTCTCATATCCTCCAAACCTCTATCACTAACTACTTCCATGCACTACGCCAAGAAAACACACACAAAATTTCAACTAACTATGACATATATCAAAAACTTAGCCTCAATCTTACTTCACACTTATAGCCTTAGCTAAAACAAGCATATAATAATATTTCATGAAAAAGAAACATTTACTCTCTCACATTTAAACAATTGTTCATCATCACTATCTTAACCTAAGGAGAGGTCACTGAAAGGTTAGAACATGAGGATATGAAGCATAAACGAATACTATGCATAACTTGGACACTTAACTGAGGCCTGAGGAATAGAGTACCCACGACATGAATTCATTATAGTGATCAAAACTAAGGATATACATGACATAATATGAATTTCTCAGATCATTAAGAGTGTAGCATGAGTACTTAGAACTGAACGTTCTGTAAAACACGAGTACATGAGTCATGAGATATATGACCAAAGTTTAGAATTCATGATTTCATGGAACATGATTCATACTGCTGAATGAACTGGAACTCCTCATACTAGAAATTGGAAGAGTACATGATTCAATGGAAAGTGCATAAATATGAGTTATGATCATAGAGATGGCATGTAAGTCATGAGTAGATATCGTGATGACTGATATACAATACTTTACATTGAAATAATAATGGGTTGGGCATCATTCTCCCTTACTGATGTTCTACAACATACAAACATTACTACTAAAATTTGAGAGTCGGACTTGGTTACTTGTTCTATCATCTCCCCCTTAGCTTTAAGCCATCATTTTAAGTCTGCAGGCCCATTTAATAAACTCTATACTAAACTACAACCACTTTACTCTAGAGTCCGAGATATTACAATACACATAAATAATAAACTCATCTTGAAAGACCATATCTTAAAGCATAAAACCCACTGCTAAAACTTTCTTCTGAGATAGAACTCTTAACTTTCTATAGCCTCAATAGTCATTATACAATAACTTAAACATTGACTAACTTCAAATTTTAAGGAGTATCACCATACTATGAGTTCATACCAACTAGAATTCCAACTTTACTTTCTATTAGTTCAACCATCTACAATTCAAACTTCGATTCTAACACGTAAGATGGGTATTCCCAAATCTTTAATGAACCATACTACTTTCATCATAGCCTACTACTATCACATCTCTAAACTTATATTTTTCCCTAAGCCATGAGAATTACCGTTACACCAATATACTCAACATCAAAAACATATAATTTTGTACAAACAAACTTAAATTCTTGTATACACCATTTCAAGCCTACTTGTTCACCTTTCATACAACTAGCCCCATGGATACAAAACCTACTGAATCCAGATAAATATTATACCAAATTTATTGCTACTAAACTTCTAGGTTCATATTTCTAACTCTAGATCACATGCTATCATAGGATTTTGAGAAAGGACCTAAGGGCACATCTGACTTTGTCTTAGCGCATGATTTTTATGAGCATGAATGAAATCTTTCAAACTTCAGAACTTAAAATCACTGATGGGATACTTTTGAGCATTCATGTAAGCCCATAACTATCTGTGGGGACTGTTTGAGAAAAATCTATTTGTAAGAATTTAAGTTGGCTATTTCTGTTACCTTAAGAATAAGGTAGAGATGGCACAAATGGATTAACATAAAAATCTGCATAAGTTCCTTATAGTAAACTTAACTGCACGATTTGAGACATGAAAGAAAGAAAACTTTTCTTAAATGCCCTATAACCTCTTGAAGAATAATATAGACATCTTTGTACTGTTCTACAAGACTCTACTAACCCTAGCACACTTAAACTCTATGCTCTGATACCAAGTTTGTCACGACCTGAGTCTACCCCCTAGTCGTAATATGGTGCTTGGAACCACAAGTGATCCCAAGCTAAACCATGAACTGGCATATTGTTAAGCAACTAATTTATAATATATTAAATAACTGACTCTGCTGTGCAAAAATATAATCATGACAAAATCTGGGAAGAATTATAATACTGATATAATTTACAATCTGATAAAACTGAAGAGAGAACTGAAATTACATGACTGACTCTGACTCACATCTATAAAGCCTCTACAATACTGACTGTAGATAGCTGGGGCATAACTCCAACTACCATTAATCAATACATATGAGTAATAAAGTAAAGTACATGAACAACATCTAACTGAAGTCCCCAAAGTAGGAGAACTCATTACCTGCTGGCTAGAATTTGCAACTATCTGATCGTGATATGTGGGATACAACTGGTACCTACATTATGAAATAATGTAGCCACACAGACGTATATGTGGATCAGTACTTCTGGAATGTAATAAGTAAGAAGGGGTGAATGAAATAAGTAAAACTGATTTCATACTTAATCTTAAATCATGCATGCTAAGTGTAAGTAGACTTACCAAGAGCTGAAATAAATTGAAAGTTGAAGTGTCTTAAAATGTGTATAACAAATATAATCTGATAAGTTGGTGAATCACTACACCTAGTTTCTTAAATCTTTACTTTTATAATATAAGTAGAACTGGAGCTGAAAACAGTAAAACATGGGTATTGTATGAATATAGGGTCTGAAACTACGGGATGGAAACTGACATAACTAAAGGGTCTAAATATACAAATATATTGAGCATAAATTCATGAAAACTGTGATATTTGAGAATGCAAGACCAAGCATATATTTACATTTCTGAAATAATTTGTAAACTAAAATACTGAAATATAATAACTGAATGACTGGTAATCTGTATGCTTTCGTCAAGCAAACCTGAACTAAATTTTGGACTGAATATTTCACTGAGATTGTGGGAGGTATCATATAATTGACATGCCCTAATCTGAGCTAATTTGGTCCAACCTGTAATCCCAGTAGGAAGGGTGTCAGTACCTTGCCACGAGTACTAACATATGGTTGTGTGGATCCACTCAACTGATGTCCTAAAGGACTAGGGATTCAGTCCTAAACAGACGGGTGACCCCTAAGAGAATGTCAGTTCTAAACTGGCATATGGCATCTCAGATAATGTTAGTCCTAAATTGGCGGGTGACATCTCATAATCCTACGTTAACTATGTAGTTCTAGAACTTAGAGACTGCTTCTAAGGATCCATTCCTAACTGGCGGGTGAGCCCCCATCCCTAGTTTCGCTCGGTGCTAAATGTTACTCCCAACTAAACTGACACTGAGTACTGGACTGGACTAAGCTTAACTGAGCAAACAACTGATCATAAATAACTTGACTGAATGGCAATGCTCATAATTTATCTAAAATCATTTTGAAGATACTGAATTTATATAAACAACTAGGTATCAGGTGTTCATAACCCACCAGCACTGAATGGAAATAACAATGATGACATATCAAGCTTTAAAAACCATAGTAGTGGATCATTACTCAAAACCCAATGTTTAGACATTTCGTCAAACACATAAGAGTCATGAACTTGAACATAGGAATATGGTATGTATGTGAAAGCAACATGAGTGCATAACTAAATTTATAAGTTGGGGATATAACATGAAATCAATGGAATAGGATATGGAAACTTACAACTTAAAGCATGAATAGATTAACTGACTTGGAAACACTTGTAGACATGGAAAAGTTCATAATTCGATATTATATCATGAAAATCAATTGGATACGTCATGGGAATCGAAACTTAAAGCATGAGATAACCTAACATTTCATGAAAACATCCTTGGACATGAATTTAGTCAAATTACTAAGGAAAGCATGATTTATATTCATCTTGAACATAGATACTTCATAAACAAAAAGGAAAGTTCATATATTTAATTAAAGAAAAGCTTTTTGGGCTCTATGCAGGGTGAAAGGGGATCCATGGATGAACTCCCACATACCTTAAACTTCTTAACTTGGGAAAGAAACACAATTCTTAAAGCTTTCTTGAAGATTCTTAAACTTGGAAAACTTGGATTCTTGATTTCTTGGGGAAAAAAGAATTGAATTTGTTCTTTGGGAAAGGGAGGGTTTTTCTTGAGAGGGATTTGGAGAAGAAGGGCCAATAACAACCTTAAATATGCCCCAAATCGTGTTCTGAACGATTGGGTTGAGGTGGAAAAGGACCCAACTGACCCTCAATCATTTAAACCAAAAATTCTAGATGCAATATGTCACCGCGACTCGATCTTATCGCGGTGGCTTACTGATTCTGACTAAAATGATCATAACTCTTTGCTCGGTTATTGAATTAAGGCAAAATTGGTATCATTGAAAAGCTAATTCAATTATCTACAATTTGGTGGGTCTTGAGCTGAAAATTTTCATATATGTCAAAAGTTATACACGTTAAAAGTTGACCCTTGTAGGATCGAACACCAAACTTTGGATGAATCAAAAACTCTTAGCTCAACTTTGTTCTAAGTGATTTCTATGAACGTTTTTCTCCTCATAAGAACTTCACATACTAGGATAAATATTATGACACATACATTTAAATTATAAATCAAGAATTGGACACAACACCTTCACCGCGATGCGGTATATGTGCCAATGGGAATAGCACCACGGTGCGGCGCTATCGCGGTGACTTACTGGATTCGTGATCCAAACATGACCCAATCCTTCTTCGAAAAATCCAAAACTTCTCTGAGACATGCTTCTTATACCTCTGAACATGATTAACTCAAAAACTAACATCTCGGAGTTAGAAAGACCAAAATGAAAATCCTTGAAGTTTAGGGGTCTTGAAAATAGGGGTCTTGAAAATGGCGAAGTCTCCAACACTTAGTAAAAAATTCAAACCTTAAGCCCCGTAAGTATGCAACTAAGAGATGAATCGAGCTAGGATTAGTGCGGGGTATTATAATTTTCTACATAAATTTGATGTCCCCTGTGATTGATTTATTCTTGTCTTATCGTATTTGCGTGGTTTATTTATTTACTGCATTATTACCATTGGGCTTAAGTTTGTTTGTTTCCTCTTGATTCAAATTGAAAGAGAAAATTTAGACTTGGATATTTTTCCGCTGCTACCCAGTCGTACACTTTGATAGTGCCCTCCTTTTTCCCAACACTTTTCTCGTTATTATGTGTTTGAATAGGACATTTTAACAACATTCTAGAAAATAGACATGGGAGAAGCACATGACACGTGATATTGAAGTGCCAACCACACACCATCAAAAGTTATGGGATTGAATGCTAACTACTCTTTTATTTTTAATCAAAAGTATCATGATAGGCCTTAAAATGGTCTCACCTTTTGGTGTCAAGTGTTTTATCGGATTAATTTTTCAGATAGTCTTTTAATTAAGAAAGTTATATCTTCTTTTTTGTTTTCAATTTCCTTCAATAGTAAAGTGAGTTTCTCATATAATAACTAATTAGATGAGAATCATATGAGAACTCAACTCATATTATGTTTTCAAAATGAAATTTCTCAACGCAAATTTAAAGTAATCAAATTCAATATTACTACCAAATGTTGAACGAAACAATTAAAGTAAGAAGCAATTTTATCATTGATTGAATAATAAAAATATACATACCAATAAATAAATATGAGGCGCGAATAAATTTTCTAATATCCTGCCATGATGTTTAGTGTTTTAATTTAGGCACACATTATGTTACTTCAAATCTATAGATAGTATATTCAAAACCCACTATAGTCATCTTGGAAAATCCGACCTTATAACAACACACATAAAAAGTCAACAAATCCACTTAAATAGGTCGTCTTTGAATTGTCATCCCTTTTGGTGATACCTGTCAACACAAGTGTCCTCATTACATAGGCTGTGACCACTAATATTAATTGTAGATGAGAAGTATTAGGTGTATATAATGGCAATGAGAGGTTTTAGGTGTATAGTCGCACTTTATGTGTGGCGTAATGATCAATAAAATAATTTTTTTTATCAACTTAAAATTTTAGTCGGAAAATTTATCTGGTATATGTATTCATGAAAGATGTTAAATATAAGATTACCAAAATTAATTCATAAAATCATGAACCGTTCAATTAATTACCTAAGTTTGTGGGGGTCATTGATTTGTTTATTTGTTGGCTCGATCTTCTTTGAGCCGCTATTCATCTAAAGATTGGGTTGATAGGTAGCTAGTGAAATAGGTGAGTTACGCACACAAACAACACTAATATTAAAAAGAATATTATTAATGAAGTAGGTGTCTGCTGTTAGTTTGTTGCATCATATGGGTTATTAACCTCTTCTAACTCCTCACCTAAAAGTCCAAGATCCTACATATTTTTTTCGTGTAATCAACAAAATTATAATGTCAATACAAGGCGGCAGCGAAAACAGTAGCAATATTATGGCTCAACCATTTCTCCATGAATTCAAGAAACAAGCTTCTTTCTTCCTTAAGGAGAAGATCAAGACAGCCAGATTGGCCTTGACTGATGTTACACCAACTCAGATGTAAGTTCTATGTCGGAATTAGCTATGTTCAAATTTTGTAGCTATATAGATAAATCCATAGCTAATCTTATTTAGCAACGGATTACAAACAAATAATCAAAAAATCCTGTTAGCTGCGAGCTAATAACTAATTCCACTTTTTTTTTTAATAGTGTTTGTACTATGATTATGGATTTTGACTTTTCGATCATTTGTATATTCTGATTATTCCTGCATCAACAACAACAACATAATACCTTGAATTCATAATTAAGATCTAGAAAGGGTAGAGTGTATTCAGACCTTACTTCTACCTTTATTATAGTAATTATTTTGTGATTTAACTTTTATAGTAGGTAAAATTCAATGACTTCAATGTAACGGAAAAAGTTTTTGCGACTTTACACTGGTTTAAAGTTAGTGATCACACGTGAAACCAATCCTAAGCTTATGATGATTTTGTCTAAAGATTGACAGAAGAAGCTACAAATGGAACTCCAGGTGCACCAGACACAAAAACACTAAAAATGATATCCAAGGCAGCTTTTGAAGTTGATGACTACTGGAGAATTGTTGGGATCCTTCACAAAAAGTATTTTATTCTTATTCTTTAAATTTATTTATTTTTTGCAATTTCTTGGATAATATTTTGAGGCTTGATGATGTTTTGATGTATGATATAGATTGTCAAGTTTCGATAAAAAGAACTGGAGGGTTTCATATAAGGCTGTGATAGTGTTGGAACACTTGTTGACTCATGGACCTGAAAGTGTTGCAGAGGAATTCCAAAGTGACAAAGATGTTATCAGGGAAATGGAAGGCTTTCAACTCATTGATGAGAAAGGGTAAACATTTTAGAAGTTAATTTAATTATGATCATCCAATTACTAATGAGTAAATACATAAATACATGATGTTAGTCAAAATTTTAAAAAAGACACTTAAATTTTGAATTCGACCTATTACCTTATGATTCTTCTTTATTCCTTTGCAAATATATCATTTTTTGCTGAATTTCAGTCATAATAAAAAGAGTGAATGCACGCGCCAATCAAGCGTTGCCACATGTAAATACGTTTAATTTCATTTTTTTTATATTTTTTAATAAAATTTTTCTTTTAATTTTATTTATCAATTAATCAATTTTAATTTTTTCTTTCCCAATTCTTCGTTAATCAATCTTCATTTATTCTTTCTCAATTCTCAATTAATCAATCTTCATTTCTTCTTCCCAAATTCTTCTTCTTCCCAAATTCTCCATTAACAGCCATTACTTTCTTTTTCTTTGTTTTTCCCAATTCTTCATTGAAGTTAGGAAATTTCAACAAAAAAAAAAAATTTCTTAATGAATCAAACTAGTGGGATAAAAAAATCATGTATTGACTTTAATATCTTCTTAATTTGTTTAAAAGTTGTGAAATCAAGTTTTCTTTTTGTGATTAAATTTTTTTCCGTCTTCAACACTAATTACTTGAATCATAAAACTCTATTAATGGAGCTTTAATGGAGGAGTTGAAGAAGACAATGGTGTTGAAATCTCATTACTCATTAGTACTGTGCAATTTCTTCCTTTTCTTCTCCATCAATCTTCATTAATGGTATCTTTATTTTTTCTCTTTCCACTTAATTATATTTTACAAATTCAAATCGAGTGACACCATTAATGAAGATTAATGTAGAAGAAAAAGAAGAAGAAACGAAGGAAGAAGATGAAAAATGAAGAAAAAAATGAAGATGGCAAGAAGATGAAATGAAGAAAGAAGATGAAAAATGAAGAAAAAAAAATTTTTAATTAAAAATTAAAAAAGTGGGTCCTTTTTATTACACGTGGCACATTTTAATTTGCTGGTTTAATTTTATTTTATTTTTATTCACGCGCTTCAGGTGCGTGTCTACACGCAGGGTCAAAATTTTGATCAAAATAGTGCATTTACAACGGTTTAAATAAGATTCGTGGGGTAATAAATCGAAAGTATAATTTAGGCTTTTTAAAAAAATCGGACAAGATTAGGGTGGTCTTTATATATTTACTCATTATTAATTTATGGTAAAAAAGTCATCACACTAACTTTTGGAATGGGAAAAAATATCTCAATTCCGAAACAACCTCTCTATCTCTCACAAGATAGGGATAAAATTGCGTATACATCACCTTCTCCAAATCCTATCCATGGGACTATACTGGATTGATGTTAGAAAATAACTCAATTACACATACATACATACACATATATATATATATATATATATATATATATATATATATATATATATATATATATATATATATGTGTGTGTGTATGTGTGTAGAATGGAAATTTAATAAGTCAAGAAATGCTTAGTTCCGTCCCAAAAACTAATAGGTTGGTATTTCAACAACTCACCTTACATAAAATCCACGTGTCATCACTTAAAAAACAACAAACCATTTTTCGACCCATCTTAAGGAAAAAAAAAAAAGAAACCCATGATGTGCCACATGGTGAAGACATCGGGCATTAAGTTGGGTCAGAAAATGAGGTTTTTGTTTGTTTAAGTGATTCCGCGCAGATATTATGTAAGGTGAAGGTGAGTTGCTTATAGTATCTATATTTACATGACAATTTTATACATTTGTGGTTGCTTGCTTGTCTATAACTTTGTTGCAATAAACTAAAAGTTGAATAACCATTTATATTGTGGAGGCTAAAGTAATTTGAATGATATATGCAGATTCAACTGGGGACTAAATGTTAGGAAAAAATCAGAGAGGATATTGAAGCTGCTAGAAGATGTGCAACTTCTTAAAGAAGAGAGGAACAAATCCAGGAAGATATCTAGAGGAATTGAAGGCTTCGGGAGCTTCAATATTAGGAGTGCTAGCAGTTCAGGGGAAGGAATTTTGCAAGAATCAGCAATTAAACCTTATGGAAGGTGTAATTCTCAGTTTAATCATTATGGAAATGAGGATGATGAATTGCAAGCTAGTGAAAAAGTGGATGATGAGTACTTAGTTTCTGGGGTTTCTTGTATTAGTTTCAAAGAAAACATGGATCCAAGTGAGGACATGCATAAGTGGAACTTCAAAGGAGAATCAAAAGCACTTCTCGATGAACAGAAAGCAGAACCAAGAATGGGATTCTCCTCAGAAGAGGATCACCCTTTCAGCAAAACCGACAGATTAACGTCAGTGTCCCTGCTTTCTTCTGGAGATCAAGTGATCCAAGCATGTCACTAGGACGCTCCCCTGGAACAGTTGTTTTGTGCTTTCATCTGTCTCTCAGGAGCAGTTGTGTGGTTTTCCGAGAGATTGGCCCAAGTGACCTAACTGGTTGTTCTCTTATATGCTTATACCACTGCTAGCTGTTTTGAGATTCTGTTGTGACCTACAGGTTAAAGCAATGCAGAAATGCAACTGTACTTCCATATCAGGTTCATGAAATAATTGCTACTTTCTTGAAAAGAGCTTACTGCCCAATTTGGTTTCTTTTCCTGATTAGAGGTGATACAAACAAAAATAAACCGTTTAGATACTTGAGAATTATATTTGTTATTATCCCAAGTACCCTGTCAACAAAATGAATTGTTGCTGCTTCTACCCTCAGCAACATGTAGAATCTCAGGAAAACGGGCGGTTCAGAAGTTCTGCCCTTATTTTTGGTATCATAGGGGAGGCATTGACCTTTCTAACGTATATTAAGTCGTACTGACATGGCCCTACTGATTTGTTTTCAATCGGAGCATCAAGCAGCACAACCCAATTCCACTTTACTAAACCTGTGCTCCTCGGAGGAGAGCATTTGCTTTACCCAACTCCCTTATCACAAGGCAGAAATCCGCCACCAGACACATTGTTTTGAATGAAAAATAGAAGTGCCTGCCTATCAAAAAGCGACACTTCACTAACAAGCAAGAAAGGCTCCAAGTGATGTTACACCTCTGTTAAGAGTTATAAGAGCACACAAAATCAGTCTTAAAAAATTTATAACTACTTCATTGTCTATGAGACGATTCCAAAGCTCTCTTCTACCATTATCAACAGTCTTACCACTTTGGTGTATTTTCCCTGTATTTGCAAGGCTAGCTCTAGGTTACCTTTTGTATCCTAGACTCCTCAAATACATACATATCGATTTACACTATGTTACTACTATGTGAGGATTTATAAGTTGCAGACCCAATCCTTGATAGCAAGTCGTAGGGCATGGTTGGGAGTTAGCTCCAAATGTCTTAGTTTCAAATTGGTCATTGGAGAAGTATCATGACCACTTTCCAGCCATCCTTGAATAGCCTCTCCTTCATATGTGAACCCATCTGCGGCGACCTGAGGGTCATGCATTATGTCCTGAAATAAATTCACAATGATGTGAGCATTATTGAGCTGCAAACATGAAACCCAGAGAAATCATTCCAAACAGCAAAGCGGAGTGTGAAAAATACAAACACAGCACACTAGATGGATCATCTTTAAATTAAGTGGTGATCAATTTTGAATCATAAATTATAACGACAGCAGACCTATGATGCCATGCAACTGGAACAGCTATCATCTCGGAAATTTTACATTCAGATTATGTCTTTGATTTTGATTTTGATTTTTGGTTCCATGTTCTGTCTTGGGGGTGGGGGGCAAGGCTGATTGAGAGGAGAAAGGATAGGACTAGGTGTTGTAACTTGACATGATAGCAGCACTACCAGTTTGCTCCCTTTCAATTCTTTTCAAGTCTACACTAATGATTATCCCCTAAATTAAAAATTAAAATAACGTATCTTTATGCCTTCCTATCCAGCGCTAGAGGACCACAAAAGTTCATATGATTAATAATGAGCAGAGCATAACTTACCTGGCGAATTGGACATAAGAAAAATGACGGCACTGATTGCTCTTCCAACTCATTCAAGTTCTCTAGCTCCATTACAAGAGCCGGTGTCAGCTCAGGCCTATCCCTGCTGTTTACCTCACAGCATTGCAACGCCAGTTCTGCCAACCTCCTTGACACAAATGTAGACCATTCTCCAGCGGATGGATCCAGAAGAGACTCCAATTGTGCACATGAGACCGCCCTGCGTACTTCACTGACTAGTCCTACTAGAGTTCTTCCAGTTAACATTTGAAGGGTAATAAGTCCAAGTGCGTAAATATCCGATTTTGGTGTCAGAGCTCCAGTTACATGAAATTCAGGATCAGTGTAGGAAAAGAGACCCTTTGGTTCACTAAGACGATCGAAACTTGGGCATCGTAGGGCTTGCTTAGGAATCAGCCCAGATATCCAGACATCACATACTTTACAGCTGCCTGTGGAATCAAGGAGCACATTCTCAGGCCTAAGATCCCCATGTACAATCTTTTCAGGGTAGGAGTGTAAATACAGAAGTGCACTTGCAATTTCAGCAAGAATTCGTGCTCTCATCTTCCAATTCATGGGACTAATGTTGTTTTTGCCAAAAAGGCGGTCTTGGAGGCTCAAGCCAGAAAAATATTCATAAACAAGGCACCAAACTTCTGGACACATACCAAGTAAAGTGACCAGATGAGGATGATGTAACTTAGCTAGAATTTCCACCTGCAAGTAGGAAGTTAATCATATAAGCAAGCACACATATCAAAGAAATTGTTGGCAGAAAATTATGAGATTCCCTTTTAGCTTATGATGAAAGACCAAACTGAGTACAAGGGAAGGTATATGCACTTGAGTTGGGCAATACTAAGGAAAATTACATGCTAGGCATTTTAGACCAATTGTTTTTGTGAGAAATAATGGAGAAAAATATTATTGAATTATGTGTCTACATAATTACATTGACACCCTATTTATAGACACTACATTACAATCTTTTTTCAAGTAGGATTTTGTATACTATTCCTATTCCTACTCATATTCTAACACTCCCCCTCAAGCTTGGTGCATACAAGTCATATGTACCTAGCTTGTTACAAATGTAATTAAGACAAGGACTGGTGAGGGACTTGGTGAAGATATCTGCAAGTTGATCACTTGACTTTACAAATTTTGTAACAATATCTCCCGAAAGTATCTTTTCTCAAACAAAGTGACAATCAATCTCTATGTGTTTGGTCCTCTCATGGAACACTGATTAGATGCAATATGAAGGGCTGCTTGATTATCACACACAAGTTCCATCTTACCAGTTTCTCTAAATTTTAGTTCTCTCAGCAATTGTTTGATCCAAACCAGTTCACAAGTTATTGCAACCGTTGCTCGATATTTTGCTTCGGCACTAGATCGAGCAACCACACTCTGTTTCTTACTCTTCCAGGACACCAAATTACCTCCTACTAAAATAAAATATCCAAATGTAGATCGTCTATCAGAGGGTGATCCTGCCCAATCAACACCTGCATATCCAATGATGTGCTCATGGCCTCGATCCTCGAAGAGTAGTCTTTTATCTGGAGATGACTTTATATATCGCAAAATACGAACAACTGCATCCCAATGACTATCACAGGGGAAGTCATAAACTGACTTACAACACTCACAGGAAAAAAGATGTCAGGCCTAGTCACTATGAGATAATTCAACTTTCCAGCCAACCGCCTATACCTTCCAGGATCACTGAGTGACTCCCCCTATTCTGGCAGAAGTTTAGCATTTGAATCCATAGGAGTGTCAATGGGTCGACATCCTATCATTCCTATCTCCTCAAAAATGTCTAAAGCATATTTGCGTTGAGAAATAACAACACCTGATCTGGACTGAGCAACCTCAATACCTAGAAAGTATTTCAGTATGCCAAGGTCTTTCGTCTGAAAATGTTGAAAGAGATGTTGCTTCAAGTTAGTGATACCACCTTGATCATTATCGGTGATACCAATATCAACATAAACCACTAAATAAATACACATATTTGGTTCAGAATGGCGATAAAACACCAAATGATCAGCTCCACTATGAATCATGTCAAACTCCTAAATCACTGTGCTAAACTTTCCGAACTAGGCTCAAGGGGATTGTTTCAAACCATAAAATGACTTGCACAATCGACATACAAGGCTGCTACACTCCCCCTAAGCAACAAAACCAGGTGGTTGCTCTATATAGACTTCTTTCTCAAGATCACCATGTAGAAAAGCATTTTTAATGTCCAACTGATAAAGAGGCCAATGACGAACCGCAGCCATAGAGAGAAAAAGATGGATTGATGCTATTTTAGCCACGGTAGAGAAAGTGTCACTATAACCAACCCCAAATATCTGTGTATATCCTTTGGCAACAAGGCGAGCCTTCAGCCGATCAACCTGATTATTTGGACCAACTTTGGTTGTATAAATCCAATGGCAACCAACAGCAAATTTAGCAAATTTACCTGCAGGAAGGGAAACAAGCTCCCAAGTACCACTCGTATATAAATCAGACATCTCATCAATCATAGCATATTTCCATCCTGAATGGGAAAGTGCTTCTCATGTAGTCTTAGGGATAGAAATAGAGGACAAAGATGATACAAAAGCATAATAGGGTGATGACAAACGATGATAACTCAAAGTATAATGTGGGTTAGCATTATGAGTAGATCTTATATCGCTTTGAAGTGCAACTAATTGACGAGGAAGAGGCAAGTCCGCAGTAGGGGAAGCGTCAGGCGCATGACATGATTCATCTGGGATTGGGATTGATGTTGGACGTGGTCGGCGGTGATAAGTCAAAAGTGGTGGCACTGGAGATGGAGATGGAGAAGTAATCGTAGATTCCTCAAAGATTGGTGTGGGTAATACTGGAGGTATGGGTAAAACCTCAGAGATATCAAGATGATTAGAAGATGTATAGTAAGGTTGAAACTCAAAGATTGTGACATCGGCGGACATAAGGTAGCGACCCAGATCAGGTGAATAGCATCGATACCCTTTTTGAACTCGAGAGTAACTAAGGAAAACACATTTGAGAGCAAAAGGGGCTAATTTATCTTTTCCTAGGGCTAAATTATGAACAAAACATGTGCTCCCAAAAACACGTGGGGGGTAGAGTAGAGATGTGACTGAGGAAATAGTATGGAATGGGGAACCTGATTATGGATTGAAGATGATGGCATTCTGTTAATGAGATGGCTAGATGTTAATGAGATGGCTAGATGTGAGGACTGTATCGCCCTAAAAATGCAGCAGAAGATGGAATTCAATGAGAAGAGTGAGAAATCTCAATGAGATGCCTATTTTTCCTTTCTGCTATACCGTTCTGCTGAGGGGTGTATGGACATGAGGGGTGTATGGACATGATATCTCGTGAATGGTTCCTTGATAAGTCATAAACTCCTGAAACTGGAAGGATAAGTATTCTAAGGCATTATCACTACGAAAAGCACGAATAAAAACACCAAATTGATTTTGTATTTCAACATAAAACTTTTGAATATAGAGAATAACTCGGAATGATCTTTCATCAAGTAAACCCAAATACATCTTGAAAAATCATCGATGAAAGTAACAAAGTAACGGAATCCTAAGGGTGAACTGACTCTACTAGGACCCCAAATATCCGAAGGAACTAATGAGAAAATAGACTTTGAGTGACTCTCAATACTGCGTGAAAATGTAGAACGGGTGTGTTTCCCAAGTTGACACAACTCACAATCTATCGTGGATAGACTAGACAAACTAGGCACCATCTTTTGTAGCTTGGATAAACTCGGATGTCCCAAACGTTTGTGAATAAGGTCAGGAGGGTCTATAGCGGAGGAGGGTCTATAGCGGAGCATGCTGTGAAGGAATTTAAAGAGGTAAGATGGTAAAGACCTTATGATTCATGTCCTATGCCAATTGTCTATCCCGTTTTGCGGTCCAGTGTTAGAAAAGAATCATAAAAAAAAAAGTTATACTACAATGAAAGTCACGTGTCAGACGACTAATAGATGCAAGATTAAAAGGACAACCATGGACATAAAGAACAGAGTCTAGAAGATAGGGGTTTGGCTTGTCCAACTCCTTTTGGCTCTGTTCGAATTCCATTAGCTAAAGAAATAGCAGGAAGAGATTGTGAATAAACAATATCAGACAGAAGTGATTTGTCACCAGAAATATGATCAGAAGCACCTGAGTCCACAACCCAGGATCCAAAGGTAGGAGATTGTGCAGTTGAGGCTATTGGTAAAGATATATGGTTACTTGCTCGATACTGAAGATACTCATTATATTCCTTGTCAGATAATTACACCCATTGATCACCTGTGGTGTTAGACTGAGAAATATAAGCATTTTTAGGTGGTCACCATACAAAGAATAGCATATTCCACGAGTATGTCCAAGCCTATTACAATAACTACACTTAGGTCGAGAATAGCATACGCCTCGAGTATGTCCAAGCCTTTTACAATAACTACACCTAAGTCGAGATCTTCCAATTCGACCTTCCCCTCGTCGATTCTTCATAAACTCTGACATCTGAGTTTCTGATCTGCTCATTAAGATTCAGATTTAATCAGGAAAAAGAAATATTGCCGAAATTTGGCCGAGAAAAAGAAAAATTGCCGGATATAAGATTTGATGTCCGAAAGTTGCTCGAAATTAGAAAATAATCACATGAGCAGCCACGGAATGAAGAGGCTAGGCTACTGAAAAAAGAAACTGTCGGAAAAGTCGTCGAAAGACTCTGCACGTGCCAGCGCATGAACTGACGCACTCGCCGTAGAATATCTTCCGGCGGCGCGTGAGGGCGCATGTGATGCCTATTCTCGACGAGTCTGACTGGGGTTTGCTCGCCGAGAAGTTCCGAACATAATGGTGGTGTTGGTTTGTTTTGAAATACACCGACGACAAATATATTTATTTGGGCAGCGGCTTCTGTCACCGGAAAACGACGCACTGACGCCACAACAACAACAAAAAACCCAGTGTATTCCCACAAAGTAGGGTCTGGGGAGGGTAAGATGCACGCAGTCCATACCGCGACCTCCGAAGAAGTAGAGAGGCTATTTCCGATAGACCCCCGGCTCAAGATAAAGAATAATAAACAAGGGGATGTAAGACATAGCAGAAAGGGCGTAAGAAATAATAAAATATAAATCAGAGAAATACGAAATATGAGCGATAAGGTAACACGAAATAAGAAAATAGGAACTAAGAAATTATGAATGAGCACCCACCTAGAAGTAACAAACACTCACAAACCAAAGACACCTATGTACACAGTCCTAAGGTTACTAACCCGGCTACACAAGATCCCTCCTAACGGCTTGCTACAACCCACACCCTCCCGCTATCCTTCTACCCTTATCCGCGACCTTCACACCTTCCTATCTAGGGTTATGTCCTCAGTAAGCTGCAGCTGCTCCATGTCATGTCTAATCACCTCCCTCCAGTATTTATTCGGCCTACCTCTACTGCTCCTACAGCCATCCAACACAAGCCTCTCACACCTACGAACTAGGGCATCCGCATCCCTACTCATCACATGCCCAAACCATCTCAGCCTTCCTTCCCGCATCTTGTCCTCCACCGAAGTCACTCCCATCTTCTCCCGGATAATCTCATTCCTAACCCTGTCCCCTCTGGTAAGCCCACACATCCAACGCAACATCCTCGTTTCCACCACCTTCAATTTTTGGATGTGGGAGTGCTTGACTGGCCAACACTCCGCTCCATACAACATGTCCGGACGGACTGTCACTCTATAGAATTTGCCTTTAAGCTTAAGAGGCACCTTCTTATCACACAACACTCCCGAGGCGAGCCTCCACTTCATCCAACCGACGCCGGAATGATATTTTTCTCACGAACTCTCTAATACCATGTGAGAAATAATGGAGAAAAATATTATTGAATTGTGCGTCTACATAATTACAGTGACACCCTATTTATAGACACTACATTACAATCCTTTTCCAACTAGGATTTTGTATATTATTCCTATTCCTACTCATATTCTAACAGTTTTTATGTTGAAACGGAACTCTCAAGTAAAGAAACATAAGAGTGGAAGCCAGATCCTATGTATATGCAATTTGCAATCCAAGCATATGTATGTAAGGGAGATGCTGACCTGTTCTAAAAACTGTGACTGCCGTTGCATATTATGTGGATGCAACTGCTTAATAGCTACGGTTTTATCTGAGAATTCTCCTTTAAACACATCAGCATATCCTCCCTGACCAATCCTGAAGCTCTCAGAAAAATTGCATGTGGCTGTCTCCAAATCGGAGAGTGAAAATTCAACCAACTCAAGTGATTCAGCGCACTCAGTCAAGTAATTTGGACTTAGTCCTCCATCTTTTCCACGATTCTTCCATGAATTGATCCAGTGAACGGCTTCACCAGTTTGCTGCTGAAGTTTCTGCTTCTCCTTCCGTAGAGTTACTAGGGAGGAATGAATCAACGACAATTCTCCAGCAATCTCTTCACGCTGTCGATTGGCCTCCTGTGTACGACTATCCAGGAGGGCTATATTTCTCATGGCCTTGCGCAGCTCATAAGTTATTTCCTTCCTCTCCTTCAAAAGCTTTTCTTTTTCCAGCAATGTAGCTCCCAGAGCATCCTCAGCTTCCTTCCTCAGTTCAACTTCATGTGCATGAGCTGATTCAAATGCTTTTACCTACAACAAAGAAAAATTTCTATATTTCAGAGCCAAGAAGGAAGCTTCACTTACAAAAAAAGGAAGCTTCAGTGGTATAGAAGAAATAGTCCACCAATTAGTGTTTTCAGTCCATTGTAGATATTGCAAATATGAGAAATGACATTACTATCCACACAATATTCCTCTTATTCTGGAAGTCGTCGCAGTTTATTAGATATGTTGCATGACTTTATGCTGTATTTCAGAATATATACTGGCTCTAGGGATGACTACTCTGAGATAGATTCACACAGTAGATATTACTTGGTCGCAAACAGAGAATGTAGTTCTAAAGTGCTGCAGTGATGGACAGAAAGATATCAAAATTTTTAGTTCGGGTAAGCCTATAGTGGATCTACTGGTATATTAGACATCATGGCTTTGGTCCATAAATGAACGTGAAGCCATAATATAAAAATAGCTAATAATTGTAATTTTGCTTCGCAAGTCTCTAGGTAAGCATGTGATCTGTGATATCCAGCAGTAGCCAAATTCTACCATTGTTCATGCATCAATATAGTTCTTCCACAAATATTTAAGTATTGATGATTTGAAGAGCAATAAGAATAAAACCTCCTCAATTTGAATACAGAAACTAGAGGATTACCTTTCTGAGGGATTCCGCAGCTTCAGCTTCCAGTTTTTTGCGCTTATGAATTTCTGCAAAAGCTTCAGTCCTTGATGATTCAAATTCTGTGCTGACTTCTGCCAGCTGTTTGTATAAACTTTCCATCTCAGCATCAAGGGACACCAATTGTTCAGCAGAAGAAGCACAACTACTATCAGGAGTAGAACTTGTTGAAATAGATAAAGCAGGAACGCTGATCAGATTGCTTCTGCTGGTAGAAGAAAAGCTCTTGAACCGTAAGTCAGTTTCTGATGAAATTAAGCTTTTTATTCCAGATGGCAGCAGGTCCCTAGACGAACTTGACCGAGCACATTCTGGGAAGCGGATAGCATCGTTCTTGCAAGACTTTAGAGACCGAGATCTTAAACCGCATACATCAACTGCCACTTCTCGAGTATTAGGAGAAATAGGTGCAATGAAGCTTGAATACTCAGGATGTTGTCTACTCCAGACTAATCTTCCTTTGTAGACAAAGAATATTTCACAGAATGAAGGGAAATTTGTGGCAGCATAACTTGCTTTCCAGGAGCTTTTCTTAACCTTCACACAACTGTATATAACTGGTAAACTTGGGTACAAAGGACAAATCTTATTTGATGAAAATTCAGAATGCCAATATACTGTTCGTAAATACAGGTGAAGGAAAAAAAAGGTGAAAGAAAAGATCCATATAGACATACCAACTAGCTTAGATTAAGGCTCTCTCATGTTGATATTCTTATGTTAGAAGGTCCAGAGTTAAGAATCTTTTCACATTTGTTCACAGATTTGTTTGTTAGTGTAAAAATGAGAGAGGGACTTTAAAGAACTTCTAGGTATATGCAGACTGGGGAATTTTGTATGTTGAGTGTAAAAATAACTAAATAAGAGAGATTTGTCTTTTGGACAAATCATCATATGCTGGAACGAAATAGTCCCAAATATAGCAGATGGATGGAGGATTCATATAACCCACGCAACTAGTTTGTGGAGGAGGCATTGTTACTGTTGTCATCTTAGTAAAACAAGTGAAGCAAGATATAGGATTATAGGCTGCATTATGAAATTCCCCAGTTAGCAAGCAAATACAACCTCTACTGATTTCTAAACCTTGTAATTTGATCACTGTTCTCAGTTCTCCAACAGTGAAAGTTTTGACTAGCCTAATAGTGTTTTCGGCTAGCAATCTCACTGCACTAGGCGATTTGTTCCCACCCATCAAGTTTTGATGAAAAGAGTTACCTGATGCTTGTGTTGGTGGGAAGTACAAGTGGATTAGTTGAAATGTACGCAAACTGGACCGTGCACCTATTTTGCCAGACTCTAAAAATATTGCCACATCCGTGTTAGATAGCGGGGCAGTATCTTAGCGAAAAAAAAAAAAAAAAGTTCTAATTTTCTTCTACTAATTAGGTCAGTCAGGAAAAATTGACATCAAGTTACTACAAAACATGAATCAAGCAGTCAAAGTGTTCCAAAAACTAGAGATTCCTTTTTTTCTCCTTGGTTGATGTGGTAAATCTCATCATCTCCCCCAAGATATCCTGTCTAGAAGTCAACAGTGGCTCTTTCAGGTGTTGCCACCTCGGTGACTCAAACTCTCAACCTTTAGGTAGAAGCTGGACTACTCTTACAGCTCAAGTAACCTCACTTTCCAGAAACTAGAGATTCTAGGAGATCAACATATCAACTTGGACATTTCAGTTTGTGGTCAATTCTGGTGCCTCTGACACGACAAATCTGGTTTATGCAGGAAAAAAATCTTGTAGGAGGAAACAAGTTTATGAAAAAAGATTTATAAGTTCTCATTAAGATACTTGACACAAAAACAAAACCACATGAATTTGGGATATTCTATAGAGTCCAGAAGTCTTTCCAAAGAGACAAGACTCCTCAAAAATTGTAAAAAACTTGAATCATATAACATAATCCAGGATTCACAAGTGTAATCATAATCTATAACAATTCAAACAGTTTAACTGCACTTGAAAGTAAATTAAACGATTAGAAGTTGAAGACGTACTCTGGTATGGCCCCAATTATAAGCTTCCTGATGTTATGTTTGTTGACAAAATCCAGAATTCCTTTTAGGACTTGATCTGATTCAACTATAGCAACACTTGCTTTAACCTGAAAAGATTATCACATCTTCTGTAAGTGACTGCATTGGCAGCATGATCCAAGGAAAATACTTATCATTACTTTTGAAAAGAAAAGCGAGACTTTTACGGTACATAGATCATGATACTGAGAAAACACTAGTTTTTTTTCAATTGTATAGGAATGATACTGTGAAAACATTAGTGTCACAGATGTAGCAAAGATCTAGACATATCCCTGCATGTCGTTGAGTAGCAATGGAATGTCAAATCTAGGCCCAGCCATCAACCAGAGACTGAAACAATTGATATACCAACACTGGACAAGATGTAGCGAGGAAGGAAATTGTGAAAGCAGTTGAAAATAATTTAAACTAGAGGACTTCTAGTCTTTGTTTCGGATGTAATAGAAGATATTAGAAAGTAAAAAAGTGAAAAACATATTTTGGGGGGTTCAAACCCAATGATGCTGTCAAGCATAGCACGCAGTAACAGGTTCAAATCCCAACGGAGGCAAAAAAAAAAAAAAACACTAGGTAATTTCTTACCGTCTACCCAAAACTTGGTGGGCAGAGGAGCTACCCAATACCTGTGTTGGTGGGAGATAGTAGGTAACCCTGTGGAATACCCAAGGTGCACACAAGCTCGGCCCAAGATACCCCCCGTCACAAAAACAAAATAAAAAGTACAGCAAGCAGTGATGTGGAATAAATCAATGGTTATGTCGAGTTGACTCTTTCAACTCAGTGATAGCTTGAGTGAGGTCGATAACTCGAATAAGAAAGAGGCATGAGGGGGCAAGTGTGGATAAAGTGGGTAGACTTTTACGGATTGAGAGGATAGAGAGACGACAAATGGGGAATACTTCGACAAGAAGGGAGCGATCTGGACAGACAGAAATTCAGACACAAGATGCTTAAGATGGAGAGTCAGGAGGCTAGAGCCCAACAACTTCTTCATCAACCTTTACCACATCCTCACCTTTTTCCTTTTGAATAGGAATTTCTTCACAACCACATCATTTTTAACTGATGCTTTCACTTCCTCTGGGTTTCTTTGAGATCTAAAAAAAGAGAATAAAATCGTTAGAATTCACTCTTGCTTTTCCCGACCACATTCACTGCTCCAGACATATGGTATAATTCTGATCATCAGAAGGAAAAACCTTTTTTTGAGAAGGAGAAACTCTTTTTTAAGAATGCTTAACAGTAAAAATGGCAACGAAAAACAATTTCTATCTTAATTTATCTAGAATGTTAAAAGGGACGACCCGGTTCATACCTACTCCATAGGTGTCGGGGAGGGGGAGACCACTCCGGGCCTGACCTACGCGCCCTCACCCCAGCTTTGCTGGAGGGGCGTTTCGAACCCCCGACCCTGGCACACCACGGTAAGCAAGCTTACTACTGAGCCAAGGCCATCCCTCATAAATTTATCTAGAATGTTAATTAAATTTATCTAGAATGTTAAGACACCCATAAATCTGTTCATTGTCCTGTCCACATTCAGTGTATACATTTTGAGTAATCCACATGTGTTCTTCAGAACAAAAAAAAAAAGGAAAAAGAAGAGAGAAAATCCAAATAGCCTTCAACAATGACCTTTCTCTTTTGTACAACCCAGCAAACAACAAGAACTGCAACAGGGCATTCCCTTTAATCCATCAGTACTTCATCACGATAGAACTGTCAAATCAGGATAAACATGTGATACAGTTGTGATTGATGGAATATGGTGGATATTTATAATGGTGCTTAAGTTTCTACGGGCGGTAAAAGTTAGGAGGTAGAAGGAATCGTGGTGAAGAGGGGAAGGGAAGGAGAGAGAGAGAGAGAGAGAGAGAGAGAGAGAGAGAGAGGAGGTAGAAGGAATCGTGGTGAAGAGGGGAAGGGAAGGAGAGACACAGAGAGAGAGAGAGAGGGAGGAAAGGGTAAAAGGGGCAATGAGAGAAACCGTAAATGGAAGTAGTCAAATTTGGTACCATAAGAGACAGAATTTCAGGAGGAAAGCATGGAAAAGTATCCTCTCTGGAATGCTGTTTTAACCTTATGCTTATTCTCGGCATTTGCTCAGGAAACTAATCGAAAATGTTACTTGGGTTAATGCTTGTAGAAAAGAATTTAATATCACATTAAGAAAACTAGTTCAAAGTAAGATATCTGATAGTGGTCCCACAAATACACAGCCAGACCTGAAACCGAGCCTCAAAATAAACCCATTCTAAAGTTTCTGACCAAAAATGAGTTGTTAACATCTGTACACGTCATTTTGAAGCAAAAAGTACATAGAAATCCTCTAGCAGCTTTTAATGATAAAGGATGAGCACTTTTACCATTTAAGATTTGAAGTTTTTAAGCGAACTCAATGATCATTATAAGAATCATAAAATGAAATGGTCCGACCTAGCTCACCATACTCGTACTTATTAAAAGATATCGCATCCAAACACTTTCCCCTGTAACAGTTCTATCAGTTCTATGCAAATCATATCAAAATAAGTAAGCCCCACGAAGATGACAGTCCTAACGTTTCAGAGTAGCAAGTGACCTCTAGAGGTCATTTGGTAGGAGGTGTTAAGAGAAAATAATACACATATTAGCTTTGGTACACCTTAATCCCATGTTTGGTAGTGTTTTCAACCTATGTACACCTTATTTAGTACTATTCTTAGGCATACGGTAAACCATGACATTAACAATACGGGTACTATTCATATTCTAATACCCCATATTCAATACTATTCTTGTTCAAACCCCCGCAAGATTTATCTGATATCTGTTGCTGGTGGGAGGTGGGAGGTATCTCGTGGATTTAATCGAGGTGCACGAAAGCTCGCCCGGACACCACGATTATCAAAAAAAAAAGTATTCAATACTATTCCTCCTATTCTAGTACACCCTATGGCGGAGAATTTAGCAATGCCAGCAGCCTGGTGAGGGCCATTTAATACAACAAACTAAACAATTGATAAAAAAATAATGTCAACATAACTAAACCCAGCATTGCTAACCCTAGCAATATCCAATGGTACTCTTATACACCCTATTACTCTCCTACTATCTTATCCGTCGATTCTATTATTACATGTTGTTTCCTTTGCTTCGGATACTGTATTTTTTGATGTTACTATTGTTCTCTTCTACTTTATTTTAAGCATGGCTTCTTCACTACTGTATTTTCTTTCAATACTTGATGTTGCTATGTTTTACTTGAGTCGAGGGTCATTGGGAAACAACCTCTCTACCCTACCACCCTCCCCAAAACCCATTACACAGGGTATGTTGTTGTTCTTATACACCCTACCAAACAACCCTTTTGAGAATAGATTACACTTCTAAAGCAAATCTGTGAAATACAGTAACAATGCACAACCTACACAGAAATTACTCTACGCTTGAGAGGAAGGAAATGGTGAAAGAGCAATACGTAACATAAAAAATCACAATTCAACATCGTAATTCTCTGACTGGACATTACAGTACCAACAGCTCTTCCATCAACCATCATAGAGTAAAATGGTCATGCAGTTACAAGTATTGTCTTCTTCTTTTTTCAATATAATCCACCAAATGAATTTACTGAAACCTGGTCTTACAAAAATGATTGCAACTTATGCTATAAACAAGACCGTGTTACTGGAGAATAACTGTCACAACATTCCACACCAACCATTTTGAGACAAACGATACCTTTGATTTGCAGCATACACTCAAAAAACGAGAAAGAAGTTTCCTAGCCTCTTCTCTCTCCGCATTTCGAAATGTGGATACCACTTCTGCATTAGCTTGAGTAGCTGGCAATCTTCCCACTGCATAAAAATCACAAGTATGGACACATGATGGTAGGTGGTCGAAAGAATATATAGGTTCTTCAAGAGATTTTCTCGACTAACTATGTTTAATACCACATAAAATGTTTTAAAAGGGTGCACTTTGGTGGGGAGGAAAATGTTTATCATACAACGAGAAAACAGTTCCTGGATTAATTATTATTGTTAGTTAGGATAGTTGTGCAAGGGAAATTTTGTCCATTCCTTTTTGGTTGAAAATTAGGGGGCATTGGCCATAAAAACTGTGAGTATTCAAAAAAAATAGCTTTTGTTTTCAAAGTGAAAAATGATATTCAAAAATAGAAGTTGTGTTTGGTCATGAATACAAATTGGAGTTGTTTTTTATTTTTTGTGAGTAATTTGGAGCGAAAAAAAGTGAAAACAACCTTTTTTGTGTTCTTCAAGTTCCAAAAAAATCCGGAATTGGACTTGGCCAAACGTGCTTTCTAGAGTTCAACTCCGGAAAAAAGAAAAAAGAAAAAAATCATGGCCAAACACCTCCTTATTTTCTAGGAACAAATAGTTTCACAACTCAATGTAATCAATCAATCCTTAAAGACCAAAACTCTTCACAACTTATTAAGCAACATTTCATTAAAAAATGGCTGAATTTATCATCATGATATTTCATCTTCATTTATAACCTAGAAAGACTAGAAAAATGAACCCAAAAAAGCATTCTTTTAAGAAACAACATTAAAATATAAACACTATTTCTCCATATCAAAGGCCCCTTAAGTGCAAACATAGAATGCACTAAAGCTCCCACTACACACTGGGTTCGGGGAAGGGCCGGACCACAAGGGTCTATTGTACACTGCCAGAAATGCAGGATAAGGCTACATACTATAGACCCTTGTGGTCCAATCCTCCACGGACCTTGCTATGCCGAACCCCGCATATAGCAAGAGCTTTACTGCACTGGGCTGCCCTTTAAAGAGTTTCACAACTCAATGTCATCAAACATTCCTTAAAAAACAAAACCTCACTACATATTAAACCTATGTTGCTCGGACTCTTCAAAAATGTCCATGGGTGTGTGTCGGATCCTCCAAAAATAGTGTATTTTTGAAGGATCCGACACGGGTGCGGCAACATATTTGGAGAGTCCGAGCAACTTAGATTAAACAAAATGTCATTAAAAAGAAGCTAAATTTGTAATCATGATACATCATCTATATTTACTTTCCTTTTTTTAATCTTTTTGGTGTCCACGCCAATTTGCGCCCACCTTGAATAATTCCACGGGATATTGTCAACTCCCACCAGCAACATGCAGCATCGGGTATTAGGTGACTTTATCCAACAATCATTTACATTTATAACCTAAAAACACTAGAAATGATCCGAAAAATAATCTTTTAAGGAACAACAACACAATTTCTCTAAGTAGAAACATAGAATGCAAAAATAATTAGGAGAAAGTTGAAGAACATACACAAAGTGGGTATATATGGAGAAGGTTGAAGAACATGAAGAATGCAAATTTCTGAGTTCCCAAATGTTTTACAAGCCCATTGAACTGAAGCAACACCTTTATCAACAGATTTTCCCACAGCTACATATACTCTAGACCCTTCTTCTTCTTGTTCTTCAACAACAATTTCACTTGATTGAGGAGTGATGAAAATTTGGCTAGTTCTGTAAAACCCACGTTTAAAAGTGGCCATTGATGAAAACCCAGAAGGGAAATTTGGAGAAGGGGTTAGTAGCTCCATGGTTATTCAATATCAACAACTCAAATTGGTCGGATTCTTTTTGTGCTCGAGTGTGTCTACATCCCACGACTTACATTTGTTAAGAGTCAGACTGATAGGTGTGTTTGTTGTTAGAATTAAGGCTCCTTTGGAAAGAGGCATAAAGAAACCAAAAAGATTGACTATTAAGCCCATTCTCATTTATCAAATTAATAATTGATCTATCCATATATAAGCCGGATTGATAATCAATCTGCCAGATTGATAATCGATCTGTCTATATATCTATCGAATTAATAATCAATTTATCTATATATCTGTCGAACAGATAATAAATCTGTATCAAAAATGAATTACTCCTAAATAAAAAAAACGTATAGTTCACTTAATTAAAAAATAGACTTAAAAGGTCCATTTAACAAAGAATCCTCATAAAGAATGATTAATTGGAGGATTAGTTCTAGATGAGTTTATTCTTTATTTGATTGAGATGAATTTACAGAAGAATATATTTTGAGATTAGTTATTTCAAAATTATAATATTATTTTTATTTCACATTAGCGAATAATAATTTTGATATAATTAATCACGAGATAACTTGTTCTCCACACGAATGGCTCTTTCATGGAAATGTGTGAATTTTTTAAAAAATATTCGATATGTAAATAAAAAATATTAATCTTAAACGACAGTTGTATAGAGGGTGTTTGGATTGACTTTTAATAAGGAGCTTATAAGCTAAAAGTCATAAGTTGATACTATCCTACTTTTAGCTTTTGGCTTATTTTGACACTTTTTAACTTAAAAATAAGTGCTTAAAAATATTTTTTTACTTTGTAAAATATCACCAAAATTGAAAAAAAATATTTAATTAAAGGCTAAAAATACCTAAAAATAAATCAATCCAAACACCCAGTATAATTTAGATAATATGTGACGTGGTGTGATGGAGATTGAGCCTACGAGAATTAGGCGAGGTTGAGTTATGTTAGAGAATGAGAGTGTACTATCAATGTTTAATTCATTTATGAAATTTGTTTTTTTTTAACATTCAGTAGAAAAAATATTTTTTCTCATTTTTTAAGAAATTTATTTTTTAAAAATAAATATTTTCTGAAAACGTTGATCAAGTGAATGTGAGAAAAATACAAAATATTTTTCTTCATATCGAACACACCCTTAATCCATTTGATTTTTTTAAATTTTTTGTAAACGTTAGAAAGACTAAGAAAAATAAATTTTTAAATAAAAATATTCTTAAGAAATCTAAATTTTAATTTTAAAATTAAATTAATTTAATCTAATCTAACATTAGATATTAGTTAAATTAATTCCCAAAAATAGGAAACTTGACAACTAATGAAGAACGAACGGATTTTCAAATCAAATTATTTTTCTTGGTGGAAAGAAAGATATCCCACTTAGATTAAGTTTTCAAACAAACAAAAAAAAAAAATAGCACATATTTCTCTGAAAACTCATGCGTTAAAATAGATGCAAAACACACAAGTCACAAATTTTTCTTCATACTTTTTTTGACTTTACAAATCGGAAAGACATTATAATAAATTGAGAAGTGATATTAAAACAAAAAGGAAATAGAAGTTAAGTGTCGCGGTTTAGTTACTTTTCAATAATACTTCACTTTAATTTTAATAATATAAAGAGCCACCTAATAAAGAATGATTTAGCTAACACTAACTACTCCACAAACAGCCAAGTCAATAATTATTATTTTTGAAGTTAGTATTTGAACCAGTGAGATGAACTGGTTTAACGTTAACCAGTGAGATGAACTGGCTTAACGTATAAATAAAATTATATATATATTATTATCTTATCCTTATATATAAGCCAACAAGTTATTGAACGAATACGGCTTAAAGTAATTGTATAAAAAGGGAGTATGTGTTGTACAAAAGCATCTATGAAGGGTCTTCTATTCTTCATTAATCTCAAGACACGTGTATTGTAATAGTAAAAATAGGTGTACTTCTCTCTCTTAACCATTACCAATTAGTATAAATTCCCTCATCTTCTTCTCTACTTCTTTGTGTTCTTAATAGCATCATTATTAAGATTTCTTCGAACCATCTATGATAATTGAAAAATTGCAACTGCTTCTTTGAGGTTATGGAAAGGAAAGAGAGACGCAACTACTCTTAGAGAGGTGATTTGTTGATTCAATACAATGATGCAGTCCTGCTTTGGGGATTTTTCCCCTCTCTACCAATTTCATGGATAATATTTATGTTCGTAGCGTCACTGCTTAATTGAGTCTGCCCATGCATGCTCTATTTTGAATTATTGTTGTCAAATTTCTTGGTTTCATTCCGATGCCGTTTCTTGAGAGGTTTTAGAAATTCGAGAAAATTGCGGTGTGTATTGTTCTAAGGGTTTTTTCACTCTTCTCTTTAGTTTTCCATCACTGTTGTTACTTGCTCTTTTTTCCACTAATTTTGTATATGCATGAACTCATTCACTATTTCGTATCAACTGCATAGTCGTTAAAGGTTCTAATAAGAAGAGAGACATGCCCTGTGAATAAAATTTCCAATAGTTAGTAACGCATTCATGTTGTGTCAATTATTTTGATTGTTTTTCAACTTACTTATGATTGTTATTGGAGTTGACTAACTGAGTCTTACTCTTTTGTGCAAAATAATTTGTTTTAATTTTAAGGATTTTACTTTACATAAAACAATAACTATTGAGCTTGTAGCAGGGGCAGCAAAGGCTAATGGAACTCGGGGTGATCAAGATGAGTAGTATGCTACTCAACTTCATCAGTAAGTTCATGAATTTTTATGTTTTCTTGGGAGAGAACATGTAATAGGTTTTTATTTAAATAAGCTTCTTTTTTAGTGTTTTTGATGCGTATTTTTTTAATGATCATCTAAGCATATGTGTAGAATTATAGTCGGAAGACACATCTCTGTTGTACATAGGGTGTTTGATAGCATGCATAACTCGAATTTCTCCCCTTCTAGGCTCTAATTAAATCCTTTATACGAGAGTGTGACAAAGTTTAGAGTATTAAAATTTGAATGTCTAAATTAACGTTAACTAGAGCTCTCAGATACATTGGAGCTCTGATGTGCTATGGGAATATAGCACTTTCGATGCTTAAAACGAGGAAAATATACAAATTTCTGAGGTTGTTTTGTTAGATATGATGCGTTTTGGGTATGTTTTATAGGAAATTAGGTTTTGAATGCTAAATTCGTGAAAATGGGGTAAATGGTGTTTTTGGCTACTTATGTGATCAGTTTTGGATGTTTGTGACACTTTTTGGATTATTCGTGACCAATACATAAGATGAAAGTTAAATATTTGAAGCTTGGTTGCAAGTGTTAAAAGGTCTGGCACTTACCTATGTCTACATGTGGACCACATATAGCACATTTAGTCTGTATGAGACTAAGGTAAGTGTTGGAATTGAAGAATTGAAGATCTAAAGAGTGAAAGAGCTGGAAAAAAAACTTCTGGCATTTGCTAAGTCAATATGCGAACCGCATGTAACACACGTGGACAACATGTAGCACACGTGGACCGCATTGGGCAAAGCATGTGTCAGAAGTCCAAAATCCTGAAAGCTAAGCTGTAGGAAATTTTGGTCTTGGCACATGCGATTACCACATGCGCACAGTCTTAGGACGTATGTGGAGACCACATGTAGCCATCAACCCTTTTTTCTCCTATTTCATCCGGACTTTGATTTTAGGGTTTTCTCATGAACTATAAATACCCCTAATGTATTTTTTTAGTAGAAGTTACACACTCTTGATACTTACAAACATATTTGATTCTGAGATTTGATTTTAGTCTTGGAATTCGCTTGTATTGATTTTGGTTGATTAATTCAGTTACGGTTTTGGGTTTTTACTTGTGATTATTGTGATTTCATCTTATACTTTCAATCATGAATGTTACTGATTATTTCACTAGCATGAGCGACTAAAAACCCTTAGCGAGGGTTGTGGAAACCTTGGTGGATTGACAAAGAAGGGTAAGTGCTATTGTTGTTCTGAATCGATACCCATGCATGCATTGCATTATCTTCACTTTAATAGTTATCTTAGCGGTTGCAAATGTTAGGATCATGCCTAGATTATTTATATGCTATAGAAATATAACACTTTTGGCACTTAAAACGAGGAAAAGATGCAAGTTTCTGATGCTATTTTGTTAGATATGATCTGTTTTGGGTATGTTTTCAGGGAATCATGTTTTGGATGATAAGTTCATGAAAAAGGTGAAAAGGTGTTTTTTTTGTCTACTTTTGGAGCAATTATGGATATTCGGAATATTTTTCATCTTGTTCGTTATCAAACCATGTTCGGAAATCGAAGAAGAGTTTAAAAGATGACTCCCGACACCTACTAACTCAACATGTGGCCGCATGTAAGACCTACGAGCCGCATGTAGGCAAAGCAAGTACCGAAAGTCAAAAATCCCAAGAGCTGAACTTGTAAAAATTTTTGCTCCCGGTACCTGTAGTTTGTACCTGTGCCCAGGGCCAGGACCGTAGGTACTACCTGCCCCCAGTTTAGAATGCGGGTACGGAGCACATATGGCCACCGACCCGATTTTCTCCTATCTCATTCAGAATTTAGTTTTCGGGTTTCATCATATACTATATATACCCTTTATGTGTTTTTAGGAGTTACACACTTTTGCTATTTACAAACATATTTTGATTCCAAGATCCAATTTTGTTGTTGAGATTTTCTTTGACTTTGGTTCATTACTTCAGTAACGGCTGTGAGTTTTTACAATTCTTATCATTGTGATTTCATCTATGCTTTCAACTATGAATGATATTGATTTTTTCACAAGTATAAGCGACTAAAATCTATAGCTAGGGTTGTGAAAACCCTGGCGGATTGATGAGGTAGGGGAAGTGTGATTGTTGAATTGAACCAATACCCATAGCATGCATTGCATTATCATCATTATAATAGATTTCTTAGTGGTGGCCAACGTTAAGATCCCGCCTAGATTATTGCTACTTACTCCAAAAGAAGGGTAGTAACTAGGAAAAGATAATGACAACAACAATTTAGAGTTTAACGGTCGATCCACGCTACTAGGTATTATTTAAGTAAGATCGTTAACTATCATTCTATAACTAGAGACTCAAAAAGTAATAGTTAATTGGGATCAAGATAAGGGTTAGTAAGGCGACATCTTGAGACTCAAAAGGTAAAGGATGAAGTCTTGTTGCTCGTCCAAAAGACTGCAGAAGGTATATAACTTATCAATTCTGCATGTAAGGTATCGGGTTGGTTCAACATATTAGGATAAACCTACGGAGTTGGGAAGCCAGAGGGAACACAATCCTAGTGTTCACCAATATTGTTCATAATTGAAGTTGATAATTGCTCATTGTTCCATATTTCCATTCAAACCCCCCATTTACTTTTTTGTTCTTGCCCGTCGATTACAACATCTAAAATCCACGAGTTCATATATTCCCTTGGGATTCAATTCCAACCTAGTTGGGTTACTATATTTTGACAACGACCGTATCATCATCTAATAGGAGGTTTTGTATGGACATCATTAAAATTTTAGCTCCATTGCCGGAGAGTACGGTGTTGATTTATGATCTAAATTCATCGCAATCTTTGATTTTTTCTTTTTTCTTAGTTAGGCATATGCCGGTGTATGCCTAACACACAGAGTAGAGGTAATCCCTTATTCCCAGTGAATCCAAATTCAGAGAAGATCCTACAAACACCTGGTAGGATGATGAGCAGAAAAAAAAATTCTGAAAGGGTTCGTGATGTTGTATCTCTCCCTCTTTCTACAGGAGTTCAGGACATTATTGATCGAATGACTGGTAAGCTTTTAGATCAATCTGAGAATGAGAGAAGGGTATTGGAGGAAGCTCAATGCATAGCTCGGGAATAAGAGTTAGCTAAGCAAAGACAGGTAGTAGACCGCCAAGTAGTACTCAGTAGAAATCAGAACAGAAACAGAGGGGCCGACCTCAAGTGATCCCAACATATCAGTATGTTCGGTAATATGAAGATGATGAAGAGGATCTGGGATACGTTGAGCCGGCAGGTACTAGAGCTATCATTCCTCCTATTTTGCCCCCTGATGTTAAGTGCAACATTTCTAGTGCTATGATTCAACTCTTATACTTGAAGGGCATATTTGTAGGGTTGCCTACAAACGACGCAAACATGTATCTGGCAAATTTTATTGGGATTTGTACTTTATATACTATACCAGGGGTAGATCAGGAAGCATTAAGACTGTGGTTATTTGTCTTTTCGCTTACTGGAGAGGCATCTTTATGGCTAGGAGAACTTTTAAGAGGGTTTATCACTACATGGAGCGAGTTACACAGATAATTCTTGAATAGGTTCTATCCTACATCTAGGGTATTGCAACTCAAGGATGATATTTATAACTTCAGGTAGTTGCAATCAGAATCTATGTATGAGGCATGGTTCAGGTTCAAAAAGAAGCTTAGCATGGTGCCCAACCATTAAATTTCAGGGACAAGCTTATTAGAGATTTTCTATAGAGCTCTGACTATCAGTTCTAGAGCAATGGGAGTCACTATCTCTAGAGGATCCTTCATGATATTACAATGGGTCTTGGTATCCTGTTGGGATTTTTATCATTGTGTCTCTTTTCCCCGGAGTCTTATTCCTAGTAGAGACGACATATTTAGGAGTATTGTGTTTTTTTTTGTTTTGTGTTTTTATTTAATTAGGAGATTTTTAATTATGTAGGTCAGTAGTCATGTTTTGACTAATTTTTGATACCCCCTCAAAAATTTATGTTTTAGAATTATGTGAATGTATATATATGTGTGTGAACTTTGTGGATCTTATTATGGCATTAGGATTAGGGACATGATAATCACTTTAACAATTGCATGAATTAAATAGGTAGTAGTCAGAAACACTGTGCTATGTGTGTTTGAGATACTACCTAGTTCTCTTTGTGTATCGAATTCAGAACTTGCCTGGTCAGTCTTGCCTTGGTTGAAGGATAGTTGTTTAGGAAAGGATCATAAACCATTTTTTATAGTAGTCCACTTTTAGCCTACATGACCCTCCATGTGTGAATTATATCCCTTAATCCCGATTTTGAGCCTAAATGCCTATTTTTCTTGTTACATCTTTCACCTTCCCATTTGTGTTACAATGAATTTGCTTTGGTCCTATTCCTCCTTGGACATTGTGCACCTCAATTCAGGCAAAACGCTTAAGTTGAAGGTGGCTAGCATAGGGGTGTATAGTGTAAAATGAGTATGAAAAAGGTAAAATAAGAGAAAAAGTTAGTAAGGCTGGGTATGGTAGCAAAAGAAAAGAAAATAAAATAAAAAAATTATTGTGAATAAAAAAGAATAAAAGAGCACATCCATCCTGAATGTGTATAAAATAATAAAAGGGAGAAATAAGAGTTGAATAAAAGAAAATTGGTGAATAAGTGAGACCCCAAGGTTAGTGTAGTGCCAAGGAGGCTTAGTCACTTTAAAAGTCCATATGTATCATACCAGCCCCCAAGCCTACGTTACAAGCCGAGAAAAGTCCTATAGTGACCCTAATTTGACTATCTGAATGTTAAGGTAAAGAAAAGAAAGGCGAACCTATGGTATTTGACATGGATTGATTGGAGCTTATCTATTGAGTATGAGTGTCTCTTGACCGTCCCTGCATGGAACTATTTCATATGAGTGAGTTGGACATCCTTGATTGTGAGGGCACTTGAATCGTATTGCTAGTTTTTTTATTGTTTTGGGTAGTATAACTTTTATATATGAGTAGTTGTCTGATGCTAATGTAATTGTCATACCTTGATCCCATTGTATCACATTGTTGTGCTTTATGTTCATACACAGTTGGTCTTGACAAATAATATTGGAGGGGGATGTTGTGTTTTGAGTTTAAGTGCCTGCCTGCCTGCCTTGAATACACTACAAAAAATAGGTGATATTGCGGGGGTTATTTTAACCTCTGCAAAATTATATGAATTACGGAGATTAAAAATCTGACGCTAAAATATATAAAGTTGCGGGGGTTTTAAACCCCCGCTATAAATTGCGGACTTTTTAAACCCCCGCTATATACCAAAAAATAATGAACATTTATTTTGCCATAAAAATATAAATTTACAGGGGTTTTAGACCCCTGCTATAATAAAAAAAATATCTTAACATTTTCTCTCTTTTTTTTTAATTGGGCAAATATTTTCCCTCACTTTCCCAATTATATCAACCCTCTCATTTTCCCTCTCACTTATCCTCTATCATTTCCCAAATTGGTAGACAACTATTTCAGTTAGTGGGCAAAAAGGAGTCATTGAGGTTGCAATAACCACAAAAGCATGGGAAATCCCCACTGATTGTTCTAGTTTTTGCGCAATTTCTGTAAACTACACTTGAATTGACATCTTCTTCTGTAAGTTAAATTAGGGCTTATTTTTTATTGGAGGTTATTTGAGTTTATTCATGTTTTGAGCCCGTTTTAGTGTTTATTTATATTGAAATTTGTTGCATTTTGTGGTCGAAGTAAGGATTTTTTTTTCCGGAAGAAGTGCTTAAGCTAATGTTTCAAGCTGAATTTTTTTTTAGAAATCCTGAGCTTGCTAGAGTTAGGAAGTGAGAAGTGCTAATAGATTGTTGATTATGTTTTCTTTGTTCTGATATTTTCTTATAGTCTTTGGGTATTCAAATTGATGAAGGGACACATGATATAATTGAATTTCTTAAAGATAAGAACCCAAATTCGGATGAACATGTTGAGGTATAGATAAAAAGGTTCATGCTTTGTTGTATTTGATTTTCTGGTTGTCCTTAGCTTCACATGTTGAATCCTCTAAGATAAGTTCACCAATGTTGTAAAAACTTACCAGGGGATAGAAATATGTATAAATTACTCTCTCCTCAACTCCATTCCATTTACAAAGTTTTGGGTGTTCTTTAATAACCCATAGTAGATTCACATGGTTCTGTAGGTATAAAATATTCTCTTCAAGTTTTCTTAATTTACAAAGTTTGGGTGTTCTTTAATGCTTAGTATAAATCTTGAAACTAAAATAATATGACCAATAAGTCTCTTGGGATTGAGGTTTACTAGTTGATATCATTATCTTTGTAGAGTAATGTTCATCATTTTCAGGAAAGTGAAGATCTACAGAACCTCGATATTACATTAGGATTAGTTTGAATTTATAATGGAGGTTGGGTTAGTTATTGATTGGCCATATATCAGTAAGAGCCTTTGCTAGTCTGTTGCAATACCATAGGGGCAATTCTCATTGTTTTTAGAATCAGAAGTCACAATACAGGTGTTACCAAAATCATATGAGATTGTTGTAACTAGGGCTTAAGATGAGATACAAGGGACACATGATATTTTTGCGTCATTCTTAATGGTTGGTTCTGATCTGTGAGTTAAGGGGCTATATGACAAGGAGGTCATGGATTCAAGCCATGTAAAAACCTCTTGCAGAAATGCAGGGTAAGGCTGCATACAATAGACTCTTGTGTTCCGAACCTTCCCCAACCCCACGTATAGCGTGAGCTTAGTATACCGGTTGTCCTTTGTTTCTGATCTATGAATGTCGGTTGATTCCTATTGGATAAATATTATTGGTTAGATTTGTTTTTACAGTTACCATCTGTGAACCTATTGGTGGCGTAGTGAGTTGGTGCAGGAGATTGGTTTGAGAAACTTGAAGTAACATAATAAGTTTTGAACCTTTCATTTGGATGACTGGAAGAAGAACTAAATTTTCTATATACGTCAAAAGTTTCTCAAATGGATTTGTATAAATATGAATAGATAAAGGTTGATTTAGAATATGCAACTTGGTTGTTCTTAGATTTGGATAGATTCAGAAGATGAATTTATTTGGTTGATAAATCCTTTCACCCCAGCAATTTCGGCTTCTCTTGTTCTTTTTGTTTTGCAAACCTAAGAGTTTGATTTTTATCTCTGTGGCAATGTATATATTGATGGTATTGAGATATTCACATAATGTTGAATACTAAAGATGTGAAGTTTAGTAGTTTCTGTGTATTCATTATGGGAGTTGCAGTCTATAAGGTTCATTTCCTTTGTTGTTTTTACGTAAATATTTTATGGGTATTTGATTGAACAAAGACTGACAGGAGTAGGATAGATCACACCAGATAGAGAAAGTAAATAGCACATATAGAGGATAAACAAGAGAGGATTGTGTTAAGTGATTTGTTCGTATCCTATGATACAAGTTGTTCACATGTGTGACAATGCAATGATTGGGAATAGGCTGAATGAAGTTTCTTTTTATGTGTGTATGTGATTGGAGGTTGTACCTAAGCGTTTGATGTAACTATGAGAAATAGAGATCCTTTGATCTAGAAATCCCCTACTGTTATTATCAGAATTTATTTACTTGTAACTTTTTGGAAATATTTACTAGTATTAGGGTGAAATGGTCCCAAATAAAGAGGACCTTATTGAGTAGTTCCCAACTGATTTGGGATTTCACTGATCACGCGTAGCTGATTTTGAATGTTATATCTTTTTCATTGTCTTTTATAGTTAGTGGTTCCGAAGGTCTTCCAGAATCAGCCCCTCTAGCTCCAAGAGGTAGAGGTAAGGTCTGCGTACACTCTACCCTCCCTATGCCCCACCTTGTGGGATTTCAATGGGTATGTTATTGTTGTTGGTGGTGGTTATAATGGAAAAAGTTTATAGGTGAAACTTGTAAGTTGTAATACTATATGTGCCAGGCAAGTATTACAATTGTTTTGTGGGAACAAACCTGTATCGGTTAGGATAAACTTCAGTTATTTTGAACCGAAATTGAAGTCTGCTGGTTATTTTCTTTAATCAACAATCTGTTCATTTTATTGACGGAGTATTTGTGGCTTGTTTTTTCAGTGAAAGCATTGAAAGAGATTGCAAAAAAGCTTGGAAAATTGGAGTACTGTTGTTACTGTTAAAGGAGTTAAAGGATGTCTTTAGTAACCAAAAAAGTCCACACATTTTTCCCACATTCCCAATTCTGACTCAGGTAAGTCACAAAACCCCTTCGTAGTTTTTATCACTCTAAACTTGCATGTGATTTTGTGTAATTGCTCCCAATTATATAATAACAGTTTTGCTTATGGTTTCTGATTGTTCCCAATTTTGCAGTGTTTTTTTTTATCATCTAGGTATGTTGTTGTTATTGGACCTCAACTAGTTTGGGGTTGAAGTCTAGTTGACTGATTGTTGATTGATTATGTACATTGAACTTATTTTTTTATGTCTATAAAGTTAGTTGAGTTGTGCGAAAGTTGATCTGGACATTACAATTATCTGTTAGAGTAATTTTTCATATGATATTTTGTTATGTATGTTTTATGTTAGAGTTCAACAATTTATTTATTTTCTATTACATTCACTCTTCTTCTTTATGAAATCTTATAGCGGATATTTTGCATATTCATCAAATTCTTCAATGGATAGATCTTAGATTGGAATGCCAAGAAACACACCAGAGTATTTGCTTGGTTTGAATCAGTTTTTAGATTTTGCATTTACCAATGGATCTATAGGAGATAAAATAAAGTGTCCATGTCCTATATGTGGTTTTACAAAGTGGAAAACAAAATATGTGGTGTTTCACCATTTGATGAACAAGGATTTCCCTCAACATTACGTCACTTGGGTTATGTATGGGGAAATGAATATTTTGCCTAATTCCAGAAACATAGAGGTCACTCAAGATGCACAACCTTTTGAAAATCCTATTGAATTATTGAGTAATGAAGCATTCCGGGGTTTAAGGCATGATGGTGTTGATGTAGGTCCGTCATAATGCACGGGGGTCAACAAAAAATTATGGAGGTTTTAAATTCTAAATAAAAATTTATTATAAAAATAATTAAATTTAGAGTAACGGGGGTCAACCGCCGCAAACTAACTTCCGCAAATTAATTATGGGAGTCGAAAAAACCCACCGCAACTTATTTGTGATGGCTCAAATTGTGGGGGTTTTGAGAACCGCCGGAATTACATTTTGCGGGGTTTTAAAAACCCCACAAACTGTAAAATTAACCCCCGCAATTTGACCCCTTTTTTGTAGTGATGGCTTAGTTTCTCCTAGTTAAGAGTTGTTTTTGTTGCTTGAAGACATGCAAACGTTCTAAGTTGAGGGTGTTGATGTGCTATAGAAATATAACACTTTAGATGCTTAAAAGGAGGAAAGGATACAAGTTTCTAAGGCTATTTTGTTAGATATGATCTATTTTGCGTATGTTTTGCAAGAAATCATGTTATGGATGATAAGTTCGTGCAAAAGGTGAAAAAAGGTGTTTTTGGCTATTTTTGGAGCAATTATGGATATTCGGGATGTTTTTCAGCTTATTTGTAATCAAAGTTTGTTAGAGAATCAAAGAAGAGTTGAAAAGATGACTCCCCACACCTACTAAGTCAACATGTGGCCGCATGTAGGACCAACGGACCGTATGTAGGCAAAGAAAGTATCAGAAGTCCAAAATCCCGAGAGCTAAACTTGCAAAAAAAATTTCTCTCGGTACCTGCTGTTTGTACATGCGGCCAGGGCTAGGACTGCAGGTACTACCAGTGCTCGGTGCATACCGTGGGTACGGCCCACATATGGTCACCGACTCATTTTCTTCTATTTTGTTCGTGCTTTGGTTTTAGGGTTTTCTCATGTACAATAAATACCCTTTTTATGTTTTTAGTAGGAGTTACACACTTAATATTTACAAACATATTTTGATTTCAAGATTCGATTTTATTCTTGGGATTTGCTTGTATCAACTTTGGTTCATTACTTCAATAACAGTTGTGGGTTCTTACAATTCTTATCATTATAATTTCATCTATGATTTCAACTATGAATGAGATTGATTTATTCACAACTATGAGCAGCTAAAACCCATAACTAGGGTTGTGAAAACCCTGGCGAATTGAGAAGTATGGGAAGTGTGATTGTTGAATTGAACCGATACCTATGGAATGCATTGCATTATCTTCATTATAATATATTTCTTAGCGGTGACCAATATTAATATCCCGCCTAGATTATTGCTACTTACTCGAAAAAAGGGGTAGTAACTAGGAAAAGATAATAACAACAGTAATTTGGAGTTTAACGGTCGATCCACGCTACTAGGTATTATCTGAGTAAGATCGCTAACTATCATCTAATAACTAGAGACTCAAAAGTTAATAGTTAACTAGGATCAAGATAAGGGTTAGTAAGGCGACATCCTGAGACTCAAAAAGTAAAGGGTGAAATCCTGATGCTCGTTCAAAAGACTGCAAAAGGTACTTAACCTATCGATTCTGCATGCAAGGTATTGGGTTAGTTCAACATAGCACGATAAACCTACGGAGTTGAGAAGCTAGGGGGAACACAATTCTAGTGTTCACTAACACTGTTCACAACCGAAGCTGATAATTGCTTATTGTTTGATATTTCTATTTAATACCCCATTTACTTTCATGTTCTTGCCCATCAATTACAACATCCGAAATCCACGAGTCCATATATTCCCTTGGTATTCTACCCCAACCTAGTTAGGTTACTATATTTTGATAGCGACCGTATCATCTTCTAATAGGAGGTATTGTTTGGACGTCATCAATTATTGCTACTTACTACAAAAGAGGATTAGTAACTAGGGAAATATAATGTCAACAGTAATTTGGAGTTTTACTGTTGATCCATACTACTAGGTATTATCTAAGTAAGATGGTTAGTTTTTATTTAATAACTAGAGACTCAAAAGACAATAGTTAACTAGGATCAAGAAAAGGGTTAGTAAGGCAATATCCTGAGACTCAAAAGGTAAAAGGCGAAATCCTTCTGCTCGTCCAAAAGACTATAGAAGGTATATAGCTTATCGATTCTGCATACAAGGTATTGGTATGGTTCAAAAAATCACGATAAGCTAATGGAGTTAAGAAGCTAGGGGGAACACAATCCTAGTGTTCACCTATGACTGATTACAACCGGAGTTGATTTTGCCACTTATTTGATATTGCTACTCAAAACCCTCTATTTACTTTTCCAGTTTTTCCTGTTGATTACAACAATAGAGAGCCACGATTCTACGTATTACCTTAGGACTCGACCCCAATCTTTTTTGGGTTACTATATTAAGCAGCGATCACATCATCTTCAGAGTGGAGGGGTAGCATGGGCTTTACCAAATTTTATCACCATTGCTATGGAATATGGTATTGATTTATTTATTTATTGATGCTATTGCAGTTTTCAAGTTTTTATTTTTATTTTTGTTCTTAGTTGGGTATACACTGATGTATTCCTAACACATAGAGTGGAGGCAATCCCTTACACATAGTGAATTTGAATCCAGAGAGGATTCTAGAAACACCTAGTAGGATGATAGAACAAAAAACAAATGATATTCTTGAAGGGGTTCGTGATAATATGCCTCTCCCTTCTTTCAAAGAAGTATAGGATATTATTGATTTACATACTGGTGAGCTTTTAGCTCAAGCTAAAAATAGGAGGAGCGCAACAGAAGAAGCTCAGCAGGTAACTAGAAAGGTAGAGCTAGATGACCAAAGACGAGAAGGAGACCACCGAGCAGCATTCAGTGGAAATTAGAATAGAGCTGGAGGTGCCCGTGTTCAAATAATCCCAGCATATGAGTATGTGTAGCCATATATAGATGATGAAGAAGATTCGGGATACGTTGAATCGGCAAAGACTGGAGCCATTATCCCTCCTACTTTACCCTTGATGTCAAGTTTAATATCTCAAGTGATATGATCCAACTTTGTACTTGAAGGGTGTGTTTGTGGGGTTGCCTAAAGATAAAGTAAACATGCATCTGGCAAATTTTATAGGGACCTACATTTCATATACCATACCAAAGGTAGATCAGGAGGAATTTAGATTAAGGTTGTCCCCTTCTCGCTTACAGGAGAAACATCTTTATGGCTGAGGGAACTTCTAAGAGGATCCATCACTACATGGAAAGAGCTACACAGATAATTCTTGAACAAATTCTTTCTTTCATCTTGGATATTGCAGCTGAAGGATGAGATTTATAATTTCAGGCAGCTGCAATCAGAATCTATGTACGAGGCATGGTTAAGTTTAAGAAGAAGATTAGTATGGTGCCCAACCACCGAATTTCAGGGATAAGCTTATTGGAGATATTTGATAGAGCTCTGATTATCAGTTCCAGAGCCATGGCAGACACTATCTCTAGAGAAGTCTTTATAAGATTATGATAGGAGATAGCTTCAAATATTATGTATTAGCTTCAAATATTATGTATTAGATCTTATTAACAAATAGAGGGTAGAAAACTCGAAAGGTTGAGAGATGTTCTGACATTTATGCCATTGGATCTTTCGATAGTGGAGAGTAACTGAGGATATTGCAGTTCAAGAGATTTCACTATTAAGGACTGATATTGGTAAGTTGGCCAAACAATTCTCAAAAATAAATTCGATAAAGGTTAATGTGGTAGGGGTACAGGGTGCATCTTCTAGGGTTCATGAATCTGAGTTAGAGGAGGAGGCAAAGTATGCGGATTATTAGTTAGCGGGTTTCTGAGCCCAAGGGTATGGAAATCAATGTTGGAACTATTTTGATAATAAAGACAAATATATTCCACCTAGCAGATCAGATGCGGAATCAAGAATAAAAGAAATATTGACTAAGTTAATGAAGGGTCAAGAGAGCCAAGAAACTTGCCTTAAAGAACTCAAGACCGATATTTCAGGATTGACCCAGAAGGTTGAGTCACAAGCAATTGGTATTAAGCAGTTGGAGAAGTAGTATGGGCAAATCTCTGCTACTTTGGCCCAAAGATAGTCAGGTGCCCTTCCTAGTGACACGGTGCAGAATCCCCCGACACTTGTTATTTTTCTGTATATTAACACTAGGAGTGGCTCCCAACCTGAAGAGCATTGTTTGCTGTTACTAATAAGCCGAAGAAGGATAATATTATTGATGAAGATCCACTTAAAGTTGAGTTTGAGAATCGGACTTGTAGTGATAATGATTTTGAGAGTGTTACGATGATGACTGGGTTGCAGAAGAGCTTAAAGATATAGTGCAATAGTTTATCATGAATTCTCATGCAACATTAATAGAAAAGAAGGGGGACCTAGGTGCATTCACCATCCCATGTTCGATTAGGCCTTTCAATATTAATCAGGGTCTATGTGATTTGAAAGCAGGAATAAATGGAATGTCATTAGTGATATACAAGGTGTTAGGGTTAAGAGAACTCAAGCCTACATCTGCAAGGATGTTGATGGTTGATTCTTCTATACAGGATCCAGTGGGGATTTTGCATGATATAGAAGTAAGGGTGACATAATTTACCTATTCGGCAGATTTCATAAGTTTAGACTGTGAAGTGGATACCTAAGCTCCGATTATCTTGGGTAGACCCTTCTTATCCACTGGTCGGGTTTTGATTGATATGGACTTGGAGGAGATCACCATCAAATAGAACAATGAGTAAATAGTATTAAATATATACATGATAGTACAATAACCAGATGATATCAGAGTGGTGGCAGTGATAGATGATGTGGATGATAACATAGTTGCAGTGGATGTACCTATTGAGTAAAGATTAGGAGTAGAAACATTAGCAGCAGTGATTATGAACTTTAAGAGTGATAGGATAGATGAATATGATGAGTTGGATAATGTACTATATGGCATAGGTTCTTACAAATAGGCACCTAAGAAATTGTATCTTGACTTGAAGAACAGAACCACACCTCCGACCAAACCATCTATTGAGGAGCCACCGCCATTGGAATTGAAGGCCCTTCCATTTCACTTGCAGTATGCATTCTTGGGGGCCACCAATACCTTATCGATGATTATTGTGATAGATTTGGTTGGAGCATATGTGGAAGCTTTGACATCAGTATTGCAAAAATTTAAAAGGGCCATTGGATAGACCATTGCAAACATTATAGGGATTTTACCAGGTATATTCACACATAAGATATTATGCAAGAGGTGGTAAAAAAGGAGATAATCAAATTCTTAGATGTTGGGGTAGTTTTTCCCATTACAAAAATCAAGTGGGTAAGCCCAGTTTAATACGTGTCGAAGAAAGGCGGAATCACAGTGGTTCCTAATGAAAAGAATTAATTAGTACCCATAAGGCCAATGACTAGTTGGAGAGAATGCATGGATTATAGAAAGCTGAACAAGTGGATATAAAAGGACCATTTCCCGATGCCTTTCATGGATCAGATGCTAGATAGACTAGAATGCAGTGGTTGGTATTATTTTCTTGATGGGTACTCGGGTTACAATCAAGTCATGATTTCTCTTGAAGACTAAGAAAAGACTGTTTTTACTTTCCCCAATGGGACCTTTGCATTCAAGAGGATATCATTCAAATTATGTAATGTGCTTGCGACTTTTTAGAGATGCATGATGTCCATATTCTTTGATATGGTGGAAGACATGATCGAAGTATTCATGGATGAATTTTCAGTAGTTGGGGACTCATTCGATGATTGTTTGACCCATTTAGCCAGTACACTACAGAGATATGAAGAGAGCAATTTAGTGCTAAACTAGGAATAATGCCACTTCATGGTGAAAAAAGATATCATTATAGAGCACAAGATATCCAAACATGGTATTGAGGTGGACAAAGCTAAGATTGAGGTAATTGAAAAATTGCCCCCGCTTAGAGGCATACGAAGCTTTCTAGGTCATGCAGACTTTTATAGGAGGTTCATCAAGGACTTCTCTAAAATTACAAATCCTCTATGCAAGATTTTAGAGAAAGAGGTGAAATTTGTATTTGATTATGCTTGTCTCAAGGCCTTCAAATACCTGAAAGAGCGATTGATTTCAGTACCTATTATTGTGTCTCCTGACTGGTCTGCACCATTTGAGGTAATGTGTGATGCAAGTGGAGTGACCTTAGATGATTTCGTACAGATATAGAGAAAAAATATCTTGCATCCCATCTACTATGCCAGCAAAATTCTAAACCCCATGTAGAAAAATTATATAGTTATAGAGCAAGAGTTACTCACAGTGGCTTTTGCTTTTAAAAAATTATGGTCTTATTTGATTGGGACTAAGGTCATAGTACACACTGACCATGCAACCTTGAGATACTTTATGTCCAAGAAAGATACCAAACCAAGATTGATTTATTGGGTTCTCTTGCTGCAAAAGTTTGATTTTATAGTCAAGGATTGGAAAGGGAATTAGGCTACAGATCCCTTGTCCAGACTTGATGAGGAGACAATGCAAAAATGAGGGTATAATCTTGAGATAGATGATGCTTTTCTAAATGAGAGGGTGTTACAGTATCTCAAGATTTGATTCCCTAGTTTGTCGATTTTTCCAACTATTCGGCAAGTGATCTTATCCCAAAAGACCTATCCTTCCAGCAGTGAAGAAGATTTATGCATAATGTAAGGAAATTCTTTTGGGATGAGCAATATTTGTTTAGGATTTGTGCTGATGGTGAGATTTGGAGATACATCCTAGATGTAGAGATGATGTACATTTGGAAGCTTGTCATTTATCACCAGTTGGGGGCCACCATAGTGGCACACGCACAACCCACAAAATTCTATAGTTTGGGTTTTATTGTCCTACAATCTACAAGGGTGATCATGATTTTGCATAAACCTTTGACCAATGTCAGCGTCAAGGAAATATTTCACGGCGCCATGAAGTCCCCATTTAGAGTTGTTTGATGTGTGAGGAATCAATTTCATGGGCCTATTTGTGAGCTCCTAGTCATGAGATACATTTTGGTAGTGATTGACTATGTGTCAAAATGGGTAGAGGTTTTGAATGATGAAGGTAGAAGTTCACCACTTTTTTGAAGAAAAATATCTTTTCTTGATTTGGCACTCCACGTGCAATTATCAATGATGGTGTGTCTCAGTTATGCAACCACTTATTCAAAGCTCTGCTTGATAGATATGGTGTAAGGAATAAGGCAACAACACCTTACCATCCTCATACAAGTGGGCAAGTAGAAGTCTCTAATAGAGAGATAAAGTCTATCTTGGTGAAAATTATGAATGCCAATAAGATTGAGTGGTCTAGAAAATTAGATGATGCATTGTGGGCCTACCGAAAAGATTCTAAGGCTCCCATAGGTGCCTCTTCATATCATCTTGTATATGGAAAGGCATGTCATTTACAGATTGAGCTTGAGCATAAGGCACTATGGGTGTTAAAAAGGCTAAATTTTGAGTGGTGTGATGTAACTAACTTGAGGTTGAGTAAGGTGAATGGATTGGATGAATTCCGACTCCATGCGTATGAGAACTCGGCTATATACAAAGAAATAGTAAAGTTATATCATGATAGGAAAATTGAGAAAAGAATATTTGAACCCGGTGATTTGGTCTTGTTGTATAATTCAAGACTACGCTTGTTTCCTGGCAAGCTGAAATCTAGGTGGACTGGACCATTCATTGTGGTTAAGGTATTCCCACATAGTGCTATATAAATAAAGCATGATAGTGATATCCCATTCAAGGTAAATGGGTAGTGAGTGAAACACGGCATGGGAAACCTAGAGGAAGTTATAGTCTGTGTTGTCTTGGACCTTGGTGAAGTCTGAGTAGCCAAGGAAACTGAGTCATGCTACGACAATAAATCAGGCGCTGCTTGGGAGGCAACCCAAGGTACAAATATACTTATGTGTCCCTGGTATGTTCTCATATCCCTTTGTTTTGTATTATTTTAGCACATTGAGGATAGTGCGTAGTTTTTTAGTTGGGGTGGGGTATACCATAGCCGCCACGTATTTCTATTGCCGTACTTCTTTTTTATATCGGTCGCGGTATGGTTGTAGAACCGACATGCCTGGATTAAAACTTTTGTCATATTTTGTTTTGTTTCGTATTGTGTTATATTTTTTTGTAATTAGGAGATTTTTAAGTATTTAGGGCAGTAGTCATGTTTTTATTGATTTTTGAAAAAAAATGATACCCTTCCAAAAATTGTGTTTGAGAATTGTGTGAATGTATATATGTGTGAACATTGTCGATCTTGTTATGGCATTAGGATTAGGGACATGATAACCGTTTGCTAACAGTTGCATAAATCAGATAAGCAGTAGTTTGTAATGTTGACTTTGTGCTATGTGTGTGTGAAATGCTACTTAATTCCCTTTGTGTGTTGAATTCAGAACTTTCCTGGTTAGCCTTGCCTAGGATGAAGGATAGTTAGTTAGGAAAGGATCATAGGCCGTTTTTTATTTTAGTCCACTTTTAGTTACTTTCCCTATGTGAAATAGTGTCCAGTGATCTTTGTTTTAAGCCTTAAATCCTGTTTTTGTTGTTACACCTTTCACCTTCCCATTTGTGTTACAATGAACCTATTTTGGCCCTGGTCCTTCTTGAACATTGTGCACCTCAACTCAGGCAAAACGCCTAACTTAAGGGTGGCTATCATAGGGGTGGATAGTATAAAGTGGGTATGTAGAAGGATAAAATAAGAGAAAAAGTTAGTAGGGCTGGGTGTAGTAACAAAAGAAAAGAAAAAGGAAAACAAAAAAATTATGAAAAAGTGAAAAAGAAAGAATAAAAGACCACACACAATCTGAATGTGTAATAAAGAATAAAAAGGGAGAAATAAGGATGGAATAAAAAGAAAGTTGGCTAATAAGTGAGTCCCCAAGGTTAGTGTAGTGCCAAGGAGGCTTAGTCACTTGATATGTCCATATGTTCTATAATAGCCCCTAAGCCTACATTACAAGCCGAGAAAAGTCCTACAGTGATCCTAACTTAACTGTCTGAATGCTAAGGTAAGGAAAATAAGGGCAAACCTATGATATTTTATGCACGTTTATTGGAACTTCTCTTCTGAGTGTGAGTGTCTCTTGACTGTCTCTGCATTGACATGCATTATTCCATATGAGTGAATAGGACACCTTTGTTGTGATGGCATATGAGTCATATTACTAGCTTCTTATGTGTTTGGTTAATGTAACTTGTACATATGAATGGTTATTTGTTGCTAATGTAATGTCATATCTTGATCCCATTATGTACATTGTTGTACTTCATATTTACACACAATTGGTTCTGAAAAATTAAGATAGAAGAGGGTGTTGTGATTTGAGCTTATAGTATTATCTGTCTGCCTTGAATAGCTTAGATTCTCCTAGTTAAGCATAGTGTTTAGTTTTGTTGTGTTTTATTGTATTTTGTTGCTTGAGGACATGCAAACGTTCTAAGTTGAGAGTGTTGATGTGCTATAGAAATATAGCACTTTCGATGCTTAAAACGAGGAAAATATACAAGTTTCTGAGGTTGTTTTGTTAGATCTGATGCGTTTTGGTTATGTTTTACAAGAAACTAGGTTTTGGATGCTAAGTTCACGAAAAAGGAGAAAATGGTGTTTTTGGATACTTATGTGATCATTTTTGGATGTTTGTGATACTTTTTGGATTGTTTGTGGCCAATGCATGTGATGAAAGTTGAACCTTGAAGCTTGGTTGCAAGTGTTGAAAGTCCTGACGCTTACCTATCTCTATATGTGGACCACATGTGGTCTGTATGAGACTAAGGTAAGTGTTGGAATTGAAGAATTGAAGATCTAGAAAGTGAAAGAGTTGAAAAAATAACTTTCGACACTTTGTAAGTCAACATGCAGACCGCATGTGGGCAAAGCATGGGTCAAAAGTCAAAAATCTCGAGAGCTAAGCTGCAGGAAATTTTGGTTTGGACACATGTGGTCACCAGATGCACCCAACCTCAAGCAGCATGTGCCACATGCGCCCAAGGCCAGGCCACATGTAGAGACCACATGTAGCCACCGACCCTTTTTTCTCTTATTTCGTCCGGGCTTTGATTTTAACGTTTCCTTATGTACTATAATAACTCGTTATGTGTTTTTTAGTAGAAGTTATGCACTTTTGATACTTGGAAACATATTTTAATTTCGAGATTCGATTTTAGTCTTTGAATTCTCTTGTATTGATTTTGATTGATTAATTTAGTTACAGTTTAGGGTATTTACTTGTAATTATTGTGATTTCATCTTGTGCTTTCAATCATGAATGTTTCTAATTACTTCACAAACATGAGCTGCTAAAAACCCTTTGCTAGGGTTGGGGAAACCCTTGCAGATTGACGAAGTAAGGGAAGTGCTATTGTTGTTCTGAATACCCATGAATACATTGCATTATCTTCACTTTAATAGTTATCTTAGCGGTTTCAAACATTAGGATCCCACCTAGATTATTGATACATATTCCGAAAGAGGAGTAGTGACTAGGGAAAAATAATGACAACGGCAATTTGGAGTTTAACTGTCAATCCACGCTACTAGGTATTATATAAGTAAGATGGTTAGATTTCATATAGTAACTAGAGACTTAAAAGGTAATAGTTCACTGGGATCAAGAAAAGGGTTAGTAAGGTGACATCCTGAGACTCAAAAGGTAAAGGGTGAAATCCTTCTTATCGTCCAAAACTGTAGAAGGTACATAACTTATCTATTTAGTATACAAGGTATCAGGTTGGTTCAACAAAGCATAATAGACTATGGAGTTGAGAAGCCAGGGAGTACACAATCCTAGTGTTCACCTACGACTGATTACAACTGAAGATGATATTCTCCACTTGTTCGATATTGCTAATTAAAGAACCCCATTTACTTTTTCAGTTCTGTCTGTTGATTAGAAAAGCCAAGTGCCACAATTCCATTATTCCCTTGGGACTTGACCCCAACCTTTGTTAGGCTACTATATTTGGCAGAGACCACATCATCTTCAGGGTGGAGGTGTAGCTTCGGCGTCACCAAGCTCATCGGCTGGAATCGATTTCTGCCTTCTCCTATCTAGCATTAACATGACTTGGATATAATATTTAATAATTTATAAGGTACAATGATAGGGCAAAAACAGACCAAGCGGTGCTTTCAACTGATTCATTGGGAAGCCTCTACGGGTTATCTACCTCTCTCATAGTGGCTCCTGTTCACCAGCAAGTTATCCATATTTCAGAAATTGTGTCAGACTTTTATAGGTTTTACACCTATGCTCACTTTATTCGTGGAATAATGTAACAAATTCATGAGTTTTTTTTCCCTCACAAGCTAGTATTTCATAACTGTTATAGGAAGACTATTGTATTGTTCAACAAGGTTTGTACAACTTCCACACTGTTGTTAGAACAGAAAGAGGCACACTTTGATAAATAAAATGACATTCTTTAATACAAGAAGTCTTTAGTGTGGATTTTTTTGGTTTTGTATTTTCTATTTGACTTTGTTTATACTTACACTTAGATAAGTACTATTGTTGAAATACCTGTAATCTTCTGAAAAGATGTTAGTTTGTGTTTGGACTACACTCTCAATAGGAAAAAATTTAAATTTGAAGCTTCTGACACCTTTTTATGAGTAGAATAGTGATTCCCAAACAAACCTATGCTCAAGCATATCCAGCCAGACACAATAATAATATTTGATAACCGATAGCTATTTTAGGGCTTCGGGTGTAATACACTGCCAGGAACATTAGAGGGACGATAACTCAAGTTCTGAATGCACACATAAAAGTTCACAGTGTCATTTATTAGTAAGAGGTGTGGATATAATTGTCTACTATATTTCTTTCCTCTGTATTTCCAAAAAAATGACAACCAACAGACTCATTAGTAATGCTGAGACTAAAGAATTTTCAGATATATGAGACTTGCTTTAGCTCACAGCTTCACCATGCATCCCAGAGAGCTTTGTTTGCTTCATCAAGGATCTCATCTCCATGAAGAGCAACTCTCTAGAGTACCAGGTCAAGAAGAAATTTCCATTATCGGTAAGGTGTGTACCATTTGGCCAACACCTGTACTGCACTTCATTCTAGCCTTTTCATTTTCCTCTTTCAGATAAAAGTGTTTACCATTTTACATTGAGTGGGGCACTTTTTTCCCCACTTATCTTCTACTTCCATTTTCATTATGCTTCTTCAATGAAGGGAGTTTGAATTCTGATCATTTGTCCGCTGCTTGATATAACATAACAGTTCAAAACAAATTTCAAACTATTATGGCTAGATGTGTGTTGTTCATTACAGGTAGTATATCTTTTGATGTAGTGGAAGAAGCTCTAACGATCTGGCAGAGATGGATCGAAAGAAAAAAAGACTTTATGACGGCGCTTCATATTAAGCGAGGCAAGTATGAACTTTTAAGTTCCTTAGTAAATTATAAGATTTTTTTTTATTTCTTTATGAAAAATAACTATACTAATTACATTAATTTTGATTTCAATGGTCATAATATTTTATTAGCCGGTATTCAATGTTTATAACGGCCAGTTTAGTGCACTTAAACTCTTGATGTTTCTGAAATTTAAGAAATGATCGGACCATAAGGTCTATTGTATCCAATGTTTATATAGTACATATAAAAGGAGTGGACGCTATTTTGGCCGTCTTAGAGTTTCATTGATAACTTTCCAAAAGAAAAAGGTGAATTATATATGAATGTATGAAAAATTTTACCATGAGTTTCATACAACCAACAAAAGTTGTATGAGACCATTTTATTTTATTAACATGTGTTTTGTGGCCCTCACCATCACATTAATGGTTCAATAGACCCTTGTACTATGTCGATTTTGTAAGTTGGACACTTTTACATACATGTTTGTCATTTGGACTCCTGAACCCACTAAAAAATAATATTTTAAACACTTTTTGGAGAGTGTAACACACCCTCCCACGTCAGCTGCCGCATCAGCTGCCACGTGTGCCACCTCATCTTCCACGTTGTGCCATATCATCTGTCATGTCATTTTCAAACATTTCATTAAATTTCAAGTCATTTTTAAAATGTTACATAATAAATTAAATATTAAAATTAATTTAACTAAATAAGAAAAATTTATAAATTGTAGAAATATTTGAATAATCATGTTTTTATTTTTGCTCACAAATTAAACATCAAATTCATTCCAAATAATTAAAATTCTTTTTCAACTAATTAAAATTTTTAGCTATAAATTCATATATATAAACATAATGAATTTTTGATTTTTAAATTTGAATATCTTTAACAAATTCACAAAAACTTTAAGTTTTTTCAAGTTTATTCATTAAATTCACTAATTTTTCAATATCCACTATCACTCACTTTCAATTCAAATTTAAATTTGAATCTCAAATTAAAAAAATCAAATTTAAATTTTAATCCCCAAAAAATATAAAAAATTTGAATTGAGAGGAAAAATTAAAAAAATAAAATAAAATTTAAATTTAGAAGGAGGGCTGAAATAGGGTGAGGGTGGGGGTGTTGGGACGGGGCTGGGTAGGATAAAGGTATTGGGAAGAGGATGAGTGGGGTGAGGGTGTTGGGAATAGGGTTGGGGTGGGGTGGGGTGGGGGTGTTGGGAACGGGGCTGGGGTGGGGTGACGGGGTTGGGACGGGGCTGAGTGGGGTAGAGGGTGTTGGGAATGAGGTTGGGTAGGGGGTGATGAGAGTGGGGCTGGGGTGGGGTGGGGTATTGGGAAGGGACTGGATGGGGTGGGGGTGCTGGGAATGAGGCTGGGGTAGGGTGAGGATGTTGGGACGAGGTTGGGTGGGGTGGGGGTGCTGAGAACGGGGATGGGGTGGGGTAGGGGTGCTGAGAATGGGGCTGGAATGGGGTGGTGGTATTGGGAAGAGGCTGGGTGGGGTGAGGGTGCTGGCAATGGGGATGGGGTAGGGTGGGGTGCTGGGAATGGGGGTGGGGTGGGGGTACTAGAATGGGGCTGGGGCTGAAGCTGGGGTGGGCTAAGGGTGTTATGATGGGGTTGGGGGTAAGTTAGGGGTGTTGGGATGGGGGTGGGGTGGGGGAGAGGGGGCTAGGGTCTATGGAGGAGGGGGTAGGGTAGGAGATGGCTGGACGAGGGGAGGGGTTGGGGAAGGGGGATTTTTTAATATTTTTTTTTTAAATTTATTATTTTTTTAATTTTTTAAAATATTTTTAAATTAAAATAACTAAAAAAAGTCTTAATCTTTTTATTATTATTATTTTTAATTATTTTAATATAAAATTAACCAAAAATTAACCCCCACTCGCACCCCAGGCGAGTGTAATCACTCTTCTTGTCCTAGTCAACATTTTAATGTCACATAGGCAAAGTCAAAGGTCAAAGGGTTTAAAATATAGCTTCTAGTGGGTTCAGGGGTGCAGATGACAAATATGTAAGTAGAAGTATCCAACTTACAAAACCGACTCAGTACAGAGGTCCACTGAGCCATTTTACCAAATTCAATATTAATATCATCCAAAATTAAATATAATTTCTTCATGCAATCATTTTTCTGTAACTAGTATCTTTCCACCTCTAACCATTTTTTACCCTGAATTGCTCTGCAGCTAGTTCCTATATTTTCAGCTCCATATCATTTTCTCTCAAAATTTATTTTATAGAAATAATGCATAAAATGCTCGTAAATTTTTGAAGAAAGATTTATTCTCCTTTATTTTAAAAAATTATGTTTTATATACCTGAAACTCAATATTCAAGTCAAATGGCATTGCTGCTATGTCTTATTTCCCCTCTCCCCCCACCCCACCCCCACCCCCTCCCCCTCCCCCTACACCCCAACACACACTTATCTTTCTTTCCTCAATTTCTGATTCTTACTCTCTAATTTTGCTAAATTTAAGTATCACCTTTCTCTCATTTTCTCTTTATTAGTGAACTAATTTCATCTTTAAAAAAATTCAATTATCATTGTATTTTTTTTATTGAAATGCTATTAATAGATGGATTTTTTTCTCTTGAGATGGAATGAATATGTCAATATGATGACACAAAATAATTCTCCGGTGCTGATTATAAATCTATAATAAAATAAAAGTTATATTAATCTAAATCTATTGGAGCTAATTATTTTCTAGCAATTTTTTATCAAAATTATCAAAAACTAATGATATAGTGCACACGGATACATTAATTTATGTAGATACATTCAGAATGTCTCTTTCAATAGAGAAGCTTAAGATCAATCTAAATATCAGTGCACATAGCCAACCTTTTATTTTAGTGGGTGTTTTTATATCTTTTGTACCTATTTTTGTATATTCTCTATGTACTCATATCTATTTTGTGTCGGTTTTACTGAGTGTCGGTACACCCCAAAAAATAATGTAGGTCCTCCCCTAATTTTTTTTAAATACACTATTTAATTTTACACAAATATATCACATTCTTTTATGACGCATAAAGTTTTAAAGTAAAATAAAAAATTTATGTAATTATTGGTGCATAACGTTTTAAAGTAAAATAAAAAATTTATGTAATTATTTAAATAATTTGAGATTTTAAATAATCTTAACATGATATAAATTTTTCTAAACTCAATTATATAATACAAATTAAAGAGAGAGTTTTGTAAAATAATGAAATGAAAATGCAAAAGCACAACGAAAAAAGAAAAAGCTGCATAGAAAATGCTAATGGGAGAAGGATCAAGAAGTAAAAAATTCACAAATAATGAGAGATGGGTCCCATATATTACAAATGTCAAACAATAAATCCCAAGTACGTATGATGTGGCGTATTGCACACTTAATAAATTTTTTCTTAGTTTATGATTAGCATTTCTTCTTTATAAAGTTCTTAAAAATACGAGTCTAGGTGAATGCTTCATTCCAATGCAAAACACATGAAACTGACCCCACAACTTTGACTAATTAGAGTGTTTGGAGTTAGTAATTCTATCAACATATTTGCCAGTGAATTTTTATGCTTACTAGCAAACTTTTTATAATCACGATTAAGCCACTATTAATAACATAGTTTTGTCTGCATTCAGTATTGGCACTATCAAACAAATGAATATTGAAAAAAAAAAATGAAACAGAAGACTTCCTTGGTACTTCTACTATCAACGGCCGAGTAACTTTGGTTTAAAGGTGTCTAACGGGCCGGGTCGGGCCGGGCCGGGTCGGGCCGGAACCGACCTTCCTATTCTACTCGGGTTCTGGGCCGAGTTTGGCGTTAATCGGGTCGGGTCGAATAGTAAAAAAATTAAAACCCACCCGAAACCGGCCCACTTAACCCAATCCGGTCAAACCCATCAAAATCCGGTCAAACTCGATTAAAAACCGGTCAAACCCGTTTAAAAAATAAATAAAAAATCCAATATACACTATATACACTCCAATATACAATATATATTTTTAAAAAAATATATAAAGTATAAACAATTACACATATATACGTAACATTCAATATATAATTATATATGACTATACGTACTACTTTAAATAAAACATATGCTATAATAGTATAATATATATATATACACTACAATATATATATACACTAATTTATAAAGCATATACACATGTATACGTTAAATATATACTACTTTAGAAGATATATACACATATATATGCACCATTCAATATATATGTACTACTTTAAATAAAATATATATACATGTATACGTTAAACATACACGTCTATAGAAGATCCATTCACATATATACACTCTATTCTATGTATATGTAATACTTTAAATGCAATATACTATAAAGTATATACATTACAATATATATTTGTATACTTATATACTAATTTATAAAACATATACACATGTATACATTAAATATATACTTCAATAGAAGATATTCACACGTGTATACGCACCATTCAATGTATATATACTACTACTTATAAAATATACTACATTATATATACATTACAAATATGTATAGATATACTTATATACTAATTTATAAAACATATACACATGTATACATTAAATATACACTTCTATAGAAGATATATACACGTGTATACGCACCATTCAATGTATATATACTACTACTTATAAAATATACTACATTATATATACATTACAATATGTATAGATATACTTATATACTAATTTATAAAACATATACACATGTATACATTAAATATACACTTCTATAGAAGATATATACACGTGCATACGCACCATTCAATGTATATATACTACTACTTATAAAATATACTACATTATATATACATTACAATATGTATAGATATACTTATATACTAATTTATAAAACATATACACATGTATACGTTAAATATACACTTCTATAGAAGATATATACACGTGTATACACACCATTCAATGTATATATACTACTACTTATAAAATATACTACATTATAAATACATTACAATATGTATAGATATACTTATATACTAATTTATAAAACATATACACATGTATACGTTAAATATACACTTCTATAGAAGATATATATGCACAAATATACAAAACATATGCTACTTAATATAATAAATTAATAATATTTGGTAGTAAATTAATAATATATTAGAAGTAAGTTTTTAATTTAAAGTATAAAACTAGAAATTCAATTTAAAATTTTAAATCGTTAAATAAAAATAAATAAAAAACAACGACTAAGGAGTGAATGAATTTGTGGAATTTTATTGATTGCAAAATGATCCAAAATTTATAATTTACATGAATGAAAAATCTATAAATTATGCATCATTTTTTCCAAGTCATTCATGTTAATATTAATGGGAACTTGCATAGGATAGTCGAAGTCAACGCGGGCAAAACCATGCATTGGACTTGATTCTGCTGAGTTCTCCTGTGAAGTCATAATTTCTTCAAGTTTGAGGTCGTCGCTCGGCTCCGGTTCCATTCCTTGGTTTCTTCTTTCTGCTATAATCCAATCTCTGAGGCAAACTAAAACATTCATTGCGTTGCTTCCCAATGAGTGTCGGTTGTCTCCAAACTGCTGTCGTCCCTGACTGAAGGCGCTCTCTGATGCAACGGTTGACATTGGAACATTCAAGATATCTCTGGCTAATCTTGAAAGTACAGGATATTGTGATTCATTATTCCTCCACCAATCCAGCGTGTTGATCCGTCGTCTGCGATCCTCTGGTGCCGTCCGCAGATAATATTTCAGCTCTTCCCGATAAGTTGATGTGTAAGCTCTCTCATCCACACTGTTCCAACAAGTTAAATCATAAAACGAATCAGGAAAACCACTATGTGCCATCCTTTTAGAAGATGATGGCTCCTCGGGAGGATGAGGAGCAACATTTGGACTGATATTTGTAGGTACGGCTGAATCAAATAAATCAGCATAGTGATTATATAATTTTTCTATATAATCCTTTGCATCAGCCATAGCCGTCCACAAATCAGGCTGTATTTGAGAATTGAGAATTGAGATTTGAGAGAGAATGAGATTTGATAGAGTGAAAAATTGTGTGAAAAATGATTTGAAGTTGTCGGGTATTTATAGATTTATTTTGGGGATTAAAAAATATTTTTTAAAGTTTTTTTTTTTTTAATTAAATGGGCCCAAACTAGCCGTTTGGACCTAAAAACGGTAATATAGCCGTTGGGCCAACGGCTAGTTTGGCCCAAAAAATAATTTTTTTTTTGCCGGGCCGGGTTAACGGGGCCCATTTAAAAAAAAACCGGCCCGAGACCCGGAACCCTAAAGCCCTAGGGCTTACCGGGTTGGGTTAAACCGGGCCGGTTTAGCTAGTCGGGTCGGGTCGGGCCGGGTCAGCCCGGCCCGTTTGACACCCCTACTTTGGTTCAAACTCTAAATCTATGGTAAAAATTTCATTGAATATGTACAAGAATCAGAATCTCGAACACATAAACTTCAAATTTTGACTTTGCCTCTGTCTGCTATTAAGTACACTTTTTTTATATTGTTTCAAAATTCTATTTAATATAATCATCTCTCTACGACTCATTGAAATGTCAAGACTGCAGACACTTTACCAGGTCTAACTTATTCAATCTTATGCAAGTACAATCTCTACGTGCTAGCTTTTGTCTCCTAACTGCATACCGGAGGAGCTTAAATCATCCTTAAAAGGTAAAATATATAATAAAAGTAGATGGACAACTGAGGAATGTTTTGACATAAAATCTTTAACTAATATAATGTTGTAATTGAACTCTTCATGCACTCTTTAGTGCATGCTGAAGCCTTGTGTGATGTGAATAATTTAAAATCCTGTGTTATTAGGTTGAATCCATTGATATGTTTTTTTGGAGACCAAACAAACTGATGTGATATCTACTTCAGATTTAATAGTGATGATTGTAAAAGATCACAATGAATATCTTATGCGCAATATGAACCGACGATATTCAAGAAAGGATTTGCTAGCATTAGTTTTACATTTTATTTTATTACTTGCCTTGCTAGGTATCAACTTCATTATTGCTTCTTTTAGAAAAAAATGCTAAGAGTGAACGGGGATTTAGAGAAGTTGCATGAGAGATGGTCATTCATTTTCCTCTGGGAATCAAAGAAAGCATTCTGTCACGATCTGAACTAGGGCCTGGCTGTGATGGACATCCCGAACCATGAAGGCCCGAACGTCTTACTCTATGTGGTAGTCATGCACACATTCATATAATAAGAGAAGATGCAGAAATACAATCTGATATGGAAACATGGTCATTAACTCTGAGATTCAAGACATAAGAACGAAAGTTGCAATATTTCAAAACATCTGAATAAGATCTGACACAGTTTGCGAAATCTCTACTACATCTCAAAACTGTCTAAAAACTGGGACAAGGCCCCCAGTAGACCAAAACAACGGAATAACATAATTTGAAATAACAAGACTTCTGGAACAAAGAAGGCTCACAACTGCACAGATCACTTTTCTCTGGTATCCTCTACTGATTAGTCGGACCCTCGGACTAAGCCTCCGAATGTGGGAGGTAAGGAGTCAATACAGATGTACTGGAATGCAGAGCAAATCCAAAATAATAATTTATATTCAGCATAAATGAGAGCAATTTAAAACAGTTCATAAATATATCATATAGTAAGAAGGGCATTTTCGAAAGACTCTGTAAAATCATCTGAACTCTGTGACACTCTTTGTTTTACTTCTGCGCTAGGTGGTATATCCTACAACTCTGAAATTCCAAGGGCTATATGGAATCCGCCATTGACTCGGCGGGGAAGCCTCCAACCTAAGTGTGCCGCAAGGGTTGGAGTCTCTGACTCTGCTACGCCACACGACCGTCACCAGCGTAAAAATAATATACCAGGATAAAAAAATCACGGTTTTAGGCTAAGAGTTACTTGAACTCTAGCCCTCTTCAGGCAACCACCTAGCTCTCTTTATGCCTATTTTTAACTCTTTAAGCCTAAACTGAACTAAATCCCCTCATCACCTTCAAGCCTAACTCAAAATCACAAGACGCACCACATAATACTGTAGTACTAGTCTGAATCAAGAATTAAGCACACCCTGTATTTCACAATTCCTCATTTCCTGTATAATTCTTATTGCCACTCCAGCAATCACCTTCAACTTCGTATTAGACATTTACAAATACTTAAGGCATCCATCCATATGTATACAAACATGACATTCAAGCCTATCTTCTTACCCACATATGCACTTCTAAACAACTACTCATAAAGCATATTTTTCATATTCTCTAATACTTCTATCCATAACAACTTCCTTACATTATTCAGATGATACACATAAAATACCCTCAACTAAACAAGCCATACACAAAACTTCACCTCAAAATTCTTTCAACTTATAGACTTACATAAAAAAAATGCACAACAATTTTTCCCAAATATAATGCATAAAACTTCAACTAACCTTGACACGTATCAAAGACTCAGCCTCAATCTTACTCCACAATCACCGTCTTAACTCAAATAAGCATACAACCATCTTTCATCAACAAGAAATGTTTACTCTTTCCCATCTAAACAACTGTTCATCATCACTATCTCGACCTAAGAAAAAATGTCACTGCAAATTAGAATATCGGGATCCGAAACATAAGGGGGGTACTAAGCATAACTTGATACCCTACTGAGGCGTGAGAAATAGAGCACTCATGGCATAGACTCATTAAAGAGATTTAATCTGAGGACGTACCTGATATAAATCTGAATTTTCACTGATAGTTAAGAGTATCACATGTGCACAAGAGTCATGAACTGTATGATCTGAATTTTAGAATTCATAACTTACGGAAAGAGATTCTGACTACTAAACAAACTGGGAACTCATCATACTAGGAACTAGGAGAGTACATGATTCCTTATCATATGCATGAACATGAGCTATGATCATGAAGCTAAAACATAAAGCATGAGTATGTGTCGGAATAACTGAGGTAAACCGCTGAAATAAGAATAGATTGAGCATCATTGTTTCTCAAGGCCAATTCCATAACTTACTGGCACATCTATTAGCATTTGAAAACTTGACTGGTTACTCTTTCTATCATCTCCCCCTTAGATTTAAGCCATTATGCTAAGTCTGTGGACTATTATATACACTCTGGTATAAACTGAAATCACTTTACTCTAGAGTCGAGGATATAACAATACACATAAAACTAAACTTACCCTGTAAGGCGGTATCTTCATGTATAACAACCAATGCTAGTACCCCCTTCTAAGATTCAACCCTTAGGTTTCTATAGCCCCAAAAGTCATCATATAACATCTTAAAACTTTCACCAACTCAGATTCTTCTAACACTAAACATGGATATCTCCAAACCTTTGACGGACCATACCACTTCTGTCATAGTATACCAATATCATGACTCCAAACTCATATTTCTCTACTATGAGAATCAAGATCATCATATCAAAAGGCTTAACATTATCTATAAAAACTCCTTAACTTGGATATTTAGAACACCATATACCATCTAACTAATCTTTGTCCGCCTAGCAACTCAACGGTACCACTAGCCACACACAACATGTAATAGCCTTAGAAAAATACCGCAACCTTATATCACCTGGGCATACTTCTACTTCATACATACAATATCATACTTCATTATGAATCAAATAAACTTAAGTTTTTGCATGCACTGTCCAAGCCTATTAGATCGCTTCCATAAAACTAGTATCATTAATCAAGAAATAATCATATCCACCTTCATGGCCATCAATTGTTCAAACTTAATGTCTAGGGATAAACATGATTTACAACCCAACCTTACACACAATTCTCACTTGGAAACTACGAAATAAAAAATCAAGACATAATAGTACACTAGAACTCCGTAGCCATAATAATCGATCATGACCTTACAGTTTTCCTTATTATAATTCATTAACACGCACTATTTCAACACATCAAGACTATAGTCTAGCATTAATCATCTATCACCAATGAAGAATGCAACATAATATACTAGTCCATTAAATTGGGATATTCTACCCAAATATCTCATTTTATTTAGATACAACCCACAACCAAAACACCTTCATGACATCACTGTTATGCCTCAAAATCTACTACATGCCTTCTCATAAGTAGTACTAGTTCACAACTACCAAAAAAAAGAAGGTCAAGGGGGGGTAGAGTCACATATTAGGCATGGTCAACCTTAATCTTATACTATAACCCCATACAATCTTATCTACTTATACGACTTTCTCACATCACACTTACTTACCCAAGCGTACATTTAGACTACCTTCGAATTCGTCAAACAACCTTGTGTCTATAATTATAACTTACTAGATAATCTAGCCATTTTTCATACTTCGAGCAAACAACAACTCACCTTAGCTAATAACTCCTTCTCTACCTTCTACTAAACTAACACACAAGGACGTATCACTTTAATACCAACTTAATCTCATGCAAAAAGGTTCGGCTATACATACATTTAATAAATCACCCTTACCACTTTTCTTGTCATTACGCCTCTAAACCCCCAGTTCCAACCTATACAAGAATCAACAAGATAGAGAACAAGTTGCTAGTGAATCGAAATAGACCCCACACGGCTTCACTAGACTTTGATTTTCAACAACACAACGATAACAAGGTTACAAGAGATAGAAATTTAACACACAATAATCAATGATCTAAGAATACATATCTTACTCCGTATGAATAAAAATCTGAGTTGAACACCCCCCCACAGACTACCATACAATCCACACATGCTACTAGCTACCATATTAGTCTATCACTATAAAGGGGTAAATCATCCTCAAACATCAGTCATTCAATTAAACACATTTATCTACACAAAAGTCATCCTCACTCTGATTTCTAACCTTGTGGCTTCGTATCACCAACTTCTTAGTCTAATCTCACTACCAATAGGTCATGACACCGACACTTTAACTTATACTACTACTCGGGTGAAAATACAGTTCCAGCATTCTGCTACCCTCATTCTCTTTTAAGCATGACATCTGCAACATAAAAGTTTTGAAAGAGACTGAATACACTTAATACCATAGGCTCAATTAGAAAGGACTATACTATTTAGATACAAGACGTCTGCACCTAAATTACTTAAACAATGAGACATATCTGAGCATATCAAAGTAAGAAAAGAATTGGGATGACTTTACTTCCGTATGGGCGACACTATAACACAAATTAGAGTATGAAAGAGGAACATTCTGACTCTATAGCACGAACTAAAATATGAAGAAAGGGAAATATTCCTAAACGCCTAGTATCATCCTGCTTATAAGTGTGGAACGCTACACACCCATACACAAGACTCTACCCGATGTGATTTTACAGATACCTTGGGACCATGAATCGTGCTTTGATACCAAGTTTTTCATGACCCGAACTAGGGCCTGGCTATAACAAACATCCCAAACCATGAAGGCCCGAACGTCCTACTCTATCTGCTAGTCATTCACACATTTATATAATAAGAGAAGATACAGAAATATAATCTGATACAAAAACATGGTCATTAACTCTGAGATTCAAGACATAAGAATGAAAGATGCAATTCAAAACATCTGAATAAGATCTGACTCAGTCTGTGAAATCTCTACTACATCTCAAAACTATTCTGAAAACTGGGACAAGGCCCCCAGTAGACCAAAACAACGGAATAACATAATCTGAAATAACAGGCCTTCTGGAACAAAGAAGGCTCACTGCTATACAAATCACTTCTCTCTAGAATTCTCTACTGATTAGTCAAACCCTTGGATTAAGCCTCCAAACCTGGGAGGTAGGGGGTTAATACAGATGTACTGGAATGTAGAGCAAATCCAAAATTATAATTTATATTCAATATATATGAGATCAATTTAAAACAGTTCATAAATATTTCATATAGTAAGAAATCTCATGGGCATTTTCGAAAGACTCTGTAAAATCATCTGAACTCTGTGACACTCTTTGTTTTACTTCTGCATTAGGTGGTATACCCTACAACTCTGAAATTCTATGGGCTATATGGAATCCGCCATTGTATCGGCGGGGAAGTCTCCAACCCAAGTGTGCCGCAAGGGTTGGAGTTTCTAACTCTGCTACGCCACACGGCCGTTTCCAGCATAAAAATAATATACCGGAATCGGCAAATTACTATTTTAGGCTAAGAGTTACTTGAACTCTAGCCCTCTTTAGTCAACCGCCTAGCTCTCTATGCTCATTTTTAACTCTTTAAGACACGCATTCTCTGAAAACATACTCTAAAAACTCTAACTCTGTTATGGCATACATTTATATGGTATCGTCATACCATTGACTTGCAAGTCACATCTCTGAGCCATTTTTAGCATATTCCCATCTCTTTTGTCAAAATATAAATTTGGGACCACCATATCAATAAATCATTTCGAAGAACTCTTTCTCTAAAACTCATGTAAACACATGTATGTAACTCTCTTTGTTAAACTTTCAATGATGCAAGGTGGTCTTGTCAAAGCTCTTAATCTCATGCAAATCTTTCTCTTTTAATAAAATATATTTACATCAAGAAACACCCTCTCTTAAATCTCTAAATCGTGCTCAAAATACTATGGTATTTGAGTAAACTATTTTCAAGCCATAAATCATGTACTTCAATCAATCACCATAAGATCATAAACATAAGGTTATCACAAGAGAGGGATTTTTTATTTTTTGCGCTCTCAAACAAATCTTTAATTTCAAGTTTCATACATATACTTATATGTGTAAATCAAATTAAGGGGATAAGGCCTAAAGGCCAAAACAACAATATCATTAAACATGCATAAGACATAATAAAATCATGGATCTCAAAACCCCTTTAACAAATTCATGCTTGATGATTTTTAAATCATAATTAGGTGTTTTCAACAATACCATGTAGTTTTAGAATAAATCCCATGTACCTCAATTTAGAAATTTAATGGATGATTCTTGAAGCCTACGGTTTGGGGATTCCAAATCTTCAATCAGTTTCAAAAATCCACGGTTGAATCTTGAGTTATTTCAGTTTTTAGTTTGAAACCCTAGAGAGTGTTCTTATGTATTTTTGAAGAAAATATGAATAATGTGGTCACTTGAGAGAAAATCCCATGTTTAAGCTTACAAGGGGAGGGGGGGTAATTACCCAATATACCCTTAATGAGACAGAATAAAATATTACTGGAAGCCCGAATTTATAGGCCACCGCGATGCCCCACTTTTACGGTGGCTCACTGGGAATTGACGAATGGGATTCTTGGGGTCACCGCGATGCGGAGCCATCACATTATCCTACTGGTTGGGACCTGTAACTTCAGCGCAACGCGTCATAATCGTGCTAGGCTACTGAAATTTGACAATTGTTAAATTGACCACCTCCGCGACGCGCCAAACCCCAAAATGATGGTGTTTTACGACTAGGACTTTAATTAGCCATAATATCTTGCCAAGGTATCGGATTTGGGCGAATCTTATATCGACGAAAAGCTCATTTAATTTCCCACACTACATAATTGATTAGCATGGAAAATTTGCATAAGATTTATGGCTTTTGGATCATCTACGCATAGAAATGATGGTTTTCATTCTAGCTCAAAATGCGGGGTGTTACACATTCCATCAATAACTCATTTCCATGTTCAGACTCTCTTATGTTTGAAAATGTTATCACGCTCTACTCATTGTAGTAGATTTTCCTGTCATGGTATTCATTTTTTCCTTTGTTTTTGTCAGGACAAGGGGATCGGTGATTCACAACAAGTTGTTAGAGCTCTAAATATAACTCTATATCTCAATTGGAGTTACAGTAAGTTCTTTTGATTTTTTGTTCAAGACCTTAAGTAACATTTGATATTCTGCCGTGTGAGTTGGAAATGCTATGCCAAATTTGAGGAGACAATAAAATTTTATATATGTGTGTGCACGTGCACGCACATGTGTGTTTGTGTGAAATCAGTCAACGAAGCCCTTCACTCCATTTCATTCTCTTTTTCCAGTTTTTATTTTGGCAGGATTAACAATGGTAATGATATTTTCAACCTAACATCAAGAACATAAATTTGCTATCTTTTGATGAGTTGTTAGAATATTTTAGGACATTAAGATGCTAAATGCGATAAGACATTCAATGTATTTCAATGAACATTTTTACGATGACCTTTTGACCTAACATCCTAACTCCCCCCTCACACATCAAGTGATCAGCTAGAATTGCAAAGAAGATAGGATGTTGTTATGAATGGAAAACAACATGTATCCTGCTACTTCTTTACTGGATCAAGAAAGGATAAGTCTATTGTAGCTCTAACTGTTGATGAGTTGATTGAAAAACAGAAGGGTCTTGCTGGTGTTTTTCCTAACAAGATTTTATTCTCCAAATAATTGGAAGATTAATATTCTTCATTACCTTTTTCTTTAGCTGATAAATGTTAGTAACTGAAATTAATTAGGACTAATTTTAAAGTGGTAATTAGTTTCAAAATGTTGATGAAATCAATAATTAGGCTAGCGGGATTTTAAAGGATCCTTACTGTTGTCATTTATAGTTTCACCAATATTTTTGTATGTAGTCTTGCTTTTATTCTCTTGACCCATTAATTAATTGGCATGCGGAGTACAAATATGAAGTGATGAGATGTTTAAAGATAGCAAACACAAATATAACATGAATGGTTTTAGCATGAACAATGCCACCTATTTTGAAGAAAGCTAAAATATTGAAATAGCTATTGCAGATCGCAAAATATCGCCCTTACTGCTTTTGATAGCCCTAATTTGACCCGAATGTCATAGACCCTAATGCTTGAATTACGGGTGTTTTAAAATCTGAGAATTAGCTGAGTAAATTTTTTAGTCATTTCTGATGGGTTTTTTTTCCATACCTAGAATATCTATGTTAACTATGAAGACATTTTTCAGTGTGAACAACTAAACCACTATTGAATGTACTTTTGCATCAATATTAACTGCAAATATGCATATTTCTGGTAATGTATCTACATGATGTTATCTTTATGCTTTTACCTTGTTATTTTTTTAACATAAATTTGTAAAGAGGCATGTAAGTTTTATGTCTGTTTCTACATCGATTACTTTTTCATTTTTTCATTACCAAATGACTATGCAAAGCATCCAAGAACCAGATCAATCAAAAACTAGTTTGTAAATTGACAGAAAATTGCATGCCATAGACCCAAATATGAGTGACTTTAGATATTTGACCCCAATAAGAAATGTCTTTAAAGAATAATCTTTTTTACTTTTTAAGTATAGTACAAGTACCATTTTACCCCTCTACACCTCAAATATATATTTTAAACTTTCCATACTTATTTGTCTCTCAAATTTTACTTTTTATCATTTTTACTATCTACTTTTTCCTTTAATTTTATTATTCTATTTTTTATTATTTTTACTTTTTAATTTTTTTCTTTAATTTTATTATTTTATTTTTTATTATTTTCACTTTTTATTTTTTCATTTAATTCATTTGTCTCAACCTTTATTTTTTTCTATTTTTTCTTTTTTCTCAAGTATTATCTATTTCTATTTTTTTTCCTTTTTTTAATTCATTTGTCTTTAACCTTTATTTTTTTTTTATCAGTTCTCTTTTTTTTTTCCTCATTTTTCTCTAATTTTATTTTTATTTTTTCCTCTCATTTTTTATTTTCTCAATTTTTTTAATTGTTTGCTTTTTTCTTAATCGTTATTTTTTCTTACCTTTTTTTTCTCACTCTTTTTTTATTTCTCTATTTTGTTTGATCATTTTTTTATTTTTCAGTTCTCTTTTCCCCCATTTTTCTCAAATTTTATTTTTATTTTACTCAATTTTTCTAATTCTTTGCTTTTTTCTTTATCTTTATTTTTTTTCTTTCCTTTTTTCCCAATATTTATTTATTTCTCTATTTTCTTTGATTATTTTTTTTTCTTTTTTTCAAATTCTATTATATTTTGCTAATAAATAAAAAATTAGATAATCCGCAAAGTGTCTTCTCTTTTTGAAATCAAAGAAAATTTAAGGGCATAAATTGTTGTTAATAAATTCTTTGAAAATACTTGAGATAAGTCGTGTCTCTAAGGTGAGAGTTGTAGAATATCACAGAAATAAAGGCATAATGTGGTAATGTCAACTCTTGCCCGTGGGACATAATTTATTATTTGAAAGTCCTTGAGCTAAGTCTTGCCTCTAAGGTAAGAGTTGTAGAACATCCCATAAATGAAGACATAACGTGGTAGTGTCAACTCTTGCCTGTGAGGCATAATTTGTAGTTTTAAAGTCTTTGAGCTAAGTCTTGCCTCTAAGATAAGAGTTGTAGAACATCCCATAAATGAAGACATAACGTGGTAGTGTCAACTCTTGCCTGTGAGGCATAATTTATAGTTTTAAAGTCCTTGAGCTAAGTCTTGCCTCTAAGGTAAGAGCTGTAGAACATCTCATAAATGAAGACATAACATGATAGTGTCAACTCTTGCCCGTGAGGCATAATTTGTAGTTTGAAAGTCCTTGAGCTAAGTTTTGCCTCTAAGACAATAGTTGTTGAACATCTCATAAATAAAAATATAACGTGGTAGAGTCACCTCTTGTCCGTGGGGCATAATTTGTAGTATGAAAATTCTTGAGCTAATTAAGTCTTGCCTCTAAGGCAAGAGTTGTAGAACATCTCATAAATGAAAACATAACGTGGTAGTGTCAACTCTTGCCCGTGGGGCGTAATTTATAGTTTGAAAGTCCTTGAGCTAAGTTTTGCCTTTAAGGCAATAGTTGTAGAACATCTCATAAATGAAAACATAACGTGGTAGAGTCAACTCTTGCCCGTGGGGCATAATTTGTTGTTTGAAAGTCCTTGAGCTAATTAAGTCTTGCCTTTAAGGCAATAGTTGTAGAATATCTAATAAATGAAAACGTAATGGGGTACAGTCAACTCTTGCCCGTGGAGCATAATTTGTAGTTTGAAAGTCTTGGAGCCAAGTCTTGCCTCTAAGGCAATAGTTGTAGAACATCTCATAAATAAAAATATTACGTGGTAGAGTTAACTCTTGCCCTTGGGGCATAATTTATAGTTTTAAAGTCCTTGATTCAAGTCTTACCTCTAAGGCAAGATTTGTAGAATATCTCATAAATGAAGACATAACGTTATAGTGTCAACTCTTGCTCGTGGGGAATAATTTGTAGTTTGAAAGTCCTTGAGCTAAGTTTTGCCTCTGAGACAATAGTTGTAGAACATCTCATAAATAAAACTATAACGTGTAGAGTCAACTCTTGCTCGTGGGGCATAATTTATTGTTTGAAAGTCCTTGAGATAAAGTCTTGCCTTTAAGGCAATAGTTGTAGAACATCTCATAAATAAAAACATAACGTGGTAGAGTCAACTCTTGCCCATGGGGCATAATTTGTTGTTTGAAAGTCCCTGAGCTAAGTCTTTCCTCTAAGGTAAGAGTTATAAAACATCCCATAAATCAAAATATAATGTGGTAATGTCGACTCTTGTCCATAAAACATAACTTGTTGTTTGAAAGTCATAAGTCTTGCCTCTATAATATAGTAGTGTCAACTTTTGCCCATACAACGTAGTTTATTATTCGAAAGTTGTAAGTCTTGCCTTTATAATGTGATAGTGTCAACTCTTATTCATGAGATTTAATTTGAATGGAAGAAATCAAAGGAAAGAACAAAAATAATAAAAATTGCAGAAAAGGAAAAAAATGAAGAAAAATATTAAAAAAATAAAAATAAAAAAAAATGTAGAAGTTGAGAGAGAATAGAAAAAAATAGAGGTTGATAAAAAAATAAATATTAAATAAAAATAAAGATCGAGAAAAATTTAAAAAGAAAAAAATCAAAGAATTTATTTTTTATAAAAGTAGACGTTGAAAGGTCTAAAGAAAAAAAGTAAGGGTTGAGAAAAACTAAAAAGAATAAAAAAAAAAAAAAAAAGAAAAAAATATAAGATGGGAGGAAAAAAGGAAAAACGTAAGGGTTGAGAAAATTCAAAATAAAAAGAGACATGAAAAAATAAAAATCAAAGTAAAATTAAAAAGAGAAAAAAAATAAAAGTTGAAAGATATAAATATGGAGTTGTTATCCATTATGAGGATCATTTATGTAATTTACTCCATTGATTAGGGGCAATTTTAGCCAAAACAATTAGTTAATAGGTAAAGGTTATTTTAAGAAAGCTTTTTTATTTGGGGCAAAAATTTGAAAACCACTCCAATTTAGGTCTATTTTTGAGATTCAGCCATAAATTAATATGTTGGGCCCGTGCTCATCTAGAGTGTGTGTGTGTGTGTGTATATATATATATATCTAAACCAACTAGTGTCTTGCTTTTCATATGGCACTAGATATCGAGGGGCCCATGTAATGTTATTTTTTTATTTCAATTTGTATGACACAAATACAATTTAGATAATCAATCATATTTTTAATATGCTTTTAGATATTTTAATTGTTAACTATTATAATTTATGATATTTTTATATAATTTTGAAATAATATATGCTACTCCATTGTCCAATTTTTTTGACATTGATAGTCAATTATATTTTAAAAATAATTTAAGTTTTTAGTTATTAAGATTTATAGTAATACTTTTTCTTTTATTCAAATTTAAGTGAAACTGATATAATTTCGAAAATCAATTAAATATTTTATATTTAAAATTTTTAAGTTGTTAATTATTGTGATTTATAATATTTTTATGTATTTTTTTAAAAATATATAAAAGATTAAATTTTCATAGATGTTTTAAGTTGTTAACTATTATAAATTATAATACTTTTTATGTAATTTTCAAATAATATATGTTACTCTCCTTGTCTAATTTTTGTGGCATTAATAGTCAATTATGTTTTTAAAATAATTTAAGTTTTTAATTATTGTCATTTGTAATACTTTTTTTCCGTTTAAATTTAAGTGACATTGATATAACTTAAAAAATCAGTCAAATATCTATATTTTAAAATTTTTTTAAGTTTCTAATTATTTGATTTATAGTATTTTTTACTTATTTTTTTGAAATATATAACAGATTAAAAAAATAAGATAAATAAATTAAAATGGAGAAAAAATATGAAGGCAAGGAAAAAGACCAATAAAGTTGTGTCAAATCAGGCAGGCTAACCTTTAAATTTTTCAAGTTGTTAATTATTGTGATTTATAGTATTTTTTTTTATGTATTTTCTTGAAATATATAACATATTAAATTTGTTAGATATTTTAAGCTGTTAACTATTGTAATTTTATATAACTTTTTATGTAATTTTCATATAATATATGTCACTCTCCTGGGGCTTTGCGTTGTAGGTGACTAAAGAGTTTTAAAATGAGATGTACGTGATACAAGTCTTAATAATTGAGTGGAGGTGACAATTACTTTATTATGGATTAAGAAAGTTGGGAAAGTTTGAAAATAACCTACAAGTTTTTTAATTTATACTTTGATCTAAATGTTAGTTAATATAACAGGAACGGAAGAAAAAAAAGCGTGTTTGTCTCTCTTCTCATCCGTTGTTGTTTTATCTCTATTTACGATTATTGTTGTTCATTGTTGCTGCTGCTTTATTCATCATCTTCTTCTTTATAATCATCATCTTCTACTTCATTATCATCTTCATCTTCTTTTTGTTGACCATTGTTGTTGTTATTGTTACCGCTCTTGCTGCTATCTGACCAATTTCTTAGGTCAAATTTTATTTCCTACATCACTTTTCACTTTGGCATTACTACATAGGAAACATTGGTAAGTAAAATTATGATTTTTAGCCTAATTTGTCATATGGGTACATAGTTACTACTATTTTTTCAACAATGGATAGAACCCGATCATGAATCCAATATAAGTTTCCACAATTTAAACAGATCACTCTTCTGGTGCATCAGATGGGTAATTTGTTGCAATTAAAGACTCATATGTTGGATGTTTATGCTTCTATAGTGCTCGTAACATAAATCGAACAAATAGGTAATCTGTTGCAACAGACTAGTTATCTATTGCATCAAACTTATTATCTGTTACATCAGACTGATTATCTGCTGCATCAGATTAACTATCTATTGCATCAGACTGATTATCTGTTGCAACAGATGAGTAATTTATTTGGAACAACACAAATCATCCCCTGCCATAAATCTAAGAGATAACCAATATATTTCAACTCTTGCAATTGCTACTGGATTCAAAATTATTCCTTACGTCTAATTGTTGACATGTTTGTTGAGAAGATAATAGACAGAATAAAAATTAAATATGAATTAAAATGTCAAAGCCGTGTAACAGACTAGTTATCTGTTGCAACAAAATAGTTATCTATTGCAACAGAGTTATTATCTGTTGCATCAGACTGATTATCTATTGCATCAGACTGCTAATCTGTTGTAACAAATGAGTAATCTATTTGGAACAACACAAATCATCCCCTGCCATAAATCTAAGAGATGACAAATATATTTCAACTCTTGCTATTGCTACTGGATTCAAAATTATTCTTTACGTCTAATCGTCGTCATGTTTGTTGAGAAGATAATAGACAGAATGAAAATTAAATATGAATTAAAAATGCATAGTCTAAAATAAAAAATAATCTAATTATTATTATTATTATTATTGTCAGCCGACCAATCTTCAACCAGTAGCAGCAAGGCCCTCCTCAGTTTGCGGATCTCACGGAGCATCCTTGCTCTAACTGCTCCCAATTTCTATTGCAGGTCATGAACCTGCATCCGAAGTTCATTCACGGTGTCTTGCAGAAAAGCAACGTCCCACACGGGATCAGCCATATCTAGAACACATATGAATTGACAAAAAATGTAAAAACAAAAGTAAAGAAAAGAATATCCGAATGAAATACAACGTATACTATAAATTGGCAAGAAAAAAACTTACCTGAGTTAGGAAAGAGAAAGTGGTGGTAATATGAAAGACAAAATACAATAAATTAATAAATAAAGTGTAGTTGAATGAACGATTGAGTAAGGAGGGACCTATTTATAGAGGATTAACTTTGAGTGAATTACGCAAAAAAGCACGACTATTCACCTCCATTTATTAATTACATTTTTTATTACTGTGAAAAGTTATGTCTTATTTAAATTAAGAAATATTGTCATAAGTCATGACTTTTCAGCTTATTACTATTAATTTGTTCTTTCCAAGAACCATTTTTATTGAGTTGTAACAACAAATTCAATATCTGTTGCATCAGATAACTCATCTGTGGCAACAGATATATCATCTGTTGCAATAAATAAAAAACCTGTTGCATCAGATAATCTATCTATTGCAACATATAATCTATCTTTTTTAAAAAAAGTATCATCATATCATTAATCCAAATTTGCTGACTTTTTTATTATATAAATTAAAAAAACAGATTTAAAAACAAAAGTGTTTTTTGTGAAAAGAAATGGCGCCTATTTAATATTAATGTCAATTATTCAAATTAAATAACAATTTTTACGATTATAAATTGTGTTTATCATTTATTTCCTTATTATTTTCTGTGGAAAGAAATGACTTGATAAAATCAAGCTGATGAGTTTTTTTTATTACTGTGACAAGTCATGACTTTTTCGCTTATTATTATTAAATAACCTTTTTCTCAATTTAAAAATCGAAGACACCTTTTCAATAATCGTTTCTTTAATAAAATAATAACTATTTTTATTAAGTTATGGCAACAGATTGTATATCTGTTGCATAAGATAAACCATCTGTTGCAATAGATATACCATCTGTTACAACAAATTGACCATTTGTTTTAATAGCTTTTTTATTTCTTCTAACAACTGATACATCAGTTGCAACAGATGGAAAATTTGATGCATTAGCAACATTGTTGAATGTGTTTTAGACAAAAAGTCATGATTGTTCACCTTTAATCCAATATTGTGACTTTTTTTAGTATATAATAAATAAATAATTTTAAAAAATAAATTTAAAAATAAAAATGGTGAAAAATCACGATCAGTTATTAAAATTAAATAACCGTTCTTTTACGGTTATAAATTGTGTTTATCATTTATTTCCTTATTATTTATTTATGAATCATTTTTCATCCTAAATAATCGGAAAGTCATGACTTTTCGCCCTCTCAATAACAACAATTAACCCTTTTTTATTAATAACCGCATGTTGCAAAATATGATCAATCCATCGCATCAGATTAACCTCTGTTTCCACAAATGCTCAATCCCTACCACCATTCGCTGATATGTTAAGAATAAGGAATAAATAGAATGATAATTATATGTTAAATAAGAATTAAAAATTCAACGTCGACTAAACATAGATTTTTGAATCCCTTAGGTAGTTCTGATATAAAAAAAGAAAATACATATGCTAAAATAAAAAAACATAACCTAATTATTATTATTACTACTATTATTATCATCATTATTATTAGTATTACTATTATTGTAAACCGGACAATTTTCATTCGGTAGCACAGGGCCCTCCTCAGCCTTGCTCTGAGTTCGACCGAATCCCTCTGGAGTTCATCAAACTTCCTTTGAAGTTCCCATAAAGACTCGATATGAATCTTCTTGTACGAATCTGGATCAACCATATTTATAAGTGTAGTAGAATGAACAAGTAAGGAAGGAGGGACCTATTTATAAATGATTGAATTTGAAGGGGTTAGTAAAAAAACCACAACTGTTCATCCCTTAATTAAATAAAATTGGTGACTTTTTGAATATGTAAATTAAAAAAATGGATCTATATACAACATTTTATCTTTTATTGTATTTCGAAAAGAAAAAAATGCTTTAAAATAAATCTAACAAATGGGTAATCTATTGCAAAATATATTCCATCGTTAGACAACTTACAACATATTGATAATCTATTGCAATAGATGGATATATCTGTTTGACTTTTCCAATAGATATGTCATATGTTGCAACAGATTGATTATCCATCGTAACAGATATCTGTAATTATTTGACCATTTAAATAAATGTGGCATTTGTTGCAACTTTTTAGTCATCTGTTCATTAAATTTAAGCCATAGATGGGCTAGGAAGAATAAGGTGCGTGCAGATGGATAGATCCACTATCATGTGTGGGAGTTAAGTATTACTAATAAGGTCATCGGGACAACACACATAAAGTACAATATTTTTATGAATGCAATTTTTAACCGATTAGGCATTGATCATTCAAATAAGATTCTGCATTGTACAGTTAAATATGATAGGTTCGAATTAATAAGGCCGAGGGACCCATGAAGATGGTGCTGATACCCTGTTACGAATTACTAACGGTTGTTGCTCATGTTTATGCGTGTCAAGTTTTGAGAAGGGATCAATATTTGGTGTCATTATAGAGATCCAATAATGATTTAGACTTAACTTTAAGTGTGCATTGAACTCTGAGAAGGTCTTCGAAGCCTCGCCGCACTGCATCAACCAAGAACAGAAAACCAATAGAAATTCTCCTAGCCTAAATTTATATGGAAGGGTTGTTCGAGAAGATGATTAGATGACAAAAGGAGTCGAAGGAGAATTCCTGCAAGACTATATCATCTGAGGGATAATTGAAGAGGAGACACGGGGTAGCAAGGAACTTCTAGCGAATCTGGCCGATAAAATTGACTTAAAACATAAGAAATCTGAATCAAGTGCAAATATGAAAGTGTATCCGATTATATAAATTTGTATGTTGTTTCTCTAAGAAAAATAGTGTAGATGGACACTTTTTTAGGAAGCTGCGACTAGGTAGCATGGTCGGGATTATCACCTAGATAGCAAATAGCAGAATACCAAGAAAGCATCCTTACAGACATCAAGGGTCGAAATGATGTACAGTAAGTCTAGAAAACTTGCGTCAACAATAGCTGCAGTTAAAATAATGAATCTAAGAGAAGGCTACAATTTCTGAATTTTAAATTGCATATCATGCCTTCTTGTCTGTAGTTTCTATTAGGTTCACTACTATTGACCTGATCGGAACCACAAATAAGATTGAAAGGCAGATTGAGTATCATTACTTCCTTAGCAATATGGATTAATTGATTGTGTTTTCTTTCCTTAGCATGCTTTCAACATATCTTGGAGGAGATCAGAGGCTTGTTATAGTATGTGAATCCTGATAATTTTTAAGCTTCCCTACAGCTTGCTGATTTGGTCTTTAAGTTTGTCGTTGTCGTTTTTAAAGTTGGTATAAAGTTTCTGATTTCTTGTGAGCTCGATCAGAAACACTTTCTTCAAAGTTCTGACATTGTAGAAGGCCTTCAGAACACTTTCTTCAGAAGCCTTAAATGATACATGGAGGGTCTCTATGTTTATTTTATGTCAAAATGTGTTGATGCACAGTCAAGCAGTGGTCCGAACAGTTGAATAACCCACTTTTATCACGCATTGCTCAATGTAGCTTGTCAACCAACCTTTAAGGTATTTGATTAATTTATTATCAAGGAGTTACGTAACGCTTGATCTAAACTGACTCTACCAAGCCTATCAAACATTACATAACTCCAGGCTCATTATCTTATCAAAAACCTTTACCCGAGTTAGTGCACAAATCAAACGAGCTCAATCTCTCAGTCTTTCTACTGATTGCTCTTATCCCATAGAGGGGATAAGATATTCGCCATGCAAAAGTCTACAACATTGGCAGAAATTCTTGCTACAACGAAATTCTTTAGAAGGCATAACTAGTAATCTCTCAATATCACTTTTATGACTTTCTTGACATCTCTTGCCAATATATTAGAATAGACATAGTGAGAAATTGTGTTTAGTTTGGTTTGTCATTTGTCACAACAGCTCAGTCATCTATCATTTGGGTTAGAGAAGGTATAACTTTAGAAGGAGGAGGAGAATAACATTTTAGTCCAGTAACTATGGTAAACTCTTTCTAACCAAAACAAAAAGGTATGCCACAGTAATTTATCCACACCTCATCAATGTTATCTTTGTCTTCATATATAAACCTATGCTTGAGAAGATCATATACTATTTTCATTTAGAAACGAGCATTGTTGTCCTCCGGCAAATCAAGATATTGCCCACAGCATCTTTCCCTGAAATAAGAATTTAATTTTTATTCTTGAAGTATTTTTCTGAAGGCATCGAAAGATTTTCCCATGGATGACCTAACCATGAAATCACCCGTTAAGTTTGTGGCACCATCACACTGTATTCTCATAGGATAATGATCAATGCTGAAGGTTTTGACCAACTCTTTGGTGGAAAGGCCATTAGCATTCATATCATCTCATTTGAAATATTCCTCCTCCCAGTGTTCATTATCTTCTACTCCTGATTGAGATAACGCTTGTAAAGAAAGCTCATAGAGTGGTTGATACATCCTAGCTGCTTCACTTGTTTCTTTACTTGGACTTAATTCGGTTTATTTTCTTTTGGGAGCCATGTTATCTTAAATTAATAGAAAGATAAAATAGATTATAATTGATTAATGCATCGTTAAAAAAGGATAACAATAAATCTAATATGCACAATAGTAAAATAACAGTTCCAATAGACCACACATCTGTTGCACCAGGTATATTATTTGTTGCAATAAATAACCAACCAAATGCAATGGATGAGTAAACCATTGAAAATAATAAAAACCGATCACTTGTCTATTGCACCAGGAAGGTTATCTATTGCAACATATAACCAACCTGTTGTAACAAATGAGTAATCTATTAGAAACAATAAAAACAGATCACTTATCTATTGCACCAGGAAGGTTATCTGTTGCAACATATAACCAACCTGTTGTAGCAGATGAGTAATCCGTTGGAAAAAATTATTGTCATACCCTAAATCCCATTGGAGCGGATTGGCACCCGTAGCCGAGGAGGCCCGGGAGAACCCGTTCATAACCTATACTTTCACATTTACATTACTTATGAAAATTAGAAATTTGGGCAACACTTCGTTGTAAATAGAAGAAAACAGTACTTATATCAGCCCAGCAGACACGCATAAATATATATATAAATATTAATTGGCCGTCAGAGCCATCACGTCTATCAACCAAACACTCCTATGGCTGTACAATATGTCTACAAAAGCCTCTACATAGACACACAACTGAGTTAGGGTCGGGACAAACTCCCGCCCATAAAAGACTTTTATACAAATACCAAAAATACATATAGAGACGACTTGGGATGCCCCGAAACAACTGGAGCTCACCACTAACAACAGAATGTCCTGGATCTTACTGCGGAGGTGTACGACCTGAAGTACCTGTTCCTGCAGGCATGCATATGGGTCCCCCGTGAGGGACGTCAGTACGGAAATATGTACTGAGTATGTAAGGCAGTGAGTATCAAGATGAGATACAAAAGATCAATAGAACCCAGATACCAGTGAATAAACAGTATGAGTAGACCACACTTAAAAAAGCTGATGGGATACCTGCACATTACTTTCATATCATTACTTTCCGTAATCCTTATCAATACATAACATATGTCATACAATGGCCATCTGATCAGTGGTACTAATACAATACATCAGGGACCACCCCTGGAATAGCATCTATACATAAACTTTATAATACAATGGCCAACTGATCAGTGGTACTAATACAATACATCATATCATCAATTTAAAATACAGACATTCCATTTCTTAATTCAATTAATCTTTGAGATTGGTTACTTTGTGGTCACACCTTATGGAACTTGAAACCATGATACCTCAATAGGAAAACATGTAAATAGGTAATCAATATCATGAAAATGAAGTAGAGAATCATGGATACCTCATTAAACCATTTCGGAGTCAACAATAGTATATGGATATTTTTTTGACTAGCCGGACATCTTAAAAGTGAAAACAAGTTCAATTGGTAGTGTCGAAGATCATATGATGTTATTATGTGTCATGTGTCGTAGGACAATGTTGGAAGCTTACTTGAGAGTGCCATGGGTCATTATTCATGCCAAAGATTAGATAGAGTATGTCTTACATACCTTGATATAACCACTTCAATACAAGTCCAACTTGACTTCCCGTACTCTTCGAACACTTATCTACAATAAGTCATTTGTGGCAAACTAGTATTAGCAACCAAACCTTACCATTTAGGTATTAACTACACCAAATAATGTCTAGGAGGTAATCCTTTAACTCATCAATAAGAGTGCTACATACATCCTCTTATACTCTTATTACATTCACATATCATGCATTTTCATGAAATATCCCTCAACATCACTCTTAGCCTTTATTTCCCTTCTTAATCACCATCCAATACCAACATGATCACTAGGCATACATAACCACTAATATAATGATATATCACCACAATTCATCCTTCATAATCCAATACAACAACTTCCATAATTTACTACTAACAATTTATACAAAACAATTCATAACTATGTTTCTAGTTATCTTCCAACATCAAGACAATACTCATAATCCTTTATCAATACTTATTCATGGATAAGAATCAAGAATAAACAATATTCATACCTTAACAATGAACTCTTGTACTTAGAATCCTCCTTACATAACCATGGGGTGCTTCTCGAAGCTTTTGAGATGGTGAACACAACTACGGAACCAATTCGAATTTTCTATGGTTGAATCACAAAATATTTGAAGTTGAAATTAGGCTAGGGTTTCACCTTCTCTTAATAATTGGATGGTATATGATATATATGAGGCTAATTGTAGGTTTATAAAGACCCATTTTCGTCCAAGAGGTAATAGAAAATGACCATTTTGCCCTAAAAATTTAAATAAATCCGAATCTGTCCCAGTGGACAGTTTTGACAGGCTGAAGTAAATCGATCATAACTCTTTGCTCCGGTATCGGATTCGGGTGAAACCAATTTCATTGGAAAGATAATTCAAAGGGATTTCATTTTCATATAAAGTATACCACCCAATTTTTCCTGTACAAGGAGTTATGGTCATTTAAAGTTTACCCAAAAATCTGTCCCACAATTCTGTTTTCTTTTTGATAGGCTGTAGTAAAACGGGTATATCTCCTTACTCAGACATTGGACTTGGATGAAACCAATTTCATCGGAAAGAATACTCTCGGAGCTTTTCGTCGATATATAGCAGCTCACACAGTTCTTTTTGTAAAAGTATTTATGATCGTCTAAAGTTGATCCAAAAAAATAATTGCCTAGCTGCAGTAATTTTCCTGCAGATTTACTGTTCACAGGCTTCCCGGCCACCGTTTTGAAATTTCGAATGTGCTCGCTTATATGAAATACTCCTCTGTTTTGGAAAAACTTTATATCATTGGAAAGCTTATTCCAATACCTACACATACAACTATTGACGGGATACTTCCGAACACCATAAACTTAATTTAACCCATACGCAAGCCTTTAAGACTCCATGTAATCGCGATAAGTGTACGAAAAAATTTACAGGGTGTTACAATTATAACAGATCACTCAACTGTTGCACCAGGTAGAATATCTATTGCAGCATATAACCATTCTGCTACAACGGATGAGTAATCCATTGGAAATAATAAAAATAGATCACTCATCTATTGCACCAGGTAGGATATCTATTACAATATATAACCAACCTGTTGCAGTGGATGAATAATTCATTGGAAATAATAAAAATAGATTACTCATCTATTGTACCAGGTAGGATATCTATTGTAGCATATAACCAACCTGTAGTAGCGGATGAGTAATCCGTTGGAAACAATAAAAATAAATCTCTCATCTGTTGCACTAGGTAGGTCTTGTTGGTGTTTTTCCTAACAAGATTTTATTCTCCAAATAATTCGAAGATTAATATTCTTCATTACCTTTTTCTTTAGCTGATAAATGTTAGTAACTGAAATTAATTAGGACTAATTTTAAAGTGGTAATTAGTTTCTAAATGTTGATGAAATCAATAATTAGGCTAGCGGGATTTTAAAGGATCCTTACTGTTGTTATTTATAGTTTCTCCAATATTTTTTTATGTAGTCTTGCTTTTATTCTCTTGACCCATTAATTAATTGGCATGCGGAGTACAAATATGAAGTGATGAGATGTTTAAAGATAGCAAACACAAATATAACATGAATGGTTTTAGCATGAACAATGCCACCTATTTTGAAGAAAGCTAAAATATTGAAATAGCTATTGAAGATCGCAAAATATCGCCCTTAGTGCTTTTGATAGCCCTAATTTGACCCGAATGTCATAGAACCTAATGCTTGAATTATGGGTATTTTAAAATCTGAGAATTAGCTTAGTAAATTTTTTAGTCATTTCTGATGGTTTTTTTTCCATACCTGGAATATCTATGTTAACTATGAAGGCATTTTTCAGTGTGAACAACTAAACCACTATTGAATGTACTTTTGCATCAATATTAACTGCAAATATGCATATTTCTAGTAATGTATCTACATGATGTTATCTTTATGCTTTTACCTTGTTATTTTTTTTAACATACATTTGTAAAGAGGTATGTAAGTTTTATGTCTGTTTCTCCATCGATTACTTTTTCATTTTTTCATTACCAAATGACTATGCAAAGCATCCAAGAACCAGATCAATCAAAAACCAGTTTGTAAATTAACAGAAAATTGCATGCCATAGACCCATATATGAGTGACTTTAGATATTTGACCCCAATAAGAAATGTCTTTAAAGAATAATCTTTTTTACTTTTTATGTATAGTACAAGTACCATTTTACCCCTCTACACCTCAAATATATATTTTAAACTTTCCATACTTATTTGTCTCTCAAATTTTACTTTTTATTATTTTTCTATCTACTTATTCCTTTAATTTTATTATTCTATTTTTTTATTATTTTTACTTTTTTATTTTTTTCTTTAATTTTATTATTCTATTTTTTATTATTTTCACTTTTTATTTTTTCATTTAATTCATTTGTCTCAACCTTTATTTTTTTCTATTTTTTTTTCTCAAGTATTATCTATTTCTTTTTTTTTCCTTTTTTTAATTCATTTGTGTTTAACTGATATTTTCTTTTATTTTTGTTTTTTATCAGTTCTTCTTTTTTTCTCATTTTTCTCTAATTTTATTTTTATTTTTTCCTCTCATTTTTTATTTTCTCAATTTTTTTAATTGTTCGCTTTTTTCTTAATCGTTATTTTTTCTTACCTTTTTTTTCTCACTCTTTTTTTATTTCTCTATTTTGTTTGATCATTTTTTTATTTTTCAGTTCTCTTTTTCCCCCATTTTCCTCAAATTTTATTTTTATTTTACTCAATTTTTTTAATTCTTTGCTTTTTTCTTGATCTTTATTTTTTTTTCTTTCCTTTTTTCCCAATCTTTCTTTATTTCTCTATTTTCTTTGATCATTTTTTTTTCAACTTCTATTATATTTTGCTAATAAATAAAAAATTGGATAATCCGCAAAGTGTCTTCTCTTTTTGAAATCAAAGAAAATTTAAGGGCATAAATTGTTGTTAATAAATTCTTTGAAAAAACTTGAGATAAGTCGTGTCTCTAAGGCGAGAGTTGTAGAATATCTCAGAAATAAAGGCATAATGTGGTAGTGTCAACTCTTGCCCGTGGGGCATAATTTATTATTTGAAAGTCCTTGAGCTAAGTCTTGCCTCTAAGGTAAGAGTTGTAGAACATCCCATAAATGAAGACATAACGTGGTAGTGTCAACTCTTGCCTGTGAGGCATAATTTTTAGTTTGAAAGTCTTTGAGCTAAGTCTTGCCTCTAAGACAAGAGTTGTAGAACATCTCATAAATGAAGACATAGCGTGATAGTGTCAACTCTTGCCCGTGGGGCATAATTTGTAGTTTGAAAGTCCTTCAGCTAAGTTTTTCCTCTAAGACAATAGTTGTTGAACATCTCATAAATAAAAATATAACGCGGTAGAGTCAACTCTTGTCCGTGGGGCATAATTTGTAGTATGAAAATTCTTGAGCTAATTAAGTCTTGCCTCTAAGGCAAGATTTGTAGAACATCTCATAAATGAAAACATAACGTGGTAGTGTCAACTCTTGCTCGTATGGCATAACTTATAGTTTGAAAGTCCTTGAACTAAGTTTTGCCTCTAAGGCAATAGTTTTAGAACATCTCATAAATGAAAACATAACGTGGTAGAGTCAACTCTTGCCCGTGGGGCATAATTTGTTGTTTGAAAGTCCTTGAGCTAATTAAGTCTTGCCTTTAAGGCAATAGTTGTAAAACATCTCATAAATGAAAACGTAACGGGATACAGTCAACTCTTTCCCGTGGAGCATAATTTTTAGTTTGAAAGTCTTGCCTCTAAGGCAATAGTTGTAGAACATCTCATAAATAAAAATATTACGTGGTAGAGTTAACTCTTGCCCTTGGGGCATAATTTGTAGTTTGAAAGTCCTTGATTCAAGTCTTACCTCTAAGGCAAGATTTGTAGAACATCTCATAAATGAAGACATAACATGATAGTGTCAACTTTTGCTCGTGGGGAATAATTTGTAGTTTGAAAGTCCTTGAGCTAAGTTTTGCCTCTGAGACAATAGTTGTAGAACATCTCATAAATAAAAATATAACGTGCACAGTCAACTCTTGCTCGTGGGGCATAATTTATTGTTTGAAAGTCCTTGAGCTAAAGTCTTGCCTCTAAGGCAATAGTTGTAGAACATCTCACAAATAAAAACATAACGTGGTAGAGTCAACTCTTGCCCGTGGGGTATAATTTGTTGTTTGAAAGTCCCTGAGCTATGTCTTTCCTCTAAGGTAAGAGTTATAAAACATACCATAAAACAAAATATAATGTGGTAGTGTCGACTCTTGTCCATGAAACATAACTTGTTGTTTTAAAGTCATAAGTCTTGCCTCTATAATATAGTAGTGTCAACTTTTGCCCATGAAACGTAGTTTATTGTTCGAAAGTTGTAAGTCTTGCCTTTATAATGTGATAGTGTCAACTCTTATTCATGAGATGTAATTTGAATGGAAGAAATCAAAGAAAAGAACAAAAATAATAAAAATTGCAGAATAGGAAAAAGATGAAGAAAAATATTAAAAAAATAAAAATCAAAGAAAATGTAGAAGTTGAGAGAGAATAGAAAAAAAAGAGGTTGATAAAAAAATAAATATTAAATAAAAATAAAGATCGAGAAAAATTTAAAAAGAAAAAAATCAAAGAATTTATTTTTTATAAAAGTAGACGTTGAAAGGTGCAAAGAAAAAAAGTAAGGGTTGAGAAAAACTAAAAAGAATAAAAAAAAGGGAAAAGAAAAAATAAAAAATAAACAAGGAAAAAAAAATAAGTTGGTCGGAAAAAAGGAAAAACGTAAGGGTTGAGAAAATTAAAAATAAAAAGAGACATGAAAAAATAAAAATCAAAGTAAAATTAAAAAGAGAAAAAAAAATAAAAGTTGAAAGATATAAATATGAAGTTGTTATCCATTATGAGTATCATTTATATAATTTACTCCATTGATTAGGGGCAATTTTATCCAAAAAAATTAGTTAGTAGGTAAAGGCTATTTTAAGAAAGCTTTTTTATTTGGGCTAAAATTTGAAAACCACTTCAATTTAGGTCTATTTTTGAGATTCAGCCATAAATTAATATGTTGGGCCCATGCTCATCTAGAGAGAGAGTGTGTGTGTGTGTATATATATATATATATATATATATATATATATTTATATATTTATCTAAACCAACTAGTGTCTTGCTTTTCATATGACACTAGATATCGAGGGGCCCATGTAATGTTATTTTTTTTATTTCAATTTGTATGACACAAATACAATTTAGATAATCAATCATATTTTTAATATGCTTTTAGATATTTTAATTGTTAACTATTGTAATTTATGATATTTTTATATAATTTTGAAATAATATATGCTACTCCATTGTCTAATTTTTTTGACATTGATAGTCAATTATATTTTAAAAATTATTTAAGTTTTTAGTTATTAAGATTTATAGTAATACTTTTTCTTTTATTCAAATTTAAGTGAAACTAATATAATTTCGAAAATCAATTAAATATTTTATATTTAAAATTTTTAAGCTGTTAATTATTGTGATTTATAATATTTTTATGTATTTTTTTAAAAATATATAAAAGATTAAATTTTCATAGATGTTTTAAGTTGTTAACTATTATAAATTATAATACTTTTTATGTAATTTTCAAATAATATATGTTACTCTCCTTGACTAATTTTTGTGGCATTAATAGTCAATTATGTTTTAAAAATAATTTAAGTTTTTAATTATTGTCATTTGTAATACTTTTTTTCCGTTTAAATTTAAGTGACACTGATATAACTTAAAAAATCAGTCAAATATTTATATCTTTTACATTTTTTAAGTTTCTAATTATTTGATTTATAGTATTTTTTACTTATTTTTTTGAAATATATAACAGATTAAAAAAATAAGACAAATAAATTAAAATGGAGAAAAAAATGAAGGCAAGGAAAAAGACCGATAAAGTTGTGCCAAATCAGGCAGACTGACCTTTAAATTTTTCAAGTTGTTAATTATTGTGATTTATAGTATTTTGTTTATGTATTTTCTTGAAATATATAACATATTAAATTTGTTAGATATTTTAAGATGTTAACTATTGTAATTTTATATAACTTTTTATGTAATTTTCATATAATATATGTCACTCTCCTGGGGCTTTGAGTTGTAGGTGACAAAAGAGTTTTAAAATGAGATGTACGTGATACAAGTCTTAATAATTGAGTGGACGTGACAATTACTTTATTATGGATTAAGAAAGTTGGGGAAGTTTGAAAATAACCCACAAGTTTTTTAATTTATACTTTGATCTAAATGTTAGTTAATATAACAGGAACGGAAGAAAAAAAAACGTGTTTGTCTCTCTTCTCACCCGTTGTTGTTTTCTCTCTATTTACGATTATTGTTGTTCATTGTTTCTGCTGCTTTATTCATCATCTTCTACTTTATAATCATCATCTTCATCTTCTTTTTGTTGACCATTGTTGTTGTTGTTGTTACCGCTCTTGCTGCTATCTGACCAATTTCTTAGGTCAAATTTTATTTCCTACATCACTTTTCACTTTGGCATTACTTCGTAGGAAACATTGGTAAGTAAAATTATGATTTTTAGTCTAATTTGTCATATGGGTACATAGTTACTACTATTTTTTCAACAATGGATAGAACTCGATCATGAATCCAATATAAGTTTCCACAATTTAAACAGATCACTCTTCTGGTGCATCAGATGAGTAATTTATTGCAATGAAAGACTCAATGTTGGATGTTTGTGCTTCTATAGTGCTCGTAACATGAATCGAACAAATAGGTAATCTGTTGCAACAGAAGATTTATCTGTTGCAACAGACTAGTTATCTGTTGCATCAGACTTATTATCTGTTACATCAGACTGATTATCTGTTGCATCAGATTAACTATCTATTGCATCAGACTGATTATCTGTCGCAAAAGATGAGTAATTTGTTTGGAACAACACAAATCAACCTTTGCTACAAACCCAACAGATAACCAATATATTTCAACTCTTGCTATTGCTACTGGATTCAAAATTATTCCTTACGTCCAATTGTTGACATGTTTGTTGAGAAGATAATAGACAAAATAAAAATTAAATATGAATTAAAATTTCAAAGCCGTGTAACAGACTAGTTATCTGTTGCAACAAAATTGTTATCTATTGCAATAGACTTATTATCTGTTGCATCAGACTGATTATCTATTACATCAGACTGCTAATCTGTTGTACCAAATGAGTAATCTGTTTGGAACAACAAAAATCATCCCCTGCCATAAATCCAAGAGATAACCAATATATTTCAACTCTTGCTATTGCTACTAGATTCAAAATAACTCCTTACGTCTAATCGTCGTCATGTTTGTTGAGAAGATAATAGACAGAATGAAAATTAAATATGAATTAAAAATGCATAGTCTAAAATAAAAAATAATCTAATTATTATTATTGTCAGCCGACCAATCTTCAACCAGTAGCAGCAAGGCCCTCCTCAGTTTGCGGATCTCACGGAGCATCCTTGCTCTAACTGCTCCCAATTCCCATTGCAGGTCATGAACCTGCATCCGAAGTTCATTCACGGTGTCTTGCAGAAAAGCAACGTCCCACACCGGATTAGACATATCTATAACACATATGAATTGACAAAAAATGTAAAAACAAAAGTAAAAAAAAGAATATCCGAATGAAATACAACGTATACTATAAATTGGCAAGAAAAAAACTTACCTGAGTCAGGGAAGAGAAAGTGGTGGTAATATGAAAGACAAAATGCAATAAATTAATAAATAAAGTGTAGTTGAATGAACGATTGAGTAAGGAGGGACCTATTTATAGAGGATTAAATTTGAATGAGTTACGCAAAAAAGCACGACTGTTCACCTCCATTTATTAATTACATTTTTTATTACTGTGAAAAGTTATGTCTTATTTAAATTAAGAAATATTGTCATAAGTCATGACTTTTCAGCTTATTACTATTAATTTGTTCTTTCCAAGAACCATTTTTATTGAGTTGTAACAACAATTTCTATATCTGTTGCATCAGATAACTCATCTGTGGTAATAGATATATCATCTGTTGCAACAAATAATAAACCTGTTGCATCAGATAATCTATCTGTTGCAACATATAATCTATCTTTTAAAAAAAAAGTATCATCATATCATTAATCCAAATTTGCTGACTTTTTTATTATATAAATTAAAAAAACAGATTTGAAAACAAAAATGTTTTCTGTGAAAAGAAATGACGCCTATTTAATATTAACGTCAATTATTCAAATCAAATAACCATTTTTACGATTATAAATTGTGTTTATCATTTATTTCCTTATTGTTTTCTGTGGAAAGAAATGACTTGATAAAATCAAGCTGATGAGTTTTTTTTATTACTGTGACAAGTCATGACTTTTCCGCTTATTATTATTAAATAAACTTTTTCTCAATTTAAAAATCGAAGAAACCTTTTCAATAATCGTTTCTTTAATAAAATAATAACAATTTTTATTAAGTTATGGCAACAAATTGTATATCTGTTGCAAAAGATAAACCATCTGTTGCAGTAGATATACCATCTGTTACAACAAATTGACCATTTATTTTAATAGCTTTTTTATTTCTTCTAACAACTGATACATCAGTTGCAACAGATAGAAAATTTGATGCATCAACAACATTGTTGAATGTGTTTTAGACAAAAAGTCATGATTGTTCACCTTTAATCCAATATTGTGACTTTTTTAGTATATAATAAATAAATAATTTTAAAAAATAAATTTAAAAATAAAAATGGTGAAAAATTACGATCAGTTATTAAAATTAAATAATCATTCTTTTACTGTTGTAAATTGTGTTTATCATTTATTTCCTTATTATTTATTTATGAACCATTTTTCATACTAAATAATCGGAAAGTCATGACTTTTTGCCCTCTCAATAACAACAATTAACCCTTTTTTATTAATAACCGCATGTTGCAAAATATGATCAATCCATCGCATCAAATTAACCTCTGTTTCCACAAATGCTCAATCCCTACCACCATTCGCTGACATGTTAAGAATACGGAATAAATAGAATGATAATTATATGTTAAATAAGAATTAAAAATTCAACGTCGACCAAACATAGATTTTTGAATCCCTTAGGTAGTTCTGATATAAAAAAGGAAAATACATATGCTAAAGTAAAAAAATATAACCTAATTATTATTATTACTACTATTATTATCATTATTATTATTAGTATTACTATTATTGTCAACCGGACAATTTTCATCCGGAAGCACAGGGCCCTCCTCAGCCTTGCTCTGAGTTCGACCGAATCCCTCTGGAGTTCATCAAACTTCCTTTGAAGATCCCATAAGGACTCGATATGAATCTTCTTGTATGATTCTAGATCAGCCATATTTATAAGTGTAGTAGAATGAACGAGTGAGGAAGGAGGGACCTATTTATAAATGATTGAATTTGAAGGGGTTAGTAAAAAAACCACAACTGTTCATCCCTTAATTAAATATGTAAATTAAAAAAATGGATCTATATACAACATTTTATCTTTTATTGTATTTTGAAAAGAAAAAAAAATGCTTTAAAACAAATCTAACAGATGGGTAATCTGTTGCAAAAAATATTCTATCTGCTAGATAACTTACAACATATTGACAATCTATTGCAACAGATGGATATATCTGTTTGATTTTTCCAATAGATATGTCATATGTTGCAACAGATTGATTATCCGTCGTAACAGATGTCTGTAATTGTTTGACAATTTAAATAAATATGACATTTGTTGCAACTTGTTAGTCATCTGTTTATTAAATTTAAGCCATAGATGGGCTAGGAAGAATAAGGTGCGTGCAGATGGATAGATCCACTATCATGTGTGGGAGTTAAGTATTACTAATAAGGTCATCGGGACAACACACACAAAGTACAATATTTTTATGAATGCAATTTTTAACCGATTAGGCATTGATCATTCAAATAAGATTCTGCATTGTACAGTTAAGTATGATAGGTTCGAATTAATAAGGCCGAGGGACCCATGAAGATGGTGCTGATACCCTGTTACGAATTACTAATGGTTGTTGCTCATGTTTATGCGTGTCAAGTTTCATAAGGGATCAATATTTGGTGTCATTACGGAGATCCAATAACTATTAGACTTAACTTTAAGAGTGCATTGGACTCTGAGAAGGTCTTCGAAGCCTCGCCGCACTGCATCAACCAAGAACAGAAAACCAATAGAAATTCTCCTAGCCTAAATTTATATGGAAGGGTTGTTCGAGAAGATGATTAGATGACAAAAGGAGTCGAAGGAGAATGCCTGCAAGACTATATCATCTGAGGTATAATTGAAGAGGAGACACGGGGTAGCAAGGAACTTCTAGCAAATCTGGCCGATAAAATTGACTTAAAACATGAGAAATTGAATCAAGTGCAAATATGAAAGTGTATCCGATTATGTAAATTCGTATGTTGTTTCTCTAAGAAAAATAGTGTAGATGGACACTTTTCTAGGAAGCTGCGACTAGGTAGCATGGTCGGGATTATCACCTAAATAGCAAATAGCAGAATACCAAGAAAGCATCCTTATGGACATTAAGGGTCGAAATGATGTACAGTAAGTCTAGAAAACTTGCATCAACAATAGCTGCAGTTAAAATAATGAATCTAAGAGAAGGCTACAATTTCTGAATTTTAAATTGCATATCATGCCTTCTTGTCTGTAGTTTCTATTAGGTCCACTACTATTGACCTGATCAGAACCACAAACAAGATTGAAAGGCAGATTGAGTATCATTACTTCCTTAGCAATATGGATTAATTGATTGTGATTTCTTGCCTTAGCATGCTTTCAACATATCTTGGAGGAGATCAGAAGCTTGTTATAGTATGTGAATCCTGATAATTTTTAAGCTTCCCTACAGCTTGCTGATTTGGTCTTTAAGTTTGTTGTTGTCGTTTTAAAGTTGTTATAGAGTTCTTGGTTTTTTGTGAGCTCGATTAGGAACACTTTCTTTAAAGTTCTGGCATTGTAGAAGGCCTTCAGAACACTTTCTTCAGAAGCCTTAAATGATACATGGAGGGTCTCTATGTTTGTTTTATGTCAAAATGTGTTGATGCACAGTCAAGCAGTGGTCCGAACAGTTGAATAACCCACTTTTATCGCGCATTGCTCAATGCAGCTTGCTCAACCAACCTTTAAGGGATTTGATTAATTTATTAGCAAGGAGTTATGTAACGTTTGATCTAAACTGACTCTACCAAGCCTATCAAACATTACATAACTCCAGGCTCATTATCCTATCAAAAACCTTTACCCGAGTTAGTGCACAAATCAAACAAGCTCAATCTCTCAGCCTTGATACATCCTAGCTACTTCACTTGTTTCTTTACTTGGACTTGATTCGGTTTCTTCTCTTTTGGGAGCCATGTTATCTTAAATTAATAGAAAGATAAAATATATTATAATTAATTAATGCATCATTAAAAAAGGATAACAATAAATCTAATATGCACAACAGTAAAATAACAGTTCCAACAAACCACACATCTGTTGCACCAGGTATATTATCTGTTATAATAAATAACCAACCAAATGCAATGGATGAGTAAACCATTGAAAATAATAAAAACCGATCACTTATCTATTGCACCAGGAAGGTTATCTATTGCAACATATAACTAACATGTTGTAACAAATGAGTAATACATTAGAAACAATAAAAATAGATCACTTATCTATTGCACCAGGAAGGTTATCTGTTGCAACATATAACCAACCTGTTGCAGCAGATGAGCAATCCGTTGGAAATAATTATAATAGATCACTCAACTGTTGCACCAGGTAGAATATGTATTGCAGCATATAACCAATCTGTTACAATGGATGAGTAATCCATTGGAAATAATAAAAATAGATCACTCATCTATTGCACCAGGTAGGATATCTATTACAGCATATAACCAACCTGTTGTAGTGGATGAGTAATTCATTGGAAATAATAAAAATAGATTACTTATCTGTTGTACCAGGTAGGATATCTGTTGCAGCATATAACCAACCTGTTGCAGTGGATGAATAATCCGTTGGAAATAATAAAAATAAATCTCTCATCTATTGCACCAGGTAGGTTATCTATTACAACATATAAGCAACCTGTTACAGCGGATAAGTAATCTGTTGAAAATAATAAAACCAGGCCACACATCCATTAAAACAGATCACTCATCTGTTGCCAAATGAGTTATCTGTTGGATCAATATTTTTTAGATTTCTTCCAAACAAAATAATAATCTATTACAACAGATGAATGATCTGTTCTACTCATCTGTTGCATTAGATGTTTAATCTGTTGCATAAGATGTTTCATCTGTTGGATCAGATGGTTAATCTGTTGCATTATACGATTAATCTGTTGCATCAGATGGTTAATCTATTGCATCAGATGTAAAATAAACTACATCAGATGGTTAATCTATTGTATTAGATGGTTAATTTGTTGCAACACTATTTTTATCACAAAAATAACAAATCAACCCAGAAACACAATACACACACACACACACTAAGAACATCAACGGTGATAAAAAATCACCAACAAATCAAACCAGTAGTTCGACAACAAGAACTACAATAATAATAAAAAAATATATTTCACATCTAAAAAGGTAGAGAAGAAATGCCAGAAATTAGGATTTTATTCAGTCCACATTTTAAATTTAAGCAAGAAATATTAAAATTATTAACCAATACTAGAAGAGAAGTTGGATCAGGTTTCTCTATTTCTTCATAACTAAAAAGACATAATTTTTTACCTGTGAAAGAAGAAATAGGACGGCGAAGAACTTGAAATTGTTGTCGCCAGAGATGTCTTCACGTCGATTGATCGTTGAAAGTCGAAAAGAAACTCGCCCAAATATTTTTCATCGGAGGTTGAAGTCTTCGGGAATTGAAGGGAGATATTTTACAAAACTGTTGGTTGAGAGAGAGTTGAGAGAAGCTGTTACGAGAGAGAGAGGAAAGAGACAACCGATGATTTAGAGAGGAGAGGGGTGTGGGTTGATTTGTATTTTTGAAAAGATTAAAAAGTTTTGAAAATATTAATCAAGTCCACAATTAACTTAATCAAGTTTCCTAATTATGTTAGACCCTTTAAGTTGGTCAATGTCACCAATCCTTCATTCAAGACTTAAAAGACACCTTTCCTTCAATTTTCTCCACTCTCCTAGTTAAAACTTTTTTGACATTGATAATCCATTGTGTTTTTCAAATAATTTAAGTTTTTAACTATTGTGATTTATAATACATTTTCTTATATTCCAATTTAAGTGGCACAATGCTTAGACTTATATGACCATAATAATTAACTAGGGATGATCTAGTAAAATTACGATTGAAGCAATGAACAGACATGTCTTAAATGACTTATAATAACTAATTAGAAGTGTTATAACAAAATTACTTTAAAAAATATTTTTGAAAAAAATTTAAGTGGACCTCGTATAAAACGTTAAGTTAATTTAAAACGTCAAGAGTTAATTTATCATTTTATGTCTATTTAACTTTTTTTATTAAATATTATTTTTAATACTTAAATGATTTATAATAATTAATTAGGGGTGATATAGTAAAATTACTGTTGAAGTAGCTAAAGTAAACATGTCATAAATGTCTATTTTATATTTTTTTATTAAATATTATTAATTTTTTAATACGTCATGACTTATAATAATTAATATGGGGGGTGATATAGTAAAGTCACGGTTGAAGCAGCTGAAGCACACAACACAAGAAGACATGTCGACCTATTGCCTTCTTCAACAAGTTAACTCCCTCTTATTATAGATAGCAATTTGTAAAAACAAAATGGCAAATAATAGAAATAGTCAAATACAAGAGATTATTTTTAAAAACCTCTTAAATTTTAAATTACTTACAAAATATAGCGGGTAAAAGTAAATCTTGTGTATCTATTGCATGTGTATCTCAGATACATAGAAAGGTACAAGGTATCTAACATTGTATATTTAAGACTGTATATCTGAGATGTATATCTAGGATTGTGTATCTAAGACTATGTATCGGAGATAATTTTAAGCTTTGTGTAATTCTAATGTGTGTGCGATTAGGTATAATTTGTCTTAGGTACACTATATCGAAGTCCGATTTGCATGTATCTGCGATACGCGACTAGATACATGAGTATGTGTGTCTAAGATATATACACCACTTTCACTCTTATCATTCCGATAGCAACACACCAAAACACCACACAAACCCTAATATCGTTTTACCTCATTATCACCCTTATGAGTAACCATCGTTCCTCTTTCCTTTTTTTATGAGATCAGATCCATATTTTCTAGAAACCACAACGGACCAACCACTGCACCACCGTATCTACCAAAACAATAGTGGATTCAAAATTTATTTGCTATACATTAATGTATTCTGAAAAAATTAAATATATATTTTCCCAGATCCATGAATTTTTGGAGATATTATATTCATGAATTTTCAGTAAAACCAGATCCATGAACTTCTGGCGATTGGTGGTTGTGTGATTATTGATCGGAGTTCTCATGTGTAGCTGATTTTAGATTGAAACAAATGGTGGTGCGTAGTTCGAATATAATGGTGGACTTCGTCGGAGATGCTTCATGATGGTTGTATTTGGTCGCTGGATGGAGGAGACAAAAGGAAAGGGTTCAGCGGTAGTGGTGTTTAGCAGAGCGGTGATGGTCAGAGTTGATTAGTTTGATTGTGTGATTCGGTGGATACACATTATTTGGATTTTGTATCTCAGATATGCACAAATTTTAACGTGTATAACTGAACAATTCATTCGGTATCTCTTATAATTATTGAAACTTAGGAGATGCCTTTTAATTATGAGATAAAATCTAAAATTTCTGTTGTTTGTCCTAAAAATAATTATTTTTATGCCCTCAATATCATATTCTTCAATTTTATTACTATTTTACTGCTAATACATCACCCTTACTTGAAAGCATAAGAATATGAAAAAGGTTTGAATACATCACCCTTATTTGAACCTACTTATGACATTGTATTGGGTATGTTGTTGTCTTTGTTGTTGTTAAGAAGACTAATTACTCATTTATTTTTACTAAGATCAAATCATCTGAATCTAAATAAACATTTGAATGTTGAGATATTGTATTAAGATCTAAATAATTAATATTGCTTGTTTTGGCGACATCTAAGTTTATAAAATTTGTCTTTTTTAAAATTGATAAATACAAAATTTGATAAACTACTCAATTAATTTAATACTTGTCAATAAAAAAATTAAGAAATTATAAGGCGATTAGTGGTGTGATGGCTAGTGATGTTGATTGTGGGTGTCAATTGAGGATGATGTTGGCCAATAGATTGTTATGTGTAGTAACTAGCGGTGATTGTAGTTGATAATAAGGTGATTGTAGCTGATAATAATGACAGTTTTATGGATTATAACTAGTGGTGATAGTGGTTAATAATAATATTTTGTTGGTGATAGTTGGTGGTGGCCTTGATATTTGTGTAAATGTTAGTAATAACTAATGATAGTAATGAATGATGATCGTATTTGGTGATATATCATGGTGATTAATTATGGAAATGGTAATTGGACTAATGATTGTAAATGGTGGCTGGTGATGAGAATAACTTGACAACGGATTATAAAAGTTAATGCTAGTTTTGAATAATGATGGTTAATAATAGTGGATGGCGATAACATTAGTTGATAATGGTGATAGGCTGGTAGCAAAGAAAGAATGAAATTGATGAACTGTCATCTTTATAGAAATTCATAACTAGATATTTTAATGATATTAATACTTTATTACAGATCGTCCTTTACTAATGTTTCCACCGTATATCATTCCACATAAGTAGTATATTGCAATAAAAAGAAAATTATTTATGAATGTTTATTACTTTCAAAAAGCAGAATGGTAAAGGGATAAATAGACCCTCAAAGTATGATAATTTATATGTATATGCCCTTCATCATACTTTGAATACACATATTCCCCTACCATTAATAAAATAATAAGTATATGCCCCTCACACTAACGGTAGGGGAATATGTTTACCCAAAGTATGATGAAGGATATATATACGTATCATTTATCATAGTTCAGGAGTATATTATCCCTTTTTTATTTTAATTTTTCTATCCCACATAATTAATCTAAACCCACTATCCGACCCAATAAATCCACTACCTGACCCGATCCTAATTAAAACCCAAGAAACGTGAAGGGTTGCAGTGGGTTGCTCTTTACCTCTGGAACCTGGTCACAGATAAACTCACACAAGAAGAATTAGGAGAGATATAAGCTAAGAAGTGCATGAATAAAGTAAATAGTGGGCACAAGGATTTTACGTGGAAACTCCTTGCTCAAGGGAGAAAAACCATGACCTGCCTCCAAGATTTCTAAGCTCTACTATGTCCAAGCAATTTCTTGAATACAGACTCCAAGTTTTAACCTCATAATCCTTTGTCTCCTAGAAGTAACTCTGTTACAAGAAGACCCAAGCAGTAACTCTACTGCCATAACCTCCAGCTAACTCTAACTGGACACACCAAGCTAAATTTAGCTTGAACAATCACCTAACTCTAGATGATTACAAATAGAAAAGTTTACACCTCAACACCTACCAACAATCATAAGAAAATATAGGCAAAATTTTAAGAGCACATTACAAAGACTTGATTACAACAAGAAATAAAAATGCAACTCGATGAATAATCAGTTCCTTGTTGCGACGTGGAGTCTTTAATTCACAGCTTCAGAAAAATATTTAGTTGTAAGAATATGGAAGCGTTGGTTTTCTTATTGAGGAAGATGAGCAATATAAAGTATGATACAAGAAAACCTAGAGGGATCCCATTGGCTGAGACAAAACAGTGACACCATCTTTTTCACCTACTTTTGTACTTTGCACCTGTTGTGACAGTTGAGTGTGATAGTGACAGGTAAGCCCAACCTGTTCATTAAGTAGTAGCAGCTTTGTCGTCGCAAAATCTCCTGGAAACAGGTCCCAACATAAAATTTGTCAATCATCAAAACTAAGGACTTAACAATTTCCCCCTTTTTGATAATGACAAACCCATGCGACATTCAGCATCTTTAAATATTCAGCACATCACACAGTCTATATAAGAAGTAAGATTCAACAATACAAGCCAAAATAATTTTCCCAACTAATTCCCCTATCACTAATATGTTCAAGCCTTTTTCATTTTCCAAGCATTTTTTATTTTATTCCATGAATGTGAGCCTCATGTTCCCTCTTTACTAGCAACTAACATCCTTATTTCCCCTAAGTGAGGGAACCCCTGTCCCTAAATATGAGCACCTTAAAATTCCCTTTGAGTGAGAGAACCCCTTACTAATACCAATCACACAACATAATATTCTCCCTGAGTGAGAGAACCCCTATCTAGCACTAATCACACAACCACAACAACAACCTACATCTCATTATTTCTCCTTTTGGCATCATAAAAAGTTAGGCAGTAAACCAAGCATAGATAAGTATACATGTTAACTCATGACTATTGAGGCAATACTTACATGAGTAGGAAATATAAGATAAGAAAGAAAAATAATGGCACAATAATAATTCAGTCAATTATTATGCAAGTCAGTAGAAAATTACATTCAAAAGAACTGACAGTAAAAACATAATAACAACTGTGCCAACTACACCCCAACCAAAAAACAGTAAACCTAGAGACTAAAAATCATAAAAGAATAAGATTTGCTAGAACTTTTAAGAAGGTGACTAAGGGGCAAAGGAGAGGGGACTAGGTAGGATTGGATTCTAGGAAGAACCTTTAGACAATGGTCTAAGGAGGATTTCCATCCTCTCATTGTGACAGTATATGCCTTAAGAAGTTGCTGAGTGAGTTCTTCATTCTTGACTATCAAGGATCCATTCTTGGCTTCTAGCTCCTTCACCCTTTCCTGCAGGACAACATTACTAGTACACATTCCTTTTCTGAACTTGTTCCCATGTCACCTCCTTTTGCAGAAGCATCCTGTAATACAATAATCTTTATATCCCTTAGAGCAATCATAGCAGTTAGTCTCTGTCTCTTTCTTTAACCTTTTTTGTTCATCCACCAATTCAGACACTAGGGACTTAGATTTACCACCATTCCTCCTGGGAATGTATTCATTATCTTCAAGGGTTGTGATGTTAAACACTTTCTTTACTAAACTATCCTTTCCTTTCCCACATTCAACATTGAAATAAGCAAACATCCTATTTAACCAAAAGCCATAGTCTAGCCCATGTTTCCCATATTTGGAAGTTATGACTATGTTGATATACTCAATGATAATGATCGGTAGGTTAACCTTCTTATATTTAGACAATATATTCATGAGGAATAAATATGGACCTGTGATAGTAGTTTTCTTCTCTAACCTAGGAAGTAGAAATTTATTCACCAACTCAAAGAACAACTGATATTCACGCTTTAGAGTCTTTTTGCTGATATTCTTAATGTTCAATCATCTAGTGACCCATAAATTTTTATAAAACTCTTAGATCCCTGTGCTGATTTTAAGGACCTAATTCCTTCAACAGATGCCTAAAGAATCTCTGACAACACATTTTCATCTATACCCATATTCACTCCATTGACCTAAGAGGTCAAGTAATGTCCATCAACAAAGATTATCAGGTTATTATAGAATATCGTCATCCCCTCTTCATGCAACTAAGGCACAAACATCTCAAATAAGTGCTCCCAGTTTTGAAATTTCACTTTGTCAACCAGCTCCCCCATTCCTTCCAGTTTAGTCACAGTAGGATCAAATACTTTTCCTCTTAAAACTTTTTGAGTTTTAAGAATATTTAGTCTGACTTCTATTGACAGACCTTTTTTCTTCCTAGATAAAATAACAGCTTTCTTTGAGGAACCAATTCCCATTCCATAAATCCCAGGATATCCTAAGGTTTTAGCAGATTTAGCACTGGGACCTAGTACCTTACCAATATTTCTTTCAGATTTTTTTCTTTTGCCAGTAGCCTTTGATATTGGTTTCTTCAGTAGAACCCCTTTTCCTTTCTTAGAAGTCACAACTTTCTTCCCTTTTGCCCTTGCCCTAGTAGCTTCCACACTTCTTTCTATATTAGAATCTATACCCTCACTGTTGAAAGCACTGTCATCATCATATTCTGATAGACTCCTAAAAGGCTCATCAAGACTGTAATATTCATTGTCCCTGTTATCATCACTCTTAGTTTTTTCATCAAAATCCTCTACATTAACTGGCTCATCTTATATCTATCCCTACCTTCTTGGGATATTTTCTCTTCTTAGTATTGTACGTACTTATTTCTATGGATTATCTCATCAGGTTTCTAGGGCTTAACCTGGTCCTAATAGTTTTGACTTTTTGGAGAAAATCTTGGTTGAAGATAAGGATTTTTTCTTAGCCAATTTCTATGACAAAGGCTTATTATCATCAGTAACTGAGTTATTTTTCCCACTCTTATTTCCTCCTGATACATTAAAAATAGGTAGAAGTACTATATTTTTATCATTAGCATTTTTAGGAGGATCATTTTGCCTCCTGTTAAACAATGTTGGTGAGGGAGTTTCCCATTTGGGAGGTTCTACACTTAAAGCGGTCAAGACCTAACTCTTATCTCTTCACCATCACCTGAATATTTGAGGGAGGTTCTTTGGAAGAAGACAAGTCTTCGAATAGGTTTTTATCTAGAGAGGGTCTTCCTGATTTACTAGTGAATTCAGATTTATCTGAAAAAAGGGGTTTTGGAGAATGAATCCAAAACCTAAGATAAAAGAATGGTTTGGTCAGGAATTTTGGTTTTGGTGAGGTTTCTTTGAAAGTCATTCTTAGGAACAAGAGAATTAGAACAATTGACTTTGGCGTTAACTTCCTTTTTAGGAGAGGGACTAATGTTGGAGTCCATATTTGTTTGAACATCATCATCCTTTATAAAGGGAGGGTCATTTGGGAATATCTTCGTCTGAGCAATATAATCCTTAGCAATCTTTCTTAAGGAGAGAAGATAAAATTTTGTGATGGTAAATTTCTCCTCTGAGCCTGAAGAAATAGAAGACATGTCTATAAATCTTAAAGGAATGGGATCGTCCTTTTGAGAAGATGAAAAATAGTACAACATTATTTTAGGGGTTGAAAGGTTGCTAGTGATAAGAGGATCAATGTCTTTGAACGGTTAGGGAACTGATGAGTCTTATATGAGAGAATATTTTCAAAATGAGAGAGAAAATTATCTAACTTTTGACTTTATATAAGACAAGAGGGAATGGTTTAGATTTCTTGAATAAGTATGCTTGATAAGACATGTCCAGTCAGATGGGTGCAACTCTTTGACTTAAAGTACAGTAGACAACCTTTAGAGAAGAGGCGGAAGAGTGACATGGCATATATATTAAATTTTTAAAAGAGTCGCTATGTAGGAATAATAAATGATACTAACCTGTTAGGGAGTTTGTCCCTAAATGATTCATGATCCCAATCACTTATACTGTATCACTTCCCTTTTCACATCTTTCTATCATTGCCATGAGTGTATATCTGCAAAAGATATGAGTCTGAGTTGGACATGTAGAGCATAATCTAACCAGGATACCTACTTACCGGTTCATAGCCATGTCAGAGGAATCATACGAGTGGCCAGCATATTTAGATCTCATCAGCACCATTTTCTTTTTCTACTCAACTAGTTCCCTACCAACTTTCTTCAAAGATCTATAAGATATATGTCCTTCAAAACTGCAGGAAGATCACTTTCCAACCTGATTACAGGATCACGAGTATCAATATCCTCCAAATCTTTGATTCTATTACCACAGAGATATTTGCCTCCACTAAGGGTATTCAATAGGAGGTGACTTTAAGATATTTAATTTTGTACTCTGAGAAGCCATTGTAATCATCCTTATTGGTTGCCTTCTCTTTCCTTGACCTGTATCATAAATCAATTATTGGTCTTAGGAACTCATTTCAATCTAGGTTCCCAGTAAGAAGATAGAGAAAAAATTAGCTTTCTTTTTCCCCAGCTGGTAAGCTTCTCTTCTTCCTTCTTGAGGTAGTAAAATTTCTCATGCCTTTATGAGTTACATCTCTAGGTGGACACATTTCTCTTGTGTGACTATATTTCTTAAAAAGAAATCCTAGAAGGTTATCCTTTTTTTCTGTAGGTATTACAGGGGAGTTTGAAACATCACCTTGACAGTAACAGCCTGAGTCTTGAAAGTCAGCTCCTGTGATGGTGTAGTCTAATTAAGATCTTTCTTAAGCTCCATATTCACCCAAACCAGTTCTCTTTTGAGTACTAGGTTTCTTTCCAGTGATTCAGTTATGTTGCTCTTAGTTTCAGTCAATTTTCTTCCAACTAAAACTGTATCCTGCATTCTTCATATTTTTCCTTGGAATTTTACTTGGTGATTTCATCTAGCCTTTTATTCAGAAGATTATTTTCACAAGAGAGATTCTTACAAGTTACTTGATGCTCAACCACTTGCACACTTATCTCCAATATTTCTTCTTCACATTGCGCTAAATTTTCCCTCAACTTTTCCTTCTCATTGGTGAGTTCAACTACTTGCACACTTAGATCCACCATTTCATTCTCATATTTTTCAAGTCTTCCTTTAGACTTTCTTTGTCCTTAGCAAGGTCATCCTGGGAATCAATTAACATAGAGACCAGAGATCTCAGCTTTATCAGGGAGTAATCCTTCATATTTTTCTTGATGTCAAGGAGTAATAGTGATTTATCTTCATCATTATCAGTGTCTTCCATCAAAGCAAAGAGTGAGTCAAATATTGATACTTCATCTTTCATTACCATCATGAAAACATCTTCTTCTTTTCTAAGTCATCTTAAACACTTGATGAATCACCCCAATGGGCTGCCAATACTTGATTGACAACTTTGTCTACTTTAGCCTTCTTGCTAAACTTCACAGGGATTGGTCCTTGCCCTTTTCTTTTCCAACAACTTACTTAGAATATTTCTTGTATTCTACTTTATGCATGGGAAATTCTCAATGCAGTGGCCACACTTTCCATATTTTTGACATGTTTCACTTCACTTCCCTTTTCTTTCTTTAAGGTTTTTCTAGACTTTCCTTATTTAGGTAGAGCCCCTGACTTTATCAAGATTTTGAGAACCCTTTTTGCAATATAAGTTGTCTCTTCATTTTTAGTAATGGTAGTTTATTTTATAGCCTTGAGGATCAGACTCTTTTCAAATTTGGGCTCAACTTTTAACTTCCTAAGCTTCTTCAATATCTCATAGGTTTTAAGATTACCAATGAGCTCATCCATTTCCATCTTGTTCAAGTCCCTGGCTTCAATAATGACATTAACTTTTCTCTCCCATCTTTTAGAAAGAATACTAAGATCTTCCTAACCTTCTTAGGTGCTAGAATGTCCTTACCTAAGTAATATAGTTCATTAGTTACTGCAGTGAACCTTGTATGCATCTCTTGAATGACTCCCCTTCCTGCATGGTGAATGTCTCATACTGATTTGTCAATATGTACACCTTGTACTGCTTAACCTGATTAATTACTTCATGGTTTATCTGAAGACAGTCCCAGATTTCCTTAGTAGTTTCACAGGTTGAGATTCTGTAGTATTCTTCAAGACCAATGCCGCATACAAGTATTTTCTTGGACTTGTAGTTTTTCTTAATCTTCTTTCTATCTGCATCATCATACTCCTTCTTGGTCTTGGGAACCAAGGAGGTCATATCACTAACTTTTACTGCCCTTGTAGGAACAAAAGGGCCATCCTCTATAATATCCTATAGCTCAGAATTCTAAGCCATGATGAAGTCGTGCATTCTTGTTTTCCACCACCTATAATATTCACTATTGAATTTTGATGGTCTACTAGTTGACTGGCCTTCTTCTAGATTTGGAGGGGCAGCCATTTCTCAAGATCCTTAAAGGTATTAACCTTTTTATGGAAGAACTTCTCTGATACCAAGTGAAGGGTTGCAGTAGGTTGTTCCTCACCTCTGGAACCTATTCCTAAATGAACTCCCACAATAAAAATTAGGAGAGATATAAGCTAAGAAGTGCAGGAATAAAGTAAATAGTGAATACAAGGATTTTACGTGGAAACTCCTTGCTCAAAGAAAAAAAACCATGACCTACCTCCAACATTTCTAAGCTCCACTATATCCAAGCAAATTCTTGAATACAGACTCCAGGGATTAATCTCCTAATCCTTTGTCTCCTAGTAATAACTCTATTACAAGAAGACCCAAGCAGTAACTCTACTTTCACAAGCTCCAGCTAAATCTAACTGGACACACCAAGCTAACTCTAGCTTAAACAATCACCTAACTTTAATGATTACAAAGATAAAGGTTTACACCTCAACACCTACGAATAATCATATGCAAATGTAGGCAAGAGTTTAAGAGCACAGTACAAAGACTCAACTACAATAAGGAAACCAAAATACAACTCGATGAACAATTAGTTTCTTGTTGCGAAGTAGAGTCTTTGATTTACAGCTTCAGAAAGATATTTAGTTTTAAGAATAGAAGCATTGTTTTTTTTTGTTGAGGAATATGAGCAATATAAAGTATGACACAGTAAAACCTAGGGGCGACCCCATTGGCTGAGACAAAAAGGTGGCAGCATCTTTTTCACCAACTTTTGTACTTTGCGCCAGCTGTGATAGTTGACTGTGATAGTAATGGGTGAGCCCAACCTATTCCCTAAGTGGTTGCAGATTTGTCATTACAAAATCTATAGGAAAAAAGTCCCAACATATAATTTTTCAATCATGGAAACTGAGTACTTAACAAAATGCCTATCTAAAACATGTATTTTTCCCACCCCTATACTGGTATACACACACAATACAGTAACACTCGCTACTATCAATTTCAAAAAGAAAGTCATTAACATATAACATTGAAAAACAACACCAAATAAATTAAACTCCTCATGTTTAAACTTCCAGTAAAATTTCTCAAAAAACACTACCCATCACTGGTCAACACCACATAGTAACCGTCTCCATTGAACCATAAAAACTTCACCGATGAACCATCACCATACCTGTAACACCCCAAAACCTAGTCCCAAGACGTCACACGATGCTCAATACTATGAGTAGCCTTAAGCTAACCTTGTCTGCCTGCTACCAAGTCTGAATCATAGAACAAGGAAAATTTAGGCATAAAAGTCATACTAAATGCAAAAATTCATCTGAAATAACAAAGAAAAATCTGAATATAATCTCTGAAAATAAATACTGTAAGTCTAAATCAAATCTAGCAGTCTGACAAGCCTCTACTACTAATGCTAAAGAGCCACTGGGACAAACTCCCAGCTGACTCAAACTGTCTGAAAAGAATACTGAATCGTCTAAACTGATAAGCTGAACATAAATTGAATGACTAAGTCCCCGAACTATGAGGACTCACCAACTATCAAGATGGAGATGGAGATGCTCGAAATCACTCTCGCTGCGGAAACGAAGCACCTGAACCTTCAATATGAGACAATGTAGAACATAGAAATATTTGTGGATCAGTACTTTGAAGATATATTGAGTATATGGGGGTGAATGCATATGTAAAACATAATATCAATCATTATCATAGTTTGTAAAATAATACATACTAAATATAAATGACTGACGTAAGCTGGAATATTTGAAAACTGAAATCTGTAATCATGATTAGAAAATCCTACTTTCTAAATTTAGTGAGTCATAATATTTAGTTCTAAAAGTTGTACTAATGTTTTGTCTGTAAATCATACTGTCTAAGTGTAGAAAGGACTCACGTCTATATTTAAAGTCTTAAAGCTAAAATATGTAGCTAATATCTTTCTATAATGCATAATCTGAATAAAGTTGTGAGCCTTTACACTTAGTTTTCTAAAAGATTTTCTGTTAGGGAAAACGCTTTATCTGAATGGAGGTTTTTCTAACCGACATAAATCATGTGAGATAACATAAAGTTCAACTTCTTGATCCCCTATGGGGAAAATCTCATGATGGGAAGAGATGTCATACTCTTGCCAAGGAGTATAAACTAATCTAAGTGATCACATCGGTAACTGTCATCCATATAGAAATAGGAAAAATCTGATAATTTGTACTTACGTGGGCTACGTAGTTCTATGGAAGATAGGGCACACTAATCCCACACTTCCCACTCGGTGCTAAATACTACTCCCTTTTACTCTGTATGCTCATTCTGTTGGAAATCCACTTTTAAAAGCTAGCATAAAGGTTTATCATGAAACCTATCATGCATTTGTCTGATTTAAATCTGTAAGTAAAGCTAATCTAATTTCTGTAAATCTGTATTGAGTCTGTAAAGTGGATTCCAAATCTTATTTAAGGATCAAAAGATCAAGGCTTTATTGAAAATCTGTAAATAATCTGACCATAGGATGCTTAAAGCATCATCTTTCTTGAAATATCAATATATAAACTTGGGTTTCTAACCCATGCATCAAGTTCATGTCAAAATATCATAAAGTTCACGCTTAATAATGTAATTAATTATAATTCAACTCAAAATCTGAAATTTACTGCAATAGTCATGAAAATATGAAAATAAACATGCAATTCAACTTCAATATCTCTAAAAAAAACTCCTAATCTTGCAACTAACAATAATGGGTATGAACCCTAATTCAAATCTCATGTTATTTCATATAAAATCATATAAATTGATAGTTAAAAGCTAGTTTTGGGCACAAGGATGGAAGAGGACCCTTGTTCATTAACCCCACATACATTATTAATGAATTTGAATGTAAAAGCTTGATTCTTGAGACTCTAATGGTGTTCTTGAAGCTTCCTCTTGAAGTTCTTGAACCCAGAACTTTGAGTTATGAGATTTCTTGGAGTAGGAGTCATGAAATTTATTCTTGATTCTTAGAGCTAGGGTTTTGTTATTAGAGATGAAAAAGATGAATAATAAGGTATCTTTGCTATTTAGGGCTAAAATTGTGTGTTTTGGACGGAATAAGAGTGGAGAAATTGAATCATTTACTTCTTTGGATGCGGATTTTAATTATAAAAAATTTGCATCCAGCGACGCGCAGACCTATGCATCGCTTTGATGGAGTCGACACGATGACCGATGCAACGCATTGAGATTGCATCAGCTCACTGAAATTTGCAGTGAGAGTTGGAAAAAAATATCTATCAATGCTATAGGAGACACGACACGTCGAGAATGCGTCGACTCACTATTTTCATCATCCCAACGAGCTTTAATGGGGTTCAAAAAATCTGAAACTCGCCCGAGAACACCATTGACTTCCCTGATCATGAATTGACTTAAAAATCGACACTTTAAGATCAAAAGGATTATAAATAAAATCATGGAAATACCAAGGTCCTAAAATGAGACTAAGTGTCATTACTTAGCTGAATTGTTTCCTAAGTCTTGGACCTTTTTTCATGATCTAAAGGACCAAGTTAAGCTAGGATTTTGTGGGGTATTACAGTACCCCTAGCTTTGCCACCTCCGGACTAATATCCACTCTCTCCAACTAGTAAATACTAACTAGCAGGAGCGATCAATAACTGTAATTTGATTAGGGTTCACGTTGAAGAGAAAAACAGAGAGAGTATCGTGTTTGAAACAAAAAATAGAGGTCGGGTTGAGCTGGTCTAAACTGAGGTTTGACAGATATATTAGATCAAATAGTGGATTGAGTTGATTATTTAGAATAAAAAATTAAAATGAGAAAGATACAAATATGCCCTTAAACTATGATAAATAATACATATATTCACTCTGTCATACTTTTGGTACACATATGCCCCTGCCATTAGTATGATGGGCATATATGTATTATTTCATTAATAGTAGGGATATATCTATACCCAAAATATGATGTAGGATATATATATACCCTTTATCATAATTCGGAGATAAATTTATCCCTTTTAATACAATTGAAAAAAACAAATGTTGGATAACCAAAGATCATCCAAGTCTTGATAGGGGGACCACAACACAAAACGATTATGATTTGAGAGTTTTATATTGTATATAAAAATGACAAATCTTTTTATGCAATAAAAAGTCCACCTATAAATCTAATGGAGTCAAAAAGTAGAAAATGACACAAGCTTAGCTTTGTTTCTATTCTACGAATTTGAAAACGATAGTTGCTTTAGTAAGAAAAAATATTTTAAAATTTGAATGTAGTGTAATTTTTAAAAAGATCATTGGAGTTTTAAGGAGTGAACATGAAATGAGAAACGAAATTGTATAAAGATATCGTTTGAATTATATCTCTATCTCAATTTTTTACCCTTCATAAAATTAGAGATCTTTCCTTCAATTTTATACTTTACAAATTTATATTTCACTTTCTCTCTTCTCCTGTATCACTTGAAAAACAAAAGTACATGTCATATGTGTTTGTTGAATTTCTACAATTTGTATTGTCTGTTGGGATTTTCTGATTTAGGTGAATATTCTCGTAAGTGAACAAAATATTTTTTTAGTGTACAGAATATGTTTTCTTTGTACTATATAGATTATTTTTCTTTTTTGGGTGTATATAATATTTTATTTACTTTAATTATTAAGTTTAGGGTTTAACTATTGTATAAATAGAGGTATTTGTATAGTTATTCTTCATTTAAGAATACACAAAGTGATTCTTTAACATATTATCTTTCTTTCTTTACTTATTTATACATGTATCAAAGTAGTGTTATTTTTTGATCTAAATATTCCTATATTTTTTTTCTCCCTTTCATTAGTATTCATATTCATGTGTTGTTTTCTCTCTCTTTCGTTTAGTATTCATCTTCTTCTTTCTCTTATCTACTAAAATGGGTGATGTTCAAGATCTTCCAATTCAAACTACCAAAAAAAGTGATGGAATCACTGCAATTAATGCAGTTGATTTGTCACATGCTTACTACATACACCCTTATGATCATCCCGACATGAACCTTGTCTTCACCATCTTTGATGAAAAGAGTTATGGTGGATGGAGAAGAACAATTATGATTGCACTTTCAGCCAAGAACAAACTAGAATTCATTTATGGATCTCTAGTTGTTCCTACTGATGCAAATGTTCAGACAACCTAGGCAAGATGTAATAACATAGTCTTGTCTTGGCTCTTGAATTTCTTATCAAAGGAAATTACTGAATCTGTCCTATATTCTAAGAGTGCCAAATTCTTATGGTCTGACCTAGAAGATAGATTTGGTCAGGCCAATGGAGAAAAATTATTTTAATTACAAAAGGATTTAAATGTTGTAATTAAAGGAAATTCAAGTATTTCTACTTATTTCACTAAAATAAAAATCCTATGGGGTGAGTTGGATGCTCTTAACACCTTTTCTGATTGTAGTTGTAAGTGTGAATGTGGTGCAAAATAAAAGGGAGTAAAAGCCCATCAAGATGAGAGGTTGCTCCAACTTTTTATGGGTCTTGATGACTCATTCATTGGGGTTAGAAGTAATATTCTGTTCTCTTTCTCTCTCCCTAATATTGGTCAAACATATTCTCTTGTGATTCAAAATAAAAAATAGAGAGAAATTTATGCTACTCCTACTTACCTAGGAGAATCAACATCTTTTTTTGTTGATAATGGAGGTGGAATAAAATTTGATCAGTATAAGACTCAACAAGGCAATCTCATTAAGAAAAATAACTTGACATGTAACTATTTCAAGAAAGTAGGGCACACTATTGCTTAGTGTTACAAAATTCATGGATTTCCTACAAATTTCAAGTTCACCAAGAACAAAAGGTACTAGAAAGAAGCTATGATTAGTAATATTTTTGGAACAGGTGAAGAAAATCTACAGAAATTGAACAATTTACTGATAATATGTTACCCAGTCAAGAAAATATTGCACAACTCATGAAGCTTTTGCAGAAAATGAATTAGAAGAATACAGGAACCACTGATGCATCTGCGAATCTCACTTGTGCTGGTATGACAAATTTTTTCAATTCATATGCTTGCTTGTTTAAAGTTGACAATGATTCTTGGATAATGGACAGTGAAGTCTCTGAGCATATGACTTTCAATAAAAATATAATTTCTAATTTTAGTCCTATGTCAAAACTTATCATGGTTACTCTTCCTAGTTCTCATAAAGTGAAAGTTACTTATTCTAGATCTGTATATTTTTTAAGTAATCTACTGCTACATAATGTCCTTTACATTCCTTCTTTCAAATTCAATATTCTTTTTATTCACAAATTGTGTAAACAATTTTAATAATTCATACTTTTCACTCCTAATACTTATTTCATATTATAGGGCCTTTCACTGAAAAGCCCTATGGTGCTTGGTAGAGAACAAAGAGGTCTATATATGTTTATTTCAACTCAATCAATAGTTTCCATAAAGATTTAACCAGCAGAGTCTACAGAAAGTAATAGTTTGTCCTTTTCAAATTCAGTAGCTAATGTCTTCTTATTTAAGTTTCTTTGATTCCAATGTAGAAGAAAGACTATGACATTATAGGTTAGGTCATATGCCATTAAGTAATATGAAGAAGATTATTTCAGTTTCTTTATCTTGTTCAAAATTTTCTTCTTATGGTGCTATTTGTCCAGTGACTAGACAATCAATTACCTTTTTCTAAAAGTGTTATTTCTACTAAATTAACTTTTGATCTAATACATATGGATACCTGGGAACCTTATAAAACTCCTCACATGATGATTTTAGATATTTTAAAATAATTTTTGAAGATTTTAGTAGATCCACTTGGACTCACCTTCTTAGCACTAAATCAAATATTTTTTCTATTTTACAATCATTTCTTTCTACGGTAGAAAGACAATTCAATACCAAGGTTAAAATAATTAGAACAACCAACGCTTTTGAATTAGGAAGTGGTAAAATACAATCTGATTTTTTTCTTAAAAAAGAAATTATTCACCAAACTACTTATGTTTACACTCCACAACAAAATGAAATAGTAGAGAGGAAACACAAACACTTACTAGAAACATCAAGAGTTTTACTATATCAATCTCATTTATCTATTATTTATTGGGAAGAATGCTTGTTAACAACAACTTACCTTATAAAAAAATTTCCTTCCTCAATCATACAACATAAGTCACATTTCGAAGTTCTTTTCAAATCTAAACCTGTTTATTCAAATCTCAAATGTTTTGATTGTCTATGTTTTATTTCCACCTTATCTAATCATAGAACAAAGTTTGATCCAAGGATTTTGCCTTGTGTATTCTTTGGATATCCTTATGGGAAAAAGGGATATAAGGTAATGAATCTCAAAAGAAAAAATCTTTTTATTTCTATAGATGTGATTTTTCATGAAGAGTATTTTCATTTTTTGGATAAGTAAAATATTTCTCAAAAATTATTTCCTGTCACTATTTCTTATTCATCAAATTTTAATATTTTTGATGCGCCTACAAACTCTAATTTTCCTTCATATCTATCAAAATCAGAATCTGATAATCTTACTTTACCTTCTACTTTTTCAATTACTGATCCTACCATGCCAACTTCTGATTCCACTAAGTTCCCCATTCTCCAGTTTCTATTTTATCCCTTTCTCCTACTTCTTCTGAAGATTGCACTTCTCCTCGTCAAAATCAAATCTTGGACACCATGCTTAGGAAGTCTTCTAGGATAACTAGAATGCCATCTTATCTTCAAGATTATGTTTGCAATACTCTTAAATTCAAAAATGTGAGTTCTACATGTTTTCTTAGTCTTGTGACTCCTATTTTTTTTTCTTTTAATGAATTGTATTCTTCTAACCAAGTCATGCTCAACTCTGTTTCTAGTATTCATGAACCTATTAACTATGAGCAGGCAATGGATATTTCAGCATGGAAAAAAGCTATGGATAAGAAAATAGCAGCTCTAGAATTAAATAAGATTTAGAATGTTGTTGTTTTACCTCAAGTAAGGAAAGCATTTCCTATCAGATAAAGTAATATTTAGATGGGAGTATTGAAAGGTATAAGGCTCGATTAGTTATAAAAGGTGACATACAAAAAGAGGGAGTGGATTACAATGAAATATTTTCACCGATCGTAAAAATGACTTGCTATTGTGAGATGCATACTTTCTATTGCAGTGAAGAAAGGATGGGGCCTTTTCAGTTTGATGTCAATAACGTCTTTTTACATAGTTATCTTAATGAAGAAGTATATATGAAATTCCCTGCTAGGGTTACTCCACCTTCACCTAGCCACATTTGTTTGTTGAAAAAGTCTATTTATGGACTTAAACAAGCATCCAGATAGTGGTACTCAAGGCTTACTGTAACACTCAACTTCAAAGGATTCAATCATTCTTTAAATGACTACTCTTTATTTTTTAAGAAATTAAATAATTCAATTTCTATTATTGCAGTTTATGTCTATGACATATTATTAACAGAAAATGATGAAACAAAATTACAGGCTTTGAAAATCTTTTTAGATGCCGAGTTCAAGATTAAAGATCTTAGAAATTTGCATTTTCTTCTGGGTTTGAAAGTCATCAAAGAATCACATTGACTGATTCTATCTCAATGTAAGTTTATTATGGATTTGTTGACAGAATTTGATTCTTTACATCTTTCTCCTATTTCTCCACCATTGGACTCTTCTATCAAATTAAAGGCAAATGAGGAAATTCCAATAAAGACCTAACATTGTACATACATTTACTTGAAAAACTGAATTAACTGACTCATACAAGGCTAGATCTTTCATTCAACATCCAGCATCTCAGTCAATATATGCAGGATCCGCGATTTTCCTATTTTAATGTTGTTTTAGGAGTTCTTCGCTATTTATCGAAGGATACTAGTCTTGATCTTTTTATGTCCAGTTCTCCATCATTTCAACTGCTTGCTTTTTGCGATTCTGATTGGGATACTTGGCCAGATTCTCAAAAATCAATCAGTGGATTTTATATCTCTCTTAACTCTTCTCCTGTCTCATGGAAATAAAAAAAACAAGCTTCGATCTCACTCAGTTCAGCTGAAGCCATGTATAGATCGATGAGATGAGTAGTAGCCGAACTCACCTGGTTGGTGCATTTATTCAAAGATCTTTCTATTCCAATCTCCTTGTCAGTACCTCTTCACTCTGATAGTGTAGCTGTCATCCATATCGCAAAGAATTCTGTTTTTCACAAATGAATGAAACATGTTGAAATACATTGTCACTTCGTCCGTCAACAATATCTTGCGGGATTAATTTCCTTGTCATTTGTGAATTCATCTTCACAACTAGCCAATATCTTCAACAAATCATTGACGAGACATATGCATCACTAACTCCTAGGCAAGTTGGGTGTTTCTTGATAACGCTCAATCTACAGCTCTCGTGGGAGTGTAAAGCGGTCGTTAGCAAATATAGAACCCAACCTGGGTTGGGTGTCGATCCCACAGGGAATAGCTTGGCCAACAAGTAAGCAAAATTACTAAACTTTTGGTGCAAGTCTCGTAAGAAGGGGGGATTGTAATATGTAACCAAAACAATAAAGTAAAAGCTGAAAATAGCAAAGTAAAAAGAGAAAGATTGTCACGTTGGTTGTAAACAATGAGAATTGAAGCGTTGGGGTTATGTCCACCTTCTGAGGTATACGTCTCTATTGGCTATGAGTGTGTAGAGTCTTGACATGCAATTGCTTATAGAGAATTGTAGTCGATGGTAAATCCAAGCGTCTCTCGACCTCAACAAGGACTATTTCACTTTAACTCTCTCGATCTTAAAGTGTGTCTAGCGGTACAAATTCTCCAAGAGGTTAGTCCAGTTACGGCACTAGCTTTTTAATAGGAAAGGGTGTCCTACTACCTTGACATTATCTCTTTTCCAGACAAATAACCTTTCTCTCGAACAGGTTAAATGTTAGACTGGCGTATTCTTGCGTTTGCAACCGCAAAGAATGTAGATTAAGATGAAGAGCGTAATGATATAAGCAATATACTTGTCTTGAACTCACAAACTCATAGCTATAGATAGTAACTCATTCGGCTTCCATAACACCAACTAAGAGGTTTAGTTACCCATGAATGCGAAGGATATCACGTTTTGCATGGTGGATGGCGTGTAAAAGAGGTGTTAGGCGTGTGGTTTTGGTGATTCCGTAGCAAGTAACGATTCTCTTGTTGTGGAATTTAAGAATAGAAGAATAGATTAGAAGTGTTTGTAGTGGAAGATGAGAAGGATGGAAGAAAATTAATTAAGTGAAGAATGAAGAATTAAGAATGTATTGTAAGAAGATGTCTTAATTGTAAGGAGATGAATAAAAATCTCTAGCATGATAGGGTATTTATAATACTCCTATCCTACTCCTACTAAGCTAATGAAATAAATAACCAAATCCTAATATACTAATGAAATCCTTGACCCAAATGTACTAGGGTAAGGTTACAAAATTATAATCCAAATAGATTAGTGAAACACATAACCTAATTGCACTAGGTTAATGTATCTTGGCAAAAATCCAGCTTTGTGTCTGTAAGTCCCCAAAGTCTTCAGAATTGCTATTTTAGCTCGGGACAGATTTTCCATGCAGCAGATTTGGTCCTTTAGGCGTCCAGCTCCCTTTTACTTCGTTTGTGAGCTTTCTTTTGCGTCAAGTAAGCCGTAAAATGCTGTATTTTGCATCATTTATACCTGAAACTTTGCTAATCATGTTTGTTAGCTCATTTATAGGAAAAAGGACTAAAAGTGCATGAAATAGATAATTAGTTCTCAAAACTAGGCTAAAATATGGGCAAAATATATTGATATAGGCACGTAAATTCGCCTATCATCAACACCCCACACTTAGAGCTTTGTTCGTCCTCGAACAACATATCATGTCCTTCTAAGCATCGACTTAAGGTTTTTACAGCAACAACACAAAATATTCTTCAAGACAAGCACAACAATTATCAACAAAGAGTAGCTTTCTGATTATAAGTAGAAACAATTTGACCTCAAGCATAGACTCGTGATGGTGATCAACTCGCATGCAAACGTTAAGGTACATAGAATCATATACAACTATCCAAAACTCATCAACCATGTGTGTCTCACAATATAGTACCCATAATTACTCACAAATATAGCATATTTTTCAAACATGGGTATCAAAATGTCCTTGCACTCACTCTCACAAAGAATTCATATGTAGCAACTAATGACCATAGGCTTGCCCTTAGTGTAGTACTCCACTAAATGTCGGAATGTTAAGATTAGGATCAAGTAGGTCTTTTGATGGTTGTAATGTAGGCTAAGGAACGGGTTGGACTATTTTGGCCAGGAATAGTGACTAAGCTCCTAAGCGCTTTAATACATCACATTGTATCATTAACACTTTTTTCTTCAACCTTTCTTCTTTCTTTTATTCTACCACCCTTGTTCTCCTCTTTTGTTTTTCAATTTTAAGAACAACTCACTTTTCAGCTTTCTTTTCCTTTTTCTTTTCACAACATACCTCTTATGATAGCACTTTCTTTCTTTTTCATAACACATTCAAGCACCATTACAATTTAAAGCATCATACTCGCCCAATTTCCTCTTATGTTGTCACATGACTTTTTCACTTTAAAGCACTTAGGAATTTGGATCAAATTCTGGTCTTGAAAAAAATGGATTAGGCTTTCATACAAGGTTGTCAAAGAAATCGGCTAAAGGCTCAAAAGGGTTTAACTAGGATGATTTACATGGGTAGGAAAAACTGAAGGTAAACATGTATAGGTTGCCAAAGAAATGCCTAAATCATATCCTAAACTTACACTCCTTATTTTCGCTTTGCATACATACCAGGCAAGTTCTAGCATCAGCCACATTCATAGAATATACTTATTATCTCACACACACAAGGCACATGGTCGACTTGGTTGGAAGTAATATAGACTCTCAACCCAACAAGTGAAGGAATTGAATCACACAATATCACATAATAAGTCACAACTAGAGCCTAAATGTCTCAATAGTCACAATTGTAGCACATACTCTTGTTCTATTTTCATGCTGCCTATCAAAATAATTTCATGCGTAGCTAGAAAAATTTTACTCCTAAAAACTAAAAAAACGTCAAACGAAAAAAAAACAAAAAAATGGACTAAAACAAAGTAAAACAAGCAAACATACAAACATAGGTGCAAACAAAGAAGTATAACATGCAGATTCTGTCACCCCACACTTAGACTAGACACTGCTCTCAGTGGAAAATAAAGTCGAAGAACCTGATTAGTCGGACTCCTCATCAATGTCGGGGGTCATACCCCCTTCGTCAGAATCATCATAAGAGTCATCGTCAGAGTCCTCCTCAGCATCAGAATCAGGCAAGCGTCTATTATCATCAGTTGGCACGTCATCGTCAAGAGGTTCCTCAAAATATACGCCCACTCCACACATCTCCCGGGCATGTCTGTTCATTGGGTAGTCGTGGTCCAGCTGTTGGAGCTCTTTAGCAGTTGGAATACGTCCCCCACTCATCATAGTGAATCTCGTCATGCCATAGAGATGACGGAAGAAACTCTCGTCACAAGCATGTCTCTCCGCAGTGGTAAGGTTGACTCCATGCGTTGTTTCAGCATCTTTGACCTTGGTGAGGTCAACCTTCTTTGGGTTATGTGGGAGTTTGTGGTCAGCTGGTTCCTCTTCTATATCCTCCTTCCGCAACATTGCTGTCAACAAATTGCCGAATGTGAAATGGGACCTTCGGTGGAGTCTGGCTTTTCTCATGGTAGATTGAATGATTGCCCCAAAGTTGATAGGGACATTCGTCATCAACGCATAAACCAAACACACTCTATCTCTCGATATCTTTGTGTATTGCATCCCAGGAATAAGGCATGAGTTGACAATGCGCATCCAGATTCTTGCTTCCCTATTTAGTGGAGCATAGGGGAATGTGTTGTGACGGCCTGTTTCCTTATGTCTGCCCCATCTTGCCATTGATCTGCTTCCACAAAGCGTGTGTCTTATTGCTCTGTAAGGAGGCCTGCTGTACAGCTCTTTGTATGGTGCAGTGTCGACCGAAGGTAGGCCTAGAAAAGAGTTGATCCAATCTGCTGTAAGCTGTAACACTTGGCCCCGAATTTTGACTTCGTTGCCTGTTGTGTTTGGCGACCAGTTGGCATAAAACTCTCTTGTCAAGTCAAGATTGCACTCTCCCATGTCACGGAAGATGAAATCCAGCTTTAAAGCCATTATTTTAGCCAACATTTGCGGCTCCTTCTTTGCTAAGGTCTCCTTGTTGATTAAGTCGACGTGCACATATTTCTTTTCTTTGTTGCTGCTGTACCATGCCTTGGCTTCTTCCTCAAGAACCCATTTGATTCCGAACATTCTGCGTGGTAGGTGTGCTGAAGATGATTCTCCTTGGTCTTTTCGGCTTCTCTTTTTATCCTTTCGGGTCGTGGTAGCCTTCTCCTTGCCTAGCTTTGCTTTGGGTGCCATTGTACCTGAGACTAGAAATAATGTTAGTTGCAGCACAATCTCACTTTATACAATCTACATGCAAGCACTAGGGGTACCACCCCACACTTAATCTTGTTAGCACAAATCAGTGAAGTGAAAGTGGTCGAGTACTCAGACTTCGTCGACATACGTCTTAGGATTGTATTCCGACAAGAAAATCAGCATTACATCACTTATGTGCAGCCATTTGGACGACTTTCATGGTGCATATAGCGACACTACAACATAGGGGTTACCACATGGAATTGCTATTCGTACAACAAACACTACCTACTACGTCGATAGTCACTATAACCTTATCCCGATGGCCGGGATGGTTAATCATGCAAGCATCCAAACAACACTCTCAAGCAATATTCATAGCCACATATGTTCAGCAAGTATCATAACAATGCCATTGAAACAAAAGTCAAGTCGGAAACAAGTCAAGAATTCCATACGTATATATTCAATCACACGATTTTGCAACAATTATCCAAACACATGAACATCACCACCAATCTCATATGATTTAGCAAATTATAATAAGCATAGCAACGTAGTACTTACGATAAATAAATGAAGAATAAGAGAGCACTTACTTGCTTGAAGATTGTGGAGAAGTTGTTGTGGATTGGAAGAACAAAGGAAGAAAAATTTGAGAGGATTTGGGATGATATGCGGCGCCTTTAGGGTTGCTTTTAATGTGTTTGTGACATAAAAACAAGTCCCCTTTATATAGGAGGAGTATGGGTCGGGTTATGACCCATTTACAATCGGATTTGGGGACAAAATCACCACATATGCGGCGCATATCCCTCGGCATATCACTTACATATGCGGCGCATTGTCCATGGCATAATGGGACATATGCGCCGCATAGTCTATGGCATTTCTAGACATATGCGCCGCATAGTCTATGGCATTTGGTTTCAGTATCTCAAATGCCATAGCATAGGCGGCGCATAGTCAAAAGCACACCTAGGAATAGGCAGCGCATAGTGTATAGCACACTAGATTCCGAGTCCTTAGGCTATAGAATAGGTTGTGCATCGTTCGTGGCCTATTTTTACCAAGGCCTAGCCTTCCTCGAAGCCTATTATGACGTGAGAAAGGCTCAATTCATAGCCTTATGCATCACCATTCCTAACTTACCGACTTTACCATACAATGCGACCAAATCGTCAATTGAAATCAATCTCCTCGTTGCATACTTCTTGCACCTATATTTGCTCAAAACACAATGAAAACGATTAGTACGATGGGTTGCCTCCCACCAAGCGCCTTAGTTTTGGTCGTGGCACGACTCTTATTTTTGGATTTTCATTTATCAAAAAGAAAAATACTTAAAACGATAAAACAACAAAACGATAAAACAATAAAACGATGGGTTGCCTCCCATCTAGCGCCTTATTTATTATCGTGGCTCGACGTAGTAATCTCGAGTACTTAGACTTCGTCGAGATAAGTGATGGCCATGTCATTCATCGAGTCAAGAGGACCGATATATGGCTTGACACGTTGGCCATTCACTTTGAAGATAACACCCTCATTGTTTTCCAATTCGACTACTCCCGACGAGTAGACTTGAATGACTTTAAATGGACCAGACCACTTTGATTTTAACTTACCTGGGAAGAGCTTGAGTCTGGAATTAAAGAGTAGTACCATGTCACCTTTTTGGAAGTTTCGTCGAACAATCCGCTGATCATGATACTTCTTCATCCGCTCCTTGTATAAATCTGATCTTTCATATGCATGGAGACGAAATTCATCCAGTTCGTTCAGCTGCTCCAACCTCAGGTTCTTCACATCATCCCAATTCAGATTCAAGTGCTTCAATGCCCATAATGCCTTCTATTCAAGCTCGATGGGTAGATGACAAGCCTTCCCATAAACTAGCTGATAAGGTGACATGCCAATGGGTGTCTTGAATGCAGTCCTATACGCCCATAGTGCATCATCTAGCTTTCGAGACCAATCCTTCCGATTCGCATTAACCGTCTTGGCAAGGATTTGCTTGATCTCACGATTGGAAACCTCTACTTGTCCACTAGTTTGGGGATGGTAAGGTGTAGCTACCTTGTGTTGCTTGACTCCATACTTGGTCAATACAGATTTGAATAGCTTGTTGCAAAAGTGAGATCCTCCATCACTTATGATAGTACGAGGTACTCCAAAGCGAGAGAAGATATTCTTCTTTAAAAACGCTACCACACGCTTTCCTTCGTTATCGGCCAATGCTACAGCTTCAACCCATTTTGACACATAATCCACAGCAACCAAGATGTACTTCATTCCAAACGAATTCACGAATGGTCCCATGAAATCAATACCCCACACATCAAAGAGTTCTACCTCCAGAATTTTGGACATGGGCATTTCATGGTGTTTTGAAATAGCACCTTGACGTTGGCATTGGTCACACCTTCTCACATAGTCGTGTGCATCTCTGAATATTGTAGGCCAATAATAACCACTTTGCAAGACTTTCCTTGCCGTTCGATTCCCTGCATGATGTCCTCCAACTTGCGAAGTGTGGCATGCTTCCAATATAGTAGGCACTTCTTCATGGGATATACATCGTCGAATGATACCATCCGCGCATCTTCGAAACAAATAAGGTTCATCCCAATAGTAGTGCTGAACGTCATGCATAAACTTCCTCCTCTGGTGGTAAGATAAATTGGAAGGTTACACATTACTCACCACGAAATTTGCAAAGTCGGCATACCATGGTAAGTTCTCCATTGTTGTCGCTAGTATCTCCTCGTCAGGGAATGCATCATCAATCTGATTTTCTGGTTGCGCCATATACTCATTCTCAAGTCTAGATAGGTGATCAGCCACTTGGTTCTCGCAACCTCTTCTATCTTTGACTTCGAAATCGAACTCTTGCAGCAGCAATACCCATCGAATCAGCCTTGGTTTTGCATCCTTCTTTGTCATTAGATACCTAAGAGCTGCATGGTCTGTATGAACGATCACTTTAGTACCCAATAGATAGGCACGAAACTTCTCAAACGCATACACAACCGCTAAGAGCTCTTGTTCAGTGACAGTGTAGTTCCTTTGGGCTTCATTGAGGACCTTACTCGCATAGTAGATAGGATGAAATAATTTCTCCTTTCTCTGTCCAAGAACAGCACCAACGGTTACACCACTAGCATCACACATGACTTCGAACGGGAGCGTCCAATCTGGTGCTACCATGATAGGGGCTTCAATGAGTTTTTCTTTAAGGCATTCAAATGCCTTTAAGCAATCATCATTAAAGTCAAACTTCGCATCTTTCTCCAATAGTCTGCACAATGGACTAGAAATTTTGGAGAAGTCTTTGATGAATCTACGATAAAACCCAGCATGGCCAAGAAAACTACGAACTCCCTTCACCAAAATTGGAGATGGTAGCTTCTCAATTACCTCTATTTTGGTGCGATCAACCTCTATTCCTCTTTCGGAGATCTTGTGCCCAAGAACAATTCCTTCTTTTACCATGAAGTGGCACTTCTCCCAATTCAGCACAAGGTTGAACTCTACACATCTTTGTAATGCCATGCTCAAGTTTACCAAACACGCTTCAAAAGACTCACCAACAACTGAAAAGTCGTCCATAAATACCTCCAAAGTGTCTTCTACCATATCAGAGAAAATAGACATCATACATCGCTGAAAGGTGGCTGGTGCGTTACATAACCCGAATGGCATACGTTTGAAGGCAAACGTACCATATGGGTATGTAAACGTTGTATTCTCTTGGTCTTCTGGTGCAATACAAATCTGATTATAACCTGAATAACCATCAAGAAAGCAAAACCATCCTTTCCCCGCTAATCGATCTAGCATTTGGTCCATAAATGGCATGGGGAAGTGATCCTTGAGCGTCCAAGAATTCAGCTTGCGGTAGTCCATGCATACTCTCCATCCAGTAACGGGCCTGAGTGGAATAAGCTCATTCTTTGTATTCGCAACCACCGTCATACCTCCTTTCTTGGGAACACATTGTACTGGGCTTACCCATGTACTGTCAGAAATAGGGTACACGACTCCTGCGTCTAACCACTTAATAATCTCCTTTTTCACCACTTCTTGCATTGGTGGGTTTAGACGTCTTTGATGTTCAATGGTGGGTGTGCACTTTTCTTGAAGCTGAATTTTATGTGTGCAAATCCCAGGTGGAATACCAATGATATCCGTAATGGTCCATCCAATAGCTCTAATATACTTGCGTAGGATTGCAATAAGAGCTGCAACTTGTTGCTCACCCAAATCGGCTGCTACAATGACTGGAAGAGTGTTTTCGCTTCCTAAGAATGCGTACTTCAAATGGCTTGGCAGCTCCTTCAATTCTAACGTGGGTGGTTCTTCAATAGATGGCTTAGCTGGTGGTGTGGGTCGATTCTTGAGATCAAGATCCAGCTTCTTGGGAGTATAACGATATGTTCCTAATCCCGATAGAGCACAAATATCATCTTCAGAAATTTCAGCATCATCATTCTCTTCTTTCATGAGCAAAACCTCCAAAGGATCATCAAGAATTTGCTCTTCAGCAAGTAACTCTTTCTCATCATCAAAGACAACATCAGCCACAGAAAATACACTTAGATCTTTGGGTTGCTTCATTGATTTGCAAACATCAAAGCGAACCACTTCATCATTTATTTGGAATGAAAGCTCATTAGCTCTCAAATCTATGAGCACACTTCCCGTAGCAAGGAAAGGGCATCCCAAGATTATGGGAACCTCTGAATCTGCTTCGCAATCCAAGATGACAAAGTCTGCTGGAAAGATAAATGAAGAAACCTTTACCAAGACATCGCATAGAATACCAACCGGTCGTTTTACCGACCTATCCGCCATCACAAGCCTCATATTAGTTGGTGTAGGATCTCCTAACCCCAACTTCTTATAGATTGATAACGGCATCAAGTTGATGCTGGCTCCTAAGTCACACAATGCTTTAGCAAAGTCCAAAGATCCGACGGTGCAAGGAATAGTTAAAGCTCCGGGGTCGGCCTTCTTCTGAACTATGGATCGGGTAGCAATTGCACTACAATGATGCACATCATCTTTCAGCTCATAGCTTGCTGCCCTCTTCTTAGTCAAAAGATCTTTCATAAACTTCGCATACCCAGGCATTTGTTCCAGTGCCTCTACCAATGGGACATTAATAGTCAGCTGCTTCAACATGGTCATAAATTTGCTGAACTTAGTGTCATCGGCCACCTTCTTCAATCTTTATGGAAAAGGTGGCGGTGGGTATGGAAGTGTTCTCTCCATGGCTTTCTTCTCCTCTTGTTTCCGTTTATCATTTTTTTCAGGCTGCACATCACTAGGTAAAACGTCCTTGACGTTGGAAGTAGATATTGCGGCATCTTCTCTAGTGGCGTCACTAGGTGTGGCGTCCATATCTGCTATTCCGTCAACCACTTGCTTGCCTTTTTCTGAAGTTTCCAGCACCTTACCACTTCTGGTAGTGATGGCCATACATGACCCATCATTCCTTGGGTTTTGGACTGTATCGCTCGGTAAGGTGCCAACCTTTCTTTGATTGAATGCTGCTGAAAGTTGGCTTAATTGCTGCTCTATTTGCTTGATAGAAGTGGAATGAGAATCAACTAGTTGCTTCATGGAGGCTAAATCGTCGATTACCTCCTTAACTCCCGCGCTCGTTGCTTCCACTCCTTTCAATAACTTAGCCATCATGTCTTCCATAGAATTAGATGTGGTGGTATCACGTCTACCAGGGGGAACGTACAAACCACTATTTTCATTATTTTTCTTCCAACTACCTTGGTCTTTACCTCCAGATTTATCATAATAGTTCCGACCTTGGTTTCCTTGGGCATTCCCACGGAAACCCCCCCTGATTGTTCAAGTAGTTGGCCTCCTCTTCCGAATCAGATTCGTCTCTTCCTTTTGACGCAATAGCTTTCACTTTTTCAGTCTTCCCTAATAGATGCTTTGTAAGAAGATCCATTTGGGTTTTCATGTGCGCCATATCTTGATCACGTTCTTCTTCTCTTCTTCTTTGGTCTGCAGACATGCCAATAGATAAAGTGGGGCTTGCTACCTCAGAATCCCTGGTATGCCAAGCTCTACTTTGTTTCGTCATACGATCTAGCATGTTGCTTGCTTGACCAAAGGTAAGGTCCATAAAAGAACCTCCAGCTGCGTTGTCCACCACTGGTTTAGTTACTGAATTCAGGGCTCTATACAAGATCTCCATGAGGTGAACATTAGTCATGTGATGGTTTGGGCATCTCGTTAGTTTTGTCTTGAACCTCTCCCATTTTTCGTGAAGAGCTTCAGAGGGAAGCTGACGAAAGTTGCTGATTTCATCTCTTAACTGAGCCCTCTTGGATGGCGGAAAGAATCTTTCTAGGAAAGCGTCTCTCAATTGCCTCCAATTTGTAATAGAATCAGGAGTCAGCCCATTCAACCATAATGTTGCCTCCCCAGACAGAGACAATGGAAATAGACGTAATCGAATAGCATTCTGACCAACACCAGGATTGTCAAAAGACTTGCATGTAGAAATAAAGTTGATGAGATGCATATTCGGATCATCGCCTGCTAGTCCACCAAATAATCCCTTGAGTTGCAATAACTGAATCATGGTGCTTGTGATATTGAATTTGGCTCCGGGCGCTAAAGGTGGTGGAATTATAGCTCCAGTGGCTCCGGCACTATCAAGATCATCATCATCATCGTCGAAAGCTGGTTGCAAAGGTTGGCGATCATATCTATACCGAGCTTGTCGACCTCTTCGATTGGCAGGTGTTGCAATTTCAGCGCCATGCCTTGCGTTTATCAACTCGTCATCTCCTAAATCTTCATCGTCAGGATTTGTTGCTCGTCCAGGATTATCAATGTTTTGTTGTTGGACTTGAGCAGCGGCAAGAGCAGCTAATCTTGCTTGCTCGTGTTGAGCAGCCATCCTGTCGATTTCAGCTTGTGCTTCCATTCTTCTAATTCGTTGCGGTTCAGGATTGATTGGTAATAACGGTTGACCAGAACTTCTAGTATGGGGCATGCACTAAAAGAAAAACCTACAATAAACAAAAACAAAAACTAAACGTAAAAGTACGAGAATCTTTGACCAAAGGGTCTAGTAATTATCACGAACTTGATTGACACTCGTATTCCCCGGCAACGGCGCCAATTTTTGATAACGCTCAATCTACAGCTCTCGTGGGAGTGTAAAGCGGTCGTTAGCAAATATAGAACCCAACCTGGGTTGGGTGTCGATCCCACAGGGAATAGCTTGGCCAACAAGTAAGCAAAATTACTAAACTTTTGGTGCAAGTCTCGTAAGAAGGGGGGATTGTAATATGTAACCAAAACAATAAAGTAAAAGCTGAAAATAGCAAAGTAAAAAGAGAAAGATTGTCACGTTGGTTGTAAACAATGAGAATTGAAGCGTTGGGGTTATGTCCACCTTCTGAGGTATACGTCTCTATTGGCTATGAGTGTGTAGAGTCTTGACATGCAATTGCTTATAGAGAATTGTAGTCGATGGTAAATCCAAGCGTCTCTCGACCTCAACAAGGACTATTTCACTTTAACTCTCTCGAGCTTAAAGTGTGTCTAGCGGTACAAATTCTCCAAGAGGTTAGTCCAGTTACGGCACTAGCTTTTTAATAGGAAAGGGTGTCCTACTACCTTGACATTATCTCTTTTCCAGACAAATAACCTTTCTCTCGAACAGGTTAAATGTTAGACTGGCGTATTCTTGCGTTTGCAACCGCAAAGAATGTAGATTAAGATGAAGAGCGTAATGATATAAGCAATATACTTGTCTTGAACTCACAAACTCATAGCTATAGATAGTAACTCATTCGGCTTCCATAACCCCAACTAAGAGGTTTAGTTACCCATGAATGCGAAGGATATCACGTTTTGCATGGTGGATGGCGTGTAAAAGAGGTGTTAGGCGTGTGGTTTTGGTGATTCCGTAGCAAGTAACGATTCTCTTGTTGTGGAATTTAAGAATAGAAGAATAGATTAGAAGTGTTTGTAGTGGAAGATGAGAAGGATGGAAGAAAATTAATTAAGTGAAGAATGAAGAATTAAGAATGTATTGTAAGAAGATGTCTTAATTGTAAGGAGATGAATAAAAATCTCTAGCATGATAGGGTATTTATAATACTCCTATCCTACTCCTACTAAGCTAATGAAATAAATAACCAAATCCTAATATACTAATGAAATCCTTGACCCAAATGTACTAGGGTAAGGTTACAAAATTATAATCCAAATAGATTAGTGAAACACATAACCTAATTGCACTAGGTTAATGTATCTTGGCAAAAATCCAGCTTTGTGTCTGTAAGTCCCCAAAGTCTTCAGAATTGCTATTTTAGCTCGGGACAGATTTTCCATGCAGCAGATTTGGTCCTTTAGGCGTCCAGCTCCCTTTTACTTCGTTTGTGAGCTTTCTTTTGCGTCAAGTAAGCCGTAAAATGCTGTATTTTGCATCATTTATACCTGAAACTTTGCTAATCATGTTTGTTAGCTCATTTATAGGAAAAAGGACTAAAAGTGCATGAAATAGATAATTAGTTCTCAAAACTAGGCTAAAATATGGGCAAAATATATTGATATAGGCACGTAAATTCGCCTATCATCATTTCTTCTCCACCTTCAACTTGAGGGGGGTGTTGAGATTTTCTAATTTAGGTGGATATTCCCTTAAGTGTGCAAAATATTTTTTTCGTGTACAAAATATATTTTCTGAGTATCCTAGAGATTATTTTTCTTTTTTGGGTGTATGTAATATTTTGTTTCCTTTAATTGTTAAGGTTTAAGGTTTAACTACTTGTATAAATTGATGTGTTTGTACAATTATTATTCATTCAAGAATACACAAAGTGATTCTTTCACATATTGTCTTTTTTCTTTACTTATTGTCACTATTACAAAAGTATTTTTAAAATTTTACTATAGGGATAAATTAATTTAAATACCTTGATGACAATGAGGGGGTTAAAATTATTTAAGAATACACAAAAACTCGTGAGCTTATGATATCTTTTTTGTTTTCTATTTTAACATCTATTTTCTATTTTTCTGATTTTTGAAAACAATTTACTAACAAAGATTATTTTGAAAAAGAAATATGTATTTAAATTGCTTATATATAGAAGTTTTTGGGAAACTCGCATATGAATTGTTATTTTTCTTCAAACATTTTAGTTTGATCATATGAATTGTTATTTTTCTTCAAACATTTTAGTTTGATCTTCGAAGTATTAAATTTCTTCATCTATCTTCATTTCAAAGAAATTAAAAATGATTATCTTCATTGAATGATTGTCATTATTAACTAGCTATCTTCTACGTCTCAACTTATGCGAAGGTGTTTAAATGGATATGAACTTTATGAATGAAAGAAATTTTTTTTACACTAGTCATCTAAAACAAGGCATATGTATGGATATAAATCATCTTATTAAAAATAAAATTGAAAAATTTAATTTTAAATTGCTACCAAATATAGAAATATATAATTCTTTTTATCGAATTTTTCTTTGACGGAGGAGTCAGGTTGTCGGATTCTTCTATTTATTAGAGCTGAGTTATGCCTTGACTCCGTCTCTCGAGGTGTTTCATCATCTCACCCTATTGGCTGATCAACAGATTCACTAGACCCTCTGGGCTCAATTCTTAGTCTGAGTCGTTCCTTCGGCCTTCATTATTGGACTCCATAAGCATTATTCAGAATCTGTTCCCTTGATTTATGTAATCAAAATCTTTAGGTGGAACACCGCCGTGACCACTGCTAGTTGGTTTAACCGACAGTTCACTACTAATTTGATGGAGAAAAAAATCAACGGGCAGATTCGGTCCAGCCTAGTCCATCAATTTTTGTTTTTTTAATAGAAAGCATACGGACACCGTTGATTTTCACACAGTAATGTGAGAAAATTATAAAATTAAAGAAAACCAACACAGTTCCTCACGTTTTATTATTTTTTTTCAAACAACCAAGACTCCATCAGTTTTTAAAGAGCAAAACTGCAATTGAAATAAATTAAAATGATGAAAATATTTAGGGGTGAGCAAAAATTGATTTAACCAACAAATCGAATAAAAATAATGTTATTGGTTTAGTAATATCGAGTTATTGCGCTAACGGTTTTTAAGTGATTACTGGGGTTATCAATTTATGATTTAGTATTCTTGGTAATGGTTAAATCTATAACTTAATAATATTTTATTAAAATTATATTTTTACCCTAGTTATATAATAGTGATTTTAGATTTTACTGAGCTATAACTGTTGTCTTAGTGTTGTTATTTTCTTTCTAAAATCGTTGGCTTGGTGAGGTTCTACCTATCAAGTAAACTATAAACTAACCTTATTATTCTTTTTGATAGATCGTTAACGTTGCTACTGCATTTCTTAATCAAAAGGAAAATAAGTTTGTTTTAACAATTTATAATGCATTTGAATTTGCTTCTAATTGTAATTTATATAGGCTTTTATGCATGAAACTAGTGTATAAATGGATAAAGACAAAAATAAGAGAAAGTAAAAATAATTAGAGGAGCATTTTCTTATTGGGAAAATAAAAAACTAAATGGTTAAAGGACCATAAACCGATAATGAATATCTTATTGAATTAGTTATTGGTAGTATGTTACAATTCAAATTGAACCGATCGATGTGCAACCCTAGAAATATTTCATCAAACAGCATGTGTGATCGAGTGGTAGAATTGTCCAAAGTCATAGAAAATATTTGTGTCACAGTCTAATTTCTCGAGTAATGATGGCACCTACTTTAACCCACCAGTAGGTAAGCTAAATCAAAGGTCAGAAATGATAAGTAATGGGCTAAACGACAGAAGATAAGAGAATATAAAATATAAACATACAATAGAAGCACTAAGCAACAACATATACAAATAAAGTAGTATTGAACGATAAATAAATAGAAGTAACAGTGCAAAAAAGTATCCACCTGACTTGGTAAGGTCGGTACAAAAGCCACTAATTAAAGATAGAGCACTAAATAGTGTCAAATATACATAAAATCTTAAAATATACAAAAGACTATCTAGAGATAATAAAAGGAAAAAGGATCAACTCTGGTCTCTGAAAGCTCGCGATATTTCTGAAGCAGCAGCAAGCCTGAGGATAACGTCAATAGCAGTGGATTGTACTCGAATCTGTATTAGAAAAAAGATACAGAAGTTTAGTATGAGTACCAAAAATAATGCGTACTCATTAGGCATCATAGGCCGACCGATCTAAATTATAGTAAGAGTATAATAAAATGCGAGAATATAAACTAAAGTTAGAAATAAGGAACATAATGGAAATAATATTTCAAATCGAGCGATTATGGTAAATATACAGAATGAGTAACTGGAAAATAGTTACATCCTAATTATAACCTAATTGGCTCCCATAAGCCCAATAGATACAATCAAAGATGAATTTATCTATAATAATAACATAAACTGAACCATGGGTAAAACGTACCTGAAACTTCTCCCTAACATAAATGTCGAATTTGAACCGGGACTAGAGAATAGGATTATGATAGAATATGTTGTGTATAGATCATAACCGCCAAACTTGAATCGAAACTAGAGAATAGTATCATAACCACAAATATACAACATATGAATCATAATTCCCAGACTTGAACTGAAACTAATGACTAAGATAAAAGTAGTGACAGTCCAATATTATAGTTTCTCTTAAGTCCATTTAGTACTAAACTACTAGTCGAATTACCAAATTTATAAACGATACGGGTTTTACTCATTAACTCTACAGATAAGGTTTTATGTGTCAAATACTATCCTACCCGGGTGTCAAAGCTAATTGAAACTCACTAAATTCACTAAGTCATCCTAAAGCTCAAAATTTAGTCTAAGGTGACTAATGAAGGCCACTTAGGTATAAAGGGAGCTAATTTAGGCAGTTGACCTAAAAGAAGGACTGGTGGGATTCTGCTATTAGTTTAAAAAATCCATACCAAAGCAACCACCTACAAAAACCAAGATCAATACTTTACAAATCCATCCCAATGTACTAATTAAGTCCTAACTTGTCCTAAGGTATCGACATAACCAATATGAAGGAAGACTAGGTCAAATTTACCCCAAAAGGGGCCTAATAAACCAAATTAATCAATAACTACTAAATTATCAATCGAGTTATAAATACCCACTCATAGTTATCATAATATTGCACAAATACCATGATAAAGCTCAATCTAGAAGAAAAGTAAGCTTACTCTACCTAGAGTCGCTGAAAGCTCATCGAGCCCGCTATTCCAGAGCTTTTTTTGCCTTTGAACATTGTCACACTATCAAAATAATAATTTACACGTTAAGACGAGAACATTGATATCCGTATTGCGTATAAATGATCTGAGTTAAAAACAAACTAAAAATCTTCCATGGAGTCTGCTAGTAATATCATAAAATTGAAATTGAAAATTCATTCCTCTAAGATCAATGATCATTTATCCTAAAAAATGAGCGAAATCTGAGCTCAAACCATCCCCAAAATAGCCCGTAAGTAAACTAGGGATTTAAAGTTAAATCAAAGAATTAAACTAGAAACTAAATGTAAACTTACAAAAATAAAGATGAGGAAATGGCCACAATAATGTCTCTAACTACTCCCAACACTTAATAATCAATCTCTCACAATTTTCTAAGATCCATAAAGTTTTATGATGTTTGGACTTATGAAAATAGAAGAAAATGAGCGAGATGGCATTAAATATGACCAAGGGTCCTTCATTGTGAATGCGAGACCCCTCCAACTATAAAAATTCAAAATATCGTTACACTGAAATAGGAGGCAAAATTTACACCTAGACTATCTTTGGTTAATTTTTGAGAATTTAGGGTAGTCTAAGATTGACGTATTTTTGATGATGTGATAATCGGTGATAATTAGATAACCAATGAGTATAAAAAGTCGTAATAACTTCCGACACCTAAAACAAACTTTGGTTATTGCATCTATCAGGGAGAAGTTAGTTCACGATGTTGAAATTCGTGGTATGTGTTGCAAAATGAGAAAAACTAAAGAGAGGTCCCAAGTTTCTTCCTTAAACTGCTGCAACGGAAAAAGTAACTGCTGCAGCGGTAACAAGAACCGCAGCTTCAACCTTCGTGAAAAAGGTTGTGAACTGCTACAACGGTAATTATCCGCTGCAGCAATAATGCATACTAAAGAATTTCAGTTTTTAAAAGTCAAAAAAACATTTCATTCTTCATTTTTTTGAAAAATGCTCTAAAGCTCTGGGGAAGGCGATTTTCAAAGGATTTTTAGAGTTGTTTATCTTTGGCGGTAAGTAAGTAATTCTAGACTTGAATTCACTTTCTTTAGTCTTAGAAAATCACTAGAAAATGAATTAATGGTGGGTTTTAGGATTTAACCCATGTTTATGGAAATGATGAAATTGCTTATAAATTCAGTATCTAATGATCCTAGCATGTTAGAAAACACTAATTAAACTAGAATTACGATTGTTAGTGCTACTTCAAGTAAATTTCATGAGGTGTAAATGATTTAAAAAAGTTCTAAGAAGATGAAATATGGTAAATTAGTGGCTAATAAAATATATTATGATCTCTAATGGTTAAAAGAGAATGAATAATTGAAATAATAAATTTTTTTTAAAGAATTAACCTTAGAATCACTAGTATTTGGGTATGGAGAAGGATTAAATTTGAGTAGGTGGGGGTTTTTTGGTGCAATTTGATGGTTTTGGGTTAAAACCCTTGTGTTTTAATTAAAAATAGATGAACTAAGGTTCTATGATTAGAATTCATCGCTGTAAACATGAATTTGATAGAATTATGGTAGAAAAATTCTAGAATGAGTGAATGATCATGATTTTGACCTTGGGGTTATGAAATTAGGTTAAAATTCTTGAATTTATTAGGTCATTGTTTGAATTATGATTGCATTGTTGTTTTTAGATTGCAATCAAGTTGAGATTGAAAAAAAAAGACTCAAGTTTGTAGAGCGGTGCAAGGTTTCAAATTAAGGTAGGTAGTGGTTAAATGTAGTAGAAAACTTAATTTTATTTGTGTGTTCATATTAACTATATCTTTGTGTACTTGTTATAATGGATGTTTAAGAGCTGTAGTTGTTGAATGTTATCCTAAGAGTCTAATCACATCTATGAGGTTGTATCAAGAGCTTGTTGGTTGTACAAGTGTGATTGTATAGTTTTATTGTGATTGTATTATTATCATTGTGATTTTACTTCTTATGATATCAATTATTATCGTGAGATAAACTGTAACGCCCCAAATCTGGTACCTAAAATGCTACATGGTGCTCATGACCCCGAAGGACAACAAGCTAACCCATGACTAATATCTATAACTGAGCACTAAATAACATACTGTAAATATGCGGAATATAAGCTGTAAGGCCATAAGGTTCAAAACTGAACTAATACTGAATATAAAACAATGTCTGTAGTAGGGTATAATAATACTCCAAACTGAAATAAACTATCTTAAACATGTTGTAGTCTGAAGCCTCTAAAATTTTTGACAAACTGTGGAGTTGATGGGACATGTCCCCAACTAACTCCGAACTACTGAAATAATAAAGTAATAAACTAATCATGTTATCCTCGAATAATGAGGACTCACCGTTAGTCTGGCTGCTGAACGTCTGATCTACTAAGGATATTCGAGAGCTCGTGCTTTTAAACCTATGGAAGAAAACACCATAGCGTAAATATGTCAGGACATTGAATGTACTGGTATGCAAGTGAGAGAGGCTGAATGCAAAAGGGTTCATATGTATGGACAATACTAACTGATTGAATGATATGAATGTGAGAATACATGCATGAATATGTAACTGTAGCTGAGATTGTGATAGGACAGAATGCTAAGTTTTGACTACTGAGTCTATTGATAACTGTAATGCCCGTGCTTTTTATTAGCTTGAAAATCCTCTCAAGGATGTTAGAACTTGCTTTGAAATAAGAATTCATTCTTATACACGTGATATTTTCATAATTTTCACTTTCTATCACGTGGGAAATTGATTAATATTTTCATAGATATATAATTCGCCCAAATGCGATACCCGGGTGAAGAGTTAGTTCCTTTTTAGTGAGACAGTGTTTGACCTGAGCCTTCAGCGCGTCGCGGAGATAGCTCAAATGACAATTGTTAAATTTCAGTGTTTCTCTGCAATACTGGCACATCGCACCAAACTTCCAGATCATAGATAAGATGACAATGCGATAGCTCCGCGTCGGCACCATGTAATTTCCCAATTGTCAATTTCCAATGGCACGACGCGATAACGCCACATCGCGCCAAGGGCCCAATTCAAAAAAATTTACTGAAAATTAAATTACGTGTTCAGGATTAAAAGGTTCAATTCCCCCCTCCCTATATAAGAATCCAAACACGGGATTTAGCCCTCATCCAAAATATTGATGTTTTTCTCAAATACTCTCAAGAACTCAAGCTAGGGTTTTCATAGAAGGTCCAATTTCAAGAAGGTTTCACCATTAATCTTCATGAAATCATGATCTAATGTATGCATAGTATTCATTCATGGACTCCTTTCATCTATAAAGTCCAAGAATCCCTTTTCTAAACTCAAGTTACGATTTTCTATATGTTTTCATGTTTTGGCTGCTCATGTTCATGTTTGATAGATGCGAAATTGGATTCTACTCCATGATTGTTGATAGTTTTTATGTGGGTTTAATTACTATAGCCATAGATTCATGCAACCCTAAGTTTTAAACCCTTGAATGATGAAATTAGAATTGAATAATGATGATTACATGTACCATGCCTGTCATATGTTTGATTAAATACCTAGATGAAGGAATATTGTCTAACTAGCATGATATCATGAAATCCCCATGTATGCACAAGATCATGCCTATTACATGTTTGATGAAATGCTCCTATGAAGGTAGTATGTATTATGATGATAGACAAGTCTTCAAGTAAATCATGTTATGTCAGTTTCCTTCTATCGAGTCCTGGGGGTACCTGTACCCAAAATATTAGCTGTGTGCCTAGATCCATGTCATGTTTTCATGATAATCTCAGTCAAGATATGAACTCTTAGACTTCAGATAGTCTTATGACTTCAAAAAAATCTCCATGATCTCATGACTCAGTCAGTGTTCAGATATCAGTAGTATTCCATCAGCCACGGAAATTCAGTAACTCAGTGCATGCTCAGTTCAGTTCAGTAAATCATGTTCAGTGTCCATTCAGATGGGAGTAGGAATTAGCATCGAGTGAACCCAAGGATGGGAACTCACCTGTTATACGAGGGTGTGATTCTTAGAAGCAATACTTGCATTCCAAAACTATATAGCCAGCATAGGTTAAGACATCGTAGCCTATTATATGAGGGTAGATGAGGTGGCTTAACCTGTTATGTGAGGGTTCCCACCATTCTCGCTAGAGTTACCTATTATATGAGGGTTACTCACATGTTTTCCTTACCAGTTGTGCGGTATTGACACCTTTCCAATTAGGGCATAGATTGGACCCTAGCTCAGCTATTATAACACCTTTAGGGCATGTCGGTTAGATACTACTTCCCATAGTTTCATGTTATAGAATTAGGACTGTAAGATACAGTCAATCAGTCTCAGTAATAGAACTCAGATTGTTCTTCAGATTTTAGGACTATTAGATACAGTCAACTCAGATACAGTACGGATCTCAGATAGTTCCATCAAATTCAGGACTGTCAGCTATAGTCACCCACATTATCAGTTATACTCAGATACAATTATTCATGTTATCAGTCACGTTATGTTATCAGTATTCAGATTCAATAATCATGATATCACGTTGTTAGTTACAGTTACGTAATTATGTATGCATTCTCACATTCATGTTAGACAGTCAGTTAGCGTTAGCATGCATGTGAACCCTTGCATTTAGCCTACCTCACATTTATACTCGGTACATATGTACTGACGCATTCACTGTATGGTGCTTTCTTTTTATGTTACACCATAGGTTCAGAGGAACGATTTCCAGATCAGCAGTAGATTCCAGATTCAACAGTTAGAATAGAAGTGAGTCCTCATCCTTCAAGGACATAATGATTTTTTTGTATCTCATTGATTAGCTTATTAGTTGGAGTTAGTTGGGGACATGTTCCATCAACTCCTTTTCCAGATTCTTCAGATAGTAGAGGCATTTAGACTAGATATAGACTATCATGTTCAGACTTTAGTATTTTCAGTTTTGTTTTGGGTATTCTATTACCCCACACAAATGTTACGTTATTCAGTTATATTCATGATCAGATCTTATGGCCTTTCAGTGCATGTTTCTACATTATTATGTTATCTTATGCAGTATACAGGTATAGATATCAGTCATAGGTTAGCTTGTGGTCCTTTGGGGTCACAAGTACCGTGTAGGTTTTCGGTTCAGCAAATCGGGTCATTACAAACTTGGTATCAAAGCCTAAGGTTCAATAGAGTCTTAGGAAGTCTGAAAGCCGCATCTATTAGAGTCTTGTGCATGGGTGTGTTACGCTCCACATTTATGTGCAAGAAGCTATGAGATGTTTTAAGAACAGTTTCCCTTCTATTAGTATTTATGTCATGCCTATAAGTATAATCACAAGTCAGTCTCTCAGTCTAATTCGCTTCTTCTCTTTATTTCAGAACATACCTCCTAAGAGAAAAAACCAGTCAGACCCTCAGCCCGAAGAACCTTTGGTTAGGACTGAGTACTGCATTTACCACTCTTGCTCAATCAGTCGCTGCTCATAATGAATGGCCGATAGTTATTCCAGCCAACCCAGTGGCCAACTCAACTGCAGCGAGGATTCAGGATTTCACCCAAATAAATCCTCCAACCTTCCTTGGGTCTAAGGTAGATGAAGACCCTCAGGAATTCTTAGATCAAGTTCAGAAAGTGACAAACGCCATGAGGGTGACTACTGTTGAAAGTGCTGAGCTAGCTTTATACCAGTTACAGGATGTGGCTCATGATTGGTTTAAATAGTGGAAGTCTAAAAGATCAGATGATGTAGGTCAAGTCTTATAAAGTGGGAGGAGTTTGCCACTGCATTCTTAGACAAATTCTTTCCCTAAGAGCTTAGAGAAGACAAGGTGCCAGAGTTCGTCAACCTCAGGTAGGGAAAGAGTATTCTTTTAAGTTTACTCAATTAGCCAGGTATTCCCTTCATGTGGTTGCAGACAGTAGATCCAAGATGAGTAAGTTCACTTCAGGGGTAAACGATAGCATGGTTAATGAGTGCAGATCCACCATGCTAAATAGTGACATGACCTTATCTAGACTTATGACCCATGCTCAGCAGATAGAGGAATAAAAGATTAAGCAGAGGGAGAAATAGAATAAGAGAGCGAAGATAGGTAGTTTCCAGTTTTATCTTAAGTCATCAATTCCAGCCCCCTCTACAGCTAGTACTCCAGTTCCTAAGTTCAGAGAGGGTAATAAAGATAGAGCGCCAGGCTCTACGACCCAGGGCAGTGTTAGCAGTGCCCACACCTATCCTCTTTGCCAAACTTGTGGTAAGCACCATCAGGGCATGTGTAGAGCAGGTAGTGGCATTTGTTTTAGTTGAGGCAAGCCAGGCCATAGAGTTAGAGACTATCTGTAGCCAGGTCCTTAGTGTCAATAGAATCGATCCTCAACTCAGTTCGGTCGCCCAAATCAGCAGGGTGCCACTTCTAGTGCTACTAGCGGGTAACGCCTAAATCGTCTCTATGCTCTTTAGACTTGACACAATTAGGATAGTTCTCTTGATATAGTTACTGGTACATTACAGATCTTTCATGTGCATGTTTATGCTTTGCTAGATCCAGGAGATTCCTTGTCATTTGTTACTCCTTATATAGCAGTTGATTTCGGAATCAGTCCTGAAATTCTAGCAGAGCCCTTCTCAGTCTCTACCCTAGTGGGTAAAACCATCATAGCCCGACGGGTATACAGGAACTGCCCGATTATGATATTTTAGAATGTCACTTTAGCAGACTTAGTCAAATTAGAGATGACTAATTTTGATGTCATTCTTGGTATAGATTGGTTTCATTCCTGCTATGCCACAATCGATTGCAGCAATAGAATAGTTTAGTTTTAGTTCCTGAATAAACCCTTCCTTGAGTGGAGGGGTAGTACTTTAGTGTTCAGGGGTCAACTTATTTCCTACCTTCGGGCAAGGAAAATGATATCTAAGGATGTGTTTATCATCTAGTTCATGTTAGAGATTCCAGTTACGAGGCTCCCATTCTTGAATCAGTCCCAATAGTGAATGAATATTTAGATGTCTTTCCCAAAGATCTTCCAAAAATTCCTCCCGAAAGGGAAATAGACTTTGGTATTGATCTTCTTTCAAACACTCAGCCTATCTCTATTTCTCCATACAGAATGGCACCAGCAGAACTTAAAGAACTAAAAGATAAGTTAAAGGATCTCTTAGATAAAGGATTCATCAGACCCAGTATTTCCTCATGGGGCACACCAGTCTTATTCATGCGTAAGAAAGATGGCTCACTCAGAACGTGTATAGATTACCACCACCTCAATAAAGTCATGGTCAAGAATAAGTATCCTCTTCCCAGAATCGATGACTTATTTGACCAACTTCAGGGTGCTAGTTATTTCTCTAAGATAAACCTCAGATCTGGCTATCATCAGCTCAGAGTTAGAGAATGTGACATCCCAAATACAAATTTTCGTACGCGGTATGGTCACTTTGAATTTCTAGTCATGTCATTTGCTCTTACCATTGCCCAGCCACTTTCATGGACTTGATGAACCCCATGTTTAAACAGTACTTAGACATGTTCATCATAGTCTTCATAGATAATATTCTGGTCTATTCCCGCACTGAGCACGATCATGCAGACCATCTCAGGACAATACTTCAGACTCTCAAAAATCATCAGTTATTTGCCAAATTCAGTAAGTGTGAATTTTGGCTAAGATCAGTAGCATTCCTTGGCCATATTATTTTCGGTGATGGCATTAGAGTAGATCCTTAAAATATCAAAGCGGTAAGGAACTATCCTCGCCCTATCTTTCCATTAGATATCAGGAGTTTCTTGGGTTTGACAGGCTATTATAGACGGTTTGTTAAGGGATTTTCTTCTGTTGCATCCCCTATGTCCAGATTGACTCAAACAAAAGTCAAGTTTCAGTGGTTAGATCCATGCGATAAGAGTTTTCAAGAATTAAAGTCTCAACTCAACTCAGCTCCAGATCTAGAATTACCAGACGATTTAGACAGTTTCATAGTATATTGTATTGCATCTAGAGTGGGTTTAGGTTGTGTCCTTATGCAACATAGTAAGGTCATATCCTACACCTCCAGAAAACTTAAACCCCATGAGAGGAATTATCCTACTCATGACCTTAAGTTAGCAGCTGTAGTCTTTGCCTTAAAGATTTGGAGGCATTATCTCTACGGAGTTCATGTAGACGTCTTCACAGATCATAAGATCCTTCAGTATGTCTTTTCTTAAAAAAATCTTAATCTTTGTTAGAGAAGGTGGTTAGAGCTCTTGAAATATTATGACATGAGTGTCCTTTATCATCCGGGCAAGGCCAATGTAGTGGCCAACGCTCTTAGTAGACTCTCTATGGGTAGTGTTTCTTATGTTGAGGATAGTAAAAAAAAGTTAGCTCAAGAAGTACACCAGCTTACTAGACTATGCGTTCGCTTAGTTAACTCTTTAGAGGGCGATTTATGTGTTTAGAGTAGTTCAAAATCATCTCTAGTTTTTGAGGTAAAAGAAAAACAAGATAAGGATACTAGCCTTTTTAAGCTAAAAGAGTCAGTTCACAATAAAAAAATAGAGGTTTTCTCCCAAAAGGGAGATGGAATCCTTCGTTATCAGGGTCGTCTCTGTATTCCAGGCATAGATGACATAAGGCATCAAATTTTTGCAGAAGCATATGGCACGCGCTACTCTATTTATCCAGGGGCTAGTAAGATGTACAACAACTTGTGGGAGATCTATTGGTGGAGTGGGATGAAGATATATATTGCAGAGTTTATGGCTAAGTGCTTTACATATCAGCAGGTTAAAATAGAGCATCAAAAGCCTAGTGGTCCTATGCAGGAGTTCAGTATTCCTACTTGGAAGTGAGAAGTTGTGAACGTGGACTTCGTAATAGATTTGCCTCGAACTCGTCATCAGTATGATTCGATTTGGATCATTATAGACAGGATGACCAAATAACCTTATTTCCTTCTGGTTCATACCTCTTATTCAGCCGAGAATTACCCCAAAATCTACATCAGGGAGTTGGTCAGATTTCACGGTGTTTCGTTATCAATTATATCATACAGAGGTACCCAGTTTACCTCTTATTTTTGGAAAGCATTCCAAAAGGGTCTTGGTACCCAAATTTATCTTAGTACAACCTTTTATCCTCAGATAGATGGTCAAGCAGAAAGGACCATTCAGACTTTGGAAGATATGCTAAGGGCGTGTGCAATTGATTTCAAAGGTAGTTGGGATGACCACTTTCCTTTGATTGAGTTTGCATAAAATAGAAACTATCATTCAGATATTCAGATTGCTCTATTTGAAGCTCTCTATGGTAGGAGATGTAAATCTCTAATTGGTTAGTTCAAAGTTAGTGAGGCCTCAGTCATAGGGCCTGACTTGGTATTCAACGCCTTATAGAAAGTTCAGTTAATTAGAGAAAGACTCTGGGTTGCTTAGAGCTGACAGAAGTCTTATGCTGATGTTCGTAGAAAGGATCTTAAGTTTGATATTAGTGACTATGTCTACCTTAAGATCTCTTCTATGAAGGGAGTGGAGATATTTGGCAAGAAGGGAAAACCCAGTCCCCGATATGTCAGTCCCTTCAAGATTCTCAGTCGATTCGGCAAGGTAGCTTATGAGCTTGAATTACCTTTAGATCTAGCCTTAGTTCATCCAGTCTTTCATGTCTCTTTGCTCAAGAAGTGTATAGGTGACCCATAAGTCGTAGTCCCTATTTAGAGCATAGATATTCAGAACAGCCTCTCTTATGAAGAGATTCCAGTTGAAATCCTAGACTATCAGACCCGTAGATTGAGGAACAAAGAAGTCACTCTAGTTAAAGTTCTTTGGCAAAATCAGTCCGTAGAGGGAGCTACTTGGGAAGCAGAAGTAGATATACGTACCAAGTACGCTCACCTTTTCCCCGCTGACTCAGATCAAGCTCAAGGTAATAGTTCTCCTTAAGCTTACTCAGTTTCATGATTAGTGTGCATCACTAACTTAGTATACCATGATAATCTTGGTATCAAGTACCACTGCATATTCAGTCATGTATTCATGTATCAGATCAGTTATATAGTTATGCATCAGACATACATTCTTATTATGAGAAAACATAGTTCTTCGGAACTTTCAGTTATGTATTAATGTATCAGTTACGCATGCATCAGATATGTATATTCAGTATGTTATGTTCAACTTGTTAGAAACGTCTGTCATGAGATCATGTTCCAGTTATTCATGTTTAGCTCATTATTTTCCCTGTTAATCAGTCTCATTCGAGGACGAATGTTCTTAAGGGGGAGATATTGTAATGCCCATGCTTTTTCTTAGCTTAAAAATCCTCTCAAGGATGTTAAAACTTGCTTTGAAATAAAAATTCATTCTTATACACGTGTTATTTCTATAATTTTCACTTCCTATCACATGGAAAATTGAATAAACTACCCATCGATATATAATTCGCTCAAATTCGATACCCAGGCGAAGAGTTAGGTCCTTTTTAGTAAGACAGTGTTTAACTTGAGCCTTCAGTGCGTCGCGGAGATAGATCAAATGGCAATTGTCAAATTCCAGTGTTGCTCTACGATAATGGTGCATCGTGCAAAACTTCCAGGTCGTAGACAAGGTGGCAACGCGATAGCTCCGCATTGTGCCACCCTGTAATTTCCCAATTGTTAATTTCTAGTGACACGATGCAATAACATCGCGTTGCGCCAAGAGCCCAATTCGGGAAATTTTATTGAAAATAAAATTACGTGTCCAGGGTTAAAAGAGTCAATTTCATGTTATCAGTAGTTAGATTCAGTAATCATGATATCATGTTGTCAGTTATAGTTATATTATTATGAATGCATTCTCACATTCTTGTTAGACAGTCAGTTAGCATTAGCATGCATGTGAAGCCTTGCATTTAGCCTACCTCACATATATACTCGGTACATATGTACTGACAAATTCATGCTATGGTGCTTTCTTTTTATGTTACACCATAGGTTCAGAGACACGATTTCCTGATCAGTAGTAGATTCTAGATTCAACAATCAGAAGAGAAGTGAGTCCTCATCCTTCGAGGACATAATGATTTTTTTGTATCTCATTGATTAGCTTATTAGTTGGAGTTAGTTGGGGACATGTCCCATCAACTCCTTATTCAGATTCTTCAGACAGTAGAGGCTTTCAGACTAGATGCAGACTAGATACAGACTATCATGTTTAGACTTCAGTATTTTTAGTTTTGTTTGGGGTATTCTATCACCCCACACAGATGTTACGTTATTCAGTTATGTTCATGATCAAACCTAATGGCCTTTCAGTGCATGTTTCGGCATTATTATGTTATCTTATGCAGTATACTGGTACAGATATCAGTCATGGGTTAGCTTATGGTCCTTCAGGGTCATGAGCACCATGTAGCATTCCGTTTCATCAAATTGGGTCATTATAATTACATCGATTTACAGACATATAAGTTTACTAATACTGGGATACTGAATACTGAGGGACTGATACTACATTATGGATACATGAATAACTATTTTTCGACAGTTCTTACTATGAAGAACCAGTCTGATTGACTATATCTGACAGTCCTGAAGCTGAATACTGATAACATGAGTTTCATATAACTAGTATACTGATACTGAGCGACTATAACTAATTGTCTAAGTTTTGATAGAACTAGCTGAGTTCTGTACTATATTGAGTGACTATATCTGACAGTCCTGAAATCTGTAGAACTATCTGAGTTTTATTACTGGGATGAGACTAAGACAAAAACTGAGATGGTGGGAGGTAATCATCTAACCAACATACCCCAGAAATAAACTGGTGGGGTCCAATCTATAACCCCAGCTGGAAGGGTGTCAATATTATGCCACGGGTAAAGATAAGCTGTGAGGTAACCCTCTCTGATAGGAAGCTCTTCCATCACCCCTCCTATAGTAATAACCCCAAACGAGATGTATTAGTATCCCTACACATAGGGGTACATCTCAACCTACGCTGTCTAGGTAGTTTTGGAATACAAGGATTGCTTCTAAGGATTACACCCTCCACTGAATAACAGGTGAGTCCCCATCCTTGGGTTCACTCAGTGTTGAATCCTACTCCCAACTGAATAGACACTGAACTGAAGTAATACTAATGGTATTGTTTAACAGAGCTAAACTGAGTTTACTGAGTTTCGTTGACTGACGGAATGCTACTGAGACATGATGACTGACTGAGATCACTGAGATTTTTGAGATTACTTAGATTAATGAATGGGACTGGACTGATACTTAGTTTACTGAGTTTTCCTGAGTCACATGACTGACTAAATTCTACTGATCATGGTTTGACTGAGATTATCATGAAAACATGACATGGCTCTAGGCACACAACTAAATTATAAGGTACAAGTACCCTAGGACTCGATAGAATGAAACTGACAAGGCATGGCACTTTTGATCACATAACCAATATCAACAATTCATAATTGCACATGATCATCATAATGTTGTACATAGATAGTAATGCGTATAAACATGGCATACTTTCATGTTTCTAATCTTATAAACATCCCATGAAGCAATCACAATGCATAAGTTAAGCATGGGAATCATCTTAATCAAATAGGTATATAATAACTTAAGAGGCATGACATGATCTTGACATATGGAAACTAAGTACTTGATCATCATTCATTCATTGGGGCATATTATCAAACACCTTGCATGCACACTTAGGGCATAGGTATGATTATCAATTTAATACAACATGGTTTCACAATTTAACTCAATTACATGAATTTCAACCCTATACTAACATGATTTCATAAAAACATGATAAAGATGCAATCTTGGCAATCATACAACAATAACAACATGAACATAATCTATTCAAATCAACAACATCATGACATATAGTTTAAAATAGGGTTCTTGAGCTTCATGGACGAAAGGAGCCCATGAATCAACACTGTGCATACCTTAGTTCTTGATTCTACGAAGATTGATGGAGAGATTCTTGAATTTGAGTCTTAGATTTGAATTTCCAATTGAAAACCCTAGCTTGTTCTTGAGAGAAATAATATATTTTGGGTGAAATATGGCTGAACGTGTTATTAGGTTTATATAGGGGTAGATAATTGACCCATTTAACCCTTAGACACGTATTTAAATTCTATGAAAATTTCTCGATTTGGACCCATGGCGTGACACGGCGTGATAGCGCCGTGTCTCTGGAAAGTGACAAATGGAAAATTGCATGGTGGCGCGATGCGAAGCTAACACGTTGCCACTTTATTTGTGACCTGGAAGTTTGGTGCGATGTACCACTATCGCGGAGCAACACTATGAATTGATAATTTCCATTTAAGCCGGCTCCGTGATGTGCTGATGGCTCAAGTGATACACTGTCTCACTAAAAAGGCTCTAACTATTCGTCCGGGTGTCAGATTTAGGCGAATTTGGTATCGATGGAAAGCTTATTGAAAATATTTAAAATACCACATGTATAAAAGTGGATTCATCTTTTAAATAAAGTCTTTAAGATCTTTGCGATGATTTTAAGTTAGGTAGAAGTACGGGGTATTACATCAACCAGTAAAGGTAATCGTCACAAAATGGGTGAAATTCAAGGATCATAAGGGCGGGGATATTGTAATAATAATGGAATCACATTATTTTTAGATAATAATGACAAACACTAAATGTCTTGGATGTTTGGTACATGGACTGAGCTCATCCCCTATAGGTCAGAGTTAGTGGAAAATCATAAGATCCTTAATATATGTGTACAAAGATTGGCGAGTTTAATGGTTTCTTGAGTAGACCAAGTTTATCTGTGGATTGAAATATTCCTTGAATGAACCAATAGATATTGTTGTGATATTGGATTCCTTGTGTGGTATGAGCTATTAATATAATTTAAAGATATAATTTCTGTTAATCTTTATTTAAAGAACAATTGAGGAAAGATGAAACTTAATGTTATTAGTTGTGGTTTGTTGACTTGATCTATTATTGATAGTCATGGTCTTGATTTGGTATGTTGTTTATATTGACTTACACTTGTCTGTATTCATTTTGTATTGTTAAAAAAGGCTAAGTAGAAACATAATCGGGGTAAAGGTAATAGTTAAGTGTTCATGATTGTACTTATTTATAAGGTTATGGTTATTTATTCATATCTATTATTTTGAGTTGACCGATTACCCTACCAGTACATAGTGGCTTTGTACTGATACCATATATACTCTTCTTTTTATTGAGTACAAAGCATCTTCTAGAGACTACATCAAAACCTAGACTTTAGGTGGTGATGCGCATCAACTCAAGGGTGAGCTATATCTTCCGGGCAGTCATGAGTCATCTCTCATTAGTTCACTGTCCACTTGCTTTGGACATGGATACTTTGCATATTGTTTTTGGGTTGAACCCGGTGTTGGCATTATTAGATATTTTTTGTATAATAACTTTCAGTTGTTGGGGTTGTTTTAGACATTCATTCTTTTTTCGCATTTGATATTATTGTTTGAGTATTTTGACGATATTGGTTTTATTAATCGAATTGTTATTTATTTTGAAACCGTTAAGATGAATGGTTGGATATTTAAGTTAAATGGTTCTTCCATTTGAGGGATAGTATGGGTGCCACTTGCGACGAGTTTGAGATCGTGATAGGGATGTTATGCAATGGCCAATGCCTATAGGTATACACCCCAATCATGTGCTACTAGGTGGAAACTACGAGGGACTCATGAGGTCCATATACCTAGCCCAAAATCTTAACTCAGATGAAATCAGTATCATATAACTCTGCCTGAAATCTTACCTAAAACTTTATCAATATCATAAATCTGTGCGGAATCTTACCCCAAACCAAACCAATAGAGAGTGGTTCATTTACATTTAACTATTAATATTTCCAATGGTACAATCTAGTGATCCATAAGATGAATAAATATGCATGCTGAAAATGATAAGATGAATTAGAATACAACGAATATAGTCAAAATAGCTTAGTGGGCCCTTGTACTTGGTCTGATTTGTAAAGTTGATACTCCTACTTAGCCCTTGGTCATTTGAACCCTTCAAACCATCAAAATCTAATATTTTAAACCATTTAGACCAGGTATGTGCCTCACTCTCCTTTAAAAAGCTCCAAGCCATCTCCATGTCATATCTACGTCATATAAATCATGACATGTCGTAATATCTTCATTAATTAATTTTTTAAATTACTAATTAATAATATTAAATAAAAATAGGCAAAAAAATAAAATAATAAAATAACAAATTAAAAATTACCATTCAAAATAAAAAAATCTTGTAATTTATATTACAAAATCAAAAACCTCAACAACGAAGATGAGTTAACTCAAAATTTCACTATATTTCATCTAATCAAAAACCTTAACAAAAAAAATTCATCTTCACCATTATGTAACAAAATTCATCTCTACCAATTAAATAAATAACAAAATAATAAATTAAAAATTTATTTTTTAAAATAAAATTCATCTTTATTATTATTTAAAAATTAAAAATAATAATTAATACCATATTAATATAACTTAATTATAATATGATATTAATTATTATAATAATTAAAATGGTTGGGGGGGAGGGGCGGGGCGGTTGTGGGGGCTATTTTGGCTGATGTAGATGGACAGTGTGGAGGAGGGGGGGATGATTTGAGGGTGGTAGATGACATGGGGGAATGTGGTGGACAGCGTAGGGGAATGGGGGAAGGTGGTGGACGGTGTGGGGGGATGGGGAAAGGTAGTGGACGATGTGGCGGGGATGGGGGAAGGTGGTGGGCGGTGTGGTGGGACACGGGGTGGCGGGGTGGTAGTAGGGAGGTGGGGGAGATGGTGGTGGACGGGAGGGCGGGGAGGGTGCTAGAACGGAGGTTGGGGGGGAGATTTTAATTTTTTTTTTTGAATTTATTGCTTTTTTAAATATTATTAATATTTTTTTAATTCAATCACATGCACAAAAAAATGCATGTTTACACGCGTTTTATTAAATCATCAAGTTAGTGCCACATAAGAAAATAAGGGTTTAAAAAATTGGTTTTAAACGGGTTCAAGGGTCCAGATGACAAATGTATAAGTAGGAGTATCCACTTTACAAAACAGATAAAGTACAAGGGTCTACCGAGCTATTTTACCACAAATATATACAAAATCTCAGAATGTCAATCGATTTAGGAACCTAGGCTACAAGCCTCAATTCCAAGTCAGAAAATCCAGTCGCAATCCACTAAATGGTACAAGTCCCAATTCCAACATAAAAATAATCATCCGCCTTATTCACTATTAGAAATCACGAATTCACTCAACCCATAGCATATTTTATTTGATAAGTCCTCACCCAAGCAAATTCTGAAGAAATTTAAGTCATAACCACCCTAGAGCCAAACCTCAAGCTACCAACCGCCACAAACTAGTCTTGCCTTTTTAATGGATTTGGAATGCTCCAAATCTATGAACAACAAGTTCTACACGTAACAAGAGTCCATTGATATCCATAATCCTGTACTTCCATCCCGGATTCAAATATTCAATCAAAGAAAATCAATCTTTAGCCCAAAATGGAAGAACTAAAATTTTATTAGAAAATTAATTTATCGATAAATTAATGAGTTCAAATATAATATTTCATTCAAAAAAGAGTTAAACTCGACCTTAAAATCATCAAAATATCATCCATTAACTTTACAAGAAAAATTTCAAAATTTTAAGTTGAAAAATTAAGATTTGAAGATGAAATCATGAAATAATCATTAGTGAATGTTAAAATATTGATTTAGAAACTTGACCGATGACAAAATATCAAAAACCACCATTTGTTTCTTCCAAAATTTAGTTCCAAGGCTTCAAAAACTGAGTTACATGGTATTTGGTCAAAAAAGATACTGAAAAGGACTGTTAGTAATCCCTTCTTCATGAACATGGGATCCCCATTGCATTCATGAAGATGCCCAACCTGGACCCATTATGATCACGATGGTCCGATTGCATACGTGTAGAGCAACAACAAAACTGACCCACCATATTTTCTTCTTTCTTCATTGTCACGAACCAACCATCATGACGCCTAAGTAATCCGACCTCACGAACACAAAGAGGAAAAAGATTTTGCACCAGAACAACTGGTGCACCAACAGATAGCCAAGGTAAAAAAATTTCAGAATGGACCCTCAGAATTCATTCAAAATTCTTTGAACACAATTAAACTACGCTAGACCAAAATGGACATTCATGACTCAATGGAACCATCAGAATTGCAAATGAAAGTTGTTATCAATTGATGTTAACCGAAGTCAACACTAGGCTAAAACTTTAAAGTTCCAATTATCCAACCAACTACTCAAAATCCATCTAAATGCCTCGAGATCCTAATCAAAGATTCTACTAACCCAAAATTGATACTCTGAAGCTAACAGAACTGATGGAATTTTCAACGACCTCTAAATATCCAAATATTGACTAAAGTCAACCCTATGAACTTCAAAACCTTCCAAAATTTAAAAACTAGCATGAAACACAACTAAACACCTCGAGAACCATACCAACTACTGCTATAGACCACAAATACAATAATATGACTACAAAGAGGGGTAAAATGATCAAAATGAATCAATAGTCAAAATTTAAAATGAGGATCATTATGGGTTTTAATCGATGTTGTCCTTCAAATTGCTAAAAATAACGACCCATTTTGACAAATGTGAATGCATCGGTATTCCATCAATTTTGACTAAAAAATCAATGTAGTCCATTAGTTTTGGCCCTCGCTTTTTAGGCATTCTTTAGTATGATTGTTTTCGTGGTCCTCGTTGTTCTGAATCTAATCTTTATTGCCTTGGTTTCTATTCAATGGTTAATCAATATTGGCCATGGTGATTGTTATGATGCTGATGGAATTTCTTACAAAGATAATTTTATCAATTCAGAAAATAGACGATTAGAAAATCAAAACAACACCGCAATTATCATAGCCCAAAGATGGACATCAAACTATTTCCCACATGATGGTACAATTGAATTTATCAAAATGGTTTAGAGTACGTGAGTTAAATTGATCTTATGAAGGAAATAACAATGAAATAGATCACTATAATAATAAGATGTAATGAATATAAACGCTAGAAGATAATCAGGCCATGTATTAGGTCTTGAGAATCAGGCATTGGAGACCTAAGTACAGTGTGTCCGCAATGACTTAAGAACTGAGGTAAGAGCTTTAATTTTAAGATAGAATTTGCGTAAGGAATGTGTAAATAAAATATCTGGAGCCCTAACCTAGATGACTAATGGGATGTAGAGAAAAAACTAAGGAATTACTTGTGCAGGGTTCGCCCCTTCATTGTACCTTGCTTGATCATTAACTCCATGACTGCATACTGATCGAAGAGAATTTAGTAAGCATATCTTATCCTCATCTTTAGTTACTGTCTCTATGTCCAACCTTATCCTTCCTAGGGATAGTTTGACATCTAGACACTTTCAAAACTTATTTTGGCATTTAGTCACAAGTCTTGAAAAATTAGGTGTTTAGACACATTTATGACATCGTCCATTCTTTCATCCAAACCTACCTCACAAGTTTTAAACTTTACACTTTAGTTCCCCCACTTCATCCATTTAATATTTAATGTTTTTCACCTTTTTTATATTTTCACCATTTTTTCATATTTTCTATTTTAATTTAGAAAATTGTCCAAGAAGCCACCAATAGGAGCTCACTTTTTCACCAATAATTTCCAATTTCGGATACTGTTTTGATGAAAAATAGTTCATCATAACTGAAAATCTCCATTCCTCATCATTGCCACCATTGTTGTTCCATCCTTTTTGAAAAAAAAATTCCAATTTTTTTTTTACCATTTTTACTAGCTCAAAAAGTTTTTTAAATCCGCTCAATACCTCGTCATTAGATATATTTCAGTAGTTTAGAAGTCCTACACATACATTTTTCCATCCTAGAGCTAGGAGGGAAATGATTATATCGAATTTTAGTTGATTCACGTCTTTGTTCGGACGTATTCATACCAATGATCGACCAGTCATCAACCATCTATAGAGACAAACCTTGATCTATTATTGATTTGTGTGGTCTATTATGACAGTTGGTCAGGTAGTTGTCGTAGGTGATAATTATATGGGTGCGTGGGAGGAGGGTCCCAACTGTTGGAGGTGGAAATCATCTACAAAGAAGACAGTGCCCATCCCGCTACATCGCAATGGATCGTATGACAACATGGTTCAAAGAATAATTGAGAGCGGAGAATTAGAATGTGAGCCAAAGAACATTGTGATTAGCTATGTAATGAATGGGCGAGGTAAAATACATCCCATGTTCATAAATAATGATCGGCATGTGTCGTTATATATGTTGGATATCTCTGCCGATGGCTCTAGGCCATTATTGAGAATAAATATCATTTTGGGGTCTCCGACAATCCCGCCACCACAGTCGACAATCGATGAAGATGATTTATTTGATGATGAGAGTTTGGATGCTAATCCAATGGATTTGAAATATGATTAAATGAAATTGAAAGATCCAATTTTCTCTGAAGAAGGGGGAGAAGATTGTGAATTGGGAGCACAAACCAACCACACCTTCTCCGACGAAACTACTTTTTAGGTAAATTAAACATTTAGCAGTTAAAAGGAGCTGAAATTGTTGTTGGACGTAGCAGTTGTGAGAAATTCTTTTAATTATGCTACGTTGAAGAGCTGTAGCAAATTTCTCAAGGTGAAATACATTTGTCCTAGCTGCGGGGGGATGTTGCGGGAGAAGAAGTATGAATACATGGACATATTTGTCATTTATAAATACGTCGCCGATCATAGTTACGACGTCGAATACGCCACCCTCTGTCATAGGAAAATCTTGTCTAAAGTCATTGCATCATTGTGTGGGAACATGTATCATGAAGGAAAGGGTCCAGACACTAGCGAGATTCGGAGGATCATTTTCAAGAACTTGAAAAGTAGACCAATCTATTGGAAATGTTAGTTAGGGGTGTGATTGCCAAGGAAATGGTTTGAGGGACAGCGGAGCACGGGTATTCCTGCCTGCCTATTTTTTTGTACATGATCGACACTCTTAATGTTGGCACTACCTATTCCATCATGGTGAACAAGGTCGATTGTAGGTTTATGTACTACTTTTTACAGTTGGGCCCTTGCATTAGGGGATTCGCCCACATGAGAAAGGTAATTACGGTGACGACACTCATTTATACGGTAAGTACGAGGGTGTTCTGCTAAGCGTGGTTGCACAAGATACGGAGAACCATATTTATCTCATTGCCTTTTGCGTCGCTGACAAGGAGAACGATACATCTTAGATGTTCTTCTTTGAGAAGCTGATGTCTATTGTAGTTGATGGACAAGATTTGTGCTTTATCTTCGATAGACACAAGAGCATCGCCAATGGCATCACAAAGGCGTACAACCATGCTCATCACGAGTACTGCATGAGACACCTAGGTGAAAATCTCTGGGTAAATCACCACTGTGGAGAATACCTTTATCTATTCTACAATGCGGCAAAGGCATATTCTCCCTAGGAGTTTAGCGACCACTTTGTGGAATTCAAGAACTACTATCCCGAGGTAGCCTTTTTCCTCGAGCATGAGCTTGGTTTTGAGAAATGGAGCAGGGCATATTTCCCCGTCAATAGGTTTGACGTGATGACCATAAATATTACCGAGTTGATGAATGCTATGTTGATTGACAAAAAAGAGTACCCCGTGGCATCCATATTTAATTCGATTGCCAAGAGGTTTAGTGAAATATTCAGGAAGAGGCGTGCCTATATCCTCAAATATAAGGATAACAAATTTGTTCCCGCTGCTGAAAAGATCTTAAGAGACAATATGAGCAAGGGAGACTCCTTCTATGTGGAGAACATAAGCGGGGACGAAAGGCAATACACTATGTTCGGAAGTAGCTGTACAACCAAAGTCAACCTACTGAAAAGGTCGTGTTCTTGCAGGAAGTTTGACCTGGTCAAAATACCATGCGATCACGTGATAGCCACTTTGCGATCGAAGCACGGTGAAGATTATGGTTTGAGAGTCTATGATTACTCTTCGCCCCTGTATAAAGTGGAAGAGTACTTCTTAGCATATTCAGAATCAATTAATGTTATCCCTTTGGAGTCCGAATGGCGCATGCCATAAGATTTTCTAGACGTGAACATTATTTCACCTCTCGTGGTCACCAAGCTCGGAAGGAAGAAAAAAAATACGTTAAGAGCGTGGGAGAGACTTTCAAGTCAAAGAGGAGGAATAAGTGTTCACTGTACAAGAAACCCGGGCACAAAAGAACCACTTGTAACAACAACAAATCGTAGTTAGTCTTGTATGAATTTGTATTTTGTAGGTCATGGCAGTGTATGTATTTTGACAAACTTTCAGTTATCTTATTAATGCCAGATTTATCGACTTAACTCTTCATCTATTATCGACCTTTTTAAACTATTGCATATATTGTGTGTCCGATTTATTTTTGTTATTCTTTATTTAACACATGGTATATTATCAATCTAATTTACAGTCTATTAAAAACCCTAAATATTCAAAGGGAAATATGTGAACAGTTGAGCATTTATTACATCTTAAAAAAGTTGTTGCATGTCCAATAACACGTTGCGTCGATTGGGTATACGCTACCTCTCTTCGATTTCCACCATTCACACGTCTACCAACAAAAGGGCGGGAATACCAAAGGGTTCTATTTTGGTCTATATAAACACCTATCTACTGCACCCAAAATTTATCTTCATCACCTCAAAATCAGATTAAATAGACAAGATGCCAGACATTCCTTTGAGACCCAGAAGGAGGATCAACCGTAACTATGACCTTATCTTCCTCCGTAACAACTTCAATCGCCTCTTCTATAAACTGGGGCAGGATCGGGAGCATGTCCACCGCGAACTCTAGCGGATTACCCATTTTTTACAGGCGATTGTGGAGCGAATCAACATGGAGCCGAAGGAGATGATCACCCCACCATACCCTTAGTTTTAGTTTTTTTTATTCCTATTTTTTTTTAATTTTAAATTCGTTGCAAGGAGAAGCTTTCATGGTTAGGAATGTTAAATGAAAGTTTCTTCATTTTGCTTTGTTTTTGCTGTAAATATGGTTCTGCATCATCATTGCAATGAATTATCAATGAAATATGTTTGTTTGCCTACATTCGTGTAAATTTAAATTTTGCAATTTTGTTCTGATTAAATTTTTTGCAATTTCTGATGTTAGAAGATGAATCAAACGGCTGTGAGATGTGAAATAAATGCTTGTTTAATTTTTGTTTTTGGTTTAATTCTAGTTTCCTGAATTTTTCGCCACTATAATTTTACATTTTTTTCCTTTTTAGAATTTTTTCATGAGATCAAGGTAGAAGATGAACGGGACAGTTGTCAGACGTCAAATTAATTCATATACGTTAATGGAAAACTAATCTGGTCTATCCGCGATTATGTTAATTTATACAAAATTAATTGTAGAGTTGATGGGGTTTATTCGATACTGGTCTCAATATCTATACTCGAAAAATATATAATCGATGCTTCAAATAATACGGGTCCATCGATTGTGTTTAGTAAATTTCATATACTGTAAGCCTTGTCAGTAATATACAGTATTAGTTTATTGCCCTTAGTAGCATATTTGAAAAAAAAAAGAAATAACTAATCAGTAAAATTATAAATAACTAGATTTATGCAATTAAAGAGCTTGAACAAGTCATCTAGTAGTATGAGATTCCACATAAATTGGATGAGGTGAGCAATGATGTGTGAGGATGGGTAGTGAATGAACAAATGAATTCCTCACAACATACTTGTGATTTGGTGAACATTGCCCTAAGGATGTTGGTTGTTCAACCACAACTTATCACCTCATACCTTGTTTCACCACTTTCAATTTATATGGACCCTCATACGATCACATGACTTGTTTAGGCTCATTCGATTGCATAAAATTCAATTACTTATTATTTATTAATTAAATAGTCTTTTTTCAAAATATGTGGTAGTCATGGTCTATAAATATGTGTCATAGTCTAGTGCATGTATTAATGAAGTTGTACAAAACCTATGCTAGACTATGCTTAGTTTTGTACTCAGCCTTATATAGTCTATCATAGACTATTAACTACTTCCACAAAAAAATAACTAGACTATGATATTTATTCATAGACCATAACTAGCACATATTTTGAGAAGGATTAATTAATTAATAAAATAATAAGTAATTGAATTTTATGCAATCAAATGAGCCTAAACAAGTCATTTGATCGTATGAGGGTCCATATAAATTGAAAGTGGTGAAACAAGGTGTGAGGTGATGAGTTATGGTTGAACAAATAAATTTTCTCCCAACATACTTGTGCTTTGGGTAAACATTGCCGCATGCATGTTTGTTGTTCATCCACTACCCATCCTCACACATCATTGATCACCTTATCAAATTTACGAGGACTCTCATACGATCACATGACTTGTTCAAGCTCCTTTAATTGCATAAAATTCAATTATTTATTATTTTATTGATCAAATAATCCTTCTCAAAATTTGTGCTAGTTATGGTCTATGAATTTGCACCATCGTCTAGTGAGGTTATTAAGGAATTAGCTCTTAGTATATGCTAGACTATATATCTTTTCGGTGAATCATCTATCAAAAGCCTGAAAAGACATTGATTATAAATATGGTCTATGAAACAAGACCAACAGTAAAAAAAAATAAAATGTCAAATTTTTACAACGGTAATAAAGTACACGTCAAATCAACACCCAACGGTAATATCTCACTTTTTTTTATATAAAAGGAAGGCTATTTTTGTGTTAACAATCTCATTTTTTTTACTTTAATTTTTGTTAGCAACTACAATGTCTCAAGCATCCCAAAAATCAAATGCAAAAGTGTCCTACATATGTCATTGTGGCAATCCAGCTATTTTTAGGATGTCACTCACCGATTGGAATCCAGGTAAAAAATTCTTTAACTTTGCGGTTGGAAAGGATAATGGTGGATGCTCTTTTTTTAAGTGGGTTGACGAAGACTCACCGACGAGCAGCCCATCGACATCAAATTTTTGAGGTGCTTCTAAGTTTCATATACTCCAAAGGCTTTAGAAATACGAAGAAAATAGAGATCTACTTATGACATTTCTAAAAGAAGTCGAAGAGTAAAGGGATTACTTCAAAGGATCGCTAAAAGAAGTCGAAATGGAGAGGGACCAAGTAAAGCAAAGACTGATTTTGACTGAGGAAAATGAGAAAGGCCTAAAAAATTTATTATATGATTTATTATTATTGTTGGCTTTCTGAAAAGGTGTAATAGGGATATAGCAAACTGAATAAATAGACGTAAGGTTTCTCAAATCAATCTTGGGTGTAATCTATAATTAATAGAGAATTATGTCTACGTCTTTTATCATCGACCTCTATAAACCATGATATTTAAGGTAAGTAAATGCATGAATTACTCAATCGATAGTATGTTAAGTCTATAAATTATAGAGAACAACTTATATTATGTTTCCAATCAACCACTATAAATCAGGATAACAGCTAAACTGGTAACGCAATACTGCCAGCTGTTTAATCTAACGAGATAATGGAATAACTGAACATTATTTCATCCGCAAATGTCATCATTGACATGTCAAATATATGTAATTCAATTATCCATAAAGAACAAATCACTAAAAAAATATGTGAAATATATGTAATTCAATTTATCCATAAAGAACAAATCACTAAAAAAAAATCATTAAGAAAATTATTTGTTCTAAATCCACAAAACTACTTATTTTCTTGATTGAGTTCCGCAATGATGCCCATCACATCTACTTCTTTTTCTTCATGTTTTTCTCCTCTTTTTCAACTTGTTTCTTCTCAGTTTCCTTCTCTTCTTCTTCTGATGGTTTCTTCTCTTCTTCAATGTTTTCAACCTCCCGTTCGACCACTAATTCTTCTTCAACTGCCTTCTCATTTTTGTCTTTTTCTTCTGATGATTTCTTTTCACCATCTTCTTTTTTTTCTCCTCATTTTATTCTTCTGCTTCAGCTGTCATCTCCTCCTCCTCCTCCTCCTCATCATCATCATCATCTTCTTCTTCTTCTTCTTCTTCTTCTTCTTCTTCTTCTTCTTCTTCTTCTTCTTCTTCTTCTTTCTCCTCTTCTTCACCTTTTTCATTTGCTGCAGCCATGTCCATCACTGCGACTACAAGTTCTTCGAGGTTTACTTGATGTCGGCTAAGAGGGGGCCATCGAGGTGCACTGTATTATTTTGAAAGGATTACTAAACATATACAACAAAATTAAATTCAAAAAGAAAAAAATAAATTAATTTACCTTCTTCTTGTTGCTTCTTCTTATTCTTCTCGATTCTCCTCAGCCTCTCATCTCTAACAAAAGAGGCAATATCCAGTAGACTTTTCTCGAGCAAGGAAACGCGCTCGCGCAGGTCATCATCATTAGAAGCGTCTGGTGAAGTTTTGAGTCCACTTGAACCAGCATGATCACAAGCGCGTGGTGGACTTGGAACATAATGGTGGCCACCCAAATCTTCGTCTTCGTCCACGACCTCCGCTGATGAAGTCAAGACAGTCACGCCAATGCATCGATGGACGTATCCTTAACTTCGTCCGTGTATGTCTTAAAAGTTTTCATGTATCTTGCTCCATCTCAAGGATAGTAGGGATAAGGTACGGGTGCACAATCTATAAAAAAATAAAAATAAAAATAAATTACAAGACATTCGCTAATATAATAATATTAGTATCATATCATAATAAATATAATTTTACCTTTGTGTTGTTTCCTTTGTACTTAAACGGGTCGCCTTACATTATGTTGTCACACTTTGACGTGTGCCATCGAAGAAGGCGGGGAATGGGCAGGGGAGAATCCCACGACTTGCCGGCGTACAACGACTTACCGGCGTACCTTCCCAGATGAGGAAAGGCCTCATATATCCAAACCTGCAATCAATAGAAGCACAAGTAAGTCTACAGTGTCTATGTATTACTGCATAAATATGTAGGGGCCTATAATAAATCAATAGGCCGGTTGATTATAAGTACCAAAAACATCCAGGGAAAGCCAAATAATGCATACGATGCATTATTAATCTTGACAAAATCTTCTTTCTGCTTGGTCAGATCAGTCTTCTTTTTCAGATAGCTCAAGGTCAGCTCAAAGGACTCTTTTCCCCATGGATACCCCCGAAGAATTTTAAATCAGCCGCCATCTTAATGTGGTTCGGATCCACCTTCTTTGACGGGTTCTTTGCCAACAGCATCGTGTGCACAAACCAAACCAAAGTACACTTTAACTTTTGTTGATTAATCAACCTATTACCTTTCATCAGGCTAATCAACTTTGTAGCAGTAATGCTCTTGTTCTTCGTCACCTTAAAATGAAAGCTTTGTCCATTTTGGAGGACTTTGTTCATTTTTGATTCACGGGGATATGCTAAATAATTCAGTCCCGTAATCCAAGCAAATTCCTTTAAGCCGAAATAAGCTGGCTTACCGTTCAAACAAAACCAAATTTCATGTAGTTTTATTTTATACGTCGCAGCAACATATATTGAATCATCTGTCCATTAAACTTAAAATGTTCCAGAATATGCCTCAAGTGTTCGAAATATGTATTCTTAAAATCACAATACAACTTTTGTTCAACAAGAACCCGTCTAAACTCTCGATACGCCTTCATTCTTGCTCTCATAGAAATCTTAGCAGGAAAAAAGCCAAGATCATCCATCCAGGTTGTTAGGCCGTACAACTCAACGGAGATATCTCTCGCACAAATTGGCAAGGACAGGGGATCCTCCTACCCGTCTCCATTATCTCTCCTATCCTCACCGTTCCCTCTATCACTTTCACTTTGTTCTTTGCTTTTTCCCTCGCTATCCTCAGCATCCTCACTCTCATGTGCACTACTTTTGTCATATTCAAAAATATCGACAAGGATTCTTGATTAGGTTTCCGACTCCGATTCATCGACTACGGATTTTTCTCTTGAAAGTTTTCAAAACTTCTTCGGATTTTCGCTTCCTGCTGGTAGAAGCAATGGAAGCAGGCCTTTTAACCACTCTATGAACTCTTCTCACCATTTATGATCTACAACAAAAAATGAATCTGTAGTGGTCGATTTATCGACCACTGGTCTATTAAAAAAAACGAACAAATGCAGCAAAAACAAATCTGCATCTATCACCACTGGTCTATTAAAAAAATGGAAAAACGCCTCACATCAAACATGCAATTCAAGTTCCAACTTTGGCAGTGCAATTCACAACAACAAGAACACCATTAAAATGAGTTCATTTCAGTACAAAAAATTCAAAATCAAATGCAATATAACAACAAAAATTACAAAAAATTCTAATCATTATCCAAAGCAAAACCCGATTAAACATGCGAAATCGACAATGTTAACTAAAAACACTCAAATTTTGACTAATTCAACGAAGAACAGGGCAATTTTTGTCAAGATTGAAAAACCCCAACACAAAGAGTCATCGAAAAAAATTACTAAAATGGATCTAGAACTAATTGGGGAAGAAAATTACACTTACTTGAGCAAGAGAAATTCAAAAAATTCGCCTGAGGAAGTAAGAATCAGTCGAATTGTTTTTATTTTCGAAAAAATAGGAACCAAAATCGGGAGAAGGAAGAGTTTGAGGAGAGAGAAATGTGTAGTTGAAAATATTAAATGGTTTTAATAAATATTTTCAAAATTGAAAAATATAAAAAGGGACCATGTTATAATTTTAAAAAAGTTGTATATTTTCTCCAAGTTTTAAAAATGTTAAACAAACCATGACCCCACAACCCTGACCTACTTTTTAGACCTAACTCTAAAAAATAAATGAAAAAGAAATTTGGTGTCTATGGCTCAAAATAAGTTTTAAAAGTGGGTAGGAATCAAAATTGTCTCTTCCAACTATACGGGTTATTCTGTTTAGGTAATCAGTCTCGGTGTCATGGGTTCTGAAATTTTGAGTCAAGCTCTAGTTCCTCCGCTGGGTCCCCGGAGGAGTTCGCTCAATACTACTTAGACGACCCCTCGTGACTGGATGCGTGTGCCACATAGTCATATCTACATGGACGAGATCAATTTTTAGCTCACACAAACACAGAGTTCGTTTCCATAGTCAGTATCTGACATCTAAATCCAAAGAATTTGTGATTCATTAGGGCCATTGTACTTAAGTAACATTAAATCATTTCATCAACTCAATTTTTATGTGTAATGATTTAACATCAGTGAAATGATTTTCATGTTTGTTTTTTTTGGGTGAAACAATGTTCCTGTTAATACTTCTTGCAGTTTTTTTCGGTTGACAAGAGAATTCACCATGGCTATTCTTTGGATCACAGGGTGAACCCCGCTTTAATGTAACAGCCTGCAAACCATACTAGTGAGATAAAACGCCCTAGATAAGCCTCATGTAACAAGTTCGGCCAAGAAAGCATGTAAAGGGTTCAACATGAAACCGCGATTTAAGAGATCACCTGCTTAACCAACTCAGTCAAGGTTAATACTTGTGCGCATTGTTATGCACAGACTGTGGGCATATAATTAAAAACAAATTGATTCAATATAATTTACATTAAATGACAAAGTTCACAACCAAAAAATCTACACGGAAAGATCTGGTTTTACTGTCAATTCTGGAAAATTTATTTGCCACTGTTACAGGAGGACATAGGAATTACATATCTAAAACTAATTAGAAGCATTTTCTGTGCACAATGGATGGACCAGATTCATCGTATTCTGCCTTTGCGATCCACATCTGCATTTCAAAAACAACATAAAATTTCGTTACTCTTTTCATCTTTTGTTCAAAGCAAATAAATTACTATCAACATGATTAAAAGAAGAAAACAAAATCTGAAAAACTCAATAAAATGTTATTCCCTCGTCATCTTTTCTTGTCAAGTATTGACGCACCCCTTACGGTTTATGGAGCAATAAATAAAATGACAATTTTACTATTATCACCATTTGAATATAATAAATTTAATGTTTTATAGGACGATATGTTATGGAGGAAGTAGAAGTGGACATGAAATTCTAGTATAGTGGACAGGTAAAAGTGGATAGAGGGGTGGCAAATAGATGGAAAATATATATGAAGTGACTTGTAGGACCAAATGTTACCAGAATAATGCAACTCTCTATGGCTTCGTGACTAGGAGCACAAAACCAATTCCATAAAAAGAGTATATAGAGACATGTATCCTATTTTAAACCCTTAATTTTAGACGCGCACCATAGATACACACTTGAAAAATCACTATATTTCAACTAATAGATGCAAGATAATTATATGAAGCAAATTGTATAATTTGAAGGACTATATGTTAACCAACAAATTGTTAGGGTTTGTTTCGAAATTTCTACTTTATCTGAATTTTATCATAATTGTGTTTTATCTCGAAAATATTTTCTTGGTTAAAAAGGACTCTTCGACCTTTATTATTTTTTCTTGGAGATTCTTTATGTTTACACAACAACACAAAAACATCCAGAATATAGTCGTTAAAGAGGGCTAGTAAGGGGAGATTATTTTTTCTATAATTTTTTCTAATAGTTCCTATTTTCATAGACTTTTAAACAATGAGGGGATAAAGGTTTTGTACTGGGATTTGGAGCACTCAGAGAGGTGTCACGATTACGTTTATTGTAGGAGTATCGATGTTGAGGAGGTCAAGGGTGCTATCCGTAGGATGCGGAGGGGTCATGCGATCGGTCCAGAGGAGATTCTGTATGGAAGAGCGCTGGTGGGGCAGGTAAGGAGTGGATGACAAGGTTGTTTCACATCATTTTTAGGGTAGTAAAGATAACCGATCTTTGAGATGGAGTACGATGATTCCATTGTATAAGAACAAGGGGGATATTCAGAGTTGCAACAACTATAGGGGTATTAAGTTGTTGAGTCATATTATGAAGGTGTGGGAGGGGGTGATAGAGTTGAGGCAGAGGAGGATCGTGACTATTTTCGAGAATCATTTTGATTTTATACCAGGTCGCTCGACTACTAAAGTCATTCACCACGTGAGAAAGTTAGTGGAGCAGTTTAGGAAGAGGAGAAAGGACTTGCACATGGTGTTCATCGATCTCAAGATTGCATACGATGAAGTCCACAAGGAGATTCTGTGGAGGTGCTTGGAGGCTAGAGGTGTGCCCGTGGCATACACTAGGTCGATTCAATACATGTATGAAAGAGAGAAGAATCGTGTGAGGATAGTAGGAGGAGACTCAGAGCACTTTTCTATTTTGACAGGGTTGTACCAGGGATTTTCTTTACCCCATTCTTATTTGCCTTGGTGGATGTTTTGACGCGACATATTTAAGGGGAGGTGCCTTGGTGTATGTTATTTATTGATGATGTTGTGATAATTAACGAGACTCGGGGAGGAGTTAATGATAAGATCGAGATTTGAAAACAAACTCTAGAGTCTAAGAGTTTAGGTTGAGCAGGACTAAGACAGAGTACTTGAAATGTAAGTTTAGTGGTTCGAGGCATGAGGTTGACATGGTAGTGGAGCTGGATTCTCAGGCCATTCAGAAGCTAAGAGGGATTGTTTCAAGTATTTTGGGATATGATTCAGGGGAATGAAGAGATTGATGAGGATGCTACGCACCGTATTGGTGCAACGTGGTTAAAGTGGTGGCTCTCTTCGGGATTTTTGTGTGATAAGAAGATGCCTCTTAAGCTTAAACGTACGTTCTATAGAGTGGCAGTCTGACATGCTATGTTATATGGAGCAGAATGTTGGCCAGTTAAGAACTCTCACTCCAAAAATTGAAGGTGGCGGAGATAATGATATTGAGATAGATGTGTGAACTTACCAGGAGAGATAGGGTTACAAATAAGGTTATTCGAGAGAAAATGGGAGTGACTTTGTTGGAAGGTAAGATGTGAAAAGTGAGTTGCGATGGTTTAGGCATATGATGAGGAGGTGCACAGATACGTCAGTACAAAGGTGGGAGAGGTTGGCTATAGATGATTTTAGGCAAGGTAGAGGTAGGCCGAAGAAATATTAGAGAGGTATGGGGGATGATTAGACATAACATGGAGCAACTACAACTTACAGAGGACATGACCCTTGATAGGAAGGTGTAGACGACACGAATTCGGGTAAAAGATTAGTGGGTAGGAGTGCATCCGTAATAGTAGGAAGGCGTGTTGTGTTTGTATCTATATTTGTGGTTTCTTATTTGCAGTGTTCTGATGATGTTTGTGATTTCGAATAAATAGTTCATAGTATTACTCTGTCGATGCCTTGTTTCTTTTATTATCTAGCAGCAGAGGTAGATCTAGGGGCCTAGGTGAGGGTTCCCGAGAACCCAGTAACTTTCGTTCGGATCTAGTATTTATATAGAGAAATCTAGTAAATGTATAAGAATTATAAGTTAGGAACCCACAAAGAAAGTGTATTGTTGGTCTAGTGGAGTAGAGGGACTTATAAAAGTTTTATTGACATTTTGGTTATAGGTTCTAATCCCCTTAGTTACCGTTTGGTCTTATTTTTATGTAACATGAGGAACCCATAAACTTTAAATCCTAATCCACCTCTGTCTAGCAGTATGTTATATCATTTTGTTGTTTATTTTTGTGTTTTTTGTTTGGTATACTTTTATTTGTCCTGAGCCCGGTGTCTATCGGAAACAATCTCTCTATTTCATATGAGGTAGTGGTATGGACTGCGTACACTTTACCCTCCCCAGACCCCACCTTAGGAGAATATGCTGAGCATATTGTTGTTGTTGAATGTCCATTGGTCAAACCATATTTTTGTACTTTTCTTTGTCTTCTTTATAGTCGTTCAAAGTTGGAAATTATTAGCTTTCACATGACACGTTACTTGATTCCATCACAAGTCTCCATGGCTTTATGACTGGGAACACAAATCTAAGCCAAAAACAGAGAGCATGAATGACAATAGATGTACTTGTTATGTCAAATTCTAAAAATTCACTAACCTGTTGGAAGGTACTTAAGGAAGCCAAAATGGAACCTCCAATCCAAACACTATACTTCCTCTCTGGTGGAGCTACCACCTTAATTTTCATGCTGCTTGGAGCCAGTGCTGTGATTTCCTTGCTCATCCTATCAGCAATTCCAGGAAACATAGTTGAACCGCCACTAAGTACAATGTTTCCATAAAGATCCTTCCTGATATCAACGTCGCATTTCATGATCGAGTTGTACGTTGTTTCATGAATGCCCGCAGCTTCCATTCCGATCATTGAAGGCTGGAAAAGGACTTCTGGGCATCGGAAACGTTCAGCACCAATTGTGATCACTTGACCATCAGGCAACTCGTAGCTCTTCTCAACAGAGGAGCTAGTTTTTGAAGTATCCATCTCTTGTTCATAGTCAAGAGCAATGTAGGAGAGCTTTTCCTTCACGTCCCTCACGATTTCTCGTTCAGCAGTGGTGGTGAAGGAGTAACCGCGCTCTGTCAAGATCTTCATTAGGTAATCGGTCAGGTCACGTCCTGCCAAATCGAGACGAAGGATAGCATGTGGCAGAGCATATCCCTCGTAGATTGGAACAGTGTGGCTGACACCATCACCAGAGTCCAGGACAATACCTATATACAAACATTACACAAATGATTTAGGAGCACAATCTTTCAATCTCCAATCAAAAAGTTAAATATTCATTTTAGATTGTACATATTATTACTACTTTGACAACAATAAATTCTCACTTTTAACACCTAAATAATTGATGCACTAGCTGCTATCAATTAACATACAACATGAGAAATACCCTGATGACGTCATATTCCAGGAGCTCAAACTATGTGATTGAATAATTTTTCTTCCAAGTCAAGGGTAACCCCCCTTTTTATCACATCACAAGGAGGACGTTTCGAATTTAAATTTGACATTAAAGTATTACTAGTTATAACACAGTTTCTCCACCTATTCCTTCTAGCCGAGCCTCTAGTTCTATGAATATATCTTCAGATTTCATCAAGTGATCATGCTAACCATATAAATGATTATAGGCAATTAAATTATGAGATCCAGTTGCATGAGCTAAGAGAATCTTATTTTTTCTCTTTCGTTTTCTTTGCGGAAGAAATAATTGGAAAAGAGTAGACCCTTTGCTAAACCTTAAGATATTTCAAATCACCCTGTAGCCGTTATGATCACAAGACAATAATTCTTGCTAAGAAGAAAGCATTCACCTGTAGTACGACCACTGGCATAAAGAGATAGAACTGCTTGAATGGCGACATACATGGCAGGAGTATTAAATGTCTCAAACATGATTTGAGTCATCTTCTCACGATTAGCCTTCGGATTGAGAGGTGCTTCGGTGAGCAGGACAGGGTGTTCCTCGGGGGCAACACGAAGTTCGTTGTAAAATGTGTGATGCCAGATTTTCTCCATGTCATCCCAGTTGTTCACGATACCATGCTCAATTGGATATTTCAAAGTCAGAATACCACGTTTGGATTGAGCTTCATCACCAACATATGCATCTTTTTGGCCCATGCCAACCATCACACCGGTGTGACGTGGGCGACCAACAATGCTTGGAAACACTGCTCTTGGAGCATCATCTCCAGCAAATCCAGCCTGAAAAAAATAGATATACACGAGATAAAAATAGGATCAATAACTACCTAATCAAGCAATAGAAAAATTTTAATGCTTTAGTATAGCGTAGCATTTGAAGGAGCCTAGGCACAAAGGTAAATTTTGCCAGCTTGTGACCACGTAAGGCTTTGTACAGTAAATTCGATGTAGTCTAAACCTTCCCAGAAACCATGCGTAGTGAAGTTTAGTACATTTGGCTTTCCCTTTTTCTAAAAAATTATACAATATCTACAAATGTTGGAGAACTTCAAATTTCTTGTACGTACCTTGACCATTCCTGTCCCATTATCACAGACGAGTGGCTGAATATCCTCGCCGTCTGCCATCTCTTATATACTGCCATGATCAAAATTGAAAGCCTCAAATTAGAAAGAACTAATTATATCAATCTAATTACCACATTTGTACACTTTCAACCAAATAAAAAGTATGCAAGAAGTTTCAATATCCATAATTCCCCACATAAGCCATTAATATTATCAACATTCAAGAAGCAAATTCAAATGTCATGAGTCATGACCAGGTGAATCCACTGGAAGCTAAGATTTTAACTAAGTTCGTTCAGAGTACGTATGTATAGCATATTACATACATACATTTTTGAATTTTCCCCCCTTTTGTATAATGTGGTCTAAGCATAGATTGTATCAAGTGCAAAGGATCACTTTGATTATAATTAATGCAAAAATAACCATAGACATAATTAGGGATCGTTTGGTTCAAAATAAAATTATCTCAAAATGACAACCAGAATGACCAATCCCATAATCCAATCATTACACAAATTTAATCCCGAATTTTATAAGGGATCAACCCCTTACCCTGTAACAAAACGACCCCTTAGTGTAGAGGCATACTACATTTGCTCAAACTATTGATAAACAAATACATTAATTTTAAATTCTAAATTCGTCTCCGAACGAGCTACCTTTGGGTACAAAAAAGGGAGCTTCTGGGGGAGGACTAAGCTGGTGGTGCCCACGGTTGGCTGTGAGTACAAATAAGATTAAAAGCGAAGCAAACTTGAAATGAAATCCAACCCTTCCAAAAGGCAATGGAAAGGTCTTCTTTTTAAATGCTATAAGACAAAAGAGTCCGTATTTGTTGTTGTCCCGTTAGTTTTCTATGGTATTAATTAGTCTTTGCTTTCATCTATGGTTACCACATGTTATCTATTCATATGAGGTTGCTTCCTTGGTTTAGGCCTCTCCCCCTCTTTAGCCCATTAAAGTGGCATGGCTTTCTCATGGATAAGGATTTAGAAACATTTATCTCTGAGAAGTTAAAGTATATATTCAAAAATAATCTTAATTTTGACGCATTATATGATTAGAAAATGAAAGAAATATATGGTTAGTATTACTTTTTGGATAATTCTAGCGTGTAACAGCCGAATAAGATTTGCTCAAATGTTATTTGCATAAATCACCAAATCGAAGTTTGAATGTGTAGGAGAAAGCTTTAGTAGTTTGGTATTTGATATTCACTTTTAATTATTGATTGTCAAATTATTAAAATTAAATTTTAAAAATACCAAATTAAATACCAAACTTTATATTTTGTGTTTGTCTTCTATTTGTGATAACAATTGTCACGGTGTTTACTTATCATATCTATATCTATAATCTATAATCTATAATATATTAAAAGTGTGAAGGGCCTTAGAAATGTTTTTCCCTATAAATAAAAGGGTTTTCTTCATTGTAATTCAACCATCAAGAGAAATAATAAGCACTCTCTTCTCTCTATTTTTATTGTTCTTACTTTATATTTCATAATACGTTATCAACACGAGACTTTGCCAAACAAGGTGAGATTATAAATCTAAAGGTAATTTCAAGGTTAGTAATTTCTTATGTTATTTGTCTTTTACTACTAATGATATAATGATTGTTAGATTTGAGAAAAAAATAATTGGTTTGGAACCACTTATGCTTTAAGTTAAATTTGTTCATGAAGAACAATATTGTTAAAAGATATGATGATGAATTTAAATCTCATCTCATTAAGAGAGCAAGGCATTGGGTTAAAAGTTCTAATACACCATGATGATAAGATGTTGGGTTTAAGTCCCATCGAGTTATAGTCTAAAACACCTTTATATGTATAAGATATTGATTTTAAATTTCAATACACCATATTGATGATATTATGAAGGATAAGACAAAATAATGAGTGTTTAGTGAAAAGTCATGAAATATATCCCATTGATATGCTCTATTGCATGAAGTGAATATGGTAGCAATATATGATGAATTTGAAAGTTGACAATTTGTTCCATTCTTGAAAGGAATGTGGTAGCAGTACATAATATGTTTGAAAGAAGACAAGTGATTGAATGCACAAATATAAGCGTGGAGAGACAATATGATAATAATCATCAAAAGTGATAATATTTTCACACGCTTAATATGATTATAAGATATGTTAGAGAAAAATTTTGTACATTATATGTACGCCTCGATTTGCTCTTGAATTAACAATATTTTGAAAGAGGTTATAAGCTATCATAATTTGATAGGCTTAAGGCACTATTATATTCCATTTCTGGGTATGAGAATTTTGATTTTTATAAGCACAAATCCATTCCCTGGAGTGAAGATGATAATATTTAGTAAAGCTTATCAATACAAACATGCACTTGATTGTGATGGTATGACAACTCACCTCCAAAAGAGGCTGAATAATTGAGAAGAATTATTTTAAAATCTACTTCTAAAGTAGTAAATTTAAAATTTATTCATGTAATAGTAAATCTGAAATTTACTAAAGTAAAAGGTACATGTCATGATAAACTTGAAGTTTGCTAGAATAAAACTTCATAAATTGACATGAACGATTGCGACATCCCAAAGAGGTGCATACTCGGTATTGAACATATATTGAAGAATTAGAAAATTCTTCATTACTTTTAATATTTCTTGTTCTCATGATAAGTTGGTTGGACCAACTAATTTTGGGATTGGATCCCGTAAACTCTGAAAAGTATAAAAGGTGAATAAGGGCCCGTTCACCTAGCATGTGATCGATTAAGAAGCATCAAAATAACGCTCAATCTACAGCTCTCGTAGGAGTGTAAAGCGGTCGTTAGCAAATATAGAACCCAACTGGGTTGGGTATCGATCCCACAGGGAATAGCTTGGTCAACAAGTAAGCAACGATTACTAGACTTTTAGTGCAAGTCTCGTAAAAAGGGGGGATTGTAATGTGTAACCAAAATATTAAAGTAAAAACTGAAAATAGCAACGTAAAAAGAAAGAATATCTAGTAGGTTGTAAAACAATGAGAATTGAAGAGTTGGGGGTATGTCCACCTTATGAGTTTACGTCTCTATTAGCTATGAGTTATGCGGAATTCAGACATGCATGTGCTTGTAGAGAATTGTATTCGATAGTAAATCCAGGCGTCTTTCGACCTATTCGAGGATTATTTCACTTTAACTCTTTCGAGCTTAAAGCGTGTCTAACGGTACGAATTCTCCAAGAGGTTAATCCAGTTACGGCACTAACTTTTTAATAGGGGATGGGACCCTACTACCTTGACATTATCTCTTTTCCAGACAGATAACCTTTCTTTCGAACAAGTTAAATGTTATACTGGCGTATTCTTGCATTTTCAACCACAAAGAATTTAGTTTAAGACGAAGAGAATAATGATATAAGCAGCATACGTGTCACGAACTCACAAACTCATAGTAATAGATAGTATCTCATTCGGCTTCCATAACCCCAACAGAGAAGTTTAGTTACCCATGAGTGCGAAGGAAATCACAATTGACATTGTTATTATACCACAATAAGAATTTCGTGTAGCACAGGTGTGGTAGGCGTTAGGCGTGATTTCTTACAAGTAACGTTTCTCTTGTTGCGGAAATTAAGAATAGATGAATAGAAGAAGAATAAAAAGTAGAATTAATGGAAAGATTAGAAGAGTTGTAAGGTAAGATGAGAGTTAAAACTAGAATTAATGAGCAATAGTAGAAGAATGAATTAGAAGTAGTATGAATTAAAAATCTCTAGCAAGATAGGGTATTTATAATACCCATATCCTATTCCTACTAAGCTAATGAAATGCTTAACCAAATCCTACTAAGCAAATGAAATACTTAACCCAATTGTACTAGGTTAATGTATCATTATCCTAATCATAATAAATTAATGCTAGTCCCCAAAGTCTTTAGAATTGTTGTTTTAGCCCGGGACAGGTTTTTCATTCATCACTTTTGGTCCTTAGGCGCCCAAGACTCCCTCTTCTCCTTTCGTGAAGTTTTCTTTGGCGTCAAGTAATCCATAAAATGTTGAATTCTGCATCATTTATACCTGAAACTTTGCTAATCATGTTCGTTAGCTCACTTACAGGAAAAAGGACTAAAAGTGCATGAAATATATAATTTGTTCTCAAAACTAGGCTAAAATATGGGCAAAATATAGCACTATAGGCGTGTAAATTCGCCTATCATCAACACCCCACACTTGAAGCTTTGTTCGTCCTTGAACAAAATATCATGTCCCTCTAAACATCAACTTAGGGTTTCATAGTATCAACACAAAATATTCATCAAGACAAGCACAACAATTATCAACAAAGAGTAGTTTTCTGCTCATTAGTAGAAACAATTCAACCTCCAACATAGACTCGTGATGGTAGTTAATTCATATCCAAAAGTTAAGGCACAAAGAATCATACACAACTATCCAAAACTCATCAACCATGTGTGTCTCACAATATATTACCCATAATCACTCTCAAGCATAGTATATTTATCAAACATGAGTATAGAAATATCCTTGCTCTCGCTCTCTCAAAGAATTCATATGCAGCAACTGATGACCATAGGCTTGCCCTTAGTGTAATGCTCCACTAAATGTCAGAATGCTAAGCTTAGGATCAACTAGGTCTTTTACGGGTTGTAATGTAGGCTAAGGGACAGGTAGGACTATTTTGGCCAGAAATAGTGACTATGTTCGTAGGCGCTTTAATACATCACATTGTATCATTAACACTTTTATTTCAAACAACCTTTCTACTTTCTTTTATTCTACCACCCTTTTTCTCCTCATTTGTTTTTTCAATTTTAAGCAACTTTTCAGCTTCCCTTTCCTTTTTCTTTTCATAGCTCTTATGATAGCACTTTTCATTTTCATAACAAATTCAAGCACCAATACATTCTAAAGCATCATACTCACCCAATTCCCTCTTATTTTGTCACATGACTTTATACTTTAAAGCACTCAGGAATTTGGATCAAATTATGGTCTTGAAAAAAATGGATTAGGCTTACATATGAGGTTGTCAAAGAAAATAGGCTAAAGGCTCAAAAGGGTTAACTAGGATAATGTCCACGGGTAGGTAAAAAGAAGGTAAACAATCATAGGTTGCCAAGGAAATGCTTAAATTATCTCCTAGACTTACACTCTTTATTTTTGCTTTACATACATACCAGGCAAGTTCTAGCATCAGCCACAAACATAGAATATACAATATCCTTACACACACAAGGCACATGGTCGACTTTATTGGGAGTAGTATAGACTCTTGACCCAACAACTGAAGGAGTTATACCACACAATATCATGTAGTGAGTCACAATTAGAGCCTAAACGTCTCAATAGTCATGATTTTAGCACAAACTCTTGTTATAATCTCATGCTGCCTATTAGAATAATTTCATGCGAAGCTAAGTAAAAAAAAAATTTAAAAACGAAAAAAAAAAACTCAAACAAACAAACTAAAAAAAAAACTCAAACAAACAAACTAAATAAATGCAAATGCGGATAGAGAAGTAAAGCATGCAAATACCACCACCCCACACTTAAACGGGACACTGCCCTCAGTGGAAAATAAATACGAAGAACCTGGTCAGTCGGACTCCTCCTCTATGTCGGGGGTCATACCCCCTTCGTCAGAATCATCATAGGAGTCGTCGTTATCAGAATTCTCCTCCACGTCGGAGTCTGGCATGCGTCGATCATCATCGATTGGCACATCATCATCAGGAGGTTCCTCAAAGTATGTACCTACTCCACACATCTTCCTCGCATGCATATTCATTGGATAGTCATGGTCCAGCTGTTGGAGCTCTGCAGCAGTTGGAACACGACCTCCGCTCATCATGGTGAATCGTGTCATGCCATAAAGATGACGGAAGAAACTCTCACCTCGAGCATGTCTCTCCGCAGTAGTAAGGTTGACGCCATGTGTTGTTTCAGCATCTTTGACCTTTGTGAGGTAAACCTTCTTTGGGTTATGTGGGAGTTTGTGATCAGTTGGTTCCTCTTCGACGTCCTCCTTCCGCAAGATTGCTGTCAACAGGTTGCCAAAGGTGAAGTAGGACCGCTTGTGTAGTCTGGCCTTCTGCATTGTAGAACGAATGATTGCCCCAATATTGATAGGGACATTCGTCATTAATGCATAGACCAAACACACTCTATCTCTTGTTATTTTGGTGTACCGGGTCCCAGGAATAAGGCAAGAGTTGACAATACGCAACCATATCCTTGCTTCCCTATTCAAAGGAGCATATGGGAAGGTGTTGTGTCATCCGATGTATTTTTGTCTATTCCACCATGCCATGGATCTACTTCCACAAAGTGTGTGTCGAATTTCTCTATAAGGAGGTCTGCTGTACAGCTCTTTGAATGGTGCTGGATCGACTGAAGGCAAGCCAAGAAAGGAGTTGATCAAATCCGCATTGAGTTGTAGAACTTGGCCCCGAATCTTGACTTCGCTGCCTGTGATTTTCGGCGACCAGTTGGCATAAACTTCTCTTGTCATATCAAGATTGCATTCTCCCATATCGCGGAAGATGAAATCCAGATTTAGTACCATGATTTTCGCCAACATGCGCGGCTCCTTCTTCGCTAGGATGTCCTTGTTGATCAAGTCGACATGAACGTATTTTCCTTCCTTGTTGTTCCTATACCATTCCTTGGCTTCCTCCTCAAGAACCCATTTTATTCCAAACATGCGGCGTGGTAATTGCATTGAGGATGATTCTCCTTGCTCTTTGCGACCTCTTTTCTTGCCCTTTTGGGAAGTGGTAGCCTTATCTTGTCTTGCTTTGGGTGCCATTGTACCTGAGATTTAAACAATGTTTCTATTAGCATCAGCTCGATATATACAATCTATACACAAGCAGTAGGGGTACCACCCCACACTTAGGTTGTTGATACAAATTAGTGAAGTGAAAGTAGTCGATTACTTAGACTTCATCGACATGCATTTTAGGCGCTATATTCCGACAAGAAAATCAGAGATGTATCACTTCTTGCAACCTTAGCAATATTTTCATGTTAGATATAGCAAGACTACTACATAGGGATTACATGAAGGTATAGTTTCTATCAATAATCACAACCTCCTATGTCGGTAGGCAACTATAAGTCTTATCCCGATGAACGGGATCTTCTAACATGTAGGTATTCAAGTGACAAGGTTATGTAATGTTCATGACTATAGTGATTCCGCAATTAGTATATCAATGCATCAAAATCAAATTCAAGTCGGAAATAGTTTAAGATCATCCTAACGTATATGTTCACTCACATGGTTTTGTATCAACAATTCAAACACATTAACATCACCAATATTTCTTCAAGATGTAGCAATTCATAATAGACATAGAAACGTAGTACTTACGAAAAATACATGAAGAATAAAAGAGTACTTACGTGATTGAAGCCTTTGGAGATGTTCTTGTGAAGTGGGAGAGCAAAAAGAAAAATTTTGAGATGTTTTGGAGAGTATGTGCGGCGCCTAGGTCAAGTTTCCAAGGTGTTTATGTTTCAAGACTAAGTCCCCTTTATATAGAAAAAGAATGGGTCGGGTTTTGACCCATTTAAAATCGGTTTCAGAGACAAAAAGTGACCATAGGCGACGCCTTTAGCTTTGCCTATGCATGGTATAGGCGGCACCTAATGCAAAGCATTTGCTAGCATAGGCGGCGCCTAGTGCAATGCCTTTAGTGACCATAGGCGGCGCCTTTAGCATGGCATATGAGATTCTGAGACCAAATGCTTTAGCATAGGCGGCGCCTATGTTATAGCATACTTGAGCATGGGTGGCGCCTATGCCTTTGCACACTAGATTCTGAGACCTTAGGCTATAGTATAGGCGTTGCCTTGTTCGTGGCCTAGTTTTACCTAGGCCTAGCCTTGCTCGATGCCTATTTTGTCATGAGCAATGCTCAATCCATAGCCTTATGCATCTTAATTCCGAACTTACCACCTTTAACATGCAATACATCCAAATCGTCATTTGAAACCAATCTCCTCGTTGAATACCTCTTGCACCTATATTTGCTCAAAACCAATGAAAACGATTAGTACGATGGGTTTTCTCCCATCTAGCGCCTTAGTTTTGGTCGTGGCACGACTCTTATTTTTGGATTTTCATTTATCAAAAGCAAAACAAGTACTAGAACGAAAGAAAGACAAAACGATAAACGAAAAACGATAAACGATAAATGATAAACGATAAACGATGGGTTGCCTCCCATCTAGCGCCTTATTTATTGTCGCGGCACGACATAGTTACCTCAAGTACTTAGACTTCGTCGAGATAAGTGATGGCCATATAATTCATCGAGTCAAGAGGACCGATATAAGGTTTAACACGTTGACCATTCACCTTGAATATAACACCATTGGTGTCTTCCAACCCAACTACTCCAGACGAGTAGACTTGGGTAACTTTGTATGGACCAGACCACTTGGACTTTAACTTACCTGGGAATATCTTCAATCTGGAGTTGAAGAGAATTACCATATCATCCTTTTGGAAGTTTCGTCGAACAATCCGCTGATCATGATACCTTTTCATCCGCTCCTTGTATAGGTCTGACCTTTCATATGCATGGAGACGGAACTCATCTAATTCGTTCAGCTGCTCCAACCTCAGATTCATCACATCATCCCAATTCAAATTTAATTGCTTCAACGCCCACAATGCCTTATGTTCGAGCTCAATGGGTAAATGACAAGACTTCCCATAAACTAGTTGATAAGGGGACATGCCGATGGGTGTTTTGAATGCATTCCTATATGCCCATAGTGCATCATCTAGCTTCCGAGACCAATCCTTCCTATTAGCATTTACCGTCTTCGCAAGGATTTGCGTGATCTCCCGATTGGAAACCTCTACTTGTCCACTCGTTTGTGGGTGATAAGGCGTGGCTACCTTATGTTGCTTGACACCATACTTGGCCAACACGGATTTGAATAGCTTGTTGCAAAAGTGAGATCCTCCATCACTTATGATAGTACGCGGTACTCTAAAGCGAGAGAAGATATTCCTCTTCAAAAATGCTACAACACACTTTCCCTCGTTGTCGGCCAACGCTACAGCTTCAACCCATTTCGAGACATAATCTACAGCAACTAAGATGTACTTCATTCCAAACGAATTCACGAATAGACCCATGAAATCAATGCCCCACACATCAAAGAGTTCTACCTCAAGAATTTTTGACATGGGCATCTCATGGTGTTTCGAAATAACACCTTGTCTTTGGCATTGGTCGCATCTTCTAACAAAGTCATAGGCATCTCTAAATATTGAAGGCCAATAATATCCACTTTGCAATACTTTTCTTGCCGTCCGATTGCCTGCGTGATGTCCTCCAACTTGGGAAGTGTGGCATGGTTCCAATATAGTAGGCACCTCTACATGGGATATACATCGTCGAATAATACCATCCGCACATCATCGAAACAAATATGGATCATCCCAATAGTAGTTTTGTACGTTATGCATAAACTTCCTCTTTTGATGTTATGATAAATTGGTAGGTATCACATTACTCACCACAAAATTTGCAAAGTCGGCATACCATGGTAATCCTTCCATTGTTGCTGCTAAGATCTCCTCATCAGGGAATGCATCATCAATCTCGATTTCAGGCTGCGCCACATGCTCGTTCTCGAGTCTAGACAGATGGTCATCCACTTGATTCTCGCAACCTCTTCTATCTTTAACTTCGAAATCAAACTCTTGCAGCAGCAAAACCCATCGAATTAGTCTTGGTTTTGCATCCTTCTTTGTCATTAGATACCTAAGAGTTGCATGGTCTGTATGAACGATCACCTTAGTACCCAATAGATAGGCACGAAACTTCTCAAACGCATACACAACCGCTAGGAGCTCTTGTTCTGTCACAGTGTAGTTCCTTTGGGCTTCATTTAGGACCTTACTCGCATAGTAGATAGGATGAAATAATTTATCCTTTCTCTAACCAAGCACAGCTCCAACGGCTACACCACTAGCATTACACATGACTTCGAACGGGAGAGACCAATCTGGTGCTACCATGATAGGGGCTTCAATGAGTTTTCCTTTGAGGCATTTGAATGCCTTTAAGCAATCTTCATTGAAGTCAAACTTCGCATCTTTCTCCAAGAGTTTGCACAATGGACTAGTAATTTTGGAGAAGTCTTTGATGAACCGACGATAGAAACCTGCATGGCTGAGAAAAATACGAACTCCCTTCACCGAAATTGGAGGCGGTATCTTCTCTATGACTTCGATTTTCGCTCGATCAACCTCAATTCCTCTCTCGGAGATTTTGTACCCAAGAACGATTCCTTCTTTTACCATGAAGTGACACTTCTCCCAATTCAGCACTAGGTTGAATTCTACACATCTTTGCAATGCCATACTTAGGTTTGCCAAGCACGCTTCAAAAGTCTCACCAACAACTGAAAAATCGTCCATAAATACCTCCAAAGTGTCTTCAACCATATCAGAAAAAATTGACATCATACAACGTTGAAAGGTGGCTGGTGAGTTATATAGCCCGAATGGCATACGTTTGAAGGCAAACGTACCATATGGGCATGTAAACATTGTTTTCTCTTGGTCTTCGGGTGCAATACAAATCTGATTATAGCCTGAATAACCGTCTAAGAAGCAAAACCATCCTTTCCCCGCTAATCGATCTAGCATTTGGTCCATAAATGGCATTGGAAAGTGATCTTTGAGTGTCCAAGAATTCAACTTTCGGTAGTCCATGCATACTCTCCATCCAGTGATGGGTCTGAGTGGAATAAGCTCATTCTTCGCATTCGCGACCACCGTTATGCCTCCTTTCTTGGGAACACATTGTACCGGGCTTACCCATGTACTATCAGAGATTGGATACACAACCCCCGCGTCTAACCACTTGATAATTTCTTTCTTCACCACTTCCTGTATAGGTGGGTTTAGACGTCTTTGATGCTCAATGGTGGGTGTGCAATTTTCTTCAAGCTGAATTTTATGTGTACAAATCCCAGGTGGAATACCAATAATATCCGCAATGGTCTATCCAATGGCTCTAATATACTTCCGTAGAATAGCAATGAGAGCTACAACTTGTTGCTCACCCAAATCTGCTGCAAGAATGACTGGAAGTGTATTTCCGCTTCCTAGGAATGCATACTTTAAATGTCTTGGCAGTTCCTTTAATTCTAATATGGGTGGGTCTTCAATAGATGGCTTAGCTGGTGGTGTGGGTCGATTCTTGAGATCAAGGTCCAGCTTCTTGGGAGCATAGCGATATGTCCCTAATCCTGATAGAGCACCAATAACTTCTTCACAATTTTTAGCATCCTCATTCACTCCATTCATGAGCACAACCGCCAAAGGGTCATCAATAATTTGCTCTTCTTCAAGTAATTCTTTCTCATCATCAAAGAAAACGTCAGCCACCAAAAATACACTCAGATCTTTGGGTTGCTTCATTGATTTGCAAACATCAAAGTGAACTACTTCGTCATTTATTAGGAACGAAAGCTCATTAGCTCTAAAATCAATAAGCACGCTTCCCGTAGCAAGGAAAGCATGCCCCAAGATTATGGGAACTTCTGAGTCTGCCTCACAATCCAAAATAACAAAGTCTTCCGGAAAGATAAATGAAGAAACCTTTACCAAGACATCACATAGAATACCAGCAGGTCGTTTACCGACCTATCTGCCATTACGAGCCTCATGTTGCTTGGAGTAGGATCACCCAAACCCAACTTCTTATAGATAGATAATGGCATCAAATTGATGCTGGATCCTAAGTCACATAATGCCTTGGCAAAATTTAAAGATCCAACGGTGCAAGGAATAGTGAAAGCGCCGGGGTCAGCCTTCTTCTGAACTATTGATCGGGTAGCGATTGCGCTGCAGTGATGAACATCATCTTTCAACTCATAACTTGCTACCCGCTTCTTTGTCAAAAGATCCTTCACAAATTTTGCATACCCAGGCATTTGTTCAAGTGCCTCCACCAATGGAACATTAATGGTCAGCTGTTTTAACATAGTCATGAATTTGCTGAACTTCGTGTCATCCGCCACCTTCTTCAATCTTTGAAGGAAAGGTGGTGGTGGGTATGGAATTGTTCTCTCCACGGCTTTCTTCTCCTCTTGCTTTCGTTTTTCAGATTTTTCAGGTTGCAATACATTGGGAGTGATGTCATGGACGTTGTGCCCTTTTTCTGCGGATTCTTCTCCTTTCGCCTTATCATCAATGTCCACTACTTCATCATCCTCTTGCTTGCTTTTTGCTGAAGTTTCCAGCACCTTACCACTTCGGGTAGTGATGGCCATGCATGACCCATCATTCCTTGGGTTTTGCACAGTATCGCTAGGTAAAGTGCCAGCCTTTCTTTGATTGAGTGCTGCTGAAAGTTGGCTCAATTGCTGCTCTATTTGCTTGATTGAAGTAGAATGAGAATCAACTATTTGTTTCATAGAGGACAAATCATTAACTACCTCCGTTACTGCAGCGCTTGTTGTTTCCACTCCTTTCAATATTTTAGCCAGCATGTCTTCCATACTTCCAGAACTAGATGTGGTGGCGTCACGTCTTCCAGGGGGAACGTACAAACCACTCTTTTCATTCTTCTTCTTCCAACTACCTTGGTCTTTGTTTTCAGATTTATCATAGTAGTTCCGACCTTGGTTTCCTTGGGTATTCCCTCGGAAACCCCCCTGATTGTTCAAGTAGTTGGCCTCTTCTTCCGAATTAGATTCGTCTCTTCCTTTTGACGCAATAGCTTTTACTTTTTCGGTCTTCCCTGATAATAAATGCTTTGTAAGAAGATCTACTTGTGTTTTCATGTGTGCCATATCTTGATCACGTTCTTCTTCTCTTCTTCTTTGATCTGCAGTCATGCCAATAGATAAAGTGGGGCTTGCTACCTCAGCCTCCCTGGTATGCCAAGCTCTACTTTGCTTCGTCATACGATCTAGCATATTGCTTGCCTGACCAAAGGTGAGATCCATAAAAGATCCTCCAGCCGCATTATCCACCACTGGTTTAGTTATTGAATTCAAGGCTCTGTATAATATTTCCATTAGGTGAACATTAGTCATGTGATGGTTTGGGCATCTCGCTAGCTTTGTCTTGAACCTCTCCCATGTTTCATGAAGGGCTTCAGTTGGAAGCTGACAAAAGTTGCGGATTTCATCTCTCAATTGTGCTCTTTTGGATGGCGGAATGAATCTTTCTAAGAAAGCGTCTCTCAATTGCCTCCAATTTGTAATAGGATCAGGAGTCAGCCCATTCAACCATAGAGTTGCCTCCCCAGAGACAATGGAAATAGACGTAATCGAATTGCATTCTGACCAACACCAGGATTGTCAAACGACTTGCATGTAGAAATAAAGTTGATGAGATGCATATTCGGATCATCGCCTGCTAGTCCACCAAATAATCCCTTGAGTTGCAATAACTGAATCATGGTGCTTATGATGTTGAACTTGGCTCCGGGCGCTAATGGTGGAGGAATTATGGCTCCAGTGGCTCCGGCTCCATCAAGATCATCATCATCGTCATCAAAAGCTAGTTGCATGTGTTGGCGATCATACCTAAACCGAGCTTGATGACCTCTTCTGTTGGCAGGTGTTGCGATTTCAGCATCATGCCTTGGGTTTAGTAACTCGTCATCACCTAAATCCTCATCGTCAGGATTTGTTGCTCGCCTAGGGTTATCAATGTTTTGTTGGTGTACTTGGGCGGCGGCAAGAGCAGCTAATCTCGCCTGCTCTTGTTGAGCAGCCATTCTTTCGATTTCCGTTTGTGCCTCCATTTTGCCAATTCATTGTGGTTCAGGATTGATAGGTAATAACGGTTGACCAGAACTTTGAGTATGGGGCATGCACTGAATAAAAACCTGTAGTAAACAAAAACAAAAACTAAAAGTAAAAGTTTGAGAATCTTTGACCAAAGGGTCTAGTAATTATCACAATCTTAATTGACACTCGTATTCCCCGGCAACGACGCCAATTTTTGATAATGCTCAATCTACAGCTCTCGTAGGAGTGTAAAGCGGTCGTTAGCAAATATAGAACCCAACTGGGTTGGGTATCGATCCCACAGGGAATAGCTTGGTCAACAAGTAAGCAACGATTACTAGACTTTTAGTGCAAGTCTCGTAAAAAGGGGGGATTGTAATGTGTAACCAAAATATTAAAGTAAAAACTGAAAATAGCAACGTAAAAAGAAAGAATATTTAGTAGGTTGTAAAACAATGAGAATTGAAGAGTTGGGGGTATGTCCACCTTATGAGTTTACGTCTCTATTAGCTATGAGTTATGCGGAATTCAGACATGCATGTGCTTATAGAGAATTGTATTCGATGGTAAATCCAGGCGTCTTTCGACCTATTCGAGGATTATTTCACTTTAACTCTTTCGAGCTTAAAGCGTGTCTAACGGTACGAATTCTCCAAGAGGTTAATCCAGTTACAGCACTAACTTTTTAATAGGGGATGGGACCCTACTACCTTGACATTATCTCTTTTCTAGCCAGATAACCTTTCTTTCGAACAAGTTAAATGTTATACTGGCGTATTCGTGCGTTTGCAACCACAAAGAATTTAGTTTAAGACGAAGAGAATAATGATATAAGCAGCATACGTGTCACGAACTCACAAACTCATAGTAATAGATAGTATCTCATTCGGCTTCCATAACCCCAACAGAGAAGTTTAGTTACCCATGAGTGCGAAGGAAATCACAATTAACATTGTTATTATACCACAATAAGAATTTCGTGTAGCACAGGTGTGGTAGGCGTTAGGCGTGATTTCTTACAAGTAACGTTTCTCTTGTTGCGGAAATTAAGAATAGATGAATAGAAGAAGAATAAAAAGTAGAATTAATGGAAAGATTAGAAGAGTTGTAAGGTAAGATGAGAGTTAAAACTAGAATTAATGAGCAATAGTAGAAGAATGAATTAGAAGTAGTATGAATTAAAAATCTCTAGCAAGATAGGGTATTTATAATACCCATATCCTATTCCTACTAAGCTAATGAAATGCTTAACCAAATCCTACTAAGCTAATGAAATACTTAACCCAATTGTACTAGGTTAATGTATCATTATCCTAATCATAATAAATTACTGCTAGTCCCCAAAGTCTTTAGAATTGTTGTTTTAGCCCGGGACAGATTTTCCATTCATCATTTTTGGTCCTTAGGCGTCCAAGACTCCCTCTTCTCCTTTCGTGAAGCTTTCTTTGGCGTCAAGTAATCCATAGAATGCTGAATTCTGCATCATTTATACCTGAAACTTTGTTAATCATGTTCGTTAGCTCACTTACAGGAAAAAGGACTAAAAGTGCATGAAATATATAATTTGTTCTCAAAACTAGGCTAAAATATGGGCAAAATATAGCACTATAGGCGTGTAAATTCGCCTATCATCAGGTGCATACTCAGTATTGAACATATATTGAAGAATTAGAAAATTCTTCATTACTTTTAATATTTCTTGTTCTCATGATAAGTTGGTTGGACCAACTAATTTTGGGATTGGATCCCGTAAACTCTGAAAAGTATAAAAGGTGAATAAGGGCCCGTTCACCTAGCATGTGATCTATTAAGAAGCATCAAAATAAGATGATCATATGTACATTTATTGTCAACCTATAGCTTGACATTTATAAAGTTGTTTTCTTAATAAAACTAAGTTAAGAGCATAATTTCAAATTGTGTAATAAGACAATTCATCTTGATAATGTTGATTTGGCATAGAATGTCTTTGATAAATAGATAAACCATTGCTAATGTGAACAAAAGCTTCATGAGTTGGTTTGAAATATTATATACAAAAGTATTTGTATGCATCAAACCAATAAATTATGATTAATTTTTCCTCAAAGTTGGTTCTGAGTTAGGAACCACATGTTGTCCATCTAATAATTTTGACGTGCGGTATACAATTAATGAATATACCATAATACACAAAAATGGATTTCTCAAAGAAGATGGAGGATGTATATTAGTTTTCCTAGCATAAGAGGGAAATTATAAGCAACTATGAAATATGTTAGGAATTATCATCAGATCCTCATTCAAAAGATAATTCAAGTCAAATACCAAAAGAATAGCATATTTAAGATGCAAGTGCTTTTATTTTGTGTCCCTAAAGGGAAAAGTTTTTGCATGCGTGAAGCGTGGTAGACCAATTGGTTCAAATGAAATAATTCTTGAAAAATAAAAAATAGCAAATGATCATAACAATGAGGCAATGTGCTCTTAAAGAGCCTACAACATAACATTTCATGAAACCTTATAAAAGGTCCAGGTACCTTAAAATAATGAAGTGATGAGATCACAAAATGTTATGTCATATTGTGAACGTATACAAAGTGATATATCATCTATAATATCTTTGATAAAATATTGATGCAATATTGTAAAGGATTACGAGGATCTAAATTCTATGTTATTTAAGCATGTCGGCGTAGAAACATTTATTAAGTGACATGAAAGAATGCATCTTGGTAATAAGCATAAAAATTATTTGATTTGTAGTCCAGACACTTGAAGATGGCACACATGAAATGTTGAATATTGTCACTTGAAAAAATTTATATGAAAACTTTTAAAGATTCAAAATGTTTGAATCATATAAAAGTTTTCGAGAAACTTATCTATAATTCATATATTGCATAAATTTATAACTTGAAAATTATTGAAACTCTTGAAAAGTTTTAAAAAATAATAGATTATTTGCTGGAATGAGAAATATACCAAATTGGATTGGTTATATATCTTAGTGCAATTGGTGTAATAACGTATTTTGTAACTACTAAAAGACCCAATATAACCTTTTGATTATTTATTATCAAGGTATAGTTCTGCTCTTACTAGAAGACATTGGAATGGGATCAAACATATGAGCTTATTTTATTCTAAAGATTGTAGTGCCAATATTATTAGTTATAATGATGTTGGGTACTTATCTGACCCGTAAGCTCGATCTCAAATAAGCTATGTGTTCATATGTGGGGGTACTGTCATATCTTGGAGATATACAAAGCAGTCTATCATAGCCACTTCATCGAACCATGCTGAGATAAAAGCTATTCATGAAGCAAGCCAAGAGTGTGTGTGGTTGAGGTCCACGATACATCTCATTTGCAAAAAATATGATTTGAAATCTGATAAAGTACCCATGATTTTTTATGAGGATAATACAGCATGTACAACACAACTTATGTCACACCCTTTTTTTAACCAAAAAGATTTATTTTAGAGTTTCGAATGATTTTTATTAGTAAAGTGACAAAATCAAGATATGTTTCGAAAAAGGATTCATGTTGTTTTGATTAAATTCAGAGTCTCCACTTGGCATAATCCGATGTGCTAAGTCACCTTTGGAAAGTCCTTTTCAAAATAGTTTGACTCTTTAAAACAGAGATTCTGGTTAAGGAATTTTGTTGACCGAGGGGAAGGTGTTAGGCACCCCTCGATCCTGTAGTTCGACCACGGTCACTTGGTGAAGTATATCGGCTATTCGAAACTACAAATGTATAACCACATAAAACACATAAAATAATCGATCAAACAAACAAGACAAGACGAATTCCCAAATATGGTGTACAGTCCAATTATACAGTCTAAAATAGAAAAATATAAAAAATATAAATCCTATTCTAAACTAGTCCTAAACTAAGCTCCACCTGATTCCTTAGGCCTTCATCACGAATATCCTTCGGGTACAAAATACTTTGGGGCATTTCCCTGCGAATAAACGAAAATACCTCGGGGTATTCCCCAGCCAAATGATACATTTGATCCAAAGAAGCACTAAAACCAAACTGTTCAACACAAATTCCATAATATATGGTTCTTAGAGGGGGAGTTCTGACTATCTCAATAAAGTATATGATTGGTTCGAAGAACATCTCGAGATTCAAGGAATTGCAGATGATATAACTAGTAAATACGTTCCCCCCACGTCAATATATTTTATTGTTTAGGGGGAATTATGCTTACTAGTTTTTTAGTACAAGTAGCTACTAGGTTTGCTATGACTTTTTACTACCGGCCGACCGTTACTGAGTCTTTTGCTTCTGTTCAATATATAATGACTAAAGCCAACTTTGGTTGGTTAATCCAATCAGTTCATTGATGGTCGGCAAGTATGATGGTCCTAATGATGATCCTACATGTATTTCGTATGTATCTCACCATCGAATTTAAAAAACCTTGTGAATTGACTTGGGTTACAGGTGTGGTTCTGGTGTATTAACCTCATCTTTTGGCATAACTGGTTACAGGTGTATTCCTAAATTTTTGCCTACACGAACCTATGTTTGCCTATCTGTTTGAATATATCATAATTCTTTCACGTTCAACATCATCAATGAATCTAAATTTATCCAAATTTACTTTTATCGAGACCAATCCCTTCCCGCATTCATTTACAAAATAATTAATCAATTCTTTGACTACCAATTCAAGTTTCCACATTCAAATACAACATCAATCAATACACAATCAAGATTCAAACATACGAAACACAAATCATTCTCGATTATGTAAAATTTAAAGAAAAAGAAGATAGAAATGGACCTCAATGCCGCTTTTAAAATTGATGTATTATTCTGATTAAACTCGGTAGAACCCACGTCCAAAACCTTAAATCGAACCAATTCCAATGGGAAAATCTCGAAATCTAATCCGAATAAGAGTTCACGAAGAACAAATGAAACCCAAAATTGATCAAAGCTTCGAATGGAAAACCAGATGCCCTATGTGTAATTTTTGGTGAGATTTAATCGGAATCAGCCTAAAACGATCAATTCAGATGATCTAGTGGCCGGACTTAATGTTTTCTGATTGGATTTAAACTGAAAATAAGGTTGGGAATCACTATTTTTATGCGGGTTTGGTCGGAGTGGAGTTGGACTTCCCATTTTTGCTACACCAGAGCTCCGAAGAACTCGGTAATAATGACCATTTGGAGAAAATCAATGGCTGTAGGATTTTTCGATGAGAACTCACCAGAAAAAAAAAGAAATCTCTCAACTTTCTCTCTCTCTCTCTCGCTATTTTTTATCTCTCTCCTACCGTTCAACTCTGTTTTTTTGTCTATGGTGGGTGGATTTATGTCTTCGTGTTGCTATGTCAATCTACAAACTATGTGGGTGACACCATTTTTCCCCTCTTCTTATTTTTTGTATGTGTATTACGAAGAAAAAGCAGAAAAGGGAAAAAAATGGAGTCTCTGTTGCCGTGATATTATTTGTGTGTGTATGTATATATGGTGAAATTTGTGCAGTGAGGTATGTGTATGTTTCGTGTGTGTGAATTTAGAAAGGGGTCAGTATGGGCTCATATGTGTGAATTGAATGGAAAGTGAGTGTGTATGTTTTGTTACTATGAGTGAAAGCTGTGAGTGGAATTGTGTGATGAATGGTCTGAGTGGAGAGTATTTATGCATCGTGTATTGATGGTGAAGGGAGTTTCCCATGATGGTGTTAATGGAGTGTACATGAGTTTCTGTGTGTGCGTTAATGGTGAGAATGGGGTTCTGTGTATGTGCATTTTTTAATGAAGAAGGACAAAAATGTGAGGGGTGGGTTACGTGGGTATAAGTGTATGGGGTGTGGGGTGGGGTAGGATAAGGTTGTTAATATGATTAAAACAAGATAAAATTTTTTAGTGATTTTGTTAAGAGTTGTTATTTTGGTATTTTTGTGGGGTATAATCAAATGGGTAAGGGTACGTGGTAAGGTGAGCTAGAATTAAATAAAATTGAACTTTGGGAGGGACAAAATTAGGTGTCTACATCATGCCCCTTTTTGGGTGTAAACACAAAGTGTTTTCAGACAAAAAAGTAGACAACGAGATCAAATTTTGATCCGACCATTATTCAAGGAAAGAAATAGAAGAAATAAGGGCAACCGGGTCTTGACTTAGGACATCCTACCTACTAAAGTTATAAGGGAATCAAGTCATAGGTATCTCAAAGAGTTGGAAGAAGAGGGACTATACCGAGTTGTAGAGTCGAGTGAGACAATGTCGAGGTTCCGGTTAGCGGCTCTGTTATTACACCAAAATGAAAATAACAAGTTGAAGCATAAATAAAATTACAAAAATCCTATCTATGTAAATTTTTTTGGACTCTTGACTTGCTATTTCATCACCCTATTCTCCAGGCAGTCTCCTGACTTGCAATATCTTCAACTCGTTGCTTAGCTTTCAATTTCTTCACCCTGTTCTCCAGATGGGCTCCTGACTCGCTAATTTTTATCTTTTGATTTATAACTTCACCATTCTATTCTTCGGGCGGGCTCCTGACTTGTAATTTCCTCACTTTATTGCCTTTCAGTTGTTTCACCTTATTGCTTGACTTTCAATCTCTTCACCTTGTTGCTTGACTTTTAATTTCTTCACCTTGTTGCTTAACTTTAATTTCTTCACCTTGTTGCTTAAATTTTAATTTCTTTACCTTGTTGCTTGACTTTTAATGTCTTCACCCTGTTCTTCAGGCGGGCTCCTGAGTTGCAATTTCATCACCCCTATTCTTTGGGCGGGCCCCCTGACTTGTAATTTTCTCGCTCTATTCTCTGGGTGAGCTCTCAACTTGTAATTTTATCACCTCTATTCTTCGGATGGGCCTTCTGACTTGCAATTTCATCACCCTTATTCTTCAGGCGGGCTCATGACTTTCAATTTCATCACCCCTATTCTTCGGGCAGGCCCCCCAACTTGCAATTTCCTTGCTTTGTTCTTTGGGCAAGCTCCCAACTTTTAATTTTATCACCCCTATTCTTCGGGCGGCCCTCCCGACTTGTAATTTCATCACCCTTGTTCTTCAGGTAGGCTCCTGTCTTTCAATTTCATCGCCCTATTCTTCGGGCAAGCCTCCCAACTTGCAATTTCCTCGCTCTGTTCTCTGGGTGAGCTCCCAACTTTCAATTTAATCACCTCTATTCTTCAGGCGAGCCTCCCGACTTGCAATTTTATCACCCTTGTTCTCCAGGCGGTCTCCCGACTTTTAATTTCATCACCTCTATTCTTCAGGAGGGCCTCCCGACTTGCAATTTCCTTGCTCTGTTCTCTGGGTGAGCTCCCAACTTTCAATTTTATCACCTCTATTATTTGGGCGGGCCTCCTGACTTGTAATTTCATCACCCTTGTTCTTGAAGCGGGCTCCTGATTTTCAATTTCATCACCCCCATTCTTCGGGCGGGCCTCCCAACTTGTAATTTCCTTGCTCTATTCTCTGGGCGAGCTCCCAACTTTTAATTTTATCACCCTTATTCTTCGAAAAGGCCTCCTGACTTGCAATTTCATCACCCTTGTTCTTCAACTGGGCTCCTGACTTTCAATTTCATCACTCCTATTCTTCGGATGGGCCTCCCGGCTTGCAATTTTCTTGTTCTATGCTCCAGGTGAGCTCCCAATTTTTAATTTTATCACCCCTATTCTTCGGGTGGGCTTCCCAACTTGCAATTTCATCACCCTTGTTCTTCAGGCAAGCTCTTGACTTTTAATTTTCATCACCTTGTTCTTTAGGCGGGATCCTAAAATCAAAATCAAAACTAGAACAAAAATTATCCCAAATAATGATTATGATAAAGAAAGATCCCATATTTCAGAAAAATAAAGTCTTACTTTCTAGGAGGGTCCTAAAGTGAAGTTCTATATAACATGAATTACTTTTAATTTTTGCCTCAGCTTTCATCAGAAGCTTTTGTTGGTGTCAAAACCTAATCAGAACTACTTGTAATAGTGGATAACGCAAAGCTGAATTAAGATCTCGATCAACAAAGGCCCCTTTTGAGGGTAATATTGAATGACTGAGACCAACAAGTCCCTCTCTTAAGAATGAAAGTGAAAGGTTCTTGCTAAAAGTGCATCTTTTTAGAATTAACGGTTCAAATTAGGAGGTGTACCTCCCAACCGTGAGACATGAAAGACCCAAATTAGAGAGTGTGTCTCTTAGGAGTACAAGATGATGAGTTTTACTATAATTGCGATTACCAAACCTGTAAAGCAACACTAATTTTGTATTTGTAAAAATGAGGAATTTCAACTCTGGATATTTTTGCTTTGAAGCCTTTGATTTGAAGGCAACAACTGTTCTTGCTTCATACAAAGAAAACTTGTGAGTTTAAAACCGGGTGGTTGGCTTGCGGCTTTGGAATTTGAGGAGATTTCTCTTGAACTTGTCCCATTTAGATCTTGCTTCCAATCATTAGCATTTGCCATTGCCTTGTTTCACCGCTGGTCCAAACTGAGAATATTAAGAGTCACTCTGTAACAAACACAGTATCTCTGCTTTGCTATGTTTCTCAGACAATCCCCTTTAAACCTTGGTATTTCCATGAATTTCCAAAATTTATGTGTTGACAACAACCTTCTTCATGCCTTGTTATGACTTGCAATCTTGTTTCTTTCATGTGCTGGCCATTTGTCTTGCTTTGTGTAACTGAAAAAACTAGTAGCCAGTTTTGAAATCTTTTGTCACTTGTTTTGACATGAACTTGACTCAAAGACAAGAGAAAAATGATAATGATTTTTTTTTAATTTGGATAACTAAATCAAGAAAATAAAATAAAAATACAGAGAAGAAAGAAAAGACAATGAACCTCCTCATTTGAAACAATGAAACAAAAAATTTATCTAAAAATGACATTCAACTCTAATGATTATGCCATGCATTTTGGATTAATCTGCCCGATCTTTGCATCCACACTTTCTACCAGTTGTTGTTGAGTCAATGGTCTTGAAACTGAGTTACTTCCTTAGGTCAAATGCATTCAAGACCTTATTCGGCTAGTGACACCTTAAAGGATTTTTGCCAACAAGTCTCGCTCATTTTCTCTCAGCTCACCATCGCCTCATGGTGCCTGTAAGGGTTTTCACCAGTAAGACTCTCTCATTTTTATTTCTCTTTTGATTCCTTATGCTTAGGAAGACAAATAGTTCCCAAAATGCATCGTCCTATGCATTACATGCTTAGCCTTAGCATTCTCAAAGATTGATCTGAAGGTCTTTCTTTGGTTGTAACTTGGCTTTTGGATAAGATTAGAAAGAAAGGATGGAATGGGCCCCAAACGATACTTGAAGTGGGGTGGAACTTACAACTTTTGAAATCGACTCAAACAATGAAGATTAACTCATGCCCCAATTTTATTTGACTGGGGAATTTTAAATTATTTATTTGGTTGGACCGAGCCCCGAGTAGGGTAGCCTACGTATCTCACTCCCAAGAGAGGAGAATCAGGTTGCACGAAGTTCCAGCAACTTGTTCTTTTGCTTGATTCTGATTTTTTCTTTTTCTCTTTTATTGACTCTTTTTCCTTTGGAACTATTCTGACTCTATTTTTCTTGATACTCTTCTTTTTTCTTTCTTTTTGAACATATTTCCTTTTTTTTTTTGAATTTTTTCTGATTCTATTGTTTTGCTCGACACTCTTATTTTGAGCTTTGCTGAATCTATCTTGATTTTTAAAGAGGGGTATGAAAGAAAATAGGACTAAAGCTCAAATGGGGTAAATAAAGGATGACACGATGTTTGGATAGCAGAATGAAATGCCTTCGTCATATCAATCCTTGAAAATGCAAGTACATATCATGCAATATGAAAGTGAAATATGAAGATCATTTGTGATATTTTTTAAGCATTAACTTTGACTGAGTCTGTGCGTCACTACTTTTTCTACATTTTTCTAGCACATAACTCCACTTTTGTTGTACATTCCTCACATTGAATGACTCATGATTTTGTGGAGTTGATTTTGTTTCTGTTCACGCAGCCACTATTTGACCTAATTGAGACATGTTTTTCAATTAATGACTAAATTATTCTTATGACTAAATATCTCAACACTCTACCTATTTTCTCAGTTGTTTTTTCAAACTTTAACCCTCTACTTCAATGTTTCAAGGTTAAATTGGATTTTAAGATCTAACTGAAAATTCCTTTAGCATGTCATATCACTAGAATCAATCTTAAATGTAATGTGTAAAGAAAATAAACAAACAACATATATTCAGAACACACAGGGAAAAGGGACACTCCATTTAGTTAAAATGAAAGATGGAAGAGTTTGAACATAAACAACAAAAAGAACAAAATAAGATAGATCCCGAACTACAACCTTGAAATAATTCGGATAATAGAAAAGAAGAAAAAACAAACTACCAAACCTCTTCCTAGTAGGGAGATGGGTGACTTATCAATTGCTCAGCCTGACAACTTAGCCACTAATTTGCATATCGGCATGACTAGAGCTTCCAGCACGATCAGACACATTCCCTTTAACAAATAAGTTCTAGGTCCCCATGTTTAACGCATTGTTTCCCACATATTATGCATTATCGTGTGTTGGTGAAGGATTCAGCGGGATGGTTTAGGTGCCAATGTTTTACACCATAATTATTTTTCTTGAATCATCTTCTCTATTTCTCTTTTCAAAATACGATCATCTTCAGTACTGTGACCTTGAATATTAGAATGCTAAGCACATCATACATTAGGATCAAATTTTTTTGAATGTGGATCGGGAGTATACCTAGGGATAGGAGTAATCATGCCCCATTGTCTCAATGTCTGGAACAAACTGGTATAGGACTCCCCAATTGGCATGAAATTATCATTTGCCTTCCTCCTTATTGCAAACTCTGGCCTAAATTTGGAATTAAAGGTTCCTTGGTAAATTTGTGGGGGTCGAGGATGACGTTGAGGGATTGGGGCATGCCATTATGGATAGGAAGATGGATGAGCATACGACTGTGCATTGTTAAAAGGATATTAGGAAGTGAAAAGGGATTTCTTGAATTTTTGAGAAAGGAACCTTGTTGCAAGTGGTTATGTGGATCTAATATGTAAGATCGGGATTAAGTCTAATAGTATTGGTGGGTTGGACCTCTCAAACTTTGCTTTAGGCCTGGCATGACAATAGGTGTGTTTTCCTTCTTCTTTCCTTTAGTTTCCCTTGGTTGATTGCAATGTTGCCCCAAATATTTCACAGAATCCTTCTGTCTATCAGGATCCCTAAATTCTAATGTCTCAAAGCTTAGAGGAAGGTTAACACTTGAAAACATGCCCCAATTTTTATATGAAACATCTTCATAACCCACAAGTCTCAAGGAACTTTTTATATCATTTTCTACACTCTTCACTTTCCCCACTATTTTCTCTGGATTTTCTGGCATGCTAGGCCTCTTGATAAGAAATTTTGGGGGTCCACTTAAATTAACTGTCAAATCAAGAGTATTGAAAGTGGATTCACTAGTGGGTTAGGAAAGCACAGTGGTTGGATTAATAGCCAAAGTGGAAGCCTCAGTAGAAGGTTGAGCAAGAAAAGCACAGACAGTATATGGTGCTATGATTGTGGTAGGCTTATACTGAGGATCAAAATAAAGAGTGGTGAAAGTATCGGGATGCATTTGACGTGGAATGAATTCTGCAGCATGTTGTGGTGCATCAACACAACAGTAGAAAACTGACTTTACAACTTTGGTGAAAGACTCAAGGTATATGCAAGGTTAATAGTGGGAACGGAGGAGACAAGCCACTGTCCCAAGCTCGACATATTTCCATCGTTTATTGCCTTAGTCTTAAATTCTCTTCCTTTAAACTCTCATTTTCCTGACTTGTTTGGTCCATGAGGTCACTCTCTATATCCTTGTTGGACATAACTTTCTCTTCGACTTGGTGCAATCTGGAGGACCAGCCAAAATGCCACAAACCAACCACCTTAAACTAACTGAACAAGAGATGACAATGGTGTTAGAATGCAACACTTTTTTAAAACTCTTTTTCTGCTTTTCTTTTGAAAAGATCACCAAACCCAAGAAGGGCGCCTACGTATCTCACTCCCGAAAGAGGAGAATCAGGTGAGCGTAGTTCGTGAAGTTTGGCCACAAAAGGGCTAATAAAACTCTATTTTTTTTTCTTCAAATTTTAAGAAGAAAAGAAAATAACAAATTGTCAAAAGAATTGAGAAAATCTTTTTGATTTTTTCAGCTTTAACATCTCTATACAAAATGAAGCCTATGATTACAAAAGAAGAATCTTTTTGGGTTTTCGATTTTAAATTTCATACGACAATGAAATTTGAACCTATTAAAGGAAAATATTTTTGTAGTTTTTTTTAAAGATATATATGAAACACCTACTTTAATGAAGAGTGAATAAAATATTTTTTTGATTTTTTGAAATAAGATTCCTGAACTCACAATAGGCTGCTTACGTATCTCACTCTCGAGAGAGGAGAATCAGGGGTGCATAGTACATCCAGATTGGACAATTAAGGATTAAATAATCAACTGACCCTAACTTAAGAGACACGGCCAAAGACGGACGATGAACAACGTCAATAAAATCTTTTTGAATTTTTAATTAGATACTTCTTATAAAATTAACACCAACAACTATGAAAGAAAAAATCTTTTTGGTATTTTCGTTATACGAAATGTACAAAAATTCTGTCATCTTTTTTTTAATTTTCCTTTTATAAAAAGCTCCTAAAAAATATTTTTTTGAAATTTTAAAATTATGAATGCATACTAAGGGAGATAAAGGGAAAATATTTTTGATTTTTTTTGTTTTTGAGTAAATGTGTGAAAATGGTAAGAAAATCTTTTTGAATTTTTGGATTGTGAAAAATAAAAGTCATAAAGAACTCTAAAAACCTACGAAACTCTTTTTCTTTCATCCTTCTTTTTTTTTCCTTTTTTTTATTTTTCCATGCCTACACACCTTTCTTTAATTCTAGCACATGCTTTCCCTATAATCAGTCTGTCAAATGACCATGTTACCCTCAGAGATGCAATATTTAGTATGTAGGGATGCTTTAGAGGTGAGTCTCCTACAAAGGACCAAATAGTCCCCGTTAGGTCTCAATATGATGCACATAAGCATGACCTAAAGACTGACTTATGTTGGGTTTCACTAACAAGGCCGTTTGGGGGAGCGTATGATCGATAGTAGTTGCTTTGCTTTCCACCTACTCCATACCAGTCGAAGGCTCCCCCTCCTAAAATAAGGATGACTCAACTATAGGTTGTGTACACAGCGTGTACTACAGAACTTATTGCAGAAAAAATTGACTCGGGTTATGCAAATGATTCCAGATATAAAGTAGTAACACATAAGAAAAAATAGTAAACATGTAGCACGTAGGCACTCAACGATGATAAAAAAAAAAGTACAAACAATAATACAAACAATATCCATACACCTACAATACCAAACTAAACCGATATAACTCTAAAATAAGCTCGAATTCTGAAAAAGATCTCCAGTAGAGTTGCCAGAGCTGTCACACCCTTTTTTTAACCAAAAAGATTGATTTTAGAGTTTCAAAAGGGTTTTTTATTAGTAAAGTGACAAAATAAAGATATGTTTAGAAAAAGGATTCATGTTATTTCAATTAAATTTAGAGTCGCCACTTGGCATAATCCGGTGTGCCAAGTCACCTTTGAAAAGTCTTTTTTCAAAATGGTTTAACTCTTTAAAATTGGTTTGCGAATAGTGATTTGGTTACGGAATTCTGTTGATAGAGAAAAAGGTGTTAGGCACCCCTCGATCCTGTGGTTCAACCACGGTCAACTGGTGAAGTATATCGGCTATTCGACACTACAAATGTATAACCACATAAAACAATAAAACAATCGATCAAATAAATAAAACAAGACGAATCCGAAAATATGGTGTACAGTCCAATTATATAGTTCAAAATAGAACAATGCAAAAAATATAAATCCTATTCTAAAATAGTCCTAAACTAAGCTTCACCGGATGCCTCGGGCCTTCATCACGAACATCCTCCGGGTACAAAATACTTCAGGGCATTTTTGCAGCGAATAAACACAAATACCTCGGGGCATTCGCCAACCAAATGATACATTTGATTCAAACAAACACTAAAACCAAATCATTCAACACAAATTCCATATTCAACATTCAACAAAAAAACACTTATTCCTAAATTTTTTCCTACCCGAACCTACATTTGCCTATTCATTTCAACATATCATAATTCTATCATGTTCAACGTCATCAATGAATCAAAATTTATCCAAATTTACTTTTATCGAGACCAAATACTTCCCGCATTCATTCACAAAATAATTAATCAATTCTTCAATTACCAATTCAAGTTTCCACATTTAAATCCAACATCAACCAATACACAATCAAGATTTAAACATACCAAACACACAATTCATTCTCAATCACGTAAAAATTAAAGAAAAAAGAACATAGAAATGGACCTCAATGCTGCTTTCAAAATTAATGTATTATTTCGATTAAAACTGATAGAACCCACATTCGAAACCTCAAATCGAACCTCAACAGAGAACCAATTCCAATGGGAAACTCTCAAAATCCAATCTGAACAAGACTTCATGAAGAACAAATGAAACCCAAAATTTAAATCAAAGCTTCAAATGGGAAAACCAGATGCCTTGTGTGACGATTTCCGTCAAGACTTAACCTGAGTTATCCTAAAACGACCGATTCAAATGATCTAGTGGCTGGACTTAATGTTTTTTGACGGGATTTAAATTGAAAATGAGGCTGGGAGACACTATTTTGATGCGGGTTTGGTCAGAGTGAAGTTATACTTCCTGTTTTCTCTACACCAGAGCTCTGGCAAGTCGATGATGATGACCATTTGGAGAAAATCAATGGCTGTAGGGTTCTTCAGCGATAACTCACCAAAAAAGAAAATAAATCATTCAACTTTCTCTCTCTCGTTGTTTTTTATCTGTCTCTCACCGTTCAACTCTGTTTTTCATCCATGATGAGTGGATGTGTGTATTTGTGTTGCTATGTCAATGTACAAACTATATGGGTGACACCATTTTTCCTCTCTTCTTGTCATCTGTATGTGTATTGCGAAGAAGAAGCAGAAAAAGGTAAAAAAATAGAGTCTTCATTCCCGTGATATTGTCTGTGCCATATATGGTGAGATCTGTGCTGTGTGGTATGTGTATGTTTTGTGTGTGTGAATTTAGAGAGGGATCAGTGCGTGCTTATGTGTGTGAATTAAATGGAAAGTGAGTGTGTATGTTTTGTTACTGTGAGTGAAAGCTATGAGTGGAATTGTGTGATGGATAGTGCAAGTGGAGAGTATTTGTGCGTAGTGTATTGGTGGTGAAGGGAGGTTCCCATAATGGTGTTAATAGAGTGTACGTGAGTTTCTGTGTGTGCATTAATTGTGAGAATGGGGTTCTGTGTGTATGTGCGTTTTTGAATGAAAAAGAAGGACAAAAACCCAAAAAGGAAAAAAATGGGTTCTCTTCCCTCTTTGAGTATTCTGTGTATAATGTATATATTGTTCTCTTCCAGGTGTGCGTATTCTCTAAAGAAATGGAAATCCCGTCCCTCGATGGTGGTCCCCCCTTTTTGTTATGGTGTGAGTAAAATGTGAGGGGTGGGTTACTTGGGCATAAGTGTATGGGGTGTGGGGGTAGGGTAGGATAAGGTTGTTAATTTGATTAATACAAGATAAAATTTGTTAGAAATTTTGTTAAGGGTTGTTATTTTTGTAGGATATAATTAAATGGGTGAGGGTACGTGGTAAGGTGAGTTAGAATTAAATAAAATTGAACTTCGGGAGGGACAAAATTAGGTATCTACATCTTAAAGGAGGACTCAAGGACATCGAACGAAGCATACTTCACCAAAGCCTTTCTATACATGCGAGCTACATAAGAATGGTGATATTAATGCGCAATAGATTTGTTCAATTAACAATGTGGTTGATTTGTTCACCAAATCTCCTCCAATTGTAATTTTCAAGAAGATGGTGCACAAGATAAAGATGCAAAGGTTCAAGGATATTCTCATTGGGGGAGTTAATATGCATTGTACTATTTTTACCTTACAAGTTTTTGTCCCACTGAGTTTTCCTTGTAAGGTTTTTATTGAGGCAGCCTATACGCGTATTGTTACAGATGTGTACTATTTTGTTTTTACTAGATTTTTTTCCACTGATTTTTTTCTAGTAAGGTTTTAACGAGGCACATTTTCTGTCAATTAGATATTCAACGGGGAGTTTTATAAATATATTAAAATATACAGTGAATGTCTACTTTACCATATATAGTGAATGTCTACTTTACAATATTTTGAATGTATATTTATGAAAAGTTAGAAACTCCAAGGTTAGTTTTTCCCTATAAATAAAGGGGGTTTTATTCATTGTAATTCACCCATTAAGAAATCTCTCAAGAGAAATTATAATCACTCTCTCTTCTCTCTCTATTCTTATTGTTCTTACTTTATATTTCATAACATGATATTACTTTTTGGATAATTCTAGTGTGTAGCTGCCGAATAATATTACATGTCAAATGTTATTATTAAGAATATGCATAAATCACCAAATCGAAGTTTCAATGTGTAGGAGCAAACTTAAGTAGTTTGATATTTGATATTCACTTTTAATTATTGATTATCAAATTATTAAAATTAAAATTTTAAAATACTGAATTAAATACCAAACTTTATATTTTGTGTTTGTCTTCTATATGTGATAACAATTGTCATGTTTGGTGTTTACTTACCATATCCATCTCTCTCTCTCTCTCTCTCTCTCTATCTATCTATCTATCTCTCTCTCTCTCTCTCTCTCTCTATATATATATATATATATATATATATATATATATATATATATAATCTATCTATAATTTATAATATATTAAAAGTGTGAAGGATCTTAGAAATATTGTTTGAAATTTTTGCCATTCATTAAAAGTCTTTGCTTTAGATAAATTCTTCTTTTCAATATTTTTTTTCTAATATTTAAGAGTTAAAAATTAATTAAATATATTCATGATAAAATATTTCCTTATTAAAAGTTATCAAAATTAATGACAACTAATATTTTTTCCATTAATATATGTTTATAGTTGAATTCCTAAAAGTTATGGTAATATTTTTTTTGGTGTTATTGTTGTGTGCATATTATCCCTAAAAGGTTGCTAACTTTTCCTTAAAACAGTTGGTTTTGTTTTTTTATTTTTAATACGTGGCCTTTCATGCCACAGGAAACATATGCTCTCACTTTTTGGCAATTCTCTTCTTGTTTGATGTGTCTCGCTTAGCCTCTCTAGAAAGAGGTATTGCTTGACAAATGCAAAAGTGATGATCCATCAAACACTTGGAACTTCTGGTGGATATATATATATGTGTGTGTGTTTATATATATATATACATATGTATATATGTATGTGTGTGTGTGTTTATACTAAAATATATGTTTAGATTTACATTTTTATGTTAAAGTGCGAAGGATCTTTGAAAAATGATTTGAACTTTTTACACTTCATTAAAATCTTTGTAATAGATAAGATTATTTAATTTTAAATAACTAAATTTTACACTTGTAAGGCACGTGCAGTTAAACTAGTGTGAATAAATAATCGTAAGTTGTATTACTATCTTATGCCTAAGTTGTAATACACTGTGTTTCAAGATTACTGTGAAACATATGACTCATTTCCTTAAGTCGTATAGACATCTTATGAGTTATAAGATGTGAGTCGTAGCCATGGCAGCGTGGGGTGATTTGAGTTCTGTTCACATTACGACTTGACCCTAGGAGACGTCATTTAAAGTTATGAGTTGTATGGAGAGAAGTTGTAAGGTCAGTAGCCTAGGTTCTCTAAGTTTCTATTGAAGTTACTAGTTGGGGGGCTATACGTCGTATTGAGAGATTACGAGTCATAAGATTAGACTCGTATATTGACCAATATATACCATCTTATCCCTGCCAAGTTTACGAGTCATGAGGTGAAACATCCTGGGTTGTGCCCCTTAAAATATTTCCTAGAATTCCATTCTCTAGACTTAATATGACTCAAGGGTATGAGCCGTATGGTGGGGTATGAGTGGTATGGTCCTGTCGTATGCTAACCAGTGTTAGTTGGTGGGATGATTTTGGTCACTGGAATGGGTATGACTTAGATGTATGAGTTGTAAGACTTGGTACGAGTCATATCATTAACTCGTATGGTGGGCAGTGTTTGATCCTCATGGTATTACATTTTGCCTGGGATATAGGTCATGGGTACGGATCGTATGCTGGGGTTACGACTTGGTTGGATAAGTTGTAAACTACATAATGTCTGATCCAAGGGTGAGGCTTGGATATGAGGTATGATTACCAATCATATTGGAAGGAACCGACTCGTATGGGTATGTCGAATCCTTGTGAAGGGTTTTTAAAGGATTTAAGTGGGGGTCTTCTGAATATTTTTCTACTTACCCTAATTAGGACCCATAAATTCTAATACACTTTTGGAAGCTATTTACCCTATTATTCTATTCCTTAACATTTAAAACTATTCCAAAACACTCCATAATTCTCTCAAGAACTTTTGGGGTAAGGGAGCTAGGGTTTCAACTAAAGGATTGGTTTGGGGCTTATCTTGGTGATTTCTTTTCTTCATTATCTTATTTTAAGGCATGTTTCTCTTCCCGCACTGCTAGTTTAACTAAAGCCATGGTTTATATGATTGATTTTATGGTTTCATTATTGTATGATTATGGTTTTGAACTATTATTTGTGGGTTTTGATATTAAATATTTGGTTATGGTTTCTATGATTTTCATTATTCTTTTATATGCCTTAATGGTGGTCTTGGATAATTGGATTACATGGGAATGGTTTATTGGTAACTGAAATTGGTTTTGGTTATATTATGCACCCAATATGTTTGATAAAATGCTTATAAGGATATGTTCATTGCATTCAATTTCTGTAATGAAATGCTTGTATGTTTTAAACTTAGTAAAGTAATTATGCATGGTTTAAATGGTTTGGAAAGGCTAAAGGCTAAATGGTTATGCTTGTGAGAAACATGGAAGTCTCCCAAGTAGTTTAATATGACATATGGAAGGGCACTTGAAAGTCTTCTTAAAGCTAAAAATAGTTGGCTATGTAGGAACCAACCATTGTACTCCTTCTACATAGTGATTGACTCCGGAAAAACATTAGGACTTAAGTGGTAAGCTTCTGTCCTTTCGGAAGGCATCATTTCATGTTATGGATACTTTTAGACATTTATCTTTTATTTTGGATATTGGTTTTGGCCATGGTTGAGGGCATGTCCTAACCAAATTTATTTACTCTTTTGGATAGTGGCTTTGTGGTACTTCTGAGGGTTGGAATAGGCGGGATTGGTATTAGTTTTGACCTTGGCATTAGAATAAGCTGGGAGGCTAGCATCATCGAACATAATTTCTCACTATTCTGTCCTATTATATTTTGGAATTAATTATATTAAAATTTGTCTAACTTATTTAGTTATGGCCTGGTTTATGGTCTTTGGTTTGGTTTGGTATGGTTTGGAGGTGGCGGGTACGGTTGGACTCAGTTGGGTCGGTCATGATTGTGACCCTATCCCAGAGTCTTAATGAGAACATTTATGCTATCTTGTTATATGTTCGAAATTCAATCCATCATGGGGCAAATATGGTAGTTGGGTTGGGTAACAGGAGGCGGTTTTTGGTCTTGGTTGGACTTAGGATGCCTATTACGTATAGGCCCTGGTTCGGGATGTGATAATTTGGTATCATAGCCAGGTTCATAGTCAATTGGGAGTCCACCAAGTTGTGTCGAGTAGGGTCCTTTTTAGGGATGTGTAGCGTGTCACACTCTTAAGGGATTGGCTACAAGGCATTTAAGAATATTTCACTTTTTTGATATTCTATCTTCAAGCTTGAATTCTCAGTCCTGGAATCTTCTTTAATCCTTGTTTGTTTGTATTTCAGATCATGCCTCGTAGATCTGGAAAATTCTTCTATCCCATTGGGGGTAATGCTGAAGGGGTGCATCCTATTTCTGGGGTTCATCTTCGATCTCACGATCCTATCCCTGATAGTTCTGGACTTCCACCAATTGCTACTAGTCATCTACAAGGTGAGATGACTAATACAAAATTTCATCAGTCTATTCATGCTATTGTGAAATTGGTTACTACTCTGGCTGAGCGGTATGTGTTTGGTGTTTTTCCTGTTTAAGCCATAAGGGTTGGCAAATTTATGAAGATGGGTCCTCCAACTTTTACTGGAGTGAAAGTAGAGGAGGATCCATGTGGCTTCTTAGATGAGATGGAGAAGATCTTTTAGGTGATGTAGGATACTAGTATGGAGGGTCTAACTTTGCAGCTTATCATCTCAAAGATGTTGCTTATTAGCGGTATGAAAAATAGGACAAGGATAGAGGCAATGTGGAAGAGGAAGGATTGTTGGAGGTCTTTTCTAATTCTTAGATCGGTTCTTTCCTTATAAGTAAAGGAAAACTAAAATGAAGGAGTTTGTGAACCTCAAGCAGGGAAGGATGTCAGTAACGAAATATGCTTTGAAGTTCCATCAGCTATCAAGGTATGCTCCTAACTTGGTGACTGATATAAAGTTGAAAATAAGAAAGTTTGATTCTGGGTTAAACTGAGAGTTGATCTTGGAGATCAATAATGCTTTACTCATTAAAGTTATGGATATCTCGAGGTTGATTGTTCATATATAGAAAGTGGAGAATAAAAATAGGAGGCAGTCGGTGTTCGAAGAGAGATAGAAAAAGAGGAACATGTTTTCCAATTAGGAAGGTGCTCAGTCTCAGTGTGGTTGAGATAGTGGTAAGTAGCAGAAAAAAAAGTGGAGGAGTTCTGGTTCCTACACTTCTGCTAGTACTTCTTACCAGTCGGGCGACAGGCGTCATCATGATAGTGATAATTGTCGGGTGCAGGGTACCCTAACTCAGAAAAGTGAAGGTCACTTATTTTCTTTATGTCCTTCTTATTGATTCTGTAGTCATCCTCATCGGTGTTATTGTAATGAAGGAAGGGACAAATATTTCAAGCGTGTCTAAGTAGGCCATCGGCTCAAGGATTATTCTGTTAATAAAGTTGCTATGGGGGTAAATAAGATTCATATGTCTTCATCTTCTACTCTTGCACCTGGTAGTGTGGCATCTTCTTCTGTTACTGCTCTTGATTTTAGTGTTGGTCGGAAGAGGTTATATTTTTTGACATTTCGATAGGAATTTGAGGCATCACCTGATGTCGTTACTGGTATGTTATAGCTTTTCTCTCATGATATATATTGTTTGATTGATGCACGGTCCACTCTTTCTTATGCTACTCATTATGTGGTTATGTCTTTTGGTTTTGATTTAAAAGTTATTACGGATCCTTTTTCTATTTCTACCCTAGTAAGTGACTCGATTGTTAGTAACAGAGTTTATAGGGTGTGTGGTATCTGTTGGTGATAAGTAAACCTTGGTAGATTTCTTTTAGTTGGGTATGATTGATTTTAATTTAATTCTGGGAATGAATTGGTTGCATTCTTATTACGCGTCTTTGGATTATCGAACCTGTAAGGTTATCTTTAAGTTCCTTGGTGAACCAGTTCTAGAATGGGAAGATAGTTCCTTAGCTTCTAGGGAAAGGTCTATTTCTTATCTTAGAGCTCTGAGGTTAATCTCTAAAGGTTGTCTTTATCACTTAGAGTTAAAGATTCTAACTCGTAAGGTCCTTCTTTGTCTTTGGTCCCTACGATTAATGAGTTTCCGAAGGTCTTTCTGAATGACCTTCTTGATGTTTCTCCAGATAGAAAAATAGAGTTTGATATTGATTTTCTTTCAAACACTCATCCAAATTCTGTTCCTCCATACAGAATGGCTCCGACTGAGTTAAGAAAACTCAAGGAGTAATTTAAGAATCTTCTTGATAGGGGGATTATTTGTCCTAGTGTTTCTTCCTGGTGCGCAAGAAGGATGGTTCCCTTCGGATGTGCATTGACTACAGGTAGTTGAATAAGGTGACAGTCAAGAATAGGTATCCTCTTTCCCAAATAGATGATTTGTTTGACTAGTCATAAGGTGCCAAGTTCTTCTCTAAGATAGATCTTCGATTTGGATACCATTAGCTTAAGATTAGGGAGGTGGATATCCGTAAGATGCCCTTTCATACTTGGTATGGGCATTTTGAGTATTTGATAATGTCATTTGGGTTGACTAATGCTCTAACAATATTTATGGTTCTGATGAATAGGGTATTCAAGCAGTATTTAGATCTCTTTGTCATTGTGCTTATTGATGACATTTTTGTGTATTCAAAGAGTGGGGTAGATCATGCTAATCACCTCCATGTGGTGTTGCAGACCTTAAAGTAACAATAGTTGTATGCTAAGTTCTCTAAGTGTGAGTTTTGGTTGACTGTTGTGACTTTGTTAGGTCATATTATTTCTAGCGAGGGGATCATGGTGGATCCACAAAAAGTTTCTGTAGTGAAGAGGTGGCCTAGGACCATGAATTCTTCCGATATTCAGAGCTTCGTGGGTTTAGCCAGGTATTATAGGCGGTTTATGGAAAGATTTTCTTCGATAGCTGCACCTTTGACTAAATTAACTCAGAAGAAGGTCAAGTTCTCTTGGTCGGATGCTTGTGAAGGGAGTTTTGAGAAGTTGAAAGATAAGCTAACTTCAACTTTAATTTTGACTTTATCGGAGGGCAATAATGGGTCTGTGGTTTATTATGATGCACCTCGGGTAGGTCTTGGTTGTATGTTGATGCAGCATGGGAAGGTGTTTGTCATGCTCCCAGGCAGTTGAAGGTACATGAGAGGAATTATCCAACTCATGATTTGGAGTTGTTGGCAATTGTGTTTGCTTTAAAATATGGCGACATTATATGTATGGTGTCCACATGGATATCTTTTCTAATCATAAGAGTCTTCAGTACGTGTGCACTCAGAAAGATCTTAATCTCAGAAAGAAAAAATGACTTGAGCTTCTCAAGGACTATGATATGAGTCTTCACTATCACCCTGGTGAGGCTAATGTGGTTTTGATGCTCTTAGTAGGTTATCCTTGGGGTTTTTGGCTCATTTGGAGGAAGAAAAGTGAGAATTGGTGAAGGATATTATCAGTTTAACTAATCTTGGAGTTTATCACTGAGATTCAAGGAGGGTGGTGTGATGGTGTAAGAGGTGGTTCAATCATCTCTTAGTGTGGATATTAAGGAGAAGCAAGTGTTGGATCCTATCTTGATAAAAATCAAGAGTGATGTTGGTGGGCAAAAAATAGTGGTGTTTGAGATCAGTGGTGATGGTACTTTGCGGTACCAAGGGAGGTTGTGTGTTCTTGATGTTGACAGTTTATGACAAAGGGTTTTGGCTGAAACACACGAGTCACGCTATGTTGTTTATCCTGGCTCAACTAAGATGTATCATGATCTCAAGAAGATCTATTGGTGGAATGGTATGAAAAGGGATATGGTTAACTTTATGGCCAAGTGCATGGTGTGTCAACATGTTAAGGTTGAGCACATGAGGCCAGGTGGGTTGCATCAAGAAATTGATTTGCCTGAATAAAAGTGGGAAGTGATCAAATATGGACTTTGTTACTGGTCTTCCTTAATCTCGGAATCATTTTGATTCGATTTGGGTCATTATGGATAGGATGAATAAGTTTGCACACTTTTTACCAGTGCGGACTAATTTTTTGCTAAGGATTATACAAAGTTGTATCTTTGTGAGATTGTGAAGCTACATGGGGTACCTGTTTCGATTATTTTTTATCGTGGTACATAGTTTACATCTCAATTTTGGCGGTCTTTCTAGAAAGGATTAGGGACTAAGGTTAGTCTGAGTATTACTTTCCATCTGCAAATGGATAGGAAAGCAGAGAGAACTACTAAGACATTGGAGGATATGCTTCGGGCTTGTGTGATTGATTATGATGGAAGTTGGGTTGAGCATCTACCTTTGGTGGAGTTTGCTTACAATAATAGCTACCATACTAGTATTGGTATGGCTCCTTTTGAGGAATTGTATAGTAGGAGGTGTAGATCTCCTATAAGTTGGTTTGAGCTTGGTGAGGCAGACATGTTTGGCTCGGATTTGGTTTATCAAGTGATGGAGAAGGTGAAGGTGATTCAGGATAAGCTTAAAGCTGCCCAAAATCTCCAAAGTCCTATACGGATGTCAGGCGTAGAGACTTGGAGTTTGAGATCGGGGATAAGGTGTTCCTCAAGGTATCTCCCATGAAGGGAGTGGTATGGTTTGGAAAAAGGTGAAAACTTAGTCCTCGATTTATTGTCCCTTATGAGATTTTGCAGAGGGTTGGTAATGTTGCTTATGAATTGGAGTTTCCATCTAGATTGAGCTTAGTTCATTCGGTATTTCATGTTTCCATGTAGAGGAAGTGCATTGGTGATCCTTCTTCGGTTGTTCCTTTGGAAGGATTGAGTCTCACTAATTCTTTGTCTTATGAAGAAGTCTCGATTGAAATCTTTGATAGACAGGTTCGTTGTTTGCAGACCAAAGATATGGCTTTGATTAAGGTTCTTTGGCGAAACCATAAGGTGGAAGAGGCTACTTGGGAAGTGGAAGAGGACACGAATTCCAAATATCCTTTCTTGTTTTCTGCTCCTAGGATTTGTGCAGCAGGTATGTGTCTTCAACACATCTTTATTTTCTAAGTTTGTTAAATAAAAGATTAATTTCTTTTCCTCTTTGTTTTCAAACTTTGTTAAAGAGATGTTTGATAATGCAAAAGACTCTGTGTGTGGTTACCCCTACCTTGTTCGTCATTTGAGGATGAATGTTCCTAGTTGGGGAGAATGAAACATCTTGGGTTTTGACCCTTAGAAAATTTCCTGGACCTAATATGACTCAAGGGTATGAGCCGTATAGTGGGGTATGAGTGGTATGGTCCTATCATATGCTGACCAGTGTTAGTTGGTGGGATGGTTTTAGTCACTGGAATGGGTACAACTTAGAGGTGAAGGTCGTAGGACTTGGTACGAGTCGTATTATGAACTTGTATGGTGGACAATGTTTGATCTTCTTGGTATTGCATTGTGCTAGGGATACGGGTCATGGGTACGTATCATATGCAGGGTTTATGACTTGGCTGGATGAGTCGTATACTGGACAGTGTCTGATCCAAAGGTGAGGCTTAGATACGAGTAGTGAGTACCAATCATATTGGGAGGGTACGACTCATATGGGTCAGTTGTATCCTTGTTATGGGTTTTTAAAGGATTTAAGTGGGGGTATACTTATCGTAATTAGGATCCATGACTTCTAATACACCTTGGAGGCTATTTACCCTATTATTCTATTCCTTAACACTTAGAACTATTCCAAAACACTCCATAATTCTCTCAAGAGCTTTTGGGGCTAGGGAGTTAGGGTTTCAACTAAAGGATTACTTTGAGGCTTGTCTTGGTGATTTATTTTCTTCATCATCTTGGTTTAAGGCATGTTTCTCTTCCCTCATTGTTAATTTATGTAAAGGCATGGTTTATATAATTGATTTCATGGTTTTATTATTGCATGATTATGGTTGTCTTGGATAATTGGATTACATGGGAATGGTTTATTGGTAATTGAAATTGGTTTTGGTTATATTATGTCCCCAATGTGTTTGATAAAATGCTTATAAAATATATGTTCACTGCATTGACTTCTTTTAATGGAACTCTTGTATGTTTTAAACTTGGTAAAGGAATTATGCATGGTTTAAATGGTTTGGAAAGGCTAAAGGCTAAATGGTTATGCTTGTGGGGAATATGAAAGTCTCCCAAGTGGTTTTATATAGCATATGGAAGGGCACTTGAAAGTCCCCTTAAATCTAAAAATGGTTGACTATGGATGATACTTGCAAGTAAGGGCTGGTATGACGATACCAATATTAATTGCTGTGGTTAACAAATGGATAATGGTTTGATTATTTGGAAACTAGTTTTAATTGGACATTAATGGCAGGGTGTGTAGCAAAGCCATGATAGGTAGCGGTCCCGGGGGGACTAAAACTGGAAACTCGTATTTGCCGATATGAGGATTGGTCTTAGTGGACCGTGTGCATGATGTCACACTATTAGGGGATGTACTAGTCATCCATGAGATACTTCTCTGGTCATGCGGCTACATGCACTGGGGCCCTTTCAGCAGAGGAAGCTGAACCCATATAGCCCATGTGTAGTTTAGGACAGCTAAGCTACACAGTTCAGGTAATGGTTTTAAAGGCATACTAAACCCGGTCTCCTTTCCCAGCATGGTTATATATATGTGTGGTTGCGTGTATTGGATGGTTTTACTTGGTTTTATAACTGGCATTATTTTATTCTTATCCTGCGATTTATGCTAGCGGTCACTCACTAACCCCATCTACTGGCGGCTGTATACCCACGCAATACAAGAACCAACCATTCTACTCCTCCACACTATGCAGGAACCAACCATTCTACTCTTTCTACATAGTGATTGACTCGGGGACAACATTTGAACTAAAGTGGTAAGCTTCCATCCTTTCGAAAGGCATCATTTCATGTTATGGATACTTTTAGACATTTATCTTTTATTTTGGATATTGGTTTTGGACATGGTTGGGGGTATGTCCCAATTGAATTTATTTACTCTTTTGGATTGAGGCTTTATGGTAGTTCTCGGGGTTGAAATAGGCGGGATCAGTATTGGTGTTGGCCTTGGCATTAGAATAAGCTGGGAGGCTGGCATCATTGGACATAATTTCTCACTATTCTATCATATTATATTTTGGGATTAATTATATTAAATTTTGTCTAACTTATTTAGTTATGGCCTGGTTTATGGTCTTTGATTTGGTTTGGTACGATTGGGCGGTTGGTGGGAACGGTTGGACTCGGTTGGGTCGGTCACGGTTGTGGCCCTATCTAGAGTCTTAATTAGAACACTTATGCTATCTTGTTATATGTTTGAAATTCAGCCTATCATGGGGCGAATATGGTAGTTGGGTTGGGTAATGGGGGGCGGTTCCTGATCCTGGTTGGACTTGGGATGTCCATTACATCTAGGTCCCAGTTCGGGCTGTGACATGAGGCCAACTCGCATCCTTAATGTACGAGTCATATGGTAAACTCATGACGACTGGCGGTCAAATTTCTATAAGTTCATTTGAGGGACTTTTTGGTCTTTTCCCCTATTATAACTTCCAACCCATGACCTATAACCATATAGAGGCGTTATTTTTCTCTATCTTTCAGTCAATTAACAACATCTTTTCTCCTCCCATCTTTATGAACAAAAGATTAGGGTTTCTCTCACCATGTCATCTCTCAAGTCTCAAAGTTTAAGTTCCCTTCACAAGTCAAGTAATTCCAGATATGTGGGGTTCTTTGAACAAGGTTAATTCTTTCATCCTTGTGCCCCAAAAACATGGTTCTAAGATTGAATTTATGTGTTTTAAATTAGAGTTCATCCCTCAAATTCTCATAGATTGAAGTCTACCCTTTTCTTGTGATTTAAATGTTAAAGGTGCATAAAAGTTACATCCAATCATGTTTTGAACTTTAATATTGATATTGTGATTTGAGTTTCATTACTTTGATTTGGATTCTGATAAATGATTTCTATATAGGTATTGAGCCTGATATTTTGTTATAAGTGTTATTAAAGAAAATAAGAGTTTCAAGATTTATGAAGAAGCATTAAGTTTACAAGAAAGTTTAATCTTTGAAGTTTGATTCATATGCAATATAACATGATTTAAGAAAGCCTGATCGCTTGATCTAAAGATAAGACATGAAATCCACAAGTGTTTATCTTGATTATGATTTTAAAGTAAGGAGAAGCATAACTGGTTTTCAGTATACAAACCCTTATGCTATTTTAAGGTAAATTTCTTAAGTATGAGCATACATATATTTTGAGAGTAGTATTTAGCACCGAGAAGAAAATGTGGATGAACGTATCCACAATTCTTGGAAACTACGAGCCACCATAGGTTAAGCTTTTTCCTAATATGGATGAAGTACAATGATCACATAAGTTAAGATTCTATCCCGATGGCAAGGGTAGAACAACTCTTACCAACGTGGGTAAGACGTTGGACTCCATAATATCGCACATAGTTTATGTCGGTGAGAAGAATCTCCCATAAGAAAGAATAAAAGTAAAGATTTCAGAATCTAAGTGTTATGGATCACTAGGTTATTTCATATATTTTATTATCCATGTTTTATGATCTTGCAGTCTTTAGCTCTACTCAAGTCCAAGGTGAGTCCTTTACGCTTAGCATACATCATTTGAAAGTGTACATATATATTCAGTCCTTGTTTTAATTATGCATTCACCCTCACATACTCAGTACATTTCAGAAGTACTAACCCATATATATGTTTATGTGCAATATTGTCTTATAATGTAGGTTGTGGTGCTTGTTTCCAGCACCATGATTGATCACGGGCATTATCTCTTGCATTCCAACTATTGGTGAGTCCTCATAGCCCGAGGACCTAGCTTATTAGACTCATGTTCAATGTTGAAAGTTATTTTAGATCTTTGATTTTCGTTTATAGTTTGAGTCAGTCGGGGTCTGTCCCAGTGACTCTCTAATTAGCAGTGGAGGCTTTTCAGATTGTGTATGTTCTACGTTCAAGGAGTTGGTCTAAAATTTCCAAAGTTAAAGACTTACATTAAGATATGAAATTGTTTACTTTCAGTTTCCACATATTCTATTTCACTTTTCATGTGAGTTCTAAGTTGAAAAGATATCATGGGTTAGCTTGGGGCTAGTCGTAGTCTTAAGCACCGTGTGATGTCTAGGAAATGCTTCCGGTGCATTACATAAGTATTCTCTTAGCATATTATAGTTTATTTATCTAACAAAATTTACCAAGAACCCAAGTGTAAACAACTAAGTTTCTTTGTTGAAATGCATTAATCAAGACAAGAAAAATAGCAACAAAACAATAATATTTAATTTTAATAATACATTACAAAAAAGGATAAGTTGTGGGAAATTGAAACTGCAATTCACGGAGGTTATAAGCCTCTGTTATTTATTGTCAGCAAATAGTGAAGGTTTGAAACCTTCATAAATTACAGTCTTAATCTTCGTAATTTACTACTTTTTATAGTGATATGTATAGAGGTTACCATCTTTCTAAAATCTTATATAGAAAGATGTAATCCCTTAATTCTTCTCTTCATGACAGTTAACTCAAGAGCTTTGCGTTGTTCTTTAATCGATGAAATACTTGATTGGTATTTCACCATGAATGCAGAGCTAAAATTTTATCACAATTGTGGAGGTATGAAAACTTTTGATTCATTACTTGAAGTCAAAGACTTCTTTATATGCGGAAGGCCTGTAGATCAACAATGTAGAGCAGAGTTTCTCTATATCTTTTTTTTTTTTTTGGGGGGGGGGGGGATCTTATGAAGATCTCTATATATAGGCGCAAGCTAGGAGTTGGGGGTATTTTGATCTCCGAGTAATTCTAGTGGACCTTGGACCTTAAGAGTATGAGTTGGGTTTGTCTTGTCAACTTAATATATGACCCAGATGTAATTGAACTCCATTTAAGTTATATAATTATAGCTTAAATATTAATCAATTTTATAACCATTTGACTTGGTCAACATATCACGAGTTTAAAATTTAATCCAACATTTAATAATGAATTTATTTGATAAAATTTCACTGTCTACAAATGTATCCCTTTCTCAAGACTTGTTGAAGTGCATGACTTGACGAACCTTTAAAGACAAAACTTAAAGTATTCGTGGAACAAATATTTTTTTTTCACATAATTGACTTCTTGTAAAATAGTTATAACTTCACAAGAAATGACTAATCGACATGTTGAAGCTATCCAATTTAGTTATTTAGTTCATGCTAGAGTCTTTTTGGCAACATTCTAATTTATAAGAGATCTGCTTGAATTTGATCATTTGCCAACTTATCATTTTTTTTTTGTTTGAAGCATTTTCAACTTAGGGGGATTATGTATAATATTTTTTTATAATTTAATGGCTGAGAAAATTAAGTCTTATATAGAAAGATGTTATCAAGACTCTAAAAGTATCAATTTTTTTGGGGTCACCACCAACTACACCAACGTGACATTCCGAGAACAAAAATTATATCAACAAGCTTGTCCTATGATGTGGGTAGCTAACGATAATGTAATCATCATTTTAGTCATTTTAAGTCATGATAATTTGCAACAAAATGAAGGAATGCCGCTTGCGTCTACGCTAATGGTGGTTTTGATGAGTTCGACAAAAAGATAGATGGAGAGGAGTTCAAACAAGTATTGGGTAATGATTTTATTGATGTTGAACGCCCTTGCCCCTTGAGTAGGTTCTCTACACCAGTTTTACTCAATTACTTGAACAAAGTGTAAGGACTTCAACCCCTCCATACATAAGTCTAATCTTATTGGAAAACTTTTCATACATATAAAGAAACTTCTCATATGTAAAACCCAAACTTTTCTTATTTGGTTTCAGTTTGGACAATAGCTTTTCTTACATACTAGTCTATTTGAACGTATGTTTATCTCAAGTTATTTAAATAATTAATAAAAAATTTGAATTGATAATGATCTAAACCTAAATCAATCTATGAAACAAGTAGGCGTTTTTTTACTAACTACTCGAGAAATAATTACTTTTAGAATTGGGAACCGAAGGTCATATCTATATCTATATCTATCTATCTATCTATCTATCTATCGACTAGTCAAGTGTACGTGCTTTGCACGTGTGTCACGTTAATTGATAATAAAACTATGAAATAGAAATTAAAATAGTAAAAAGTTACACTACACAAACATAATACCACATTACTTTTGTATAAATCAATAGCAAAGTCTTTAGCTATATGAACATTTTCATATCGTGTATATAAATAAGCATTTTTTTCTCAATTAACTCAAAAATCAAACTGTTAATGACTCAAATCGATAAGAAATGTCTTATTAATTTGGTTATCGATTTAGCATGTTTTGAAATCAAAAACTAACAAATTGAACTGATAATACATAAAATCAAATTATAAATCAACCGATGAGCACTCCTTAACTGTTATCATAGAAGTATTTGTATTCAGAATTCTAAACAGAAACGAATTCAAGACAAATTTATATGTAGTTCATATAGAAAATTATAAAACAAAAATTATAAGGACTTCAAAACCAATAGAGCCCGAAGTGCTCTAGTCCGTTTAACCCAATATATGTCCTATTATCTTAATAAATTGCATAAAAACTATGAAATATCTTTGAAAGAAATAAAAATTTTGACATAAAAAAAAAAAGAGAATCGACATTATCGTAATAACTAATATAAATGTTAGTTTTTAGGTAAGATAAAATTTACTTTATTTGGCGGCAACTGCCTTGTCTAATTTTATAGTAGAAGAAGTGACAGATTTTATGTGTTAAAATTTGATCAAAATATTATTTAAATAGAATTATAGAAATTCTTTTTAATATATAAGGTAAAATTTTAATTGATTTAGATGTCCAAAACCTTTCCCTTACAGAAATATCTAAATATGATAAATTTTTATTTTTAATATTAAAATAATATGCATTCCAAATATAAACTCATATATTTTTATCTCTTTTTTCTCAAGACGAGTATGGTTTGATTTTTTGGTTCAACTTTATATGTTTTATTTTATTTAAATAAAATGGTTTCTTGGCTTTTTTCCCTTTTTAAAAAATAACTCCTATATATATGATTCCTAAAAGTTAAGAAAAGTCCCAATTGCATTACAATATGAATTTTATCAACTTAAGAATCCTACATTTTAAGAATTAATTTGCATTTACCCTATAATTTTCTCTTATAATATATTTTAAAACTCCTTAATGTTTAACATAGTTTTTTTTTTATATATATATTTTCAGGACTCCTCAATTTTAAAAATATCTAACGCTAATTGTTCCTCACATCAACCAATGGTTCTTGTAGAAGTGCTTGTGCTATCTAAAATGTTGTGAAGTACTTCATTCAGATTGCAATTTTCTTCTCTCCAACTCATGCCATCGTTGTTTCTTAATGATCTTGATAGATATTTGATTGCACAGGCCGAATGTAGTGGCTGAAGACCACACCTTCTTAGTTCCACTATTCCAATATCGATAGAGTTGTCATAATCCGTATAATGATGATATGTTAAAACTCATGATTTATTTATAATAAAATAATTGCATATAAGCAAAAATTTAGAGAGATTATATAACGAAGAAGGCTAGAAAATCCTAAAGAATCCAAAAAGAAAACTTTAACTAATCATCACTCAAAATCAAAAAAAAAAAATAAGAAGAAATGTAAAAGTAGAAAAATTACACTTATTTTTCTAGTAAAATATCATCAAATAACTATTTAAATAGAATTATAGACATTTTTTTATTTTATATAAGGTAAAATTTTAATTAATTTAGACTCGTAAAATATTATAATTTCTTACTTAAATAAGATATATTGTTTTTCTTTCCATGCATATGTTTTTTAATAAAAATATATTTTGGTTCCTAACATATTTTCCTATAAAGCTTGCATAGGAATCTTTTTGTTTCCATGCGTTTTAACTATAAATTTTGGTTCTTATTTTTTTTTCCTTTCCATCAATTGTTCTTTCCCTAAAAAATTGCATACGATTCTTAATAAAAAATTTCACATCACATTTAAATCCTTTTAGAATTGTAATTGTTCCTTGTTTTTTTTTTTTTTAAATTGTATTCTAAATATTTGAATAATAATTTAATTATAATTATTTAAAAATAAAAGTAAAAAAATAATTTTGTCTATTACGGGATGTTTTAATAAAGGAAAGAAAAGTTCAAATCACTTTTCGAAAGAAAATTAAAATTATATCTGAAAGGTTGTTTGATCATATTTTGTATGTAGTGGTAATTGTTAGAGGCAACACAAAAAAAAGTACAACCATTAAAATCTATTAATAAACATAATGATGATATGCTAAATCTCATGATTTATTTACAATAAAAATAATTGTATATAAGCAAAAACTTAAAAGAGAACTTATATAACGAAGAAGGCTAGAAAACCCAAAAGAATCAAAGAAGAAAACTTTAATTAATCATTAGTCAAAATCAAAACACAAATAAGAAGAATTAGATGAAATGTAGAAGTAGAAGAATTACAATTATTATTCTTGTAAAATTTGATCAAATAACTATTTAAACAGAATTATAGACATTCTTTTTTATTTTATATAAGGTAAAATTCTAATTGATTTAGAATTGTCAAATATCATGATTTCTTACCTAAAATGATATATATTTTTTTTCTTTCCATGTATATGTTTTTTTTAAAAAAATATATATATACTTTGCTTCCTAAATTTTTTCCTTAAAAAATTTGTGTAGGAATCTTTTTTTTTCATGCATATTTTTAACTATAAATTTGGTTCTTAAAATATTTTTTCCGTCCATCAATAGTTTTGTCCCAAAAAAATTGCATAGGACTTTTAATTGAAAAAAAAATGTCACATTACATTTAATTCCTTTTAGAATTGAAATTGTTTCTTTGTTTTTTTCTTTGTATTCTAAATATTTAAATGATAATTTAATGATAATTATTTAAAAAATAAAAGTGAAAAGACGATTTTATCTATTACGAGTGTTTTAATAAAGGGCAAAAAGTTCAAATTACTTTTCTAAGAGTCTTTACACTCTTAATATTATATGTATATATATATATATATATATATATAAGAAAAACTAAAACAAGACAAGATGACAAGTGACAACATATAAAAATAGCCATGCGACAGTTTTTAGGACATAAATTAATGGTGTTGTAGTAAAATTTTTGAATTAAAGGATATTAAATATTTGAATTTGAAAATATTTTATCCTATTATCTCTCTCTCTCTCTCTCTCTCTCTCTCTCTATATATATATATATATATATATATATATATATATAGCAAAACTAAAACAAGGCAAAATACCAAGTGGCAATATATTAAAATAGCCACGTGATAATTTTTAGGACAAATTTAAAAAATATTTTATGACAAAGTTAAATATATTGTACTAAAAATTTTGATGTGAAAGATTAAGGATTTGAATTTGAAATACATTATCTTAATAACTAGAAACTCATAATTGAAGAGTTCTAATAGACTATTACTATTTCAAACTTATCTCTTTTATAATTTAAATATTTTCTCTCTCTCTATATATATATATATGTATATATACAGAGAGATATTTTATTTTAATAATATAATAATAATAAGAAATAAATAATAGTAGTAATAATACACAAGTTGTATTTCTTTTAATTTTGAAAAAAAAAACGCGGTAGTAGTAGTAATTTTTTTGAATTAAAAGATAGGAATATTTGAATTTGAAATACATTATCTTAATAACTAGAAACTCATAATTGAAGAGTTCTAATAGACTATTACTATTTCAAACTTATCTCTTTTATAATTTAAATATTATATATATATATATATATATATATATATATAGAGAGAGAGAGAGAGAGAGTTTATTTTATTAATATTTTACTATCAACGATTATGGATCGAAGCAAACTATGTGTAAAATTAGTAATTCATTCTCTTTCACCACCAAAGATTATGTGAAGTAATAAGTATTTCTCATCTTTAATCTGAGATTTTCTATACAAACTCTAAAAATTATAGTGAATTTTTTAAAACAGGTGTTCATACTAAAAACAAACATAAAATATGAAAATGATGGGTATAAGTTATGTTTAAATAATAAAAAATCAAATCGCATACCAGATGAGTACTTATTTACTTTTTGTTTTCGAATTTTTTTTGCTGATTAATTAATATATTTTTCTTAATAGTATGAAATAATTTACTATATATATGTATTTAGTATATAGAAAATTTAAAAAATATTTTCTAGCCATTTGTGTGTGTGCATATATATATATATATATATATATATATATACACACACAAAACAAACAATAAAAATTATAAGGTATAAATTGATGAATATTATGATTTGGAGGGGGAGGGCACGAGATTGTGGAGGGTGAGCGAGGGGTGAGGTAGGTGGGCCATGATTGGGGTATGCAGGATGATCGATGTAGGTGGGGCTAGGGATGGGTAGAGAAGAAATATTTTTCTACATATATATATGTGTGTGTGTATATATATATATACATATATAAATCTAAGTGTGTGTATAAGGGTGGGTTGGGGTGTGTGTAGGTGGTAGTGGTGGGGGGTGGTTGATGTAGGGGTAGGAGAAAATCTTTATTTTTTAAATAAGAAAAATAATAAATCGCATGTGCTTAATTTTATAACTGAGAAGTAAATTTTCAAATTTGAAAAATTAGACATAATCGAATAGTTTTAGTGTAGTTTTTGATTTTGAAATGATAAACAGAAAAAAGTAACATTTGAAATGAAAGATAAAAACTGTAGTCACATATCTTAATGATTACAAGTATATAGAATAACAATTATTTAATGTTTAATATTTTATATTTTATATTTATTATCTTTTAAAATTATCAAATATGATAACATAATAATTTCATTTTTTTATATCAAAATATTTAATATAATTGCAACTATAATTATATATTAATGATTAATTACAATTTTACTATGAATAATTATTTTTAATATTTCATAATCATTTAAAATATGTTAATATGATACAATAAGAAATTTTAAAATTTCAATTTTATTATTTCAAATGAACAAGTTAGTATTTTTTTAATGATATTTCTATAAATAAGTATTTCACGCATTGCGCGGGTACCAATATTAGTATATTAAAAAGAAAAGGACGACGCACCAGAAGAAGCCAAGTGACAGTATAAGAATTAGCCACTTGACAATTTTAAGACAAGGTTAATAGAGTATAGTAATAAAACTTTTGAATTAAAAAATATGGATATTTGAATTTGAAATATATTATCCTTCATTTAAAAAAAATTATTATATTAAAAACGGAAACTAATACTTAAAGAGTTCTAATAGACTTTTACTATTTCAAACTTATTGATAACATTCAACTTCCATGTCAATTTGAGTGCAAGACAGTCGTAGTCAATATATTTACCCAACATTGAAGTCGGGGTCGAATCCACGAGGAACAATGTGAGTGACAATCAAGTTATTTCGAAATAATAGATACAAGTTAAATCCAAACCAATGTTACAAGAAGGTAAATGGGGAGATAGGTATCTACACTAATGTTGTTTTTGGTTTTCTTTTAGTATAAATTTGGGGCTTCAAATAATTAGAGTTTTAATAGGTATGCACGGATCTTGGGATAATGCACTACTAAGGAAGTGATATATGGGTCTTACTAATCAACATCAATTTAGTAAGTCAAATATGGGCGCATTTGGTTATAGATTTTGATGCTAGTCTTTCAACAAAACACCAAACTTTCACCTATTGATTCGTTCGAATACCTAATAGGTGTGTTCAACAATTGGTACCCATAACCTCAATCTAGGCATCCCTATTTCTAGGATAATACCGATGGTATAGTCAACCTCACATTCACCTTTATGTCTAAGATAGTGAAAATTTAGCAAACTACACACACAATTGTCTTTCATTGCTTTGGTCTCCACATCATTCTTTCAAAGATGATATGGATTCCTAAACTTCACGCAAAACTCTTCTTTCAAAGATGGCTTCGAATTTTTTAGAGCATAAAGATTTCACTCACCATACCCATGTGGGTATTTGAGAATTTCACCCATCAAATCCCAACCAAATTAGCATAGCAATGATAAAACCCATAAACATGAACTACTAAATAGAAGCTAATCAACAACAACCCACACACACTTTAACCCCTATTCACACATAAACCCAAGAGGGAGATCTAGCTACACATAAGATAAAGAAGAATAGATATACTCATAATCTCCATTGAGTTGATTTATTGAAGCTTAAGTGAATGTTACTTCAAACTTGGCACTCTCACAAATCAACAATGGAAGTGGGCTAATCTTCTACTTAGAAAGTCTCTAACGTACTCTTCACCCAAAAATTATATAATATTTTCTTCTCCAAAAATGGAGGCTATGAATTCAAGAGCTAAAACCTAAAAATTGGGGAAGATAAAATACGATCCATGATGCTAGGGTTTGAGTATTTTTGTCAAAATCGGGATCAGCCACATACATTTTCAGTTTTGCCCTTGGGATGATTTCTTTCGCTAATCCACGATCGCACGGATCTGGCTGCGACCAAAGTTACACGACCACGGGTAACTTCCGCAATCGCGGCTGAATGACTCTTTCTTGACTGATGCGATCGCGGTCAGCAAACCGCGACCGTGGTACCTGAGGCCTTTCTGCTCCAAGTCTTCACCTACACTTTTCTTGCGCTCTTCTGATCAGTTTACGCTCCAATCCATATCTTTTGGTATCTTCAACTCTATGCCTACAAAGAGTGGATATTAGTGTATTTTATCACCAATATGTCTCATTCATTCATTCAAAATAAGGCAATATGCATAAATATTTAGTAAGAATGAGTGGTAAAATCTTCACTCATCAACACTCCCAACTTAAAACATTTGCTTGTCCCCAAGAAACACTACCTCTTACCATGAGACAACAATTCTCTATGCCCAAACCTTATACCTTAAAGCTCACAATGACTTCAACTTTAATCGCAACCACAAGTAGCTCATTGCTCATGGGCTAAGCTAATTTCCACTACACCCCTCATCATAAGATGCAACATTCAAAGATATATAGGACTTTAAAGAGAAACCAAGAAAAAACAACCAATACTCTAGAGGTGGCTTCCGCTTGACCTGAATTTAGCTATACTCTATTTTTCTCATTCTCCAGAAGGTGACAAAATCAGCCACCCTAACTTATTTTGCATGCCAATCCTCACAAGAAAGAAAATTCTACACACCAAACTACTAAATATGCAACAAGAAATTATAAGTGCAAAAACTCTCTCCCTCAAAAAAGTAATCTCTATGCAACAGTGTCATACCATAAGCTTGTCCCTATTTTCAATCGTCACTACTAAAAAAGTAAATGGTTGAAGATCTTGGAGGACTTTCTAAGCTTGTAATGTAGGTTCAGGTTAGGGTAGGCTATTATTCGGGAACAACATAGATATGCCCTTCCTTGAACATGTACACCACACTTTCTAATCTTTCTTTTTTACTATGGGCCACTCTTCTTTGTTTTCTCTCTTTTATCATGCCTACTTTTGCTGCCTTTATTTACCCATTTCTTTCATCTTTTTTTTCTTGCAACTCTCGTGTAATTTATTCCCTTTGTTGGATCGTTTGGTTTTCTATTCCTTTATTTTCAACACTTAGGCATTCGACATTTCACTAATATTTTTTTTGGCCTCACACTTTCTTCCATCAACCTGTACCACCCCCAACTTAGGATTTTAGCCTCAAGTTACATTTTTAAGTTCAAGGAGGGTTTAGTTCAAAAGAGGGATAAAAAGAATGGATCACGGGTTGTAATGAGTTTTCCAAAGAAAGGTCCAAAGGGTCAAGGTGGGTACTAGGGATTATAATTATGCTTGGGTAGGCTTTTTAGACAAGAGTGAGTTCCAAAATCACAAAGGTGGCCTAAGATCATTTCTCCAACCACATACAATCAAAATTAGTTTTGAAAGACGTCAGGGCAAGTCCTAGATAACACAAGTGTACAAAAGATTAATACCAAAATCTCACCACATATGGCATGCAAAATTCTCTAAGGGGGCTTAAATATTCCTCCCGCTAGAGAGAAATAGGAGTATCTATTTCTATTCATAGGTCAAAATTTATGAATCCACAAAAAGAGAAAAGTTTTGTTACAACAATTCTCACGTCCATACCCTTGATTTTTCTAAAATTTTGGACGGAGGGGGTTGTTCATTTTGCATTAGCCTCTCACACAATTTGCTAAACTGTGGCTACAACCAAAGCCTTAGTCTCACATTGAGGCTCAAAATGGGTAAACTACCTATATGGCTACTCGGATTTTGCCAATGGTATACAAAGTGACCCCAACTTTACAATATATGATGCCACAGGTACTCAGACTTTCTTTGCATTTTTGACATTTATGCTACGGGTACTCAGACTTTCCTAGCACCTATTCCTCAAAACCCAAACACTATGCTTTACCCTTAAGAATGTCGTCACTCGTTCCATCATAGGGCAAAAATTATCGTGCATCATCAAAATCAAAATACAAGCCAAAGTAAAAAGATCAAAACAAAAACTATAAGAAAAACATGCTATCCATAAAATGTATAACATCTAAAAAACACAATAAAAATAGTATCCAAAATATCATCCTCAAACAACATCCACAAAAATACTTGGCACACAATACCAAAATAACACACATCCGATGGAACCCACAACTTAAAGAATACAGTGTCCTCGCTGCATATGTAAGCAAGTAAGAGTAAGAAGGGTCTCCCTGTATATGCATCAAGAGCTCTCCTCTCCTGCCAACTCGGCATCACCACCATCAGCACACCAGTTGGCCTCATCCTCACTATCAAACCTCGGTGAAGGTAGTCGATGATTGGATTTGACCACCTTACAGATATCTTCCAACCCTTTATATGGCTTTCTGAATAACTTATCTTTTTTTTTCTTTATTTACCATCTTCTCATATGAGTCCTTGAGGTCCCTATGAGAAGTAGCTAAGGCTGAATAGGCTCTCTCTAGATGGGCTATTATGGCACCCTGCTTCTGCTGCTCTTCTATGTACTTCTCATAATATGATTGTGCTACATATGAAGGACGGGCAGTGGAGGGCTCTGCCGATCCCTGAGGTAATTTGGAAAATAGTTCCCTTACCCCTTGTATCTGAACAGTGATGTCATCAAAAGCATTGGCTGATGAGGGTCTATAAGAGTTTGTGTCCTCTTGGACTGACTTGCCCGAGTTCATCTTCCTCTTCTTACTCTAACCTGGGGCACCCTTCCCTTTGAATTTAAGAGGGCAGATGAGGGAACCTGGATATACCCAAGTGTCTGCAGCACATTCCTTATTTTTTCCCTCTTATATAACTTAATGATAAGGGAAGGAAAGAGAAGATCAGTACCTCCATGGTTCTTGAAATATCTTCACTCGGAGATCACAATCTTACCCATATTTAGGGCAATGCCAGACAGGATGCAAGACATCATCCGAGATCTCGTGTGACAATGGTTATGTGAGTACATGGGGACACTCTACTACAGATGATGTTTAACCACAACCTAGCTTCGACCTTGAAGTCATTCATCAAAATATCATGCTTTGTGGTGGCCTAGGGAACTGCTTTTTCAAGACTCAAGATACTTGCCATCCATGTCCCTAGCTCACATGCATTGGCATGAAACTGCCCCATGTCAGCATTTGGGAGCCCATAGACCGCATTAATCTGCTCTGCTCCAAAGTTCACTTGATTACCATTAATAGTCATTACTGGGTTTGTGAGAGAAACTATGCTGAGGTTTCCATAGAACTCACATACTCACTGATAATTAGCATAGCAGGGTTTCGGGGAAAAGCATACCCACCGGGTCACAGTGAGTATGGCGTGGAATTTTGGGAGCTTTTTCTCTACCCTGTCTAATCTAATACCCCTTTCAGGGAGAAGCTTTGTTTTGTAGAAATCCTCATAATAAAGGTGTTGGCATTGTGCGACCATGAGTCTAGTGTCATCAAAATCTCCCATCTTTAAGGCTGAGAACCTGTAAGTAATGCAACTCAGACCAACATTAGTATTGCCATACCAAAAACATGCTAGATCACAAAATTAAGCTCAAGTGGTAGTGTTATGGAAGGTTTTGGGGTATTAAAGGATGTGCAAAAATTTGAGGTCTACCAAAAATTATCCTCAGGTATGGTGATCACGGAGCGTTGACCTCGATCACAGTGCTGTGATCGTGGTCATTGGGACCGCGATTACTGTACCTGAGACCAGACATGCCAATTTCTGCACTTTAGTTCAAGTATAATTTTAGTCCTACTTTTTATTTCCACTAGGCATGTCGACAGTGTAATCATAGAATTTACGCCTGGGCTGTGTGATCATAGCCCGTAAATTCCAAGAAATTAAACATGGGATTTACAGGGACATTTAATCAAACACATGGTATACACTTTAATTTAAGCGGTTTAAGGCTTAATTTTGGGTACCCAAGACTTTCTCATTAGTGTATACACCAACTATAATAGCTAACCACACAATAATCATCAACAAGCATGCATTTGGCCATGAAAATAGTGTTTCAGTCCTTTCCCTAAACTATAAATTCTAAGCATATAATTGTACTCAAATTAAGGTAGTTGAGATAACTTACCAGATTCGATGATGCAAGGGATGACTTGACACTTGAATATGCAATGTAATGCCAAAATTAGAGAGAATTTTGAGAGAAATTAAAAGAGGAGCATGGATGAAACTGGAATTCGGATAGTTATTTAAACTGATTTAACCGCCATCGCTGTCCTAGTTATGTGATCGTAGCGATCGCGGTCACGTGGCCTTTGTGATCTCGGTGGCATGGACCGCGGTCACAGTAACTGAGACCTAACGATCAATTTTTATGTACTTCTTCTTCAATCTAAATTGCTAATTTCATACGTTACCTTTTCAAATTCAACCAAAATTCCCCTTAGTACCAACATTTCATGGATTGTGCATGCATAAACAAAAATGAAATCTACTCCATCATGCGTAAATAAAAAGGATATGGGCCACTTTTTGTGGTATGATGGGTTTCCTCCCCTCTAGCGCTTAGTTTAATATTGCGGTACGATTCCTTCACCACTTCCTTTTATGTTTCCACTTAGAAGTTTGAATCTCCATCCCAACTTTTGTTTAATATACAATGAGTGACAGAGGGACAGAAGATTCAAATCTTCCAAGATAAAACTTGGAAGATGTGAGGACATAGCAAGTAAGCTTCGATCTCACCATTTTGAGGACTTGCCTTTTACCCAATTTGATATCAAATTTTCTAATTCGTTCTTTGGGTAAAGGTAAAGACATCAATAGGCCAATTCTTGTGCATCGGTAATTATGTTTTTTGGACTTTGATAGATGAGGTTCTATATGCTCCTTTGGAATATCAAATTCCAAAATATAGGGATAGTTCTTCTTCTCCCCACAATCCATCATTTGCCTATGTAGATAGATTCTCATTACATCCTCTAAGAACAATGTTGAGAAGTCGTTTGAGTGAGGTACAACCCCCAATGTTAGAATAGCCTCCTCAAAAGCATCTTCATCTCGAAATGAGCTAGAGTCATCACAAGAGATTTGATTTGATTCTTCGTTTGACTCTAGTATCATTTTCTTTAATCTGGCCTCTTCTTCCTCATATGACTCGGTAGATTGGGAAGTTACTAAGGAGTTTTCACTACCAAGCCCATAATCATAGCTTGGTTTCTTTTCTTGATGAACCTCTTCTTGATAAATGGGCATGGTTGTGATGTTTTCAAGAATTATATTCTTTTCTAATTCATTTGCCTTGACATTTGCCCATTCGAACACCCCATAGGATTTATGTAAACCTTCCAATTATAGTTACCCAATCCAAAATTGTTTGAAGCATTGCTTCAATACCAATGGGTCTAGTTTATTGCTCCTCCTTCTTTTCTAAAGTTCCAAAATAACTTAATACGTCAAATTATTCCCCGGCAACGACGCCATTTTTGATAACGCTCAACTTACATGTCAATTTGAATGCAAGATGATCATCGTCAATATATTTATCCAACTTTAAAGTTGGGGTCAAATCCATGAGGAACAATGTGAGTGACAATCAAGTTATTTCAAAATAATAGATACAAGTTACATCCAAACCAATGTTATAAGAAGGTAAAAATGGGGAAATAGGTATCTATACTAATGTTTCTTTTTGGATTTTTCTAGTATAAATTTGGCGATACGAATAATTAGAGTTTTAACAGGTATGCACAAAACTTGCGATTATGCACTACTAAGGGGGTGATATATGGGTGTTAGCAATCAACATTAATTTAGTAAGTCAAATATGGGTAGGTTTGGTTATATATTTTGATGCTAGTCTTTCAACAAAACACTAAACTTTCACCTATTGATTCTTTCAAATTCCTAATAGGTGTGTTCAATAATTGGTAACCACAACCTCAATCTAGGCATCCCTATTTCTAGGATAATACCCATGGTATTGTCAACCTCACATTCACCCTTATGTCTAAGATAGTGAAAATTTAGCAAACTACACACACAATTGTCAATCATTTCTTTGGTCTCCACATCCTTCTTTCAAGGATGATATGGATTCCTAAACTTTACCCAAAACCCTTCTTTCGAAGATGACTTTGGATTTTCTAGAGCTTAGAGCTTTCACTCATTATACCCACGTATATATTTGAGGATTTTACCCATCAAATCCCAACTAAATTAGCATAGTAATGATAAAACCCATAAACATGAACTACTAAATAGAAGCTAATGAAAATAACCCACACACACTTTAACCCCTATTCACACATAACCACAAGAGGGAGATCTAGCTACACATAAGATAAATAAGCATAGATATACCCATAATCTCCATTGAATTGATTTATTGATGCTTAAGTGAATGTTACTTCAAACTTGGCACTCCAACGAATCAACAATGGAAGTGAGCTAAGCTTTCACTTAGAAAGTCTCTAATGTATTCTTCACCCAAAAATTATACAATATTTTCTTCTAAAAGAATGGAGGCTATGAATTCAAGAGCTAAAAAACCTAAAAATTGGAGAAGATAGAATATGATCCATGATGCTAGGGTTTGAGTTTTTTTGTCAAAATTAGAATCAGCCACATTCATTTCCAGTTTTGCCTTTGGGCTGATTTCTTTTACTAAACCGCAATTGCGTGGATCTGGATGCGATCGTGGGTAACTTATGCAATCTCGGTTGAATGACTTTTGCGATCGCGGTCAGCATACCACGGCCGCTGTACCTGAAGCCTTTCTGCTCCAAGTCTTCAGTTGCACTTTTCTTGCTCCCTTTTGATCAATTTATGCTCCAATCCACATCTTTTGATCTCCTCACCTCTGTGCCTACAAAGAGTGGATATTAGTGCATTTTATCACCAATATATTTCATGCATTCATTCAAAACAAGGTAATGTGCATAAATATTTCGTGAGAATGAGTGGTAAAATAGTCACTCATCACTTATCTCTTTTAAAATTTAAATTCTATAAATTATAAAAAATATTTGAATTTAATTTAACTACATATTAATGAAAGAAAAAATATTATTAAAATAATAATAATAATTAGTAGTGTTGTGGTGGGAGCAGTTGTGGTAGTAGATAGTACGTAGAAGTAGGATAATAATAATAATAATAATAATAATAATAATAATAATAATAATAACAATAATAATAATAATAACCAAAAGGTATAAACTATTTTAAAAATATAGAAGCACTATTACAAATTTTTAAAACAAATAATTAAATATAAGAACACATTTGAGCACATCTTTTTTTAAAAAGTGTCTCCTTTTTTTTTTTTTTGTTTAAACCAATTAAATGAGTTTGAGTTCGTAGTAAAATACTAACTATGTAGTTTTCAAGTTTGAATGTAACTTATCAAATAATGTTTTATTTTAAAATTTTTAAATTTTAAACTACTAGATAGTGATAATTTAGAATCTTATCTTTTTTAACAACTGATTTATTTAAATTTTGAATTTGACTAAAATTTTAGTTGACATAAATATCCATATTTGTAACCTCATTATATCCCCTTAAATACCTATCATTTAAGCTCTCTCCTTTTCTTTTTGTCATTTAAAATTATTTTCATATTCAGATTGTGCTTATCTCGAAAAAATTTATATGATCATTTTATTTACAAGATATTGATATAATTGCATCAGAAAATATTTTTGACATTATTGTTGTTAAAATTATATATGCTTTCGCCAACATTTTTCTTTGGGGTATATGTATTTCTTTAACTAATATAATATCATTTATAGTCGTAGTTTATACATGTAACCCCTCTTTCTTAAATAACTTGCATATATATAACACATTATTGTTGTTAAAATTATATATGCTTTCACCAACATTTTTCTTTGGGGTAAATATATTTATTTAACTAATATAATATCATTTATAGTCGTGGTTTATACATATAACCCCTCTTTTTTAAATTACTTGCATATATATATATATATATATATATATATATATATATATAACTATATATATATATATAAACAATGAGAATGGGTAGTTGTAGAGTGATAAATATTATGATTAGAAAGGAAAGGGAGGGGGATTATGGTAGGTGGACGATGGGGTGGTGTAGGGGGTGCGGGGTAGGCAGGGTAGTAGATGTAGGTGGCGAATGGGTAGAAAAAAGATTACTATTTTTTAAAAAATAAAATAAAATTGAGGGCGCGGGGTAAGGGTAGAAGGGGTGGGGGTTGGGGGTAGGGGTAGAAGGGCTGGGGGCAGGGGGGTAGGGGGTAGGGGGTAGGGGAAGGAATAAAATTTTTAATTTTTTTAATAAGTAATATTAAATAAGAATAAGGCAAGTAACAATTTTAAGATAAAATGAAAAAATATCATAATAAAAGTTTTGAATTGAAAGATAAAGTATTTGAATTTGAAATATATTATCCTTCATTACAAAAATTATTATCTCAGAAATAGAAACACATACTTAAAGAGTTCAAATAGACTTTCACAATTTCAAACTTATCGCTTTTAAAATTTAAATCCTATAAATTATAAGAAATATTTAAATATAATTTATTTACATATTAATTAAAGATAAAAGTATTATTAAAATATTAATAATTAGTAGCATAGTGGTAGAAGCAGTTATGGTAGGACGTGGTAGGTAAAAGTAGGTAATAATAATAATAATAATAGAAGAAGAAGAAGAAGAGGAGGAGGAGGAAGAGGAAGATAAAGAGGAAGAAGAAGAGGAAGAAGAAGAGAAAGAGGAAGAAGACGAAGACGAAGAAGAAGAAGAAGAAGAAGAAGAAGAAGGAGGATAAGAAGAAGAAGAATAAGAAGAAGAGGAAGAAGAAAAAGAAAAAGAAGAAGAAGAGAAAGAAGAAGAAGAGGAAGAGGAAGAAGAAGAAGAAGAAGAAGAATAGGAGGAAGAGGAAGGGGAGGAGTAAGAAGGGAAGGAATAAGAAGAGGAGGAACAAGAGGAGGAAGAAGAAGAAGAGGAAGAAGAGGAAGAAGAGGAAGAAGAGGAGGAAGAGGAGAAAGAGGAGGAGGAGGAGGAGGAAAAAGATGAAGATGAAGAGGAAGAGGAAGAGGAAGAGGAAGAGGACGAAGAAGAGGACGAAGAAGAAGAGGATGAAGAAAAGGACGAAGAAGAAGAAAAATAAGAAGAATAAGAAGAATAAGAAGAGGACGAAGAAGAAGAAGATGAAGAAGAAAAAGAGGATGAAGAAGAAGAGGAAGAGGTAGAGAAGGAGGAAGAAAAAGAGAGAGAGGAAGAAGAAGAGGAGGAGGAAGAAGAATAAGAAGAATAAGAAGAAGAAGAGCAAGAAGAAGAAGAGGACGAAAAAGAGGATGAAAAACAGGAAGAAGAAGAAGAAGAAGAAGAATAAGAAAAAGAGGAAGAGGAAGAGGAAGTGGAAGAGGAAGAGGAAGAGGAAGAGGAAGAAGAAGAGGAGGAAGAAGAAGACGAAGACGAAGACGAAGACGAAGAAGAGGACGAAGAAGAGGATGAAAAAGAGGACGAAGAAGAAGAAGAGGAAGAAGAGAAGGAAAAAGAAGAGGAGGAAAAAAAAGAGGAAGACGAAGACGAAGACGAAGAAGAAGAGGAAGACGAAGAAAAAGAGGAAGAAGAAGAAGAAGAAGAGAAAGAAGAAGAGGGTATGAAGAAAAGGAAGAAGAGGAAGAGGAAGAAGAAGAAGAGGAAAAAGAAGAGTAAGAAGAAAAAGAGGAAGAGGAAGAAGAAGAAGAAGAAGAAGAGGAGGAGGAAGAGGAAGGGTAGGAGTAAGAAGGGAAGGAATAAGAAGAGGAGGAAGAAGAATAAGAGGAAGAAGAGGAAGAAGAGGAAGAAGAGGAGGAAGAGGAGGAAGAGGAGGAGGAGGAGGAGGAGGAGGAGGAAGAGGAAGAGGAAGATGAAGATGAAGATGAAGAGGAAGAGGAAGAGGAAGAGGAAGAGGAAGAGGACGAAGAAGAGGACGAAGAAGAAGAAGAAGAAGAAGAAGAATAAGAATAAGAAGAGGACGAAGAAGAAGAAGAGGAAGAAGAAAAAGAGGATGAAGAAGAAGAGGAAGAGGTAGAGGAGGAGGAAGAAGAGGAGGAAGAGGAAGAGGAGGAGAAATATGAAGAGGAGGAGAAGGAGGAAGAAGAGGAGGAAGAAGAAGAAGTGGAAGAAGAAGAAGAGGAAGAAGAAGAAGCGGAAGAGAAGAGGAAGAGAAGATGAAGAGGAGGAAGAGGAGGAGGAAGAACCAAAAGGTATAAAACTATTTTAAACATATAGAAACACTGTTATAAAATTTAAAAATACAAAAGCACTACTAAAATTATTTAAAACAAATAATCTAATAAATAATTAAATATAACTTCACAGTAAAATATGTAGTAAAAAATTAAGCACATGTTTTGGCACATTTTTTAAAATAAAATGTCACCTTTTTTTTATTTAGATCAAGTAAATGAGTTTGAGTTCCTAATACAGAAATTTTCAAGTTTGAATACAACTTCTCAAATGATTTTCTATTTTTAAAAATTTGAAATTATAAACTATTAGATAATGATATTTTAGAATCTTATCTTTTCTAACAAACTAATACATTTAATTTTGAATTTTATTGAAATTTTAGTTGACAAAAATATCCTCCTATATATATATATATATATATATCCCTTCAACAAATATATTGTGTAAGTTATTTTTGTGAATTACAATTATTTTTAAATTTAGATTGTGTTTAGCTTGAAAAAATTTCTATGATTATTTTATTCAGAGAAAATACTCTATCACCACTTTGACTATACGCGAAAAGGCTGAGACACACCCAAACATTAGGAGGGTCCTATTACCTCCCTGGACTAATGAAATTATATTTTTTACAACCTTAGTGCCTACGTAGCACATACATGGTACAACATATTGAAGGGTCCACCTAGGCACACGTGTGTGCCACGTAGGCACTAAGGTTGTCAAAAATATAATTTTAATTAGTCCAGGGGGTAATAGGACCCTCCTAAAGTTTGGGTGTGTCTCAGCCTTTTTGCATATAGTTCAAGGTGGTAATAGAGCATTTTCCCTTTTATTCACAAAGATATTGATATAATAGTATCAGGAAATAATTTTTACATCATTGTTGGTAAAATTATTTATGCTTTCGCCAACATTTTTCTTTGGGGTATATGTAATTCTTTACTCAATATATAATCACTATATATATGTCTCTGTGTGTGCGCATGAACATTTGTGTATATGTACGTGTGTGTGTGTATTTATGAGAATGGGTAGGTGCAGAGTGATAAACATTATGATTGGGAGAGAAGGGGCAGATGATTGTGGTAGTTGGGGAATGGGTTGGTGTAGGTGGGGGTAAAGGTAGTGTAGGGGGTGCTGGGTATGTAGGGTGGTGGATGTAGGTAGCGGGTGTGTAGGAAAAAGATTGCCATTTAAAAATAATAAAATAAAGGAGATGGGGTACGGGCAACGGGAGATGGGGGTTAGGGGTAGGGGTAGGAATAAAATCTTTAATTTTTTTAATGAGTAATATTAAATTTTGCATGTGCATAGTTTTTCAATTGAGAGTAGCAAAGTTTAAAATTTAGAATAAGAAGTCTTGAAATTATACACACTCAAGTGCTTTTAGTACAATTAGTTATTGATTTGAATTGATAAACAAACAAATTAAAATTTAAAATGAAAGATAAAAAATTCATTCACATATCTTAATTGGTTTAAAATATAAACGTAACAGTCCAACTATAAAATAACATTATATTTATTACTTTTGAAAGTCCGCAATATAATGAAATATGATTAAAATACCAATTTCATTCTTTTTATATTAAAATATCTAAAGTAATTGCAACAACCATTTTATATTAAAGATTTATTGTATTTCACTATTAACAATTATTTTTAATATTTCATAAGTAATTTAACGTATGTTAATATGATATATAAAAAAATTTAAAATTGAAATTTTATTATTTTAAATAAATAAGTTAATTAGTTAATTGTATTAATGAAGTATTCCGTGCATTGTGCGGGTACTTATACTAGTGTGTGTGTAGTTATGTATGTATGTATGTATGTATGTATGTATATATTGTTGCTGCTGTTGCTGCTGCTGTTACTGCTGCTGTTGCTGTTGATATTGCTGTTGTTGCTGTTGCTGCTGTTTTTGTTGTTGTTGTTGTTGTTGTTGTTGTTCCAGTTGTTCCAGACGTCTGCCACTAAATTTCTCAATATTTTCTTAAAAATAATTTTTCCTTATTTCTAAAGTCAAATCTTTACAAAATCATTGATTACATTCTTGTTACGTACTTAAAACTTTTAAAAATTTGGTATTTCTTAATTTTTTCTTATTCTAAAACTTTTATATTTGTTTCTGGAGTTTTCAAATCTTTTTAAATCAAATTTAGTTGATTTAGAATTCTTAAATTAATGGAAAAATATTACTTGTCATTAATTTTGATGACTTCTAATAAGCAATCATTTTACTATAAATATATTTAATTAATTTTCAACTCTTAAATATTAGAAAAAATAGTGAAAAGACGATTTTGTCTAAAACAAAGACTTTTAATGAAGGAAAAAAAGTTCAAACAATATTTATAAGGCTGTTAAGATACTCATCTAAAAAAATGCAGTTAGTTAGTAGTTAGAAAATTAAAGTGGATCACAAGTGGTCGAGTTAGTTATAACTAACTCAACACATATACTATATATTGCACCATAACAAACATTGTAAAACAATTATTTATTCAGTACTACAACTATGATCATTCCACTCTGTTTCATAGTTTACTTTCATCTTGAATAGGGATAGCAGTGGGGTTGTGTGGATGCGGTGCAGGTTAAAGTAATTTTTTTTTTTAAAAAATAGTGCGGTGCAGTGCGGGTTTAAATTAAAAAATTCGTATTATTCTCATGAATATACCTAAAATTATATGTATTCTTTACTTAAAATTTTATGATACTTAAAATGACATGTATAACACTACAAATAAAATTTTTTATAGTTTTTTGAATATCTTAATTCATTTTTTAAAAAATATGATATTTGATCATTACTTGTACACGTGATATTTTTTGACAATTTCTTAGTGAAAAGTGATATAATAGAAACTAGTTGTTATTATTTCCTAGTTGTAGATTTGAAAATATTATGATTTGCAATAAAGTTACGAATTTTTCAAAAAAATAAAATATGGGGCAGTGTGGTGAGGGTATGCGCGGGTATGAGTGTGGGGCGGGTTTATGCGGATTTAAAGGGGATGTTGTGTGGTGCGGTTTTAAAATTTATGGGTTTATAAAAAATCTGCACCGCACCTCACCATTGCCATTCCTAATCTTGATTACCTACATGATATCAAAGCTTGATCGTCTAAAGTAGGAGTGCAACTTGAATTCTGAGATTTCTAAGTTATTGTTTCTGATAGTTCTTGCACAAATTCAACTCTAAGAGTGGATTCGATTGTTGATTTCTGAGGTATTGATTGAGTTGATTTCTGAGAAATAAACATTATCGTTTCATAACCAATAATCAACATTCGCTTCTACAAAAATAGAGGTTCTTTTTTATTGGACAAGAACTCTTATCTTCTGCGTCTTTTCAAGAAATCTATAGCATTGTTATTCAAGATGATGAGTGAACAAAGAAATGGGAAGAACATGCCGAATGGACAATTTTCCAGTTCATTTGCTCAAAATAGTGTCAGTTCTACATTTCCCATATCAGGTCAAGGTATTGACTATAATCATCCTCTTTTCTTGAGTCCTACTGATGTTAGTGGCCTTATGATAAGATCTTTTCAATTGATTAGTACTTAAAATTATGTGTTATGGATTCATTCAATCATACTTGCATTACTTGGTTGAAATAAAATAGGATTGATCGGTGGAACGTGTAGGAAAAATGTATTCATAGAAGAGTTATGGAGTCTATAGGATAGGGTCAATGTGATTGTTCCCTCTTTTCTATTAAACTCAGTTTTGAAGATTCTGTTGAGCGGAATTGTAATTGCCTCTCATGCTTGTACTGTGTGGGATGATTTGAAATAGAGATTTGATCGTATAGATGGCTCAAGAACTTATAGCTTACATAAAGAACTCATCACTTTGTAACAAGGAACTTCATATATTTCTACATATTATACCAAATTAAGGAATCTCTATGGTGAGTTTGAGGTTCTTATCTCTTCACCTGTGTGTGATTGTGAAAAGTCAAGAGAATTTGTTGCTCATATGAATAGGCAAAAGCTCTATCAGATTCCTATGGGATTAAGTAAAGTATACCATCAGGCTAGAAGTCAAATTCTACTAATGAATCCCTTTCCTAATCAATCCTATGCTATGCTAAAGGGTGATAAAGCAAAAAATCAGTTATTATCTCTACTGAAAATCTGGGAATGAATGTTATGTCATCTAACAATTTGGAGCCTATTGCTATGTACTCTAAGGCTGGTAATGATTTTAGTCAAACCGGTGGTGTTTTTTCTAGGATTCAGAAGTTCAAAAGAAATACAGATTTGGTGTGTCACTACTGTAAGTGCAAGGGACATAACAAAGAGTATTGCTATAAACTGGTGGCATTTCCTCCTGATTTTAAATCCAAGAAGAAGATTCGTTCTAGATACTACAGTGGTACACATATGGTCAATGGTGATCATGTTGTTAGTCTGGAGCAACCAGTGTAGAAAGCTCAGGAATTTTTTTGTATGGGATGAATGATACAAGTCCGAAAGGATGCTGGATCAATCACAATTCTAGGTTGTTTTCATGGTACAGAAGATTCTTTGTATTTAAAGCCCAACACCATTACAAGTTCTGAAAGAACAGTGAAAGAACTACTGCAGGGATGCACTTTTACCAAAGATCAGTATGATCAAATTCTCTTAATGCTCCAAAGTGATCATTCTAAAGAAAATACTGATGAATATGATGCAATCAACCGTGCAGGTAAGCATTATTTGTTTCTGAGAATAGTGAAGTATAGATAATTGATACTGGAGCCACCAATCATATAGTTTCTAGATCAGATATGTTTATACTTGATTCTATGTCTAAGTGTACAGAGACAAAGAAAGTGTCTCTACCTAATGGAGAAGTATCACAAGTGACACACATGGGATCTTGTGCTCTATGTACTAAAAAAGTATTATGACAAATGTGTTTTATATTCCTGAATAATAGTACAATCCTACCTGTGAGCAAGATAACCAAGGACTTATGTTGCTCAATCACATTCTTTCCCTACTTTTGTGTATTCCAGAAGCTTTATAGTGGAAAGGAAAAGGAAATTGGTAAAGAGGAAGGAGGTATCTACTTACTGCTGAAACATCTTTCAAAAACAGATAAATCACAAGTGTCTTTATTAGTGAAAGCTACGGAATTAGAAGCCAAGAAAGAGGATATGGAGCTTTGGCATAGAAGATTAGGACACTTTTCTTCAGTAGTTCTTAATAAACTATTTCATATGAACAAGGAGGATGTATGTAAAGTGTCTAAATGCACTATTTGTCCTTATTCAAAGCAAACACGATTAGTTTTTCCTTCTTGTTTTGTTAAAATCTATCAAGTTTTGAGTTGATCCATCTTGACCTTTGGGGTCCTTATAGTACAACTACTTTTGATGAGAACAAATGTTTTCTTACAATGGTGGATGATTATTCAAGACTTGGTTGTTTTTACTTAAGCATAAATCCAAAGTGTGTGTGTTTACCAAGTTATTCCTATAATATGTTAATACACAGTTTGACAAAACTGCCAAAGTAATGAGAAAAAATAATGGTACTAAGTTTATCAAATAAGTTTGTGCTACTATGTGTAAAGAAATGGTAATTATTCACCAAAGATTTTGTCCATATACCCCTCGGCAAAATGGGGTGGCTAAGAGGAAACATAGACATATCTTGGAAGTAACTAGAGCTTTAAGATTTCACGCTAAAATACCTTTGAATTTTTAGGGTCACTGTGTTTTAGTTGCTATTTACCTAATTAATAGAAAGCCTAGTAGTGTAGTATCAAATCATATTCCTTATGAAAGGTTATATGGTGTAAAATCTATGTTTACTCATCTGAGAGTACTAAGTTGTTTGTTCTTTGCAAAGGTTCTGAATAAGCATGGCAAATTAATGCCTAGATCAATAAAGGATGTACATATGGGGTACTCAGACACTTTGAAAGTCTATGTGCTATATGATCTTATCACTAGGTCATTATATATCAGTGGAGATGTATTTTTTAGAGAGGATGTATTTCCCTTTGCTGAAATAGGTACCACAGTCAACAATGGTGTATTTGTTAATCTGTTCAACTATGATGGTTTTATGCAGAACATTATTTTTAGTTATCCAGGGGATAGTATATATGTTGGTCATACTACATATGTTCCTGAACAAATTGTACAGATACATCCTCCTACAGCTGAAGTTCAAGCACTATTGACCATCTTAAAGTCCTTGAACTAGATGCAACTAATTTAAATGATCTGGTTGAACATGATGCATATGAGAACGTTGTGGTTCTTGAAGTAGATTCTAACAATGAAAGTGTAATGCAGAGAAGGTCTACTATGGAAAGACATGCACCTAAGTGGATGAAAAAGTTTATTTCACTAAATATTAGTGATAATGTTCAGTATCCTATGTATAAGTACATAAGTTATACTCACTTGTCACCAACCTATAAGATTATATAATGGCAACATCAACCTTGGTGGAACCTACTACTCAATTAGAGGATGTGAAAGATAAGAGATGGGTAGATGCCATGCAAGCAGAGATTCATGCCCTTGAAGAAAATAAAGCTAGGGAAATTATAGACCTTTCTACTAGTATGCAGACGATTAGTTGTAGGTAGATATACAAGATAAAATATAAGTCCACAGGTAAAGTTGGGAGATTCAAAGAAAAATATGTTGCAAAGAGCTATAGCTAAAAGAAGATATAAATTACAAGAAAACATTCTCTCTAATGGTAAAATGGTGATTGTTATATTAATCTAAGCTATTGTTACCTTAAAGAAATGGCATATACATAAGATGTATGTATTTAATGCCTTCTGTAACACCCTGGATTTTTGGTCCTTGAAAATTTCTAAAATTTTATTCTCACTGTCCTCATTCTGACTCACCCTACGAGTGGTAGGGTGTCATTATGAGGCATAAAGACCCAAATAGTAGCTTGACCAGTGTGTTTGGTAGGGTTTCTAAGTTGATAATGACTAGAACACAAGTAATTTAGACACATAATGAGTCGTAGTGTCCCGATCGTAGGGAAACTAGTGTACTAACCTAGGTTCCTGTAGTGACTACGACTAACATGTTATGAGTCTTAAGGACTGGATATGAGTCATATGATTTTATTCATAACCAGACCAGTGTAGGGTAGACCTAGACACATTCTATTCTTAGACTGGACCTAACGAGTTATAGGGTGACCCTATGAGTTGTGAGGTCACCCTTAGGGACTGGGTATCGATTTTTAATTTTTTAATTAAGGACATCTTGGTAATTTGTATCTTTCCCTACTTAGACCCCACGACTTAAAACCCTCTTTGGGACTTCATTAATGTATGATTCCCAATAAAAACACTCTCTTAAACTCATTGAAATTCCCTTAAGCAAGATACTTAGGGTTTCTAAGAAGTTGGTCATCCAAAGGCTCAAGGGTTGATTTCTCTCTATAAGACTTGGTGTTTCGGGCATGTTACTCTTTCTTAGTCCTCAATTTATAAAAAACATGTATTTGAGTGGTTCAATTGGATGGTTTTGAATGGGGGGTTTTCAACATGGGTTGGGGGTTTTGAATAATTATTGTTTATGTTATGTTTTATATTTACATATGCATTGTTTATGCTGTAAGTCATTGTTTTGAAATTAATTTGATGCATGAGCATGGTGAGTAAACTAGTGGATTGTGATTTCCATAAATTTTGTGAATATTGGCAATTGAATTGGTAATAACCCAACCTAAACTCTGTTGAAGTGGTTTTGAGTACGAGTAAAAATAAATTAAACTATTTTCAAAACAATTGCATAATACAAAGAGGTTATTTGAAACATAATGATTTGATTTAATGAACAAAGAGAGTTGGTGTCCTTCTCACCCTGTATTAATGAACAAAGGGAGTTGTTCATCCAAGTTTATGGAATTCAAATGGCATGTTGATATTACCTTACAAGTGTAGTTGTATGATGATACTAATAATGTATGCCTTAATATGTATTATGGTTTAATTAATAGGAGTATGTGATAAATATTTTAATTGGGCTTTAATGAGGGTTGTGTAGCTAAGTCGTGAAAGTAGAGGTCCTGACGGACCAATATTGGAAATCGCAGTTGCCAACGTGGGGTTCTAAATAACCAGGTGGCTCGGGTGCCCCTTACTATATGATTGGGAGATTTGAGTCTCCCATATTAACCCTTATTATATGATTAGGAGATTCGAGTCCCCCATATTATATTACATAATTAGGTGCTAGAGTCACCTTGGTATGCCGGGAGGTCTGAGTCCCCCATGGTGCATATGTACATTCTTTGGTTCATGCAGCTACACATATCGTGGACTTTTTAACTGGGGGAGAGATGAACCCATATAGACACCTTGGGTGCATTCTTATGTTATGACTGTTGAGATACATAATCCAGGATAAAGTTTTAAAGTGCTTGCTAAGCCTCGTTCCCTTTTTAGGAATATTATTTATGTATATATATGATGATATTCACATGGTTTTGAATTAGATTTGACTTGGCTTATTTTATCTTTTATCCTTGAGTTGCATGCTAGTGATTAATCTACTAACTGTATTCACACGTTGTATCCCCATACGATGTAGGAACCAGAGATACTTCTACTTTTCCTATGTATTATTGGGTGGATCGACTCAGTTCATAGATCATTGGTAGTGAAGTGGTGAGCTTTCATTCTCCAGAAGACTTGTACATTTTATCAGTTTCCATTCATAGATTAGAATTAAGAGTTCATATTATCATTAACATTATCATTGCCATTATTAGGGTAAGGGGAATTTCTCCACACTTTATTTATTTTGGTTTTGTTAGAAGGCTTTGTGGGTTACTGAGGACTTGGGTAATGTCTGTTGGTTATATATGGTCAGTTATCGGTTATTGGTTATAGACATATCTTAAATTCTTTAAGCATACCTTATGCTATCTTCTTATATGTTTAGAATTCAGCCACTGCTATATAGTATGTGGTGTTTCGGCTAGGTATAAGGGGTGGTCTCCGATCCACAGTGGACTTGAGATGCATGTTACGGCCAGGACTTGGTTTAGTTTATGACAAAGTTGGTATCAAATCCTAGGTTTGGTGTCATTGGGTGTCCATAAAGCCATGTCAAGTAGACTCTCTTTTATGGGTGTGTAGCATGCCATACTTATAAGGGAGAGGCTACGAGGCTTTTATGAATGTTTTTCTTTCTTGTTGTTCTATTTTGGGCTATAGACTCTATGATCTTAAAATATCCTCTAATTCCCGTATGTTTGCTTTTCAAAATATGCCTCCCAGTATGTCTGATGGTCATGGAAATTCTTCTGTATCGTCTGAGGATAATGTAGATGGAACTCATCTATCTCAAAGAGTTTAGACCCAGTCTAGAGTTGCTACTTTTGATTGCCATAGTGGAGTTACACTGGTTTCTCCTTGCCCTCCTCGGAAACTCCAAGATAGTGTGTTTAATGCAGAGTTTTGCCAGTTGATCCATTTACTTACCTAACTGGTGGCCTCTCAAATTGAGCGTGTTGCTTCTGTTGCTCCATATTTTCAGGTCACTAGAGTTGGCCAATTTATGAGGTTGAATCCTCCAACTTTTGCTGGTTCTAAAGTTAAGGAAGATCCTTAAAATTTCATTGATGATATAGAAAAGATTTTCCATATGATGCATGCTAATAATATGGAGGGTGTAGAGTTTGCTTCATATCAATTGAAGGATGTAGAATATTAGTGGTATGAGAAATAGGACCATTCTAGGGGTGATAATTCCAAGTCCGCTTTGTGAGATGACTTCTCTAGTGTTTTTCTCGATCGTTTTTTTCCTCAAGAATTGAGGGAGGTGAAGGCTGAGGAATTCATGAATATGAAGAAAGGAAGGATGTTAGTAAAGGAGTTTGACTTGAAGTTTCATCATTTATCGTGTTATGTTCTAAAGTTAGTGTCTAGCATGAGGGCTAGAATGAGGAAGTTTGCTTTTGGGTTGTCCCATGTTTTGATCTAAGAAAATAAGGCCGCCTTGTTGAACAAAGATATGGACATCTCTAGACTTGTGGTGTATATGCAACAGGTGGAAGAGAAAAAAAAGCAAACATAGATGAGTGAAAGTCAGAATAAGAAGTTTTGCTATTCAGATCAGGGTGGAGGTCAGTAGCAGTGTGGCAGAGATGGTAGAAATAGTCTAAGAAGAAGTGGGGCAATTCTAGTTCCTACTCTATGACTAGTGCTCCTTATCTGAAGTTGCTGGATAATCATTGTTTTTAGAATAATATCGATCCCAGGGAATAGGGTGCTAAGCCTCAGGCTAGTGGGCCTCAGTTAGCTTCATCATATCCCCCTTGTAGATTTTATGGTCAGATGCATGATGTTTGTGAAGATGGGAGGAACAAGTTCTTTAAATATGGTCAAACTGTTCATATGCAGAGGGATTGTCATTCTTGGGTTGCTTCTGGGAAAAATAATATTCCTATTGCTACTTTGTCAGCTCCTACACCAAAGGGTGCTACTTCTGCTTCTGGCTCTGGCACTGGATGAAACCATCTGTATGTACTTTTAACCTGCCAGGATTCTGAGGCATCCCTTAATGTTATTACTGGTATACTTAAATTTTTCTCTCGAAAAGTATATTGTCTACTTGATCCTGGGTCTACCTTCTCTTATGTAACCCCTTATATGACTATTTATTTTGGTTTTGATCCTGAGTGTCTTCTAGATCCCTTATTTGTGTCCACCCCAGTGGGTGACTCCATTATGGCTAAAAAGGTCTATAGGGGTTGTGCAATTTCGTCCTGTGGTAGGGAGACCTTGGTGGATCTGATAAAGTTGGACATGATAGATTTTGATATGATATTGGAGATGGATTGGTTGCACTCGTGCTATGCCTCTCTTGATTGTCAAAACCAAAGGGTCAGTTTTTATTTCCCTAATAAGTTGGTGATCGAGTGGGAAGGTAGTTCCCTAGTTCCTCAGGAAAGGTTCATTTCGTATCTTAGATCTCAAAAATTGATTTCCAAGGGGTGCCTCTACCATCTAGTGCATGCTAAGGATTCTAGATCTAAAAGTCCTTTTTTGCAGTTTGTCCCCGTGGTCTGTGAATTTCCTGAGGTGTTCCCTGATGATTTTCCTAGTATTCCTCCCGATAGGGAAATTAATTTTGAGATTGATCTTCTTTCAGACACTCGTCCTATGTCTATCCTTCCATATAGAATGGCTCTGACTGGTTTGAAAGAACTCAAGGAGCAGTTGAAAGATATTCGAGATAAGGTTTTTATAGGCCCTAGTGTTTCTCCCTAGGGTGCTCAGGTTCTCTTCGTGTGTAAGAAGGATGAGTCCCTTTGGAGGTATATAGATTATCACTAATTAAATCTGATGACTATGAAGAATAAGTACCCACTTCCTAGGATTGATGATTTCTTTAATCAGCTTCAGGGTGCTAGGTACTTTTCTAAGATTAATCTTCGATCGGGTTACCATCAATTGAAGATTAGGAAATTGGATATCCCTAAGACTACCTTCCTAACTCGATATGGTCATTTTAAGTGTTTGGTGATGTCCTTTGGTTTGACTAATGAACCGACGACATTCATAGATCTTATGAACTGGGTATTCTGTTAGTACTTAGATTTGTTCATAATTGTGTTTATTGATGATATTTTGGTGTATTCTAAAAGGTAGACGGATTATGCCGATCACCTCCACTTTGTGTTGCAGACCTTGAAAGATCAGTGGTTGCATGCAAAGTTCTCAAAGTATGAGTTTTGGTTAAACTGGTTCATGTTTTTTCTAGTGAAAGGATCATGGTGGATCCACAAAAAGTTGTGGTGGTTAAGAAGTGTCCTAGACCTATGACTCCGATCGATATTCTAAGTTTCTTGGGTTTAGCCGATTATTATAGGAGGTTTATGGAAAGTTTCTCTTCTATTGCTGCGCCATTGACTAAGTTGACTCAAAAGAAGGTAAAATTCTTGTGGTCGAATGCTTGTGAGGGTAGCTTTGAGAAGTTGAAGGATAAGTTAACTTTGGATCTGGTTTTAACTATGCTCGAGGGTACCAATGGTTTTGTTATTTATTATGATACATCAAGAGTGGGACTAGATTGTGTGTTGATACAACATTGCAAGGTGGCTGCATATGCTTCTAGGCAGTTAAAGGTGCATGAGAGGAACTATTTAACTCATGATTTGGAGTTGTTGGATGTGGTCTTTGCTTTGAATATTTGGAGTCACTATTTTTATAGAGCTCATATTGACATCTTCTAAGTCCACAAAAGTTTATAATATGTGTTCACCTAGAAGTATTTGAATCTCAGGCAGAGAAGATGGCTTGTGTTTCTTCAAAACTATGACACGAGTCTCCATTATTATCTAGGTAAAGCTAACGTGGTTGCTGATGCTCTTAGTAGGTTGTCCATGGGAAGATTATCTCATTTAGATAAGGAGAAGTGAGGACTGGTGAAGGATATTCACCGTTTGGCTAAACTTGGAGTTCATCTCCTGGATTTTGAGGATAGTGATGTGATTATGCAAGAGGTAGAGAAGTCATCTATTGGTACTGAGGTGAAGAATAAATAGGTCTTAGACCCTATCTTGATGCATATCAAGGATGATATGGGTCACCGGAAGGTGATGGCTTTTGAGATTTGGGGTGATGGTATCTTGAGGTACCAAGGAAAGTTATGTGTACAAGATATTGATGGGATGCGAGAGAGGATTTTGGCTAAAGTTCATGAGTCGAGGTACACTGTTTATCCTTGTTCGACAAAGATGTACCATAATTTGAAAGAGATCTATTGGTAGAATAACATAAAGAGGGATGTGGCCAATTTTGTGGCTAAGTTCATGGTGTGTCAACAAGTGAAGGTTGAGCACTTGAGGCCTATTAGTTTTTCTCAAGAGATTGAGTTGCTCGTGTGGAAATAGGAAGTGATTAATATGGATTTCATTATCGGTCTACCGCGGTACCGTTCTTAGCTGGATTCGAATTGGATCGTCGTGTATAGAATGACTAAGTCTGCTCACTTTTTTCTAGTGAAGACTAATTTCACTTCTGAGGATTATGCTAAGTTATTTATTAAAGAGATAGTTAAGCTTCATAGTTCTCCAGTTTCATTTATTTCTAATTGAGGTACGCAGTTCTCATCTCACTTTTGGCATTCCTTCTAAAGAGGTTTGGGGACTAAAGTGAACCTTAGCACTGCTTTCTACCCTTAAACAGATAGACAACCAGAAATGATGATTTAGATGTTGGAGGATATACTAAGGTCTTGTGTGATCGATTTTGGTGGTAATTGGGTCGACCATTTTACTCTCATAGAATTTGTTATAATACAGATGGCCAGTTAAGAACTCCCACATTCAAAAAATGAAGGTGGCGGAAATACAGATGTTGCGTTGGATGTGTGGCCTGACTAGGAGGGATAGGGTTTGAACTGAGACTATCAGGGAGAAGGTTGGTGTGACTCCAGTAGAGAATAAGATGCGCAAAGTCCGATTGAGATGGTTCGGACAAGTGATTAGGAGGGGCATGGATTCCCCGATTCGTAGGTATGAGAGGCTAGATTTGGATGGTTTTAGGCGGGGTAGGGGTATGCCAAAGAATTACTGGGGAGAGGTGATTAGGCGGGACATAGAGCAGTGACAGCTCACTGACGACATGACCCTAGATAGGAAGATCTGAAGGACGCGAATTAGGGCAGAAGGCTAAGGTCAGTTTGGGTCGCTAGTGTAGGGAATTACTTGGTGGGGGTATTATGCTTGTTATGATACCTTGTTTCATGATTTATTATGAATATGTTTACTTTTCTCTATTTTCTATTACTTGTGGGTGTCGTATTTATGTTATGCCATCTTGTTCCATGCTTTACTATGTATTTGTGTAGTATTCCGTGTCTCGAGCCGGGGGTCTATTGGAAACAACCTTTCTACATCTTTAGAGGTAGAGGTATGGACTGCGTACATCTTACCCTCCCCAGACCTCACTATGTGAGAATACACTGGATTTGTTGTTGTTGTTGTGGTTTCAATCTAAACTTTTCATAACTTGATTTTAATGGAAACTTTTCATAATTTTGGTTTCAGTGAAACTTTTCATAATTTGGATTAAATGGAAATTTTTCATAATTTGGATCTAATGAAAATATTTCAGCAAACATATGTCACTGTCTTTTGACATTTATAAATACCCACGGTGGTTGATTTTAAATTTACCGAATCATCAAGTTCAACTGAGTCCTCTTTGTTAGGTAATTCCTTTATTACATGTAATTTTCATTGTTTTTTACAACTTAGCGGCGATTGTGCTAGAAAATTCGTATGCTTAGCGCTATTGTGCTAGAAAATTGATATCTTGTCGGAGAAATATTGAAGTCAGATATGTTTGATTTTCTAGAAACTAGACCTGCTACATGTACGAAAATCACAATTAGATAGCTGCTAGATTCTCCTAGATATATTTTGGACATCGACTTAGAATTTTAAAGAAGTGATCGTGCCAAATTTCAGCGGCCAAAAAATATCACATATCTTTAATTGGGAAATAATGTTGGAGAAAAGATCTATAAAGCTATATTATATATAAAAACCACAATTAGATTGCATCTATATTCATTCAGGTATATTCCTGAAGTTAGTCTTCAAATAATGGTAAAATCTTAATTTATAATCTTAGTTGTACCTTTTCTTTTTTATTCCTTTTTGGGGTTTCCAAGGGAAGTTATATGGATTAATTTTCCACAAATAAGATGCACTTATCATAGTACACCATTTCCAAAGATAGAGATAGTGAATGACCAGTAAATCCAAATGTCAAAATCATTGCCTTGGAGGTTTGACCTTCAACGGTCGACATCTTCTCACTTGACAGAGGGTTCTTGTTGAAATATTTCATCCTAAATAATGGTCAGAAATAAAGACCAAAGATGTCATAGGTAACTTCTCGTGCAAGGCCATTAATATTAATGTTACTTTGCTAACATTTTCTATTCATTAGAAAATTACACGTCGAATGGTAGCTTTCTTGAACTCACCACTCAACACCTAATCATGGAGAATGTAAAGTCTATTATCCTCAAACTGATGATCCCAAATCTACTCAAATAGTGATGACCTAGCCTCAACACTAGAAAGAATATTCCTAGGGTCTGAAATGTAAGGCCGCACCATCAAGTTAGCTAAGGACTGAGCGTCCCATGTCAACGACCTCTAAGAGACTGAAATACAAGCCAAGCTACCCATACTTACTACCTTTTGGCTTAAGGCATCTGCTGTCATATTCTCTTTGCCCGAATGATACAAGATGGAGATATCATAGTCCTTAAGCAACTCTATCTATCTACGCTACCTAGAATTTATCTCTCTCTAGTTCATAAGATGCTAAAGTCTATGATAATTTGTGAAAATCTCACAATGCACACCATAAAATTAATGCCTCCAAATCTTAAGTGCGAAAACTACCACTACCAACTCCAAATCCTTAGTGGGTATTTGTGCTCGTGCACCTTAAGCTTTCTCAAAGCATAAGTGATAACATGACCCTGTTGCATTAATACACAACCTAAACCAACACCAGAGGCATCACAATACATACTGAATCATCACCCTTGAAAGAAAGATCCAAAATAAAAGTAGATAAAAGGAACTCCTTGAGCTTACCAAAGCTCGACTCACACACCTTGGACCATTAAAAAGGAACTTCCTTCCAAGTCAATCTAGTGATCAGTTCTAAAATAGTAGCAAAACCTTCAATGAATAATCTATAATAACCAACCAAGCCAATAAAGCTACGGACCTCAGTTGGAGATGTAGGCCTGGACCAATCACAAATAGCCTCAATCTTTGTTGGGTCTACCATAATCCAATCCTTAGACACCATATGCCCAAGGACATGATCTCTCAAAGTCTAGAGCATAATCCTCAAATGTTGTACATGCTACTCTCTACTCCTCAAATATAAAAGGATGTCATCGATGAAGAAAATCATGAAGGAATTCAAATAAGGCCTGAACACTCGATTCATCAAATCCATGAATATGGTTGGGGCATTAGTCACCCCAAAGGACATCACTAGGAACTCAGAATGACCATAACAGGTCCTAAAGGCTGTCTTCGAGATATCTTCAATTTGAATCCTTAACTGATGGTAACCAGACCTCAAATCGATCATGAAGATACCTATAATAAATATGATAATGGTTCTTTACCATTACCTTATTAAGATACCTATAATAAATACACATGATCATGAAGACATCTTTTTTCTTCACAAACAAAATAGAAGCTCCCCAAGAGGATACACTCAGTCTAATGAAACCTTTACCAAGAAGATCCTAAAGTTAAAAATTTAGCTCCTTAAGCTTAGCAAAATCCATATTGTAAGGTGCCATAGAAATAGGTCGAGTGACGGGCTCAAGATCAATAACAAACTCAATCTCACAAGAAGGAGGCATTCAAGGAAGATCAGTAGGAAAAACATAAGGAAACTTACAAAAATAGGAACAGAGTCAAGCGATAGAGTCTCTACCCTAACATCATGAATATAAGTAAGATAAAACTTGTAAACACTCGAGATAAGTCTCTTAGCACACATATAATAAATAATACCTATTGGTTTGAAGCTAAGAACTCCCTACTACACGACTGGGGGTATGCCAGGCATGGGTAAAGTAACAGTCATGGCAAAATAATCCATGATCGCATGATAGTGGGATAACCACTCCATGCCCTAAATCAAGTCAAAATCTACCATATCTAATATAATAAGATCAACATAAGTAATAATATCTCTAACAGTCATATCATATGATCTAAACACCCGATCAACCACTAATGAATCACTTATGGGAGTAGATATATGTAAAGTCATAGGTGACGAATCTCAAGATAACTCTGATCATAAGGCATAGTAAGAAGACACATAAGAGTAAGTGGATCCCAGATCAAATAAAGAAAAGGCCGACTAATGTTACACTAGAATCGTACCTGTGATAACAACATTTGAAAACTCAACCCTGGATCTAGTAGGTATTCTATAGAACTAACCACGGCCACTACATGGCTGGTCTTCTAACTGATCTCCTATTCTACTTACACAAGAGCCTCCTCAAGTACCCTAGGAACCATCCCTATGATTATGCAAACTATCTTTAGCTAAGGGATGAACTGCTCTATTAGGAGGAATACTCTAGGATACGGTAACAATTGCCCCACAACTAGGGCGCTCTTTTGAGTAATGATCGAAAGCCCTATAACTATAGCATGTCATATAAGTTAAACCAAAACCAAAAGATCTGATGTACCCAAAATAACCACCACGACTAGAATAACCAGAAGATGAACCCCTTAAGAAATTACCATCACCCTGACTAGGACGATTACTAGCATAAGACTGAACTCTTTCAATAATCTGAAGCACTACCTGAAAGGGTCTACTAGGCTGACTCTGAGGCCAATATGGCTAATATGGAGGGTATATACCTTGAGAATTTTCATCTTTGAATCACGAGCTACTATGGCTCCTACTGAAACTTCCATGATACTATGGTCTATTATCGCTTCCTTTTTAGGCCTTGCATTGTATCCTCTTTATCACTTGAGTATGATCAAAAACGTCAGCAATATACCTACCTACAACAACCAAACTCTGGGTGGACATGCAATGAAGAAGTCTCAATACTCAAAAAAAGCAATGAACCCTCTCTTACTTAGTAGATAGAATAGAGGTAGCATATCAAAAAAAGAGGATTTAGTTGGCCTGGAGTCAAGATGACCTCTCCACCAATGTTAAGATGCCAAGTCTAATTGAAAGGTAGTGTAATACACACCATGATTCTCTACTTAGCCCAAATTATGGAGCCTATCCTCACAAGTAATTAGAAACTCATATGCATCCTCTCCTGGTGTACCATAAAACATAGGCGGAGCTAATCTACAGAATCTTTCCAGTATCTTCTTTTTCTTACCAGACATAGTAGGCTAGGAAATCACTAGCTGAGAAAAATGCTAGTTTAGGAAGGACCTGAACTTTAAGAGCCATAGATATAGGCTACGCCCCCGCCTTAGTACTATTTTGATCTATAGACTATGCAATATCATATGGTGCACCACCAACCAATGCCAAGAGATAAACCAAAGCATACCTGAGTAATGAAAAATAAATATATCCTAGTAGAGCCAGTGATGGTCCCTAGCCCATTACTGGTTGGGGCAGAAGAACCTTTAGCTAAGGAGCTGGAATAGGGCCAGGTCAAGGCCACCCACCCTATCCTCTAGATGGGGACACATCTCGAGGCTATCCATGACCTCTAGGTCATCCACAAAGAGTGATAGGATCCCTAGGTCATCCACAAAGAGTGGTAGGATCCCTAGGATCAATCTAGAGACTCTTGTCTCAGATAGAGGTAGCACGTATCCCAGCCATCTGTGAAAGAGTAAAACCAAAGGAACACTTGATAAATCAACTTAGTTACTTTGCATAAAATACATAAGAGAAGAGAAGAACTCCAAGAAATGTCCTATATCCTTAAAAAGATAAGAAATGAATATCTTTATTTTGATTTGCGAGACTCTACTAGACACTTACTCTTGTACCAATAATATCGGTGAAACCTGGCCCTAATACCAATTTGTCACGACCCGATTCATGAGTCATAGTGGAACCTACTAAACTCGCCAGTAGGTAATCCAAACCATAGCTCAGAGCTATTGTAATGGGCTAACATTATATAACTTTTCCTTTACCTTTCTTTATATTGCTTATTACAATGCATGTTTAATAAAAATAATGACTAATTAATATCGTATGTGTTAATCATATGCAATGAATTTATATAAAAATTATTAATTTTTGCAAGTGTTACTTTGGTTATCATTGTGGTTGTGATTGTTATGATATTGGCCATTACTATAGGATGTACCAGTCTTTGAACATATTTATGGGATTGGTTGATATAAGTTGGCAAACACTTGATGTGCGAGATTTAGTACATGGAAGTTCTTATCTCCAAAAGGTGATGGCTAGTGTGAGACCATAAGACCCTAAACATATATATGAGGTACATGTGAGTGTGATGGCTCCTTAAGTGAATTGGAAATTATTTGTTTACCCATTATATTGGTTATTTGAGTGAACCAGGCTTGAGTGTCGGTTTCTATATTTGTTCCTTGAGTGAACCGAGTTTATGTGCTTACTTATTGTATTGTTTTCTTTTTGTAAATTGGGATTTATGATTTTGCCTTTTTTATTTGGAATGGATCCTTGAGTGTTCGAGTTTAATTATAAGGTTAACATGGCTCTATATTATCTATTTACTTGTGCAATTGGGACATGGTTGATATATTGTTTGAGTCATGGTTTTTGACTTGGAGTCTTATTGGCGGTCTTGGTGTTGACTTAACTCATAATCTATGTTAAGTTGTATTGACAAAAACCTATGGTAAGGTTATATGGTAGGTTTTCGTAGTTGTCTTGCTTTACTAAGTTGTGGTTACTTTTTAGTACTTCTAATTTTGGGTTGGTTGATGAACCTACTTGTATACCGTTGTTTCTTATGTACTAATACTACACGTTCTCCTCTTTTGTTGAGTGTAAAGCATACTCTAAAGACTGTTTTGAGACCTCAACTGTTGAGCGGATAACATTCATAATCATGGGTGAGCTACACATGAGTTCTTTATTTATTTTTGGTGCATTGTTTCGGACATAGACATTTTCAGTTGTTTTGGCTTGACCCCATTTTATTGACATTCGTAGTGTTTTGATAAAATGACTTTCAAATTCTAGGGGATTGTTAGGTGTTTGATTATTTTTCATAGGATTATTATTAGATTTGTTGATGACACTATCTTAATTTATGTAAATCAGCTAGTTTGTCTCATTTTTGGCTAAGCTTTAGGTTTGCTCAATTTGGGATTAGATGGTTCTTCTACCTGGAGTTAGTGTGGTGCCACGCACGGTGGGTTTGTATCATGACAATGCATCTCTATTTACATAAGAATATAATGAAAACATGCTTCATACTTTCTGTGAGCTTTGGCATCCATCTAATAATACACTTTCCACTTATATCGGGAAAATGTCCATCTCACTTTGAAACTTGCAAGTGCTTGAAAGTCTTCTAATAAACTACTCATTTAATGACAAAGTGTGTGATCCTACCTTTATTTTATTTAAACAATATGATGACTTCTTTTGAAGTGTACATCCAGTGGGTTGGTCACCAATCCTTATACTCAAGAGTCATTAGATGCTCACCTTCTAATGGGCACATCAAAAAAATGAATTTCAAAGAAGTACCAAGGCGAATGGACGAATCTCAAAGTTGTACTAATATTTGAAACATACTGTCTTAAGGTTACTCCATAAGATTTACAAGGACGTCTTATCAAAAATCAAATTTCCAACTAACCTATTGGAGCTATAGGACTCTACAGTTAAGTCTAAACCATGTGTTTGGGGGCATAGCTTGAATGATGGCTTATAGTGAATTCACTTTATGAATTTGAAATCTGACCTCATCAGCAAGGCATAATTCCTTCGATGCAATAAATTTAAATGATGTAGGTGACACACATCATCTTATTAAAAATAACTTTCGAGCATAAGAAAAATTGCAATGCTTGGCTATTTTCTTACTCGAAATTTGGCATAAGGGTATACTCTGATGTGAGTGATTGGCGGGAAATTATTGAAGATTTTTGTTACGTCCAACATCATTTATGCTTCCTGATCATTTTGTAATAAATACAAATAAACAACAAACCTATAATCTCATATACTCAAAGAAAATGTCTAATCATCAAATTTAAGTTTGCTCACCTACTCATGTCAAGGAAACCTAACAATATCAACTATCTATAATGAAACAAGTGTTCCCACAAGAAAAAAATAGTTCATACACTAAATTCAAAGATTGGATATAATTTGAGGACTAGAATCAAAGAACACCTCTCACACTCAAAAAGAATTCACATGTATGCATTAATAACCATAGGCTTGCCCATTATGTACATCTCAACTAATCAAGCATGCTCGAATAGAATCAAATAAGATTTAAAGAATTATAATTTTGGTTAGCGGGTCAGTAGTAAAGCTATGTAATAATGACTTACACTTTCCTAAGAACTCAAATAAGATTTAAAGAGTTGTAATTTTGGTTAGCAGGTAGGTAGGAAATCTATATAATAACGACTTACACTTTCCTAAGAACTTTGAACATTTTAGACTTCATCATCCATTATTTTCTTTTTTTTAATTTTTTTTCTCTCTTCATCAATTATTTTCACTAGTAATTCTCATCATATGAAGAATGCTTCAATCATTTTTTCTCAAATAATATTTTTTTTCATGTCACATTTTCTCAAAGAGGGCCTTTTATTACTTTTTTGCTATCATAATCACCTTTACAACCATCCCTTTTCTTCAAATTTAATAATTATGCTAAGTTTACGCTACAGTACTCAAGAAACTAGGTGGAAAAACTCGGGACTCAACAAATGGATCATGTAAAAGTATGGTTATCAAACAAAAGGTTACAAACTCAAGGGGGTTAACTTGTGATATAATATCTGTAAAGGCTAAAGTTATATAAGACAAAGCAAAGAAAGCCTATATCATCTTCTAAATAGAGCAACACTTTTTATTTTGCTTCAATAACATGCGGGGCAAGTTCTTTACTAAGATGCAAAATATGAAATATATGCAAAACCTCACTACACATGGCATACATAGCATTCAAGATGGATTAATTTCACTTCTAAGATTGACAAGGTCATAAAAAACTACAAAATAATAAAAAAATATATACAGAGTCACAATCATGAGTTTAGATGTCACAAAGTCTGCTATTTTATCAATTCTGAAGCACTCACCAAAAAAACACAACTCAAGACTAGACCTAAATTCCTAGCATCAAAAAAATCAAAAAATTCATTTCTTTTCTCTCTAAAAAATAAAAAAATAAAAGAAATCCTAAAACTAAAAAAAAATTAATTCTAAAAGGAAAAGATTACTCTGTTCAAAGGGAAACCCCTCGAAAAAGAACCAAAAAGAAAAACTAGGGTTGAAAAAAGTATGCTCTACCAAAAATATATATATATTTATTCTACTTTAAAGAACAAAAGAAAAATCTTTTTTTGTGTTTTTTGACTTTTTCAATATTCTTCTAAAGCAAGTAACTAAAAAAAGGGAGAAAATCCTATAACATACTTCATCCTTAATAAGTATTACAAGATATCCCACCTCAAATTTAAAATCAGGCTTTGTCCCCAAAATAATAAATAAAATAAAATGATGATTTAAGATACTTCGTGAGGCCCTTTAGGTCTTAGCTAGCAGCATGTTTCTATAAATTCCATCGAGGGTTGCGCCACCTCACTTTTAATCCCAAGCGTGCTTCTTAGCTTCAAATTTTTGGTACTCAGACTTCTTCTAAATCTGAAAAAATATTAAAAAAACACAAACAACTGACACTATAAAAATAAAAATAAGAAGCTATGCTAATATATATAAGGTTGACTCCCAACTAGTATCTTATTTTACGTTGTGGCACGACGCCATCAAGGTACCACTTTTTTCTCCTCTTTGATGATATGACTTGCACCCCTAACTTTGCATTCAATATTTTGCTACCCTCAAGAGGCGGTGGTATAAAAATGAAGTAACCAAAAAATTAACGTAGCACTTTACAAGTCTTGGCTCTAAAGTGAGGAATGCCATTTTGTCTTTGTGGAATAAAAAAATTTAGAATGAGGGCCTTGTTCCTCATCTATTTGCTCCTCCACCAGTTCAGATGACCCGATTCTCAAGTCACCATCCAAAAATAATATAGAAAAATAATTCAGCTAAGGTTCAACTTGCCTCAACTCCAAAATAGCATTGTTTACAACATTTTCACTTTTGTACTCCTCCTCAACATCATCACTAAGGAATAGAACACAGTTGAATGTGTGGAATTTCTCTTTTTTCTCAATTAGTTTGTCAGTATCCACAACAGTTGGTAATTGTGTATAAAATGCCTCTACCTTTTTGTTCATGTGAGTCTCCAAGACATTAATATCTAAGATATATTGCTTTATCTCTTGCATAAGCTTAATACTCTGTTCTCTTAGTTATGTTACCGACATTGTAAGACTGTCACAAAGAGGTACATGAAATTTTATTTGCTAAACTTGTTTCCTTTGCCATGATTGGATCAATATGCCTACCTCCTCACAATTTTGTCCTAGTGGAGACTTCTCTTATTCTATTGCAGGTTCGCCATGTCTATTGGCTAGGACTATTATTTGCTGATCAATACAAATTTTAGTTATAACCTATATCTGTGAGGTGGGAATACATTCTCTCTATGACTTCCCACTATTATATTAGCTGCTCCCATAGTTGTAATTGATATTATTGTATTTGATTCACCATACTAATAATATGAACATTATAATTTACATCCTGCAATTTATTATACCTTCCAGTATCACAAACACTAAAAGAGTTATAAAAGGGGCTCAAGGGGAGGAGAATAAGAGTAAGGACAACCATTTCAATAGCTATCCTGACCACCACATAGATGACATACATTACATTCAGAAGAATGTATAGGTGTGCACAACCATTTGTTTTGAAGATTATGATAATCACTATCCAAGTGGGTTGTCTCGATCCAACCCATTGAATCATGTCGGGTGCTTACCTACTCCTACTCCAGATAGGAAAATCATAATAAATCCATTATTCAATCAAATATAGAAGTTAATACAACATTTACATAGACAATTTATATCTATAATACGAATATTTAATTAGTTGTTCAGATGTTTTTACTCAATCAATTTTTTTCCATAGCTTGTTTAATTACATCTAATATGTAAGTGTGGAAAGTAAATATAAGTGTAATATCCCAAAAATTCCAAAACAATATTAGAGATATGTACCAAGCTCATGCATAGTATATCATGGTTATTTTATAGTTTTAAGATTAGGTTAGATGTATATTAAGGCTTCAAATAAATCCCAACTATCAGACAAATCAAAATATTCCTCACCGATCGAATTCTTGAGAAAGATATTGCTGTAGTCATATTCAAAAGAGCATATATATCATTATACTTGGAATTTTTTAGTTCATGACCTATCAATTGATATATAATTAAATTATCTTTCCAACGATGCCTATTTCGCCTAAATCAAATATGGGAGCAAAGAGTTATTCCTATTTTACTCAAGCATGTCAGGCTGAAAACTGTGTGATGAAATTCATTGTAGCTTACCACATTTGTGACGCCCTAACACGAAGGTCGTCAACCTTAGGAAGAATCCAACTCCTGTGTGATGAAATTCGTTGTAGCTTACCACATTTGTGATGCCCTACCACGAAGTTCGTTAGCCTTAGGCAGAATCTAACTCTTGTGTGATGACATTCGTGATAGCTTACCACATTTGTGATGCCCTACCATGAAGGTCGTCAGCCTTAGAAAGACTCTAAATCCTGTGTGATGACAATAGTGGTAGCTTATCACATTTTTGATGCCCTACTACGAAGGTCATCAGCCTTAGATAGAAACCAACTCCTAAGTGATGACATTCGTGGTAGCTTACCACATATGTGATGCCCTACCACGAAGGTCGTCAGCCTTAGGAAGAAACCAGCACCTAAGTGATGACATTTATGGTAGCTTACCACATTTGTGATGCTCTACCGTGAAGGTCATCAGACTTAGGCAGAAACCATCAGTTCCAACTCCTGTGTGACGACATTTTTGATGGCTTACCACACTTTTGATGCCTTGTCACAAATATCATCAGCTATGATTTTCAGCAATTGGGAATATATTTCATAACGGTATTTTGGTATTTTCCCTTCACTTCCCACGACTTATAATCCTCAAGGAGCGTATTATCTTCTATTCTCTTTAGTTAAAACATCTTAAAAACCCTCTCTTACTCTTTTAACCACAAGATTGGGGTTTTCTCTCAAGATCATCTCCTCAAGAATAAGAGCATTCTTTTCTAAAGGGGTTAAACCCTAGTCAAGAAAAATCAAGGGAAGCCTAAGGATTTCTTTAGGATCCTTCAAGAACATTAGATCTCTTTCAACATCAAGCTTTAAGGTATGTGTAGTGTTCATCTATGGATTCAATTCGTTCATAGAGTTCAAGAACCATGCTTTTAGATGTTATTTTGTAAACTTTTGTGGTGATACAAACATGTACACGTTAATGATTATTGTTCAAGTTTCAAGATGATATCTAAGGATATTTTTAATGGAATATATGCGATTGTTGGTTGAAAATCATGAGCTTTGGGTGGGTTGAACTAATACAAGTATGAAATCCACCTATGCCTTAAAGAATGCATGTAAGGTGTTTGATAAAATGCCTAGGATGTTAGAAGTTCATATTTACATGATTTCATGATATCGAAATGACAAGTCCATGTTAGTGATACACTTCAATATGAATGCCCATGCTATTTATGTATTCTTATGGTGATGGCATGAAGTATGTATGATGATGGAAATATGAATTTTGTGTGTGAATTATATCTATGCTTTCCCTACCATGTTTGAGGTATTGATTAAATACATGAAGTATACTATCCCGTACTTATGATGTAGCGAACTGTGGACTCCAATCTTGTGATCAAGTCATGTTATATATGCCAGTTTTCTTCTATCGAGTCCTGGGGGTATTCATACCCGAAAACCATAGTTGTGTGCCTAGATGCATGTCATGTTGTCACGATAATCTTAGTCAAGCTATAATCTATAGAACTCAGTCAGTCATGTGACTCAGGAAACCTCAGAAATCTCATAATCCCAGTTAACTCTAAGATAATAGTACTACTCCATCAGTCAATGGAACTCAGTTAATCTTTCCATATACAGTCAGTTGAATTATGTTTAGTCTCTTCAGATGGGAGTAGGAGTTAGCACCGAGTGAACCCAAGGATGGGAACTCACCTGTATATGAGGGTGTAATTCTTAGCAGTCATCCTTGCGTTCCAGAACTATGTAGCCAGCATAGGTTGAGATGTCGCAACCTGTTATATGAGTGTAGATGAGGTGGCTTAACCTGTTATATGAGGGTTCCCACCATTCTCACTAGAGTTACCTGTTATATGAGGCTTGCTCACATGTTGTCCTTACCAGTGGTGTGGTATTGACACCTTTCCAGTCAGGGCAGAGATTAGACCCCATCTTAGCCATAATGGCATATAGGGGTATGTCGGTTAAACAACTACCTCCCATAGTTTTAGTATCAGTCTCAGTAAAAGAACTCAGATAGTTCTTTAGATATCAGTATACCAGGACTATTATATACGGTCAAATTCAGTTATAGCACGGAACTCAGAGAGTTTAAATAGATTCAGGGCTGTCAGATACAATTATCCATGATTATCAGAACTACGATTCCAGCCATGTATTAGCATACAGATTTTTCCATCAGGTGCTTATGATCTTAGTTACTATGTATGTATGTTTGTACTCTTACATTTATATCAGTCAGTCAGTAGTATTATTCATGCACGTAAACCCTCGCATTATCCTACCTCACTCATATACTCAGTACTCCAGTTGTACTTACGCATTTGCGCTATGGTGCTTTCTTTTTATGTTACACCATAGGTTCAGAGGCACGAGTCCCAGTCCAGCAGTAGTAGTCGCATTCAGCATACAGAGTTGCAGTAAGTCGTCTTCATTCGAGGACGACATTATTTGATTTATTCATTTATTTCTTCAGTTCAGTTTTATGGAGTTAGTTGGAGACATGTTCTTTTAATTCCTTAATTCAGACAGTACTTAGATGCTTTTGGATTTATGCTCAGATTTATATTTCAAATTCAGGTTTTAGTTGTTTTAGGTATTTTTTGCCCTTATGGAAGTTATATTATTTTAATTGAACCTTATGGCCTATTGTGCATGTTTTTTGCATTATTATGTCAAGAATTATAGTCTACAGGTACAGATATAATTCATGGGTTCTCTTGTGGTCCCTCGGGGTCATAAGCACCGTGTAGCATTCCAGTTCAGAAAATTAGGATGTTACAAACTTGGTATTAGAGCCTAAGGTTCAATAGAGTCCTAGGAATTCTAAAAGCTGCATCTAGTAGAGTTTTGTTCATGGGTGTGTTTCGCGCCACATTTATGTACTGGAGGCTATGAGATGTTTTAAGAAAAATTCCTTTTTTTTTAGTATTTATGTCATTCTAGTAAGCATAATTTCAAGTCAGTCTCTCAGTCTAATCTGCTCTTCTCTTATTTCAGAAATATGCCTCCAAAGAGAAGAAATCAACCAGCTCCTCAGCCCAAAGATCCTTTCGGTGAACATGTTTCTTATGCGGAGTTCTGGACCGTATTTACCGCTCTTGTTCAGTCTATAGCTACCCAAAATAAATAACCAACAGTCATTCTGGCCAACCCAGTGGCCAATTCAGCAGCAGCTAGGATTTAAGACTTAACTCGAATGAACCCTCTGTCCTTCTTTGGGTCTAAGCCAGACGAGGATCCTCAGGAATTTATTGACCAAGTCTAGAAAGTCATTGATGTCATGGGAGTCACTTCTTCTCAGAGTGTCGAGTTAGCCGCATACCAATTATAGGATATCGCTCACACTTGGTACAAGTAGTGGTTAGCAGAAAGGTTAGATGATGTAGGTCCTGTTGAGTGAGAAGAATTCTTCACAACTTTCTTAGACAGATTCTTTCCCCAATAGTTGAGAGAGGCCAAAGTTCTTGAGTCCATCAATCTCAGGCAGGGAAATATGATAGTTAGAGAGTATTCTCTTAGATTTACTCAGCTAGCCAAATATGCCCCTCATGTGGTTGCAGAAAACAGGGCTAAGATGAGCAAGTTCGTGTCAGGGGTGAATGATAGAGTGGTAAAAAAGTATAGGTGTATGATTTTGAACAATGATATGACTTTAGCCAAGCTCATGACCCACACTCAATAGATAGAGGAGCAGAAGGTTAAGACTAGGAAGAGGCAGAACAAGAGAGCAAAACTAGGCAGTTTTAGTTTTGCTCAGCCCAAATCAAAGGAAGGAAATCGTTTGCAATTTTATCCTAAGTCAGCAATTCCATCCCCTTCCTCCGCTAGTGCCCTAGTGCCAAAGTTTAGGGATGGTAATAGTGATAGAGCACTAGGCTCTAAATCTTAGAGTAGTGTTAGTAGTGCCTGCACTTATCCTTAGTGTCAGACCTGCGGTAAGCACCATCAGGGTGTGTGTAGAGTGGGTTAAGGCATTTTCTTATTGTGGCAAGCTAGGCCACAGAGTTATGGACTATCCTAAGCTAGGTCCTCAGGGTCAGCAGAATCATTCCACAGCTCAGCCCGATCACCCGAACCTGCAAGGTGCCACTTCCAGTGCTACTAGTGGGCAATGCCCAAACAGACTCTATGCTCTTCAGACTCAACAGGATCAGGAAAATTCTCCTGATGCCATTATTGGTACGTTATAGATTTTCGATGTTCATGTTAATGCTTTGCTAGACCCAGGTACATCCTTGTATTTTATCACTCCATACATAGCAAGCGATTTTGAAATCAGTCCTGAAATTTTAGCAAAGCCCTTTTCGATCTTTACCCCAGTGGGTAAAACCATCATAGCTCAGCGGGTATACAAGAACTGCCTGGTTATGATATTTCAGAAATCTACGTCAGCAGATTTAGTCAAGTTAGAGATGACTGATTTTGATGTCATTCTCGACATGGATTGGCTTCATTCCTGCTGTGCCATAGTCGACTGCAGAAATAGGATAGTTCAATTTAAGTTCCCGAATAAGCCGATCCTAGAGTGGAAGGGTAGCACTTCATCTTTCAGGGTTCAACTTGCTTTCCACCTTCGGGCAAGGAAAATGATTTCTAAGGGGTGTGTGTATCATCTTGTGCATGTTAAGGATTCCAGTTCCGAATCTCCCAGTCTTGAATCAGTCCTAGAGGTTAATGAATATTCAGACGTCTTTCCCAAAAATCTTCCAGGCATTCCTCCCAAAAGGAAAATAGACTTCAGCATAGACCTTCTCCTAGATACTCAGCCTATTTCTATTCCTCCATACAGAATGGCACCAGTAGAACTCAAGGAACTAAAAGATCAGTTGAAGAATATCTTAGATAAGGGATTCATCAGGCCCAGTGTATCCCTATGGGGTGCGCCAGTCTTATTCGTGGGCAAGAAAGATGGTTCTTTCAAAATGTGTATTGATTACCGTCAGCTCAACAAAGTCACAATCAAGAATAGGTATCCGCTGCCTAGGATAGATTACTTGTTTGACCAACTTTAGGGTGCCAGTTATTTCTCCAAGATAGACTTTAGATTAGGCTATCATCATCTCAGAGTTAGAAAATGTGATATTTCAAAGACAACTTTTCGTACTCGGTATGGTTACTTTGAATTTCTAGTCATGTTCTTTGGTCTTACCAATGCCCCTACAGATTTAATGGACTTGATGAACCGGGTGTTCAAGCAGTACCTGGACATATTCATCATAGTCTTCATAGATGATATTCTGGTCTATTCTCGCACAGAGCATGATCATTCAGACCATCTCATAATTGTTCTTCAGACTCTCAGGTATCACCAGTTGTTCTCCAAGTTTAGTAAGTGAAGATTTTGGCTAAGATCAGTAGCATTCCTTGGCCACATTGTTTTCAGTGATGGCATTAGCGTAGATCCTCAGAAAACCGAAGCGGTAAGAAACTAGCCTCGCCCTGTCTCTCAATCAGATATCAGGAGTTTCTTAGGTTTGGCTGGCTATTACCGATAGTTTGTCGAGGGATTTTATTCTATTACATCTCCTATGTCCAAATTGACTTAGAAGAAGATCAAGTTTTTGTGGTCAGAACCTTGCGAGAAGAGTTTTCATGAGTTGAAGACTCGACTCACCTCAGCTACAATTTTAGCACTTCCCAACAGTTCTAATGGATTCGTAGTATATTGTGATGCATATAGAGTAGGTTTAGGTTGAGTCCTCATATAGTATGGTAGAGTCATAGCCTACACCTCCAGACAGTAGATCACCATGAGAAAAAGTATCCTACTCATGTCCTTAAGTTAGTAGTAGTTGTCTTTGCAATAAAGATTTGGAGGCATTATCTATACGGTGTTCATGTAGACATCTTCACAGATCATAAGAGACTTCAGTATGTCTTTTCCCAGAAATATCTAAATTTTCATCAGAGAAGGTGGTTAGAGATCTTGAAAGATTATGACATGAGTGTCCTTTATCATCCGAGCAAGGCCAATGTAGTGGCCGACGCACTCAGTTGGCTGTCTATGGGTAGTGTTTCCCATGTTGAGGATAGTAAGAAGAAATTAGCTCAGGAGATTCATCAGCTTGCTAGGATAGGCGTTCGCTTAGCCGACTCTTCAGAGGGTGGTTTATGTTTTCAGAGTAGTTTAGAGTCATTCCTAGTTTCCGAGGTAAAAGAGAAGCAAGACAGGGATCCTAGCCTTGTCAAGCTAAAAGAGTCATTTCAGAGTCAGGAAGTAGAGGTTTTCTCCCAATGGGGAGATGGTGTTCTTCGTTGTCAGGGCCATCTGTGTGTTCCTAGTGTAGATAACTTGAGGCAGTGAATTCTGGCAAAAGCGCATGGAGTGATCCACTCTATTCATCCAGGGGCCACGAAGATGTACCGTGACTTGCGGGAGATCTATTGGTGAAGTGGGATGGAGAGGGATGTTGCAAAGTTTGTGGCTAAGAGCTCTACATGTCAGCAGGTTAAGATAGAGCATCAGAAACCTAGTGGTTCCATGCAGGAGTTCACTATTCCTACTTGGAAGTGGGAAGAAGTGAACATGGACTTCATGATAAGTTTGCCTAAAACACGTCATCAGCATGATTCAGTTTGGGTCATTGTAGACAGAATGACCAAGTCAACTCATTTCTTTCCAGTTCGTACCTCTTACTCAGCCAAGGATTATGCCAAACTCTATATCAGGGAGTTGGTTAGATTACACGTTGTTCCACTATCTATCATCTCAGATAGCGGTACCCAGCTCACCTTTCACTTCTGGAAACCATTCCAAAAGGGTCTTGGTACCCAATTTCATCTCAGTACAGCATTTCATCCTCAGATAGATGGTCAAGCAAAAAAGACCATTCAGACTCTAGAAGATATGCTAAGGGCGTGTGCAATTGATTTCAAGTGAATCTGGGATGACCACTTGCCTTTGATTGAGTTTGCATACAATAACAGCTATCACTCCAGTATTCTGATGATAGGCGTATTTACACGCCTAAACACCATAATTTACCCATATTTTAGGCTAAGTTTAAAGGACAAAATATACAATTCCTGCACTTTTAGTCCTTTTTCCTGTAAGTGATCTAACAAACAGGATTAGCAAGTTTTCAGGTATAAATGATGAAGATTTCAGCATTTTATGGATAACTTGATGCCAAAGGAAGCTTCACGAAAGAAGGAAAGCAGCGTTTGGACACCTATGGACTGAAAGTGATGCATGGATAACTTGTCCCGGGCAAAAACAACATTTACAAAGACTTGGGGATCAGCAGTAACCCAGTAGGACTAGGACAAGGATAAAAACCCTATTTCAATAGGACTAGGATATGGATGTTATATAAACCCTATTTTGCTGAAACTTTTCAGCATCCTCTTCTTATTCCCCTTTCTATTCCTTCCCATTCTAATAAATTCTTATTCACTCATTAATTAATTCAAGTCTTTTTCATTCAACGTTTGATCCTAATTCATGTTACACTTTCTGATAGAGAAAGCACGGCCCTTGTGACCAACGTGAGATCATGATGATGTTTATTGTGAACTCCGTTGCAATCATGAGTAGCTAAACTTCTCTTTTAGGGTTATGAAAGCCTTATGAGATACTATCTATTGCTATGAGTTTGTGAATTATTGACACGTATACTGCTTATATCATTACTCTCTTCATCTTAATTTAAATTCTTATGGTTGCAAATATATAGAATACGCCAGTATAGCATTAACTTGTTCAAAAGAAAGGTTACATGTCTGGAAAAGATATAATGTCAAGGTAATAGGGAACCAACCCCTGTTAAAAAGTTAGTGCCGTAACTGGATTAACCTCTTGGAGAATTTGTACCATTAGATACGCTTTAAGCTCGAAAGAGTTAAAGTGAAATAGTCCTTGATGGTCGAAAGACGCCTGGATTTACCATAGAATACGATTCTCTATAAGCGCATGCATGTCTGAATTCCGCATAACTCATAGTCAATAGATACGTACAACTCATAAGGTGGACATAACCCTAACTCTTAATTCTCATTGATCAAAACCAACCAAGCAATCCGTTTTACACTTCTATTTTCTGTTCTTACATTACTATTTTGATACTCTTAAATTCACGCTACAATCCCCCTTTTTTTACGAAACTTTCACCAAAAGTCTAATAATCTTTGCTTACCTATTGACCAAGTATTCCCTGTGGGATTCGACACCCAACCCAGTTGGGTTCTATATTTGACAACGACCTCTTACACTCGTACGAGAGCTGTAGTTTGAGCGTTATCAAATTTTGGCGTCGTTGCCGAGGAATACGGTTGTCTACTATGTTTGTGATAATTACTAGACCCTTTGGTTAAAGATTCTCGTACTTTACTTTTAGTTGTTTTTTTCTGCAGGTTTTGTTCAGTGCATACCCAATACTTGAAGTTCTGGTCAACCATTATTACCCATAAATGTTGAACCACAACGTATTGGTAGGATGGAGGCGGAACGTGACATTGAGAGAAGGTCTGCTCAACAGGTGCAGGCTAGATTAGCTGCGTTGGCCGCTGCTCAAGTGCATCAATAAAATATCGATAACCTTGGGCGAGCAGCAGATCCTGATGATGAGGACTTGGGTGATGATGAGTTACTAAACCTGAGGAGTGATGCTGAAGTTATGACACCAGCAAATAGAAGAGATCGTCAAGCAAGATTTTGGCCTAAATGCCGAGCTGTGCAAATACCATTTGATGATGATGATGATGATCTTGATGGAGCTGGTGCCACACTAGATATTATTCCTCCGCCATTGGCACCCGGAGCCAAGTTCAATATCACTAGCACCATGATTCAGCTTTTGCAACTCAAGGGATTATTTGGTGGACTAGCAGGCGATGATCCGAATATGCATCTGATCAACTTTATCTCTACATGAAAGTCATTCGACAATCCAGGCATTGGACAGAATGCTATTTGGATGCGTTTATTTCCATTGTCTCTATCTGGGGAGGCAACTCTGTGGTTGAATGGTCTGACTCCTGATTCTATTACAAATTAGAGGCAATTGAAAGATGCTTTCCTAGAAAGATTCTTTCTGCCATCCAAGAAAGCACAGCTGAGAGATGAGATCAGTAATTTTAGACAGCTTCCAACTGAAGCTCTCCACGAAACATGGGAGAGGTTCAAGAAGAAGCTTATGCGGTGCCCAAATCATCATATGACCAATGTCCACTTGATGGAGATATTATACAGAGCTTTGAATTCGGTAACTAAGCCAGTGGTTGATAATGCTGCAGGTGGGTCATTCATGGACCTTAATTTTAATGAAGCAAGTGGTATGCTAGATCGTATGACAAAGCAGATTAGAGCTTGGCATACCAGGGATTCGGACGTATCAAGCTCTACTATATCTATTGGCATGACCGCAGAATAGAGGCGAAGAGAAGAGGAGCGTGACCAGGATATGGCTCACATAAAAACACAGATGGATCTTCTTACAAAGCATCTATTATCAGGGAAGACCGAAAAAGTCAAAATGGTTGCGTCAATAGGAAGAGAAGAATCCGATTCTGAGGAAGAATCCAACTACTTGAACAATCAGGGGGGTTTCTGAGGCAATGCCTAAGGAAACCAAGGTCGGAACTATTATGACAATTCTGGAAACAAGGACCGTGATCAAGGTAGTTGGAAGAACAAGACTGACAGGAGTGGCGTGTATATTCCTCCTGGAAGACGTGACGCCACTGCATCTGGTTCCAAAAATATGTCCATGGAAGATATGATGGCTAAGCTGTTGAAAGGAGTAGAGGCAACCAACACGGGAGTAACAGAGGTAATCAATGATTTGTCCTCAATGAAGCAATTATTTGACTCGTATTCCACTTCAATAAAATAGCTAGAGTAATAATTGAGTCAATTATCTGCGGCATTCAACCAAAGAAAGGCTGGAACGCTACCCAGCAACACAGTGCAAAACCCAAGGAACGATGGAACATGCATGGCCATTACTACCAGGAGTGGTAAGGTGCTGGAAATTTCATCCAAAGGCACGCAAGTGATCAATGCAGAACCTAAAGGCGTCGATAAATCTACAGAGGACGTTAGTGACATCACCCCGCCACGTCCACAGCTCAAAAATATCACCAATCCAAAGCAAGAGGAAAAGAAAGTCGTGGAGAAAACTATTACCCTTCCACCACCACCTTTTCCTCAAAGACTAAAGAAGAGAGCTGATGATACCAAGTTCAATAAATTCATGTCAATGTTAAAACAGCTGACCATTAATGTTCCGTTGATAGAGGTGCTAGAACAGATGTCTGGCTACGCAAAATTTATGAAGGATCTTCTGACAAAGATGTGGGCAGCAAGCTATGAGCCGGCAGATGATATTCATCATTGAAGTGCAATTGCCACAAGGTCCTTAGTACAGAAGAAGGCAGACCCTGGTGCTTTCACTATTCCTTGAACGGTTGGATCTATGAATTTTGCCAAGGCATTGTGCGATTTGGAAGCTAGCATCAATTTGATGCCACTATCCGTCTACAGAAAGTTGGGGTTGGGTGACCCTACACCAACCAATATGCGACTCGTGATGGCAGATAGGTCGGTGAAACGACCTGTGGGTATCTTGAATGATGTGTTGGTGAAGGTGTCTACCTTCATTTTTCCTACAGACTTTCTGATTTTGGATTGCGAGGTGGATTCTGAAGTTCCCATAATCTTAGGATGTCCTTTCCTTGCAACAGGAAGTGTGCTTATTGACATGAGAGCTAATGAGCTGTTATTTTGGTTGAATGATGAAGTGGTCCGTTTTGATGTATGCAAAGCAATGAAGCAGCCCAGCGATATGAATGTGTTCTCTGTAGATGATGCTTGTTATGAGGATGAGAAAAACTTATTCGTAGAGAAGCAGCCTATTGATGAGCCATTATTTGCTGCGCTGCTGAATGTTGAGCATAAGGACGATGAAGATTATAAAGAAACTATGTGTGCTCTAACAGAAATAGGGTCCTATTCTCATACTCCTAAACAGCCGAACCTTGATCTTAAGAATCAACCGTCACCAACAGTGAAGACTTCCATTGAAGAGCCACCAATGCTAGAATCGAAAGAGCTCCCCAATTATCTAAGGTATGCGTTCTTGGGAAGTGGAAATACACTTCCTGTAAGTGTGGCGGATGATTTAACTGAACAGCACGTAGAGGCTCTCATCTCTGCTCTGAAGAGATACAAGAGAGCTATAGGTTGGACTATTGATGATATAATTGGTATCCCTCCTGGGATATGTATGCACAAGATTCATATCAACGAAGATTGCATGCCTACAAGTAAGCATCAGAGTCGTCTGAATCCATTCAGAAAATGATGCACCATCTATCTCGATGAAGTCTAAGTAATCGAGATAGCTATGTCATGCCGCGACAATAAATCAAGCGCTTGATAGGAGGCAACCCATCATTTTTAATTGTTTTTGTTGTTTTTGTTTTCTTAGGATTTTGTCGAGCCACGACCAAAACTAAGGCTCTTGATGGTAGGAAACCCATCGTTCTAATTGTTTTTGTTGTTTTTGAGTAAATGTAGGTGCAAGAGGTATAAAGGAGGAGATTGGTTTCAAATTTTGATTTGGAAGTATTGCATGTCGAAGGTGGTAAGTTAGGAATGAAGAAGCAAAAGGCTATGGGTTAGGCATTGCCTATGAAAATCTAGGCAAAGAACAAGGCAAGGCCTATGTAAATCTAGGCCACGAACAAGGCAAGGCCTATGCTAAGGCATAAACTCTCGGATTCTAGAGTGCCATAGCATAGGCGCCGCCTATGCTCAACAATGTCATAGCATACGCGCTGCCTATGCAAAAGCCTTCTGCTCAACTAGGCAAAGCATTAGGCATGGCCTATGCTATGGCCTTCTGCTCAACTAGGCAAAGCTAAAGGCGCCGCCTATGCCATTGCCTTTGCTCTCTGAATCTACAATGCCATAGCATAGGCGCCGCCTTTGCCTCCCAAAACTCTCAAAACTTTTATTTTTGCTCTTTTAACTTTGTAAGAACATCTTCCGAGGCCATCAACCAAGTAATTACTTCTTTGCTCTTCTTTTATATTACATAAGTATTACAATACTATGCCTATAATAAGTTGTTAAATCGTGAAGTAGTGTTGGTGATTTGAATGTGGTTGATACAACTAAGTGAGTGAAAGAATATGTATGGATGCTCTTGACTTGTTTCCAACTTGTATTTGATTTTAATACACTGTCATACTTTTGCGAAATCGACATGGTCAAGATAATTGCATAATCTTGTAACTTGAAAGATTACATGTTGAAATGACTTGTTCATTGAGATAAAAATCATGGGTGACTACAAACATGCGATGTTGTGATTATTTCTATGCCATAAATTGATACGATATCTATGTAGTAGTTTTGTTCAAAAGATGCATTTGTCCAAACACGAAAGCATTGTCAAGATTGCATAACGTTAAGAGGACATGAAAGTATGACTGTGCTGAACATATTGTTGGAACATATCACCTAAATGTATGTCGATGAAGTCTGAGTAATTGACATTATTCACTTAATTAGTTTGTGTCAACAAATTAAGTGTGGGGTGGTGCCACTATTGTTTATTTGTCAATTGAATCTTCCGAGATGAAGCTAACATGACTTTATTGAGATCTCAGGTAGAATGGCACAAAAAGGACGACAAAGAAAAGAAAAAGCGCCCACCGTACAGAAAGGTAAGAAAAGAGGAAGGAAAGAGCAAGCTGAATCCTCCGTGCTGCAAATACCTCGACGCACTCTTGGAATAAAGTGGGGTACTTATGAGGAACTTCTGAGGATGACGACTCTGATGATGATTCCGACGCAGGGGGTATGACCCCAGACATAGAGGAGGAGTCCGACTAACCAGGTTCTTCTTATTTATTTTCCACTGAGGGCAGTGTGTCCCGTATAAGTGTGGGGTGCTGGTATTTGTATGCTATACTTCTTTATCTGCATTTGCATTTATTTATGTTTGTTTGTTTTGTTTGTTAGTAGTTAAATTTTAGAAATTTTTTAGTTAAACTTTGCATGAAATTGTTCTGATAGGCAGCATGGTATTATGACAAGAGTCTGTGATAAAATCATTACTGTTGAGACGTTTAGACTCCATGTGTGACTCACTGTGTGATAGTTGTGTGGTTTAATTCCTTCATTTGTTGGGTCAAGAGTCTATACTGCTCCCAATAAAGTTGACCATGTGCCTTGTGTGTGTGAGGTAATAGTATATTCTGTGTTGTGGCTGATGCTAGAACTTGCCTGGTGTATGTGTAAAGCAAAATAAAGAGTGCAAGTTTAGGAGATGATTTAGGCATTTCTTTGGCAGCCTGTGATTGTTTACCTTCTTTTTACCTACCCGTGTACATTATCCTAGTTAACCCCCTTTTGAGCCTTTTAGCCTATTTTCTTTGACAGCCTCATATGTAAGCCTAATCCATTTTTTTTCAAGATCATAATTTGATCCAAATTCCTAAGTGCTTTAAATTGTAAAGTCATGTGACGAAATAAGAGGAAATTAGGTGAGAGTGATGCCTTATAGTGTATTGGTACTTGAAATTGTTATGAAAAGAGTGGCTATCATAGAGGTGTGTTATAAACAAAAAAAAAGAGAAGGGAGAAAAATGAAAAGAAAAATAAAAAGTTAATTCTGTTCAAAATTGAATAAAGAGGTGAGAAGGGGTGGTAGATTAAAAGAAAGTAGAAAGGTTGTTTGGAAAAAAGTGTTAATAGCTTAATGTGATGTATTAAAGCGCTTAGGGAACTTAGTCACTATTTCTGGCCAAAATAGTCCTACCCGTCCCTTAGCCTACATTACAACCTGTAAAAGACCTATTTGATCCTAAGCTTAGCATTCTGATATTAGTAGATCATTACATTAAGGGCAAGCCTATGGTTAGCAGTTGCAACATATGAATTCTTTGTGAGAGTGAGAGCAAGGAAAATCTTGTACCCATGTTTCGAAAAATGAAAAACTTGTGAGTGATTATGGGTAATATCTTATGTGAGACACACATGGTTGATGAGTTTTGGGCAGTCTTGTATGATTCTTTGTGCCTTAACTTTTGAATACGAATTAACCATCATCACGAGTCTATATTGGAGGTTGAATTGTTTCTAGTAGTGACCAGAAAACTACTCTTTGTTAATAATTGTTGTGCCTGTCTTGATGAATATTTTGTGCTGTTACTGTGGAAATCCTAAGTAGATGTTTATATGAACATGATATTTTGTTCGAGGACGAACAAAGCTTTAAGTGTGGGGTGTTGATGATAGGCGTATTTACACGCCTAAACACCATAATTTACCCATATTTTAGGCTAAGTTTAAAGGACAAAATATATAATTCCTGCACTTTTAGTCCTTTTTCCTGTAAGTGAGATAAGAAACATGATTAGCAAGTTTTCACGTATAAATGATGAATATTTCAGCATTTTATGGATAACTTGACGCCAAAGGAAGCTTCACGAAAGAAGGAAAGCAGCGTTTGGACACCTATTTTGCTGAAACTTTTTAGCATTCTCTTCTTATTCCCTTTTCTATTCCTTCCCATTCTAATAAATTCTTATTCACTCATTAATTAATTCAAGTCTTTTTCATTCAACGTTTGATCCTAATTCACGTTACACTTTCTGACAGAGAAAGCACGTCCCTTGTAACCAATGTGAGATCATGATGATGTTTATTGTGATCTCCGTTGCAATCATGAGTAGCTAAACTTCTCTGTTAGGGTTATGAAAGCCTTATGAGATACTATCTATTGCTATGAGTTTGTGAGTTCTTGACACGTATAATACTTATATCATTACTCTCTTCATCTTAATTTAAATTCTTATGGTTGCAAATATATAGAATACGCCAGTATAGCATTAACTTGTTCGAAAGAACGGTTACATGTCTGGAAAAGAGATAATGTCAAGGTAATAGGGCACCAACCCCTGTTAAAAAGTTAGTGCCGTAACTGGATTAACCTCTTGGAGAATTTGTACCATTAGATACGCTTTCAGCTTGAAAGAGTTAAAGTGAAATAGTCCTTGATGATCGAAAAAGGCCTGGATTTACCATAGAATACGATTCTCTATAAGCGCATGCATGTCTGAATTTCGCATAACTCATAGTCAATAGATACGTACAACTCATAAGGTGGACATAACCCTAACTCTCAATTCTCATTGATCAAAACCAACCAAGCAATCCGTTTTACTCTTCTATTTTCCGTTCTTACATTACTATTTTGATACTCTTAAATTCACGCTACAATCCCCCCTTTTTTTACGAAACTTTCACCAAAAGTCTAATAATCTTCGTTCACCTAGTGACCAAGTATTCCCTGTGGGATTCGACACCCAACCTAGTTGGGTTCTATATTTGACAACGACCGCTTACACTCTTACGAGAGCTGTAGTTTGAGTGTTATTATATTCAAATGGCTCCGTTCGAATCTCTCTATGGTAGGAGATGTAGGTCTCTGATTTTTTGGTTCGAAGTTAGTGAGACCGCAGTCATAGGTCCTGACTTAGTATTCGATGCCTTAGAGAAAGTTCATTGATCAGAGAAAGACTTTGGGCATCTTAGAGCAGACAGAAGTCTTATGCGGATGTTTATAGAAAGGATCTCAAATTCGAGGTCGATGACTATGTCTATCCCAAGATCTCTCCCATGAAGGGAGTAAATAGATTTGGAAAGAAGGGAAAGCTCAGTCCCCAATATATCGATCCTTTCAGGATTCTCAGTCGCTTTGGCAAGGTAGCCTATGAGCTCGAATTGCCTTCAGATCTAGCCTCAGTTCATCCAGTCTTCCATGTCTCTTTGCTCAAGAAATGCATAGGTGACCCAGCAGTTGTATTCCCTATTCAGAGTATGGACATTCAAAATAGCCTTTCTTATAAAGAGATTCCATTCTAAATCCTCGACTATCAGACTCGTATGTTGAGGAACAAAGAAGTCCCTCTAGTCAAAGTTCTTTGGCGGAATCAATCCATGGAGGGAGCTGCTTGTGAAGTAGAAGCAGACATACAAACCAAGTACCCTTATCTTTTCTCCACTAATTCAGAATTTGCTCGAGGTAACAATTTTCTTTAATCTTATTCAGTTACATGTTCAAAATTCCAGTATAAAATTGGTATAAAGTATCAGTGCATAGCTTATCATGCATTCATGAGTTCAGCTTATCAGTCATGCATAGATATGCATGTTCAGTTGGGCTATATTCAGTTTAGAATTCAATTCAGTCCTAAAATTATGTGCCAGTTGAGAATGATCATTGTATGTGTGTTTTATCCTTTCTCCCCTCTCAATAAGTCATCATTCGAGGATGAATATTTCCCAAGGGGAGATATTGTAATACTCCAAAAAATCCAAACCAATATTAGGGCCATGTACCAAGATCATGCATAGTACATCATGGTTATTCTATAGTTTTATGAGTAGGTTATATGTATATTAACGCTTCAAATAACTCCTAGCTATCAGACGAATCAAAACATTCCTCACCGATCAAATTCTTGAGAAAGATATTGCCATAGTCATATTCAAAAGATCATATCTCCCATTATACTAGGAAATTTTGATCTCATGACCTTTCAACAGATAGATAATTGAATTATCTTTTCAACAATACCAATTTTGCCTAAATCCGATATCGGAGCAAAGAGTTATTCCTATTTACTGCAGCATGTCAGGCTGGAAACTGTGTGACGACATTCGTGGTAGCTTACCACATTTGTGAAGCCCTACCACAAAGGTCGTCAGCCTTAGGAAAAATCCAACTCCTGTGTGGCGACATTCGTGGGATCTTACCACATTTGTGATGCCCTACCACGAAGGTCGTCAGCCTTAGGCAGAATTCAACTCCTGTGTGACGACATTCGTGGTAGCTTACCATATTTGTGACGCCCTACCACGAAGGTCGTCCACCTTAGGCAGAATCTAAATCCTGTGTGATGACATTCGTGGTAGCTTACCATATTTGTGATGTCCTACCACGAAGGTCATCATACGCAGGCAGAAACCAGCTCCTAAGTGGTGACATTCGTGGTAGCTTACCACATTTATGATGCCCTACAACAAAGATCGTCCGCCTTAGGTGAAAACCAGGTCCTATGTGACAATATTTGTGGTAGCTTATCATATTTGTGATGCCCTACCACAAAGGTCGTCAGACTTAGGCAGAAACCATTAGTTCCAGCTCCTGTGTGACGATATTTTTGATGGCTTACCACACTTTTGACGCCTTGTCACAAATGTCGTCAGCTATGATTTTCAGCAACTGGAAATTTATTTCATAAGGGTATTTTGGTATTTTCTCTTAACTTCCCACTACTTATAACCCTCAAGAAATGTATTATCTTCCATTCTCTTTAGTTAAAATATCTTAAAAACCCTCTCTTACACTTTAAACCACAAGATTAGGGTTTTCTTTCAAGATCATGTACTCAGGAACAAGAGCATTGTTTCCCAAAGGGGTTAAACCCTAGTCAATAAAAATCAAGGGAAGGCCTAAGGATTTCTTCAGGAACCTTCAGAAACATTAGATCTCTTTCAAGATCAAGCTTTAAGCTATGCGTAGTGTTTATCTATGGATTCAATTTGTTCATAGAGTTCAAGAACCATGCTTTTAAATGTTATTTTATAAACTTTTGTGGTGATATAAGCATGTACACGTTAATGATTGTTGTTCAAGTTTCAAGATGATATCTAAGGATGTTTTTCATGGAATATATGTGATTATTGGTTGAAAATCATGAACTTTGGGTGGGTTGAACTAATGCAAGTATGAAATCCACCTATGCCTTAAAGAATGCATGTAAGGTGTTTGATAAAATGCCTAGGATATTAGAAGTTCATATTTACATGATTTCATGATATCTAAATGACAATTCCATGTTAGCGATATACTTCAATATGAATGCCCATGCTATTTATGTATTATTATGGTGATGGCATGAAGTATGTATGATGATGGAAATATGAATTTTTTGTGCAAATTATATCCATGGTTTTCCTACCATGTTTGAGGTACGATTAAATATATGAAGTGTACTATCCCCTAATTATGATATAGCAAATTGTGGACTCCAATCTTTTGATCAAGTCATGTTATGTGTGTTAGTTTTCTTCTATCGAGTCCTGGGGGTATTCATACCCGAAAACCATAGTTGTGTGCCTAGATACATGTCATGTTGTCACGATAATCTTAGTCAAGCTATAATCTATAGAACTCAGTCAGTCATGTGACTCAGGAAACCTCAGAAATCTCATGATCCCAGTTAACTCTAAGATAATAGTACTACTCCATCAGTCAACGGAACTCAGTTAATCTTTCCATATACAGTAAGTTGAATCATGTTTAGTCTCTTCAGATGGGAGTAGGAGTTAGCACCGAGTGAACCCAAGGATGGGAAATCACCTGTATATGAGGGTGTAATTCTTAGCAGTCATCCTTGCGTTCTAGAACTATGTAGCCAGCATAGGTTGAGATGTCGCAGCCTGTTATATGAGGGTAGATGAGGTGGCTTAACCTGTTATATGAGGGTTCCGACCATTCTCACTAGAGTTACCTGTTATATGAGGGTTGCTCACATGTTGTCCTTACCAGTGGCGTGGTATTGACACCCTTCTAGTCAGGGCAGAGCTTTGACCTTATCTTAGCATAATGGAACATATGGGGCATGTCAATTAAACAACTACCTCCCACAGTTTCAGTATTAATCTCAGTAAAAGAACTTAGATAGTTCTTCAGATATCAGTATACCAGGACTATTAGATACGTTCAAGTTCAGTTATAGCATGGAACTCAAGAGGTCAACCAGATTCAGGGATGTCAGATACAGTCATCCATGATTATTAGAAATACAGTTCTAGCCATGTATTAGCATACCGATTTAGCCATCACGTACTCACGGTCTTAGTTACTATGTATGTATGTTTGTAATCTTACATTCATATTAGTCAGTCAGTCGTATTATTCATACATGTAAACCCTTGCATTATCCTACCTCACTCGTATACTCAGTACTCCAGTTGTACTAACGTATTTGTACTATGGTGCTTTCTTTTCATGTTACACCATAGGTTCAGAGTCATGAGTCCCAGACCAGCAGTAGTAGTCGCATTCAGCATACAGAGTTGAACTGAGTCCTCTTCATTCAAGGACAACATTATTTGATTTATTCATTTATTTCTTCAGTTCAGTTTTATGGAGTTAGTTGGAGACATGTTCCTTTAACTCCTTATTGCAGACAGTACTTAGAGGCTTTTGGATTTACGCTCAGATTTAGCTTTTAGATTCTGTTTTTAGTTGTTTTCGGTATTTTTTGCCCATATGGATGTTATATTATTTTAGTTGAATCTTATGGCCTATTATGCATGTTTTTTATATTATTATGTCATGAATTGCAGTCTACAGGTACAGATATCAGTCATGGGTTAGCTTGTGGTCCCTTCGGGTCATAAGCACCATGTAGCATTCCGGTTCAGAAAATCAGGGCGTTACGATAAGTGATTCCCTAGATCCTAGCCTAAACTAGTACAGGAGCACTGGAACATCCATGACACAACATCCATATAGAAAAGAAATAGTAGGAGTTGTTGCTAAGTGATCAACGTCACTACTATAGAAGTTCCAACTAACCTGCACTATGTCTATACCCTTGAATGGAGGTCTAGTAAGTGTAGAATAAGTAAAATCATATGTACTGGTATGCATCATTGGTTGTCTAGGATTAGAAATAAATAACATCAATAATAAATAAGGATACATCATAACATCAAGTAAATTTTTGGTTCTAAACCCCCAATTATAAAATTCCTAACACCTCACTTTGGCATCTCTGTGACATGCCCTTCATTTAATATTTTCTTATATCTTTGTCCCTTGTCTAACCAATATAGCCTACACCTCTTCCTTCCCCACCGACTCATTCTTATGGTACCCATAATTCTTAATCTACATCTGTTCCCAATTCCTTTTGATACTCACTATCTTAACCATCGATATACGACACCATGATGAAATCAAAATTCTACCTAATCACATTCTATGATAACCGATTCTCTCAGGGAACCATAAATTCTCACCTCTAACTTGGCCTGCACTAGAGTCCTACATATATTCACAAATTGTCTTCTATTACTTACCACACCATAAATATGTATAATAACACATATAAATAGAGTCATATTCAAAATATAGGTATAAATAAATGTATGCATGATGTACGCATCATTTCTCCTTATCGCTTCTTAATAGCCTTACCATCATCATCATCATCATCATATTATTATTATATCAGCATGGTATCCGACCTATATCATAAATATCTCATGTCCTTACTTGTGTGGTACCTAACCCATAACACAAAACATCATATTTGTATTGACGTTGTACCTAATCTATTATTTCAACACATTAACACAATGCAAAAAAATGCAGTGCAGTAAATAAGTCATAAGTCATACTAGAAATCAGTCATAGATATCAAGTGCAAACAAGCCCAAGCCTAAGGCGAAAAAGTATAAGTTCTACATCATAACCATAACTCATGTGAAATAGGGACCTTAATTTATACATATGTATTTACAACCATCAACTACCACACACCCTTACAGGACTGTTAATTTCCAAAGTCATGCTATCACCATTTTCTCCCTGCCTACATTCAAACTTCACACTTTTAACATTATTATCTATGCTTATCTAATGGCTTTCAATGATAAATCTATCTTTACTTTACAACATTTACTCATTAATGTCCATTTTCCAGTCATGAGATTTAATTACACTAATTACTAACATCACTATTAATGTTAAGTGTATCAGCCTCTCTTAGGCGAGACATAATTCTATAGAAAGGAGTGATTTGTCCCGTGCATGATAAATATATTCCCATATAGGGTTCCCTCCAGGTGTATCTCAAAACTACCCTTATGAACCTTGGCCTTTGAAAATCTCATGATTGAGGAAATAGAGTTTTTCAAAGTATTTTTAGGAGAATAGGGTAACCTAGGGAAATAAATAGAAAAAGGGTTTTGAAAAGTTTCTCGATTAAATTACTCTATCTACCCCTAAAATAATTCCTTTTACCACCGTAATGGTGTTATAGATAGTTTAGTCCAACCCCATTTGGGCCTCTTGGTCCAATTCTTTTATGCCTCATTTTTCTACCTTGATTTAATTTTTCTTGGGTCCATTCGAGCCTATTATTTATCATAACGTAATTTTGTGAAATTTCACATGCAATGTCGATTTTAGTCATTACATTAGATACCAATTTACCATTTATTCATCCTTAAATGATCCTAAGGGTGAGGTCTAGACATTTGCACCAGCACTAAACAAATTTAACCATAATAATATATTAGGAGAATTATTTAATCATATGCTATCCCATTTCACTTTCCTATTCCAAAATGATCAACTACTAATGCATGGCCTAATCTATGCCTAACGATTATTCCCGCACTTTCCCGGATAAGGCATGCATAATTAATCTTGGGAAAAGTTTCTTTGATGACTACCCTAAACACAATAGGATACCTCAAGCCCGTAAATTCAAGAAAAAATTAGCCTAATGAATTTATACCATTGCATCTCTTAGTTACACTGCAGCGGTACCACTGTAGCGGTAACTAACTACAATAGTGGTTTGTGATAATTTTAAGTAGGAGGAAATGTTTATTTTCCTTATTTTTACTCTAAACTCTCAAAACTCTCTTAACTTTCTTTGCAAAATATCCCTCCAATAATGAATTCAAGGTAATTTCTTTATCTTCACTATTACTTTGTGTATTTCATGTCATAGAACTGTAGAATTATGTTAGAATAGAAAGACTCTAGGTGGTTTTGGGTACAACTCATTGAACTAGAATTTGATGGTGTTTTTGAACATATTGGTTGACATGCTATGTTCTATTATATTTTCAACACTCCTACAATACTCGAGACATAATTTTAATGTAGTACAAGATGAATTTTTGCTATGGGATGAGTGAAAGGTGAAGGATCATTTTCTCCAAAAGTTTTCTTTAATTTGGGTTTGATTGTGGGTGTTCTACACCTCTATTTTAGTGTAAAAGGGTTTATACATAATTTACCAAGCCCGATCTATACTTAATTTTCAGAACTATAGAAAAAAGTCAAAAATCTACCATGGAAGAAGAAGTTAATAGGTTGAAGATGATGAATTGTTGCAGTAGTTATTTATTCCACTACAATAATAGGTTCCTTTGTAGTGGTACTGCTATAGAGATTAATTAAATGCTACTATCGTACTGAATATTAACTCCCTAACTTTATATTTTCCTAAAATATTTGAGTTTTCCTTCCCTCCATAGTGTCTTGATATGGTTCTAAGCTATTTTTGTGGCATTTATAGGATTACCATGGCCCAATAACCTACCTAGCATAGGTTTTCCAAAAATGAATGCCATGACCATTATGAGGAAGGGTTTTATAATAGGATTTTCCTTCTCGAGTGGCGTATGGTAATGCCAAAAGTAGAGGAAGAGCTACCAAGGTTTTACAACCTACCAAAAGCTTTTGGGTGGGAGATGTTAACAGAACTTGTCCCTCAACATAATAGAAAGGTCGTTTAGCCATTTTATGCTAACCTCCGATAGTAGAATGGTCAATATCTCTCCCTATTATCTATGTATGAGAAAAGAAGGTGATGCAACCACCATTAATGATACTTTGGGTATCCCAAACATTTCTAATATGCCTTTGAGGCAAAAATATGCCTTTGGGTTTCTATTTCTTGATTTTTTTGGTGTCTCTATGGCTTACACCTATGCATGCCCAACATTATGAGTCAAGACAATCATTTGATTTGACTTGATCCAGAATTTATAAGAACTCTGAGAGCTAGAAGAAAAATTATGAACATAACCATTCATAATCAAGGAGTTCATAATGAATGAGTAGTAGATAAGGGTTTTCTAAATCAGCCAAGGCATCTTCATAGGCTACACAAAACTACAAAATATGCTATTGTTTACTAGGTTGTGTAGGTGAATGATAGAAAAGAAGTTTCCTGACAAGCAATATAGGAATAAAGGGCTAGATAGGCATAAGTAGCCCACTTGGCCACACTTAAGGAGAAAAACATGTAGAGACAAAATAGGGGCATCAACCTCCTCAACATTATGTTCCTCATTTTAATGATGCAGAGGATGACCTAGACTTTATTAAGGTAACTAAAATTGGTAGTATTGTTCAACTACCATTGCCACCAGGGAATAATTTTTACATCATCGGTGCTATGATCCAGTTGCGAATATTGAAAGGAGTGTTTACGGGCCTTCCTACTACTAGTGTGAATCATCATCTAATGAAATTTGAATGAATTTTCACTTTTAAAAATTTGTCTAGTATGAGTCAGGATGCTATTAGATTGTAGTTGTTTTCCTTCTCTCTAACTGGAGAAGCCACTCTATGGTTGACTGAGCTACCGTAAGGGTCGATCAAAACTTAACAAGAGCTAAAGACACAGTTTTTGGAGAAATTTTTCCCACCTTCCAGAATGTTTCAATTGAAATGTAAGATCTATAACTTTAGGCAGCTATCTTCAGAAGCACTGTATAAAACTTGTTTGGGCCTTAAAAAGAAGTTGCAAAATATCCCAAATCATAAAATATCTGGCTGAACTTTGCTTTTAATTATTTAGAGAGTTCTGAATGTGACAAATAAGGCTATGGCAGACACTATGATGGTAGGAACAATTATGCGCTTAACTTGGGAGCAGGCTTTTGGGAATCTAGATAGGATCACTCAAACTAACCAAGGTTGACACACTTGAGAGGCAGACATACCTACGAGCACTTACATGATAGGTGAATTAACAAACTAGTGAATGGTTGATGATTATATCATATAGGATTTAGCATAATTGAGGACTAAGTTTAGCTTGTTCACAAAATAATTTGTAGTCATGGGGAAATAAAAGGTGAATGGAGTGGGTTCACATGGAAAGGTACCTAGACGTAATGACTTTAATTATGAGAAGGAGGTTAACTATTAAGATGATTATGGTGGGTTTTTGAGTCAAAGTCCAAGGGTCTAATTAAGATAATTGGTGCTCTAGTTAAGGGAACCAAAGTTAGAACTATTATAGATATAATACCTATAATTGGTTAGGGTATAGAGGTAGGAGTCGAGGGAGAGGTAGTTATTGAAAGATAAAGGATGATTATAAAGATAGAAGTAGACTCTATGTCCCACCAGTGAACTGTGATGATGATTTGAGTAAATTGAGGATGAAAGATGGCTTGTAAAAGTGGTGAAACAGGTAGAGAAAAATAAATGCTATCTCAAGGATCTTAGAGCAGATATTTTAGGGATGAACTAGAAAGCTAAATCATATGCTCCCACTATTAAGCAACTTGAAGAACAATTTAGTTATATTTTTGCTGCGATGAGTCAGAGTTATTTGTACACTTCCAAGCAACACCATCTAAAATGTAAAAAATAATGGTCATTGCATGCAAATCACTACTAGGAGTCGTAAGATAACTATTGATCCATCTATACCAATAAGTATTGTAAAGGATATAGATCTAGTGATTGTTGATGATGAGAAGGTACCTGAATCCAAAAATTTAAGTAAAGAGTTGATTATAGCTGAAAAGTATTTAGTTGCTAAAATGGAGGCTAGATCTCAGAAGGGGAAGGAGAAGGAGGTCCTAAAAGTATTAACTCCCATTCTATGACTTCTTCCTCTATTTCTTCAAAGAATGAAGAAGAATACTAAAGAGGGTACGTATCACAAGTTCATCACTATGTTGAAAGAATTTTTGGTGAACTTTCCTCTAATTAAGAAACTTGAGCAAATGTCATGTTATGCAACGTTTATGAAGTAATTGGTGATGAAGAAGATAACTGTTACTTTTGATCTCATTAATAATGTGCACCATTGTTGTGAAATTACTTCTCGATCTTTAGTTGAGAAGAAGAAATACCCCTGAGCTTTCACGATTTTATGTACCATTAGGTCTTTCAATTTTGCTAAAATTTTATGTGACTTGGGTTCTAACATTTGTTTGATGCCAGTAGCAGTGTACAAACAATTTGGGTTGGGGTCACCCAAACTAACTTTGATGAGACTTTTTTTGATGGATCACACTGTGAAGAACCCAGTGGGTTTATACCTATTAGTTTTACTGAGGATTGCATCTTTTATTTTTGTGGATGATTTTGTCATCCTTAACTGTAAGGTGGACTTTGAGGTTTCCATTATTTTATAGATACCATTATTGCGACTGCATGAGCATTAGTTGATATGGAGACTGGACAAATGAAGTTTTGATTGAATGAAGGATAAGTGACTTTCAAAGTTTACCAATCCATGAAGAAGCCAAAGGACACACACGTGATCTTAATTGTTGATATAGTCAATGAGGATGCATTAGTAGTTCCTATTGAGGAGAAACTAATAGTTGAGGCATTTGCAATAGCCATTATAATTTTGGGGATGACAACATTGATGGGTATGATAAAATGGTGAGCACACTTGCTAGTTTGGGTTCCTACACCCTTGCACCAAATTCACTACAACAAAATTGATATATAGCTACGAAATTATTAGCTACGAGGTGAAATTCGTTACTAATTATTGACTTTTTATAACGAAAATTACATTTCGTACGTAAATACATGAAGCACATACTTTTAGTGAGGATACATAAAATTTAGTAGCAAGGTTTTTCCCTTAAAAATTTCCCACCAAAAAATATTTTGGCGCTATTTATTAAGTACCATTAGTGAAGAATTTTAAGTTTTCAGTGACACTCTTTTTTGTCACTAATAATGTATTCAATTCGTGACAAACTACTATTTGTCTTAAATTAGTTACAATTTTAGACACAAAAAAAATTCGTCATAATAAATAAGTTGTTTCAATAGCGATAAATTAAAGTTCGTAGTTAAATACGGTAAGTTTTAGCTACAAAATTTGATATTTAATTGTGACCTCAATTTTTATCACCAATACTATAAAAAATTAGTGACACTCATTTTGTTGTCTCTAATCAATCTGTGATTTAGTGACAACATAATTTTGTCACAAAATATGTCATCATTAAGTAGTGACAATTTAAAAATTGTAGCTGAATAATTTAACTATTTTTTTCTATGAAAAAAATTCCGTAGCTAAATATAAATTAATCTTTGGCTATTTTTATTTATGATTATAGAAAATTCATTGTATATTGATATAACTATAGAAAACAACTCGATCTAATTGTGTGACCTTCCTTTATATTATATATAAATTTTTCGGAAGGCACTACAAGAAAAACTACCCCTAGGGAAGGGAATTTTCGTCCCTAAAAATCCTATTCTAATCACAAATGATCATTTAGGAGGGGAAAATGTTGGTCGTGGCTCGTACTTATAGCCTCCTTCGCTAAAGGTCTATTGCGACAAGGTACTCTACCTTGTCATTAAATTTCATTAGAGACAGTAACATATCTTGTCTCAAAAATATTTTTAGATATTGTATATCTCATCCCTAATAGATGAATTTTATCTTTAAAAAGTAGTTATTTTCTGATCGCTGAGTATTTTTTGCGATGAATAACTACCTTATCCTAAATTAAACTATCACGAGCATCTACCCATCCTTAATTAATCTTTAGAGGGAAACGATTGCCTCATTCTAAATTAACCTTTAGATACGAGCAACTAACTCGTCCTAGATTGCTACTAAAATCATAAAATTATATATTTTATTGCTAAATATAAAATTGCTACTGAAAATGTCGAAGGATGGTAAATATAATTTTAATATTTGCTAAACAAAAAAAAACTAAATCAGTTAACATCCCTAGCTAGAATATGATGTCAATATAGTTTCAATATTAATTTGCAAAACAAAAAAACTTAATCAATTAATAACATACCAATGTCAATAGTTTCAATATTTACTAAATAAAAAAAACTTAACCAATTAACATCCTGAGATAGAATTTGATGTCAAGTTTATATAATGTTCTTAGCAAAGTAATAATGAGCTTGTGCATTCTCTGAACTTGTATCTTCACTTGTAACTTCAATCTTCAGAAATCTGTAAGAACAAGAACAAATTTTGGAAAGACAATTAATAACTATATATTTGTATATAATTTAATATACGTAAGAAGCAAAGAATTGGAACACAGTATAGCAATGGATAATTGACTTAGCCAATGGATAAAACAAGTACACCGAGTTGAAAACTAAGTTCAAATATTGCTCCTTCGTCCCTCTAAGTCCAAAAAGAAAAAAGTATAGATTGAATGAATTTATGATAAACCTATTTTCTCATACATTCACCTTTCTATAAAAATCACTAACCAGCATCAGAGGAAGAATATTAAGTGATGTGGGTGACTTGTGCAGAAAGAAATTCATATATGGGACTATACAAGGCAAACAACAAATTTGAATATCTTTTTAATTTCATTTAAATCCTCTCTTTGCCACAACAACCATTCTACTAGAGGTAAAAGTTCCAAACACTAGTCAGAGAAAACATACCACTTCATCTAACTAATCCAAAGTTATTCCACTTATTAGTGTATAACATGGTTTATAATTTATGATGCATTTAGCTTAGAGGAACATCCTCAAATTGACCAATTGTATTGGGTGCATTCTCTAATTTTCTTATGTTATTATTTCAGAAGAGTTCAATACCAGAAAGAGAGACTATTCTCTACTAGAAAGGGAGAAGATGAGAAAACATATTTTATTTCAACCTAGAGTTTAGGTCAGCTATGCTTTCTTCAGATACCAGCAGAAACTAGGAATTGTTAACAAAATTCAATCTAGTGCCAACATCCCTGCACATGCTAGGACTGCCATTCTTATCAATGCAGGAGAATAAAAATTCCTTAATAGCGTGCAAGGTTGACCAATTTCCTTGCTGAACCAGATATTAACCTCAGTGTTATAAGTTCTGACTTCATATCTAACAAAATCAAAAACACATGAAAAATGATTGAGCATTACTATAATACATTTCCACGAGAACTACATAACTATGTAGTGAACACTAAAATGGAGGTCAATGCTTACATAACTATGATACTGCTAATACATTTCCACGAGAACAACAACAACAGTCATAATACATTCTCCTTTTTGAGTTTCTTTTCTCTTACCCTTGTATTTTGGCTAGTATCCTAAAGAAACTAATTTAATTATAATTTTAAGTGACAAGTAATATGGATACCATGTTTAAAAATGGATTTTGCATCTTACTCAACCAAAAAGTTAGTTCGAGAGGCAAGGAAAACCCAACCAATATTAAGATGGGGAGAATGTATTGCATAATGACTTGTATGCAGTGACGCAGGATTTGAATTTCTCTTCTGCTGCTACCTGAGCACATTCTGACAAATCTTGTGAGGAGGATTTCTAGAATTCAAAAATGAGTAGCTAAATTCTAGAACATAGTTTCAATAAAGGCATTGACACCAAAAAAGAAATTTACTAACCTTTCAGGTTTCAGTAGAGGCATTTTGACAAGCAAGCCAAAATGTTCAATAAGCTCACTCTCAAACTCCTGAAGACTCTGACTAAAAGTGTACTAATAGAATTAGATACAGATGCCTTATATATTTACTTTCTATGACTAATGAAATACCGGAGAAAGAACTCAGATAATTTTGTTATCTGAATAAGACTTTATACCTTTCCATAAAAAAAGTGATCAAATATTAGCATCACATAACCAACATTTGGTGATGACTTATAAAGATTTCCCTTCAGGATCAAGCAAAAAAAAAGGATTTAAGGTATCAATATCCAAGTTGAATGGAGTAAATGAGTGAAGAGAATTTAACAAGGACAAAGCAACCTAAAGAGTTCAGAACTGGATGATTAACATGGTGAAGTACTCGAAATATGAAAACTGTAAGTGCATCAATAGAGAATAGATTGATTTCAGTTCCTGCATAATTAGACATGTAGTAAATAAGATGAGTATGACTCAAGAAACAAGCAAATAAACTTTTTAACAAGCAATTCTTACTACTGCTACCATTACCACTGACCATAAAGAAAGGTAATGTTAAACTTCATTTGTGAAAGCACCGTGAAGCAAATTAGCCTACCATTTGTCTCCAAGAAACAAAATATATAACAAGATGATACAGAGCTTCACCACTCTTAAGTAGAAATATAACACAACTGCAATGCCAGGAGTATAGTTGGGAAGTTTCTCTCTATCTCCAAGAAACAAAGCATATAATAAAATGATGAGGGTTCAATACTATAAGCGAAATAGACAAGACAACTGTAAAGTCAAAGTTCCACATGAATCAGACATAATTATTCACTTTCCAAGAACAAGAATTGTCAATAACATAAATCACATCATAAGAATGCAAAATAAAAGCCACTGGGTGAACGACCAAATCAATTGCTCCAATTTTTCATAAATTAAAGCAAACTTTTATGAGAAGCAGCATAGAAAATTATCAAAGCAGAAACTAAAAAGGAACTATATCTAAGACTTTCTGAATTAGGTATAATTGGAATAACAGATGCTTCGGTGCTTAGGCATATGTTCTCAATCTACAAATATTGACGCATAATAAGGCATCCCCTGTAAAAAAACATGAGTTTAGAAAATACAATAAGCTGGTCTCTGAAGCTTGAAAGGGATAACTGCATGTTTCTTGATAAACTTATACAATGCCACTAGAGTAGTTTCAGAGTGAACTAGGATCTTTAGGATAAAATACAATAATAACTACGCCTCAATCTCAAATAAGTTGGAGATCTGTAGAATCACATGAACATTTGGCATCTTGCTTTGTTCACGAGCACAAACAAAATAAACATAACTTACTGGATCACTGCTCTTATTGCTTGCTGGAAAGAATTAGAGACTTGGGAATCCTTTAAACTACAAAGAATCATAAATTAAACAAACTTGAAGCTAAAGCTAAACCGCTTATTATTTATAAACTACCTTAGCGCGGGGGTGCTCGTTTCTTGTTCCATCTATTTTGGCTATAATAAGAGACTCATCGCCACTTAAGTGTGTGCTAGTTTATTGAATATTGGTTCCAGAGATTGGCAGTGCCTACACCATGTTGCATAGATATAACAAAAAAGATGTTAAAGTGCATGTTAGATGACTTCAATTGATTACAAAAACCACTGGAAGAAAATTCACTTCTTAAACATACCTCAAGAAGTACGTCTTTTGACTCATTTAGAACAATTTTGTCAAAATTATTCCTAATAATGATTTTCACATCAGTATTATTCTACGATAATTATAGATATCAACACATGAACTATGATGAGTCAAAGCCCATAAGGAAACTGCAACTTACTGTCTCAGGAAAAGGATCTAATTTATAGAAAGGTTTAAGTTTGTCATCTAAAAAGTCCTCATTAAATACTTGAGGAATAAAAAAAATAAGCACGTTAGTTCAGAACTTCCTAACCAAACTCTTGTGCACCTAACAACCATTAGTCACAGTCTACCTTAATCCTCTCGAGTGTAATGTCCCTTTCAAATCTAAATTTCTTTCGATCATCTTCTTCTATGTATCCAATAACCTACAAGAATTAAATCCGTAAACAGTAACAAAGCTTCCAAAAGATCATGTTGTCCCAATCATAATGTGGAATAAGTGTTACCTATGGAAAATCTCTACTAACCCCAAAATAATGTGATACTGGTAAGGATCTCTTGTATTTTGCTTTTCAAGAAGGAAATATATCACTGGCCTTAGCTTTAATAGTGTCTCCATTAGTCTTCAAATATACATAAGAGTATGGTGGGAACAAATCTTCTAGAACTTACGCATTCTTGACATCCTCATCTTCAAAGGACCTCGTGGAGGCAAACTAAGAACTACTATTTCAAAGGAAAACCCTACACATTACATGGTAAAGTCTGTATTGAATGCTCTGGAAAAGGTTCTAGCAAACCCAAAAAGAAACAATGTGACAAACTTTGCCCATTATTGCGCCAGAGTTCTAGTGCAATATGAAACCAAATTCTTCTCTCTATATCTATTCATGTACATTAGTTCTTTGCTATCTTTTTTGTCCTCTTTCGTGATTAAAAAACAAAAAATTTTGATCCGAGAGGACCAAATGCTTTGTTGAAATAGAACTTTCAAAGTTGATAGGGTATATGAATTGTCATTGTCGCTATACGAAAAGGGTTGTACTCCATACAATTGTTTTTTGATAACCTGTGTTCTATATAGTTGTAGTCAAACTAACTAAAAACATGGAGGGGAGAAATTTGTTTTGAAGATGTAGCTCTATTTGAAATTCTCTACTGTGATTTATAACTTCTAAGCGTAAACTCGGCTTGTTATTTTAAGAATTTGGGGGAAAAGAGACCCATGTCGTATCTTATACTTCAGCACTATGTTATAATGTTGGTAACATTAGTTTCTGAGATGGACTCAGTTGAGCTTTCCATGATTATGTGTCCATGTATTGCTTCTTCGTAGTTGTCGTTAAAGATATTAGTCGTCTACAGGATATAATGGGGTAACATAAATTTATTTTCTTCTATGTTATGTTTTCAATGTGTTCAACCTCTCTACTTCATCTGAGGTAGTGGTATGGTCTGCGTACACTCTACCCTCCCCAAACCCCACTATGTGGGAATCCACTGGGTATGTTGTTGTTGTTGCAGATTGAATAAATCAGGGAACTTGATCATCCTTTGTATTATTACTATATGTGTAAATATATCTACATATTTACTCTGTTATTTTTAGATTTATGTGGTATTTTAAATTGATATTTTTTCATCAGATAATTCGGCTAGACTCAAAAAAGGTCGTGGCAAGACTAGAGGGAAAGGTCTTGAAAAAATGAAGAAGACTATGGGAAGCAAGATGAAAATAGAGATTCCTCTTGGTAAAGGAAGGCCAACTAAGCCAATTCAATCTGCCAAACTATCCAATGAATTAGGGATAATTGCTCAAAATTTTCTTTCACTTCCAAACAAGTGGAAGGAACTTACAAGAGAGGACAAAGATGAAACACTAATTAGATGCCATGTAAGGATTCTGCACTCTTTTAAAATTTATTACATTACAAACAAAAATCTATGCTTTTAAGAACATTGGAGTTTTAAGGTACTAAGCATGTTAGCAGATGTTATGATTCTGATTTTAATTTTAAAACCATCTTATTCTTCAAATAGTGAAAAGTAAGATTCCTTAACCTCCTTTCTTTCTTTACTTGAACATTGTTAGTTCGTATATGATGATGGGGTCCTTAATATGTTGATCCTTCTGTTAGGCTTCTAATTATTGCGTAGAAGTTGGTTTTGGTTGAATCTTCTTAGTTATGAGTTCCTTAACATTCTTCATGATTGTTAGTTGGTATATGATGGTCCTAAGTTTGTTCTTATTTTAGACTTCTAATTATCATGGAAAAGTCGGTTCTAGTTGAAATTCTTTGTTACGAGTTCCTTAACTTTCATCATTATTGTGTTTTTGGAGTTTAATCTCATAAATATGGTGGTGGTTTATCAAAATTGGGCACAGACTCAACTAATTAATATATTGGATGTTGAAAAGCTATTAATATAATTGTTTCTTTTCCTTGCTTGTGATTTAAAGTAGAACCATGATCCTATCGACTATTAGGTGCATTAGTCACGAGTGTGTGTGTGGATTATGCGTGGTAGTAAAAGATGGTTTCTTTCACTGAGTTGATATTAAGAGGAAATATGTGATGAGACATAATTGTCCTATGGTTATTAACCATGCTGCCGTTATACACATTTTTTATTGTTGTTCGACACAATCATAATTTTATAAGTGAAGAATCATCTGCATGGTAAGTTATTTACAAAGATTTCAATACTTTGTAAGGTTGATGTGTACGATAAACAACTGTTATATCATAATTATATTGCAGAAATTTGAAGGACACACTCCAGAATGTCCAAACGGCATAAGAAACTTATGCCTTCACCATTTCCCTTACTTACATCCACTCCAATAATCTAAGGACCGCCAAAGATAGGGTACAGAGTACATGCATAAAATATCAAAATAAGTATAACTTATGTAGCTATCATCTATTAAAATATTAAGTTGATCCCTACAAGCAGAAGAGATAAAAATGAGAGTTTGCCTATAGTTTAGTCTCCTATAAGCATAGTACATCAAAATCTTCTCTATCAGCAAGCTGTTGTATGCAAAGTTTCTTTAACTTCAAAAGATCCCTCAAGCCATTGACATTCCAAGACAATAACTTAACATGTTTTGTATCTTTAGAAAGTGGAGTTGGTCTTATTGTTTCAGGATTATATACAATCCACCCATCTCTGGGCTTCTTGTGATAAAAAATAGCCCAAGGTTCATCTTGATTCACAGAGAGATCAACGCCTTCAGAACCTCCAATGTGTGCTGAAGCAGTTGCTGATGAAACTTTTTTCTTGCCTATAAAATTATTCATCATTTAATTTGTTGTCACAGCAAAGCCGAGATGTACAGTGAGCTAAGTTCAAAATAACCAGACCAAATGAAAAACACCAGATTACCTTTGATGTCATTAGATTCAATGGAAAGCTCCTACGTAACTTCAGCTTGTTTAGAAATAATTTCAACACTAGTATCCTTGGTGTAGTCTTTTTTCACTCATTTTTTCATCTGCCTAGTACTAGGAACCTCTGATGCAATGTCGCTTTGGTCATGATTCTTACTTGATACTTTTCTAGACTTCTTCTTTGAAGTACTATCTACTAATTCTAAACACTCGTCAGATGATACTTGATCCTCCAGTTCCACAAATCCATTGCTTACAGAAAGTTACAAAGTTAAGGGACAGAGAAAGGGTATGCATATTTTTTTTTGTTTTTGGGATTATTGGTTGATTATAGAATACCCTTTCATTTTTAGTTTTATCTTGTGGCTGTAGTAGTATCTTGTGGCTAGTTGTGTTAGTTTATTTTGCATATTGTACTAGTTTATATACATTTATGTTTTGTGTTTGTTATACTGCTATTGGTCCTAAGCCGGGGGTCTATCGAAAACAACCTCTATACTTCACCTGAGATAGTGGTATGGTTTGCGTATACTCTACCCTCCCCAAATCCCACTTGTGGGAATACACTTGGTATGTTGTTCTTGTTGTTGTGCATTTCTTCAATACTTATTTGTTTTTTAGGAGAGGTTTGACAGTAATTTGGACGAGCATCATGTGTAAGATAGCTGGGAGGATATTCTAAAAAATAGAAGCCGACAATGGCGCTACAAGTTAAAACAAAAAATTGAAAGTGTACGCTCCATGGAAGAGGCTTGTAAAATGGAAGTCAAACAATTGACCTCCAAAAATTGGAATAAGCTTTGTGACATGTGGAACGATCCAGAGCACAAGATAATTTATATTCATGTTATTCTCATTGTTATTTAAGATGTGATGTTTATATTTTCTTTGTAGAAACAATGCAAAATAAACAAGGACAATCGAACCAAGCTTAAATATAATCATTTCATGGGATCAAAAGTGTTTGTAGCAGCTCGTGCTGAAATTGTAAGTTATAGCATTTTTATTCTTTTTACTAGTGACACTTGGGTACTATTTGATATTGTGTAGCATGTAAGTTGTAGCCCATTTCAGTCAAATATCTCTAAACACTATGTCATATTATTTTCTTGTTATACAGGGTGAAAAGGAATCTGAAGGTGTAGAGCCTAACAAAATTGAGTTCTACAAACATACTCATTACATGAGTGAAAAAGGATGGTCATCTGAAGAAGCTGCAACTAACTATGTAAAAAATTAATATTTTAGTAACATACCATTGTATTTATTTGATTAATCTTCTTCTTGTCTGCTCTTTTGAATGTGTTATTATTTTATGCAGAACAACATGAACGATTTGCAAGCTCTATATACTTCTGGAGAGTCTTCCATGACTATTGATGAAATTGTGGATGCTGTACTTGGTACAAAGTCGGGGTACATAAAAGGTCTTGGTTATGGTCCTAAACCTAATACTATAAGGGAAACACAAAGGAGAACAACAGAGTTAGAAGACTCCCTCAAAAGGGCAAAACTGGAAGCTGCTAGTGCCCAAAATGAGTTACAGAAATGATTAAATGCAGTTGAAACTGTGGTAGAAAGCCAGCAATCACAGCTACAAGACCAACAATCGCAAATCAAAGCATTAAATTCTAAATTGAATATTGTAGCGGCGCGCTAAGAGAAAATGCTTAAGAAAATGCAACTTCTTGTTAGCCCATCGTCGTCAGGGTTAGAGGTAACATAAATTTATATGATAAGTTCTATTTAATTTCTCTTTATTAAATATATAAATTATGTGCCTTTGCCTGCTATGATGGAAGGCTGAATTTGGATGCCATTCTGTAATAAGTTCTATCTAATTCCTCGTCATTTTTGGGTGGGTTAACTTTGAAAAGGATGTAGTTTACCATATCTTATGGAACAATATTCCTTAGGTACTCTACTCATTCTACTCTCTTGGTTCGGCTACTTCATTACCCAAGATCATTGTTTGATCATATTCTACTCCTGGTGGGATAGTGTTAGGAGAAGTCCTTGGCCAAAGACGAGAGAAGATTATACATCCCATCTATTATGCTAGAAAAACACTTAACCCTGCTAAAAAAATTATACTATGACTGAAAAAGAGTTACTTGCTATAGTGTTTGCATTTGAGAAATTTCAATCTTATTTACTTGGTGTGAAAGTGATTGTGCATAATGACTATGGTGCTCTTAGGTTCCTTATGGTGAAGAAGGCTTCATACTGACTATGCTACTCTTAGGTGCTTTATGGAAAGAAGGATGTGAAGCTAAGGTTGATTCACCAGATACTTCTATTGCAGGAATTTAACTTTGAGGTCAAGGATCAAAAAGGGACTGAAAATCAATTGGCTGACCACTTATCACGGATTGAGGAGGAAGCAATGCTGAAACTAAAGGATGAGCTTAATATAGATGATACTTTTACAGATGAACGGGTATTGGCCATATCAAAAGACTTGATTCCATAGTTTGTAGATGAGGACAATTATTTTGTAAATGATGTGGTGCCTGAGGATCTATCATTTTAGAATCATAAGCATTTCATGCATGATATGAGAAAGTTCATCTAGGATGATTCAAACTTGTTCAAGATTTGTACGGACCAATTAATTTGAAGATGTGTTCCTGATAGAGAACATAAGTATTCTTCAGGCATGTCATTCTTCACTAGTTGGGGATCACTAAAGTAGTGCATGGACTATGCATAAGATCTTGAAATTTTAGTACTATTGGCCCACCGTTCATATAGATGCACATGACTATGCAAGGGTTTGTGACCAAACCAATGACAAGGTAACATCTCGCAAAGGTATGAGCATCTAATGACCACAATATTAGAGCTTAAGCTATTTGATGTTTAGGGCATTGATTTCATAGGCCTTTGTACGAGCTCGTATGACATAAATTATATTCTAATTGTGGTTGATTATAATTCAACTTGGAAGGTAAGTAGTTTCACTTTCAAACAATAAAGAAAAGAGCGTGGCCATATTTTGTAGGAAGACCATATTTTTCAGTTTTTGTACACCACGGGAAATCATTAGTGACGGAGGCTTAAATTTTTACAATCAACTATTTAGAGTCCTACTTGAGAAATTCCCTGATTTAATTCATAACAGTGAAGTTGATGTTAAAATCATGCTATTACTATAAACTTTAAACTATTCCCATGCTTAGCTTAAACTATGAACATCAAGTGTTTGATGAAATTCCTACAAGAATGAATTTTTAATAAATGCTTTCATATTATGTTCTTAAAGTTTTAGTATCATTTTACTATTATTGCTATCGAGTCCTGGGGGTTATGAATACCCAAAAATATAGTTTTTTACTTAGTTTTAGTATCTTCAGAATAGTTTCAGACATCTTATGAGCATTACCAGTTCAGTCAGTTATCATAATTAGTTAAACTTAGAATAATTGAATATTGAGTCAGTTTAGTTGGGAGTAGGATTTAGTATCGAGCGAACCTAGGGATATGTGTTCACCTGCTAGTTGAGGGTGTGACCTTTAGTAGCAGTCCCTGCATTCTAGAACTACGTAGCTAGCGTAGGTTGAGACGTTAACCTGAAAGTTGAGGGTTGACACATATCTCATTAGGGTCCTGCCAGTTGAGGGTGACCATTAGTCCTTCGGGACAACACTAGTGGATCCATACAACCAGTGTTTGTACCTGTGGTACGGTACTGACACTCTTCCAACTAGGGTCATAGGTTGGACCCAAAATTTCTCATTGGGGCATGTTGGTTAAATAATAGCTCCCACGATCTCTGTCCAGTAATCAACTCAGTAATTCAATTTCAGTTTTGGTTGACCATAACATACAAATATCAGTCATTCATGTATCAATACTCAGTATTTCAGTTATAGATCATATTCAGAACATGTTATATGATTGATCATGCATTCTCAGTAATTACAGATTTTATGCATTCTATTCAGTACTTCATGCTATTCATTAAGCCAGTTATTACTCCTGTGCATGAAACCATGCATATCAGCCTACCTCATTTAGCATACAAGTACATTCAATGTACTGATCACATACTCGTTTCTTGTACTATGATGATGCTCAGTTCCCGAATTGCACATAGACTCTCCAGATTATCAGATGTAGAAGTGGTGAATCCTCATATTTTGAGGACATAGTTAATTTATCTTAGCTATTTCATTAGTTTCAGTATTTTTTTCCATTTAGTTAGAGTTAGTTGGGGTATTTTTTCCATCAATTCCTTAGTCAGTTAGTAGAGGCTTTTCAGACTAGTACAGACAGTAGTCAGTCTTCAGTTTTCAGTTGTCATTATTAGAAATTATATCAGTATTCTCATATTTTTTTTACAGACTTTATCAGAACTATGATTTAAAATCTTATGGTATTCCTCAATTAAATTCTGTATATGATGTATTGTTATCAGTTTTATTTAGTGCTCACAGCAGGTACCAACTTATGGGTTAGCTTGTGGTCCCTCCGGACTGTAAGAACTATGTGGCGCCCGGGGTGTACTCTTGGGGCGTTACAAATATGGTATCAGAGCTTAAGGTTTTAAATTATCCTAGAAAGTCTGAAGGCCACATCAAGTGGAGTCTTGTGCATGGGTGTGAAGCGCGCCACATTTATGGACAAGAGGCTACGAGGTGTTTTAAAAAAATTTCTCTTCTTTTAGTGTTCATGTCGTGTGAAAGAACATGATCTCATGTTAAACTCTCTGTCTAATCTACCCTTTCTTCCGTTTGTAGGACATACCTTCCAGAAAGACAAGTGGGAGAAGAAATATGAACCATCCAGCACCTCTGCCCGTTCAGGAAGATCCCCTGAACGAGCATGTTTTTCATACAAAGTTCAGATATGTATTCACTACTCTAGATTACTCTGTAGCGACTCAGAATATTCAGCCAACCGTTGTTCCGACCCACCAGTGGCCAATACTACCGCAACAAGGATTTGGGACTTTACATGAATGAATCATCCTCTGTTCTCAGGATACATATCTGAAGAAGATCCATAGGAATTCCTAGACATGGTATAGAAGATGACAAATATTATGGAGGTGATTTCTAGTGAGAGTTCTGAATTAGATGCTTACCAGCTGTAGGATGTAGCCCATACCTGGTTTAAGTAGTGGAAAAGAGATAGAGGCACAGATGCAGGGCCTGTAGAGTGGGAGGAGTTTGCCACAACCTTCTTAGATATATTCTTCCACTTCGAGCTGAGGGAAGACAAAGTGTTAGAGTTTATGAACTTGAGGTAGGGCAACCTGAGTGTGAAGGAGTATTCTCTTAAGTTTACTCAGTTAGCTAAGTATGCTTCTTATGTGGTGGCTGATAATATTTCTAGGATGAGCAAGTTCGTGTCTAGAGTATCTGATAGTGTGGTCAAAAAGTGTAGGACTACGATGTTAATTAAGGAGATGGACATATCTAGGTTTATGTTCCACGCTCAACAGATTGGGAAGCAGAAGAATAAGGGGAAGGAGAGAGAGAACAAAAGGGATAAAATAGGTAGCTTTAAATTTACTTAGCCAAATTCAAAAGGTGGTAATCGTCCTCAGTTCCGTCAGAAATCTTAAGCCCAAGTTCCATCTTCAACTAGTGCCCCAGTACCCAAATTTAGAAATAATAATAGGGATAGAGCAACAGGATCTATGTCCTAAGGCAGTGAGTAGTCGTAAAAGTCCTCTTTGCCAGAAATATGGTAGAAACCATAAGGGTGTTTGTAGAGCCAGTAGTGACGTATGTTTTGGGTATGGAAAGCCAGGTCACAAAGTCAGGGATTTACTATAGAGTGGTCAGCAGGGTCAGTCCAGTCATCCCTCAGTTCCAGCTAGCTGCCCGACTCACCAGAGTGCCACTTCCAGTGCCACCAGTGGTCATTGCCCAAATAGGTTGTATGCACTTCAGTCCCGATAGGATTAGGAAAGTTCTCCTAATGTGGTTACTAGTACATTGCAGTTCTTTCATTTACATGTTTATGCTTTACTAGACCCTAGAGCATTTCTTTCTTTTATAACCCCTTATATAGCTGTTGATTTTGGTGTCAGTCCTGAGATTTTAGAAGAATCCTTTTTAGTTTCCACTCCAGTAGGTGTCTCTATTGTAGCCGACGGGTATACAAGAACTGCCCCATTACAGTGTCTAAGAAAGTTACTTCAGTAGACCTTGTAGAGTTGGAGATAACAGATTTTGACATCATTCTTGACATGGATTGGATCCATTCATGTTATGCTTTAGTGGATTGCAGAAATATAATAGTTCATTTTCAATTTCCAAATGAACCAATCCTTGAATGGAGGGGTAGTACTACAATGCTTAGGGGTCAGGTTGTTTCATACCTTAGAGCGAGGAAAATGATATCCAAAGAGTGTATTTATCATCTTGTCCAATTCAAAGAGTCTAATTTTGAGACCTCCAAATCTTGAGTCAGTTTCGGTAGTGAGGGAATTTCCAGATGTGTTCCCTGAAGATCTTCCTAGAGTTTCTCTTGAAAGGAAAATTGACTTCGGAATAGACCTTCTTCCAGATACCCAGCTTATCTCTATTCCACCATATAGAATGGCTCCAGCCGAACTCAAAGAGTTGAAAGAACAGTTGAAAGATTTCCTAGATAAGGGATTCATTAGGTCCAGTATTCCCCCATGGGGCGCAATAGTTCTATTCATGCGTAAGAAAGATGGTTCTCTTAGAATGTGTATTGGCTATCATTAGTTGAACAAAGTCACAATCAAGAACAAATATCCATTCCCAAAATCGATGACTTGTTCGACCAATTTCAGGGTGCTAGTTATTTTTTTAAGATAGAACTCAGATTCGACTATCATCATCTCACATTCTAAAAACAACTTTTAGAACTCGGTATGGTCACTTCGAGTTTCTAGTCATGTCGTTTGGTCTCACAAATGTCCTAGAAGCCTTCATGGACTTGATAAATGGAGTGTTCAAGCAGTACTTGGACATGTTCGTCATAGTCTTCATTGATGACATTCTTGTCTATTCTCGTAACAAAAATGATCATGCAGACCACCTCAGAATAGTATTGTAGACTCTTAAAGCCCATCAATTGTTCTCTAATTTCAATAAGTGTGAATTTTTGCTAAGATCAGTAACTTTCCTTGGCCATGTTGTTTCCAGTGATGGTATTAGAGTTGATCCTCGAAAGACCTAAGAAATGAGAAACTAGCCTAGACCTTTCTCTCCATCAGATATCACGAGTTTCTTGGGTTTAGCTAGCTATTACTGGCAGTTTGTTGAATGATTTTTGACTATTGCATCTCCTATGACTAGATTGACTCAGAAGAAAGTTAAGTTTCAGTGGTCAGAGTCTTGTGAGAAGAGTTTTCAAGAGCTGAAGACTCAATTCACCACAACTCCCGTTTTTACGTTACCAGATGGTTAAGATGGGTTTGTTGTGTATTGTGATGCTTTCAGAGTTGGTTTGGTATTGTTTAATGCATAAGGGTAAGGTTATGACCTATGTCTCTATACAGCTTAAGCCCCATGAAAAGAATTACCCTACCCATGATCTTGAGTTAGTAGCTATTGTGTTCACCTTAAAGATTTGGAGGCACTATTTGTATAGGGTATATGTTGATATGTTGATGGATCACAAAAGCTTGCAGTATGTGTTTTCGCAGAAGGATTTGAATTTGCGTCAAAGGAGATGGTTAGAATTGTTGAAAGATTATGATATAAGTGGTTGTACCACCCGGGCAAGGACAATGTAGTGGAAGATGCCCTAAGTAGATTGTCTATGGGTAGTGTTGCTCATGTAGAAGATGACAAGAATAAGTTAGTTCAGGAAGTTTATCAGCTTTCCAGGTTAGGTGTTCATTTGGTTGATTTAGCTGTGGGTAGCGTTTCAATTTAGAATAGTTTGGAATCTTCTTTTGTTCCTGAAGTGAAAGAAAAGCAGGATAGGTATCCGAGTCTGGTGAAGTTGAAAGAGTCAGTTTAAGATCTGAAAGTAGAGGTTTTCTCCCAAGGGGGAGATGGTGTGTTGAATTGCCAGGGTAGATTGTGTGTTCCGTGTGTTGATGAGTTGAGACAATAAATTTTTGAAGAAATGCATAGTGTGCGTTACTCGATTCATCCAGGGGTCATGAAGATGTACCGTGATCTACATGAAATCTATTGGTGGAGTGGGATGAAGAGAGATATTGTAGAGTTTGTAGCTAAGTGCTCCACTTGTCGACATGTTAAGGTTGAGCATGATAAGCCTAGTGTGTCTTTGCAGGAGTTCAGTATTCCCACTTGGAAATGGGAAGTAGTGAACATAGATTTTGTAATAGGTTTGCCTCGTGCTCATCAACAACACAATTCAATTTGGGTCATTGTGGACAGGACGACCAAATTAACCCATTTCTTACCAGTCCATACTTCTTATTCAGCTGAGGACTATGCCAAGATCTATATTAGAGAGTTGGTTAGGTTGCACAATATTTTGTTGTTCGTCATTTCTGATAAAGGTATTCAGTTTATCTCTCACTTTTGGAAAGTTTTTCAAAAGGGTCTTGGTACCCAATTTCACCTCAGTACAGCCTTTCACCCTCAGACATATGGTCAGGTAGACAGGACCATTTAGACCCTTGAGGATATGTTGAGAGCATATGCAGTTGACTATAAGGGCAGTTAGGATGACCATTTGCCTTTGATTGAATTTGCGTATAATAACAGCTATCATTTCGGTATTTAGATACATCCACTTAAGTCTCTATATGGAAGGAGATTTAGATCTCTGATTGGTTGGTTTGAGGTAAGAGAAACTGCTTTGATAGGGCCGGATTTAGTATTGATGCTTTGGAGAAATTTCAGCTAATTTGGGAAAAGCTTAAGGCAGTCCAAAGCTGACAGAAATCTTATGCAGATGTGAGGAGAAAGAATCTTAAGTTTGATATTAGAGATTTCGTATATCTAAAAATATCTCCCATGAAGAGTGGTAAAGAGGTTTTGTAATAAGGGGAAGCTTAGTCCCTGATATATTATCCTTTGCAGAGTTTCGAGCCATTTCAGAAATATGGTTTATGTGCTTGGGTTGCCTGTACACTTAGTATCAGTGGACCCAATATTCCATATCTCTTTATTGAAGAAGTGTATTGGTGACCCAACTGTAGTCGTTCCTTTAGAAAGCGTTGATGTTCAAAACAACCTTTCTTATAAAGAAATTTTAGTTGAGATCCTTGATCGACAAATTCGTAGACTAAGGAACAAAGAAGTTCCCCTAGTCAAGGTTTTTTTGCGGAATCAATCTGTTTAGGGAGCCACTTAGGAAGGTGAAGCAGATATGTGGACTAAGTACCCTCATCTTTTCTCTGGAAACTCAGATTCAGCTTAAGGTAACAATCTTCTTAGAATTTCTCTTTTCCATGCTCAGTTTCAGCATTATATCATTCGCATGTCTTTCATGCATTCACAGAATCAGTCCAGTCATGTGTCATTTTTCAGACTCTGTCATGTAATCACATTTTCATCACGTATATCCAGTATGTAATCTCAATTCCTCAGTGCTTTCAGCTTACCCCAAAAATCCAAACCAATGTTAGAGCTATGTTTCAAGCTCATGCAAAGTACATTATAATTATTTTGTTGTTTTTGGAGTGAGTTTGATGTATCTTAATGCCTCAAATAACTACCAACTATTAGACGAACCAAAATATTACTTGTCAATTGAGTTTTCAGGAAGAATATTGCTTTAGTCATGTTCAAATGAGCACATCTTTTGCTCTACTGAGAATTTTCCAAATCAAGACCCACCAAATTGTATAAAATTGAATTAGCTTTCCAACGATACCAATTTCGCATTAATTCAATACCCGAGTGAGAACTTATGACATTTTTAGTGAAGGGTAGTGGCCTATCGTGATAAGGCTACGTTGCGGAGATGGACAAAATCACATTCGTGATTTTCCAGTGGACCACTGTGATAACACAACGTCGCTCCAAGGGGAAAATTTACATTTAGTGGGTGACCGCGATGGCACCGCATCGAGCCAAGGTGCCAGTTTAGAATTGTCCATTTCCAGTGGTGCAACATGATAGCATTGCGTCGTGCTGTTGGAAAAATTGAGGATTGTCCTTTTCTAGTGGCCCGATGCAATAAGTACCGCATCTCACCGAAGGCGAAAATTGAGATTTCCAGTCCAATTTTGAGTTTTAATTTCCCAAAGGCATTTAAGTCTTTTCCCTTCACTTCATTCAGTCCAAACACGAGGTTTAATTCCCAAGAGAGCATTATTTGTTCATTATTTCACAATTCTTTCAAAATTAATGTACCCCTCTTTCAAGAACAAACCCTAGCCTTCAAGATTCAAGATCAATTCTCAAGAAAAACCCAAGAACTCTCACGAATTCATCAACTCAGGTATGTTAAATGTTCATCCATGGGTCCCTTTCACCCATGGAGTCCAAGAATCAAATTTTAAATTCAAAGTCATGATCATTACAAGTTACTGTGATTTTAAATGAGATTTAAACCATGAATTCCCATGAATCTTGATTCTATACCATGTTTACATTAAATTGTTGTTGTTAATAAACCCCACGTGTTTTAATAATGTTATTCGTTGATTTAATTAATAACTAGTGAAGTTGATGTTGAAATCATGCAATTACTACAAGCTTTAAACTATTCCCATGCTTAGCTTAAACTATGAACATCAAGTGTTTGATGAAATGCCTACAAGAATGAATTTTGAATAAATACTTTCACATTATGTTCTTACAGTTTAGTACTATTTGTCTATTATTGCTATCGAATCTTGGGGGTTACGAATACCCAAAAATATAGTTGTTTACTTAGTTTAAGTATCTTTAAAATAGTTTCAGACATGCTATGAGCATTACCAATTTAGTTAGTTATCATAATCAGTTAAACTTAGAACAGTTCAGTATTCCGAGTCAGCTCAGTTGGGAGTAAAGTTTAGCACAGAGCGAACCCAGGTATGGGGGTTCACCTACCAATTGAGGGTGTGACCCTTAGTAGCAGTCCCCGCATTCCAAAACTATGTAGCTAGCGTAGGTTGAGACGTTAACCTGCCAGTTAAGGGTTGACACATATCTCATTAGGTCCCTTCCAGTTGAGGGTGACCCTTAGTCCTTCAGGACAGCACTCTAGTGGATCTACATAGCCAGTGTCAGTACCCGTGGTACGATACTGACACCCTTCCAACTGGGGTCACAAGTTGGACCCCAAATTGCTCATTGGGGCATGTCGGTTAGATGATAACTCCCACAATCTCAGTCCAATTATCATCTCAATAATTCAATTTCAGTTTTTCTTGACCATATCATACGGATATCAATTATTCATGTATCAGTACTCAGTATTTCAGTTTATAAATTATATTCATGTAAATACTAAGAATGCATGACCAAGCATAAATCATGTTCTGAATATGATTCATGTATTTACATGAATATGCTATTCATTCAGTCAGTTATTACTCATGTACATGAAACCATGCATATCAGCCTTCCCCATTTAGCATACAAGTACATTCAATATACTGATCACATACTCATTTCTTGCGCGATGATGTATCATATCATAGGTTCGGACGCTCAGTTCCCGAATTGCACATAGACTCTCCAGATTATCAGACGTAGAAGTGGTGAGTCCTCATATTTCGAGGACATGGTTTATTTATCACAGCTATTTCATTAGTTTCTGAATTTTTTCCCATTCAATTGGAGTTAGTTAGGGGTTTGTCCCATCAGCTCCTAAGTCAGTTAGTAGAGACTTTTTAGACTAGTACAGACAGTAGTTAGTCTTCAGTTTTCAGTTTTCAATGTAAGAAGTTATATCATTATTATCAAATTTATTTTACAAACTTTTTCAGAACTATGATTTAATACCTTATGGAATTCCTTAGTTAAATTCCGCATATGATCTATTGTTATCACTTTTATTTAGTGCTTACAGCAGGTACCAGTTTATGGGTTAGTTTGTGGTCCCTCAAGACTGTAAGCATTGTGTGGAGTCCAGGGTGTACTCTCGGTGCATTACACTGTTAACCTGGACCTCCGACCATTATATCACAACTTTCCCCCACCCATGTATTCCCTATGTCATCAACCTCATTCCTTCCACACAACTTACCAAGCCAGTCAATCTACCCCCTGAAATCTCATATTGCTATCCTCAAGTTAACATACTCTCTTCACCAAAATAATCATCTAAGGTCTAAACATAGTTCCTATCAACCATCATGCACTACTAACTGAGTACCCCATGCAAAATACACATACAGTCCACCTCATGAGGAGGTCACCCCAAATTCCTCATCCTCCCATTAGTAATTTATACATATTCGGAGAAAACCATCCCCTACTTATGAACAAAAGAACGGAAGAGCTCCACAGAGAAATGCTAGGGCGAACAAACCCTTATTAAAAGGATACTTTATCAGTTCCTAAAGCTCCTTCAACTTAGTTGGAGCCATTCTACAAATAGGGATAGAGATCAAAATGAGTTTTCAGAAGGGGACTGATTCCAAAATTGATTCCCCCATCGAGTGGGACACCAGGAAGGTCAGCAGGGAGTGTCTCAAAGAAGTCATTCACCACGAGAATGGAATGTAATGAAGGACCTTCCGAGTTAGAATATTTAACTCGGAACATATAGTAAAGACATCCCTTGTAAGTTAATTTCCAGGCTCTAAGATGTGACATTAACCTGCTGTTAAGAGCTAGGGAACCACCTTCCCACTCAATAACCAGCTTATTAGGGAATTTAAAAATAACCTTGCGGGTCCTACAGTCTAGAAATGCATAGCATCAGTGCAACTAATCCATCCCCAACATGACATCAAAATCAAACATGTCTAATTCAATCAGAACCACCTAAGTTTCTGACCACCTACAGATTTCACATACCCCTATAGACTACTCTAGTCACCTCAGAGTCACTCATCAGGGTAGAAATCGAAAAGGGGCCTGAAGTAATCTTGGGACCAAACTAAAATGCACAGCCACAAATAGGGTCACATAAGAAAGAGTAAACCCCAAATCAAGTAGACAGTACAAATCATGGATACCAACAATGACACCCAAGGTTAGAAGCAGCACCCCTTGATGCAGGAACAAGGAAACTAACAACTAGGATTCTATTTTCCCGAGTGGATATCCTTATGGGACACTCCTGCTATATGTGACCCAACTTACCATAGAGAAAACACTGATTCCTCCCCTTATAGATATTACCATGGTGCAAAAGATCATAAAACTGACAGGATGGATAGGGTGGGGCTGACTGAGCTCCATCTGCCCAAAATTGATAATCACCAAAAAACTGAGGATAAGGGACACTGACAACAACCTGGGAACTTCCTCGATTCCATTGCTCAGACCACTGTCCGCCACCTCTACCACTATTTCTCTGATCCCTCCCTCAGTTTGGAAATTGGAACTTCTTGCTCTTCCTATTTCTTGACCTCTTCTTATTCTTTCTCATATAAATAAGATCGGAATGGCATGACAGATATGCCACTATCTGTGTAAACAAATGAATAAAATATCAAAACTCGGCGTTAGTAATATCTCCTTGAGGTGACTGAGCATGAGTGTCACCTTTTGGGGTAGGGTCAGTGGAGACCGATAGAACTCCACGGGGAAAATAAAAAACAACAACCCCTGACCGCGTCTATACCTATGAGTTGGACGAGATCCATCCCTGCCATGCTGGAGTGGGACAGGTGAGTTTCCATAAGCTTCAAATAGTCGGAAGGGCATGATTTGAAAAGCAAACGAAAAAAAATTTAGGGGAGAGTTCAAGACCCTAGACTCTGTAACCCAAACATAGAACAACAAGAAAGAGAAACATTCTTAGATGCCTCATAGCCCTTCCCTTATAAGTATGGCGTGCTACACACCCATAAAATAGACCCTACTTGAAACGACTTTGTGGATACCCCGTGACACAGAAACCTACACCCTAATACCAATCTAACACCACTCGAACAAAGGCTTCATCATGTTAGGCATTTGAGGTACGACCGAGATTGGGAATCACCCCTATACCTAATCCAACCAACAAATATACAACCCATGTTAGATGAATTCTAAAAATATAACAGGATAGAGTATTAAAATGTCAATGACTTTGGGATAAGTCTAGAACCGTGACCAACCCAATCATTTCATACCATATAAACCAAACCAAACTGTATTATACCCAAGTCCACAGTTGTCCATATAAAGCCTCCAAACAATGTAAAAAAATATCTGACCCCGACCATGGCCAAAATAAATGTCAAGAGAATAGCAAAAGCATAAAATAAACCATAACATGAAATGGGACTTTCGAAGAATGGAAGCTCACCTCTTCAATCTGACTCAAGTTGTCCCCGAATCACCAATTCACTGAGAAAGAGGTATTATAGTATGGCGGGTTGCATCATCGCATGGGGATGCAATGCTAAAAAATAGGTTAGAGTCCAAACACTAGAATGTACTTAGGAGTAAAGCTAAAATAATGCCATTATTCAAACCCAAAGTGAATAACCATATCCAATCATACACATACATATATATTATGCTGGGAAAGGAAATTGGGTTTAGCATGCATTTAATACCTTTTAACTTGGGGTTGTGTAGTTTTGTCGTCCTAATTTCACCAATGGGCTATATGGGTTCAACTCCCCTTACTGAAAAAGGCCCCGACACGTGTTAGCCACATAAATCAGACGAAAAACCTGAGATTATTAGTACATCTCCCAAAATATAAGTGTGACATGATGAACACGGTTACCACGACCAACCTCTTATCATCAAGCATGAGTTTCTAGTTTTGATCCACTTGGAATCGCCACGTTGCATGGCTTTGCTAACACATCCCCATTTAAGATCACATTAAAACCATCCACACACAAGTAACCAATTAATTACCAATGAGTCTTATTTATTAGGAATTAACCATTGGTATTGCCATACCAAAACTACATCTTGCAAGTCTATCCATTTATGCCATACCAAAACCGTTATACCAATTTGACTCCAAAGTTTTCGTTTAAAACAATACCATAGACATCAAGGACTTTCCAATTCATATACAATCATTTAAACCAATTTAGGTTCCATTACCATATTAAGCAATGCAAAGTTTTCAATAATAGTCAAACTATGGGACAAAATCATTCTCATAGGTATTTTAACAAACATATTGAGGGCATATAGTTTGCAAGGCTAAATCCAAGTACCAATTGACCATTTCTATGAAACCACATGTTTAAATCACAAGTGTAACATGAAGACCATAAGTAAAACCTGGGAAAACACAAAGAACAACCAAAACCCCAACATATACTTAAAAACCCAAAACAATACCACAATTATCAAAACATGCTTTTAGTTGAACTAACAATGAGGTAGGAGTAAAATGCATGGTTTTCGAAGATTCACGAAGAGATTTTGATCCATTAGCCTCTAGATGGCCACCTTGATGAAACCATCCCAATCTTCTTGAGAGGTTGTTATAGATTAAAGAGTGTTTTTAATCTTCTCAAGTGAGTAATATGAGGCCAAAATGTGTTATAGGATGTGGGGTCTTTAGGGTTTAGGGTGGGAAATGTCTAGAATACCCTCAACTTAAAAGTTGAAAAAAATAACGCAGGTGGGTATGGTTTGGACCCCTCATTCGTATCCAATCATACGAGTAGTACCCCTAACTCATACCCTAGGTAGAAGGTTGGACTATAATTTTGTCCAACATACGACTTCATGGCCTAACTCATATCAAAATCATACTATTAGTACCCTATATTCATACCCTAGGTAGTACATGATCAAGAATGCACATTGTTTAACATACGATTGGCCATACTCCATCGTACCATCTTTACTCAGCCGTATGGAGTCTTGTCATACCTTGGATAGAAAATGACCTAGAACACATTGTTGATCTTATGAATAGATCTCCTAAGTTGTTAGCACAACATACGACTAGCATGCTTGAGTCGTATGGTTGCCAGAGAATTCAAAAGCTTAGGGAATTTCTAAGGGTAAAAACTCAGGGTATTTTAGAAACCCATCACATCCTACTGACTATCATCATTCTTGATCCGCATCAAGATAGGTTCATAAACCTGTTTCCCTTTTACCTCAGAACAAAGAAATGACTTCACCATCTCTTTCACAATCACATCTCCATCTTCGAAGTCCAAGAGAGGAACCCCAAGTGTTTTCAATCGGAGAATATTCTTCACTAAGCCTCGCTTCTCCTCATTAATATGAGATAAGCTCCCCATGGTTAACCTGGTAAGAACATCAACAACTACGTAAGCTTTACCTGGATTATAGTGCAAACTCATATCATAATCTTTAAGCAACTCAAGCCATCTTTTTTACCTGAGATTCTACTCCTTCTGGGTGAACACATACTGCAAGCTCTTATGATCAGAATAAATGTCAACGTGAACTCCGTTAAAGTAGTGGCACCATATCTTCAAGGCAGACATTATATCCAATAACTCCAAATCATGAGTCAGATAATTCCTTTCATGCACCTTTAACTGCCTAGAAGCATATGTCAACACATTACCACACTGCATCAGAACATAACCTAACCCCACACAAGATGTGTCAAAATAAACCATGAAGCCATCAGTACCCTCGGGTAGGGTAAAAATTGGAATAGAAGTCAACTTGTTTTTCAACTTCTCAAATTTTCCCTCACAGGCATAGACCATAGAAACTTGACTTTCTTCTAGATCTATTTAGTCAACAGAGTAGCAAAAGACGACAGTCTCTTCATAAACCCTCCTATAATGATCGGCTAAACCCAAGAAGCTCTTAATATTGGTTAGAGTCGTGAATCTAGGCCACTTCTTAACCACCGCAATATTTTGTGGATCCACCATGATCCCTTTAAAAGAAACAACATGACCAAAAAAAGTAACAACATTCAACTAGAACTCACTTTGAGAAATAAAATACAACTATTGCTCTGTAAGGGTCTACAACACTATACAAAGGTGATCGACATGATTCGCCTAATTTTTGGACTAAACTAGAATATCATTAATGAACACAATGATGAACAATTCTAGAAACTGACGGAATACCCGATTCATAAGATCCATAAATGTTTCTGACGCATTAGTCAAGGCAAAAGACATCACCAAGAACCCAAAATGACCATACAAAGTTTGGAAAGAAATCATAGGGATATCCACCTCCATCATCTTCAACTGATGATAACTTGACCAAAGGTGAATCTTAGAGAAGTACTTAGCACACTGAAGCTGATAAAATTGGTCATCAATCCGAGGAAGAGGATACTTAGTCTTCACTATCACCTTATTCAACTAGCGGTAATCTATACATATTCGAAGGGAACCATCCTTCATACGCACAAAGAGCTCACGAGCACCCCATGGGGAGACACTAGAACAAATAAATCCCTTATCAAGAAGATTTTTAAAATTCTACTTAAGTTCCTGCAACTCAGCTAAAGCTATTATATAGGGAGGGATAGAGATAGGACGAGTGTTTAGGAAAACATCAAACTCAAAATAAATCTCCCTATTATGAGGAACACCAGGAAGGTCAGCAGGGAAAACCTCAAAAAATTTACTAACCATGGGAATGAACTGTGATGAAGGAACTTCTTAGTTAGAATCTTTAACCTTGACCAAATGATAAAGACACCTTTTGGAAATCAATTTTCGAGCTCTAAGATATGAAATGAATCTTTCCTTGGTCACTAGGGAGCTCCCTTCCCACTCATTAATCGGCTCATTCTGAAATTAGAAAATGACCCTTCAGGTCTGGCAATCTAGCTAGGCATAACAAGAATGGAGCCAATCCATCCATCCCTAGGATAATGACATAATCAACTATATCTAATTCTATCAGTCTTCTACCACAGATAGATATCACGCAACCCCTATAAACTCTTCTAGAAACCACAAAATTACCCACCGAGGTGGATACAGAAAAAGGATCCAGAATACACTCAAAACTAAAACCTAAATGAATATCCATATATGGGGTCACGTAAGAAAGGGTAGACCTCAGATCAAGAAAATAATACACATCAAAGAAAAATAGTTGTAACGTATCAGTGGCGATGTCTAGAGGTACCTCAAATTCCTGGAGAGTGGCACGAGCATAAAGGATATTTCGACCAGTGTCGGAGCCAGAAGTAGCACACTTTGTTACAGGAGCTGAAGAAGCAACAACTGAAAACTTATTAGCCAAAATAGCAACATCACCTAAAAGACAGTTCCTCTTCAGGTGGCCCAATTGACCACACTTAAAGAACATTTTTCTCCCCTCCTAAAAAAATTGATGATGCACCTACCTACAAAATCAAAAAAGGGGATAAGATGGGACTGACTAAGCTCCACTAGCCTAAGACTGGGCACCTTATGCCTAAATCTACAATTTCTCTAAAAATGATGGTCACCAAATGACTTAGTATATGGGGAACTCACCATAGAATAGGAACCCAAATTGCCCCGCTTCTTCTTAGTACATTATCACCATCTCTACCACTCTACTACTAAGCCTCACCCTAATCCAAATATCAAAACTTCTTAATTTCCTTTTCCCCCATCTCTGCTTGCTTCTTCTTTTCCTCCTCTACCTGTTTCATATAGACCATAAGTCGAGAGGCAATTTTGTAATTAAAATTCAGATTGCGGACAACCCAGAAAAAAATTTCCTCATTCTATCCCTTGTGCTAGACACTAGCTCAGGAGCATAATGGGATTACTAGTGGAATTTTAAGGCATATTCTTTCACAATCATTCTACATTGTTTAAGATTTATGAACTCCTCAGCTTTAGCCTTCCTAAAATCCTAAGGATAGAAATAATCCAAAAAGTAAACCATAAACTCATCCCATAGTGCCAAATCGACATTATCACCCCTAGACTGATTCCACTCGTCATACCACTGATATGACACATCCTTCAGCTTGTATCCTGTAAACTCAACACCCTCAGAGTTAGAAGCATGCAACATAAGAAAGATTTTCTCTATCTTATCAAAGAAATTTTGAGGATCTTCCTCAACCTTCGAACTAGTGAAAGTATGAGGACTAAACCTCATAAATTGACCAACTCTAGTTACCTCAGAAGATGGGGAAATAGAAGCAACATATCCAGTCTGAGAGGCCACCAACTGGGTAAGCAAATGGATCGCCTGGTGAAAATCAGCATTAGACACATAAGCTTGAGGAGTCTGAGAAGTGCTAGGGGGAACTGATGGAACTCCATAAGGGAAATCAGGAGATGGATCCCTAATCCTGGTTTGAATTTCATAAGCACGATGATCTACGTCCCCAATTACCTCTAGTGGGACTGAAGAGTTTCCACAGACATCATATCTTCTTGGAGGCATGATCTAAAATGCGAACAAATGAGGATTAGAGGACATTTAATACCTTAGACTTTATAGCCCAAAATAGAACAACAAGAATGGGACAGATTCTAAAATAACTCATACCATATCCCTTATAAGTGTGGCGCGCTACACTGCTATAAAAGAGACACTACTTAACGTGCCTTTGTGGACACCCAATTACACCAAACCTAGCCTTTGATACTAACTTTATCACGACCTGAACCACTACCTGGACGTGGTAAGTATCTTAAGTCCATCAAGAACCAAAGACTACCCTTTATGCCAAACCTAATAGAACATCACACACCTATCAGTGGCTGAATTTCAAATATATAACAAGATAGAGTAAATAGGGACTCAAAAGTATATGAATGTAAGGAAAAAAAACCCTTGCACAGTAATCCACAAAGAATCTCTACCACAAAAGCAACCTATGTCGAGATATGCCCTTAACCTTGATAATGACAATGATAATGATAATGTTTAAGTGAACTCTTTAATTCTAATTTATGGAAGGAAACTGATAAAATGATCAAGTCTTCCAGAGAATAAAAGCTCACAACTTCACACAAACGATCAATGAACCGAGCTGATCCACTTAACATTACATAGAAAAAGTAGAATTATCATTGAACCCTACATCCTATGGGGATACAATATTTAGAGACAGTTAGTGGGATAAGCACTAACATGTAACTCAGGGGTAAGGATAAAGTAATAACAATTCAAAATCCAGTTCAACTCAATGTACATGTCCACATACATGTGTGTATAAATATATACTTATATAAAATGTTAGGATGGGGAACAAGGCTTAACATGCACGTTAAAACTTTAGCCTGGATTGTGTAGCTTAACGGTCATATAACAGTACCCACGGGCTATATGGGCCCTAGATCTCACCCCCTAGTCAGTCCCCAGTGCATATAGCCGCACGAACTGGAGAATAATCTTATATATACGCATGGGGGACTCAAACCTCCTAATCATTTAATAAAGTGACTTAAGCACTCGATCATGTAATGTAATATGGAGTACTCGAACCTCCCAATCATATAATAAGGTGGACTCAAACCACCCAGTCACAAGCATGGATACTTGAACCCCTATGCCAGTTAGACCCCTACGCCAGTAAATGCAATTTTCAATTTTAGTCCCTCGGGATAGCCACTTTCATGACCCAGTTGCACAACCCTCTTTTAAGCCCCATCAAAATATTTTGCAACATTACCATTTATTGAACCATATTAAAAATATAGGCATACATTATTGGTATCATCATACCAATAACACTTGCAATGTAACATCAAAATACCAACCAATTATCATCACTTGGGGGAATTCATAACCCCCTTGGTTCACTTATGCATTAATTTAGGGAATTACAGAATCCTACATGGTTCAATTCAAAATCATTATGCTTTATTAGATTTTCACATTATGCTATAGTTCAAGAATAGTTCAACGTGCATACTTTTCATATTCAGAATCAATTTCAAAATATGGGGTTGAGGTTATTACCACTTTAATTGTTGGCACTCATAATTTGGGGAAAATCACAATCCCTTAGTTTATTCACCATACCCTTGCACCCCACATGTTCAAAACCATGAATAAAGCATGAGCCATTATATGTAAACCATGGGAAACATTGTTCAAAAATAAACATTCAAAACCCATAACCTATGTTCCAAAATTAACATCCAAACCACATGAACAACTATTTAAAACAAATACTTTTGTTGAATAATAGCTGGGGAAGAGTAACATGCCTGAAGGATTTTCAATTATGTATAAGAAACATTGAATTGACCAATAGATGCTCAACCTTGAGGAACCCCTAGATTACATTGCTAGAAAGAATTTGAGAGCGTAAAGAGGGGTTTTTTAGTTAAATTATTAAAAAAAAGTTCCCCAAAGGTGTTTTTATGGACGTGGGGTCTAAGTGGGTAAAAAGGGAAATGTCCAAAATGCCTTTAAAATAAAAGACTGAAAATTATCACCCAGTAGCTAAAAGTGGCCTTACGACTCGGGGCCTTTAGTCATAGGATAGATAGTGTCTATGGCTATCAACACTGGTTTGATTATAGAAGGACCATACGACTCGCAAAGAGTCCATACGAGCCATTACGTTTTATTCATACTCAAGACTGAACACCTCAGGCACCCACAGTAGTCTGGTTATGAGTAGTACCTTATGACTCGTACCCAAACGTTATGACTCGTTTGGTCAAGTCATAGGCAAGGTAGAACATTTTAGACATCACACTGTTTTGGCTGCAATTTGGGTCCTTAAGATCCCTCATGACACATTACATCTCATAGGAATAGTCGTAGTCTGGGTAGTGAGTTTGAAAACTAAGGAATTTTTCAAGGACCAAAACCTGAGGTGTTTTAGGAATCCAACCATTATCATAACACAGTCTTAGGCCTCATAAAAGGTTCATATTCGACATAAACATAACCTCAAGACCCGGGAATCATCATCACAATTCACCAAGTACGTAGTAACCTTATTCTAAGGTTCATTAATCTCAACTATGCCTAAATGCTAGCAACCTAAGGTAGTAGGATCCTAGAAGCATAAATAAGTATTTCACCTTACTGGTCAATTTACCTATCAAATCCCTAAGTGTCATAATCAATACTAAGTCACGATATTCCACCCATAATCCATCATAAAATTTCCATTCACATGCAATATATAAAACATATCATCTTGTGAAGAAACGTAAGCAAAAGCCCATCTCGAAGCCGAACCGTAAATTCTTGTCCACCTAATGTCTATCTATACTCCATGATCTCAAAATGCTGCCACACTATCAAAATTGAATTCTACATGTCATTAGGATTCAAATGAGACCCATATTACTATATTAAGGGTCGTGTCAAATTTTGGGTTAAGAACGGGCCTGTGGGGTGCACAACAGAATCCAAAATTGGACCTATTACGAGGTGTCTCAAAGGACAAGGAAGTTGTGCTAAAAAGTTGAGCACAAACAGAACACAAATCAGGTCTCAAATAAGCCCTTAAAGTTTAAGAATTTGAATCCCTAATTTCTAAGAATTTATCAAGAAATTGAAGGAATCTTACCATTAATTCAAACAGAAATCATGGAATAATCGTCTTCCAAGATCCACAAATCATCTCCAAGCTTCAATCCTACCTTATATCACACTTAAGGGTTTTTATATCGCAAAAAAGGGTGATAATGAGTAAAATTTGGCAAATAGGGGTCTATTTATACATAATCTAGGCATCTAGGTGTTGCTATCACAACTAAGCCCTGCGATTGCGATTTGTACATAAAAGGTGCATGTAGCGATTGCAACTCCTTGCAATAGAATGGAAATCTCAATTTTCCTTATGCGTTCGTAGTCACACCAGATTTTCAACTGCGCCAGATTTTCAAAGTCTAAAATTGGACTATACTTAGGGTTCAGTATTCATTCGAAACCCCATGTACACAAATGAACTATGTAACCATACCAAATTTGACTTTCCAGATGTAATGGAACATTTGTAATTTCCATCCGAGGTCATTTTGATCAAATGTGGGTCCGACACCCAAATTTTAAATTTTCTCAACTTTTTGACCAATAGGTCGAAATGAGCCTGGGTGCCTCAAGAACCGAACCAATGGATTACCTAGCCTAAAATTTATATTTTGGAGCTAATGGCACTGTCAAAATTCTCATATGAGGTCATCTACTGGGAGTTTTGGTTCGAGACCAAATCCTAAATAGTGAAAGCGCCAAAATATGGAAATGACCCTAAAATCTAAATGAGCTGTTCGATCACCAAATCGACAATTTTGGGATGTCATAAATGGCTTGTAGTCACTATGTAAAGGCTAAAAATATTGGAAATACATGCAAATCAAGAAAATAACTTGGATAGTCATTATAATATCCTTTACTAAATGGACTTTCATCCTCAAAAGTTAATGGATAGATAGATCTCAAAAGCTTGAAAGGATGAGTTTCTGGGACAACATGCTCTGAGTATGACTTCCTAGATAACCTCTACAAAGAGAGAACATTTTCATGGGTATTCTATACATGTATCCCTTTTTCAACTAGCTATCTCACCTCACTTATAGATATCCAAAACTCAATCTTAACCACCAACTAACCTCCAACTAAACAGAAAGAGGATAATGTATGTAAATCCGAACTACAACACACTAGTACCATACCAAAACCTGCACAAACCAATAAAGGCTCATCCAAGCTAAAAGAAACCAAGACACAAGTCATACCATGAACTCTTAATCTAAATATAACCTTCCTTTACCATTCCACACCTGCTATCCACTCCAAACCAGGAGGAAAATCATCTGGTCCTATCTGCATAATCTCATCATAGAGAACTCGAAGAACTGAAGTTGATCTACTGAAGTCCATACAAGGAGCATAAGAATAAGCCTATAAAGCATAGTCTAGGCACACAAATGGAGATAATCAAGGGATGCAATCCATGCCAATGCCACAACTAGTTTGGATGGTAATCTAAACTAGAATCCCAAATTGTAAGGCATAAATACTCATCACTAAACACTCGTCTTTAGGATGTCCCATCAATAGAGAATAAAACCAAGTTTAATCCAACTCAAGAATACTACTCACATAGAGTTTATCACATGATAATTTCAAAGAAAACTAAAGAACTCAGGTCAAAGTTGAAGGAACCAATACCGGGTCCATGGGCTATCACCTAAGCACTTATCAACTATAATCCATTCAAAGTCAAGAAGACCAAATAGGTAACCACGGAGCATGCTCAACCAGCCTATAAATAAAATCTTAACTGAGATAATTCTAAAACGAAGGTTAACTCAAACGCTGCAACTCCAAATTAAAATCTCAACACCAAGACTAAATCATTTGATCTCAACTACCCAAACCAAACTTGAAGACGGGTAGGCATTCATACTCCAAATCTATCATAACTTCCAAATCTCTATTCTAAGGCATCCACTAAAAATAAGCTAATAAGTCAATATTCATGTTATCTACTCAAACTGACTTTAGTATCCACATCTGACATATCCAATCCAAATTAGATTGAGCCAAAATTGAAACATAACTAAAGAACAATATAGCAATAAAGGATAAATCATCAGTTGAAAACACAGGAAATCAACTCTATATCTGCTGTAGGGAATGAACTATCAAAAGATATTCAAGAACTCTCCAAGGCTGCAAACTAGACTAGTAATGACAAAAACTTTAGCAACTCATAGAAATACAACTTTAGGTAGAAACTAACCAGTCCAATACTCCATCTTGGTAAAGAATAGCCATAGGAACATATTATCAAGAAGTAGCACTCCACCAAATCTTATTAGACTAAACAAACTCTGAAATGGAGATTCTTGGAATCCACCCAAGTAGGACAATCATAACTCAACAAAAGATGAATTATCTCACTGAGGAAGAAAATACCAATCATGACACCAATGTTAAGGTCAAGACCGTTGCCAAAAAATGAACCAATCAACTCAAGATAAAGAGTTTCTGAATTACCAACTCAAGAAGTGATCACATGAAGAGCACCTACCTCTATTTCTTTAACTTCACTTTTAGACAAGACCCCTATTACAGCAAGAAAGGGGCATCTAATCTTCATACCGCACTAAGAGAAAATTATAATAAGGAGATGAACCCAACAAATCTAGGACATCTTGTTATCAATATCAAACTACTATCGAGCGATGAAACAACCATAATTAAAGAATGGATCCAAAATTGTTCAAGTTCAAAAATAGGCTACATATAAGGGATGGCCAAAGCCAAAAACATTGCAACCCAGGAGGCAAGTCTAAGAATTCCAAACTCAAACATAGGTGATATAACTAAATTGCCAACTCTAGAACCATAACAGAACTATATTAGGTCAACTTACCTTCACTACCATAGTCCTCTCCATAATAAATCTAGCACGGATAACCAAGAGGAAGATAACCAACCTTACCTCTGTACAGAAAAAAATCATCATATCAGGCTATAGCTATGCACTCTACCGAATAGGAACCACATAGAAGGGAAAATTAAAACTAGATAACACTAGTCTAAACATCTACCTAGCAAGGATTAATTACATCAAATAATGACATTAATAATAATAGTAATATAAACATCCATATAATGAATAGACGGTACCAAAATGAATAGTAATAGCAAGTACCACTCAAGGGCCGCAATAAGGCCAATGTGCCAAGGTAAATGGGACTAGAACCCAAATGCTACACCTATAGGGAGAAAATATCAATACAGATCCACTCCTTCAATTACTAAATAAAATAAACTACAGGTGGTCATATAATGAAGAATTCAATAACAAGGCACATAATAACCAATATGAACTTATCAAGGAATATAATCATCAATAGGTATAAAAACCCCAATATAAACAAATGAAAAAGGTAAACATGGGAAATAATAGCATGCCTATTACGATGAAATTAGCAATCACATACCTGACTGGTCTAAGAGAGAATACATTTGAATGAGTCTAGCTGAAGGTGCTGGTATCTATGCCAATACCAATACTAATACCTATACCAATATCGACACCACCCATACCTATAGTAGTCCAGCATAGCCTCTAATCAAAACCAAAGAATATCCAATCGGGATATGCTCCCGACCATTGCCAAAACATAGACCAAAGGAATAGTAAAGCTATAAAGAAATCCATAGCATGAAATAGAGTCTTCAAAAGTATGAAATATCATACTTCAGTCTGACTCAAAAGTTGTCCCCAAATCACCTAGTCATTGAGCAGGAAGAGTGGAAGTATGACCAATTCCTACATTTCATGGGGATACAACGTCCAAAGATGATTAGCAGGGTTAATGCTAACATGTAACTCAAGAATAAGGATAACATAATGATATGATCAACCATTTAAAAACCATTCAAAAGCCAACGCACATAATCAAATGCATATACATAAATATATACCATATGCTAGGACAGGGAATAAGGCTTATCATGCTTTTCAAAACATTATCATGGATTATACAGATCAATCATCATATAATAGTACCCACGGGGTATGTGGTCCCCAAATTTCACCCCCTGGTCTTCAAACTACCTGTCAAGACAATTTTTCACTCTTCCTTCCATGTGACCTTCCTTCACATAAAGTGTGGCTAATTTGGTTACAACCTCAGTCCATGCAGCTTGGAAGATCATCATTATACTAGGAGGCATACCTTGTGGCCTAGGTGACACTAACTGAACTGGTGGGGAGGCAGTAGGAGTGTTTACTGCATTAGTATGGTAGTCCTTTATCTGTGCTCCTGCTTTAGTAGCCTCATCTGTAGCTGGGGTATTAGTCTGATCATCCTAAGGGAACATTCCTACAAAAGTATTTGTTGCATATCTTGCTGGTCGGGCCAAAGGGTTTGCTACATTTCTAATGAAGCCAATGTCAAATGTCCTCCTGGCCTTGATTATTTTATCTATCCCAGGGAATTTTAGCACTCCCACAGCCAGGCATATTTGTGTGATCATGTATGGGTAGGCTAGTAATGCCTTTTGACTCCCAACTACCCTATCTTTTAACTCTAGGGATAGGAACTCATCGATATCAAACTCGTAACCTACTATGAAGCCAGCTATCATATCTACCTAGACCGAGTTCAGAACATTATCACCAGTAGTGGGACACAATTGATGTCGAGATAGTGACCACCAAGTGTTACCCTCAAAGTTAAGGGTACTCTTCTTTATCTTCTTTGAGACCACTCCGGGGCCTCCTACAACCCAAACAATATTTATGCCATTTTAAGCTATATGCTCCATAATACATCTAAAAATAACCTTCTTCTCCTTAGAACCTATCTTCCGCCGAGTTATCTTCCCCATCTCTTCCATCCTGTAATCCATCTCTGCTATGTTGATCGAAGCTTGGAACTCTAGTCCATACAATAATCTGTTGATAGTACGGGGAGAGATATCTACCCACACACCTTGAATCACAAGGGAAGTGATAGGCTTACCTTTCTTCCATAACTTGTCCGTAGGTTATTTCCTTTGGATCTCTCCTATATATGCTACAAAAAATTCATAAATGAGGAACTCACTATATCTTTCGAGAGCTTCTGTCATCCACTCAAATCCGTTCTGCTAGAAGTGCTTTTCAAAACCCAGTAACTCAAACTTCTTGGTAGTATTAAATATCCTCTTTGGACAAAGTAAACTTTTTATTTTTCTACCTGGGAGTTAGAATAGCCTACTATTGTATGTCTCCTGTATGCTAAGGTGCCCCCTTCATTTAACAATGGGCATCGTGCACTAGTCAATGTAAGTAAGTCTCCTGTCTGTCTATCGGTGTCATATATACCACTTTTGAACTATGAGCTTCTCCAAAACTTTCTTTTACTAAACTAGATTCATCCTGATCATCATCATTATTAGAAGGTAGTGGTGTGTGTGGAGAAGATGTAGTGGAATTCTTCCTTCTTAGCCCTTTTAGAGATGAGTCTGATTCTTAGGGGACCACCTTCTCCCCCTTTTCTTACTCATCTACCTTCCCTTTTTGTGTAGCTTTTTTTGTGATGGTTCCTTCATACACTTCACCACCTGCTAGAGGATGATATCTCATACTCTGAATAACTCGATTTTATACTAGCAGCTGGTTTTTGTTTTTTATTTTTCTTAGTAGCTTGTTTGGATGAGGAAATGTTCTTTGGAGGAATTGTTCCTACAAATTTACCCTCAGTAATAACTAAGTAAAGAAAAGAAAAGAAAACTTTAAAACTAAAGTTCAAAGTGCTTGTTAAGCTTAGGGTACGAGTGGTGGGTACTGGTCGTACCTACTGGGTATGACTCATATATATGATTCGTATCATATACGATGCATGACCTTTGTTCACTGGTCAGCTTACGACTCCTCCTAACCAGTGTTACCAGCATGGTATGACTCATTATTAATAGATATAAGTAGATCAAAAAATTTATTCTTATTTAAATTATCCCATATGGGTATGACATAATCAGTACGAGTCGTATGGTCTGGATACGAATTTTATGATCAAGTTGGATCCATTATAGAACCATAATTTTGTTAAACTTCAATGTTGTCAGTAGGAATGAATCCCACTATAACTCCCGTACCAGCGGATACGAGTCGTAAGAGGTATCCACTGCAACATAGAAGTCCAACTTTAAAGTTTGACTAAAATGCAATTTCCCAAAATACCCACTATTATTTTCAACCATTTCAATCATTTTACCCATAGGAACATATTAAATCCTTTTCCGAAACCCTAGCTTTACCCTAATTTCCAATTTTTAACATGAATACCTAAGCTAGGTTACGAATAATTCAACATTTGTATAAATCATACTCATAAAAGGTTTATAGTGTCAAATAGTATTTATTTCATCTTGAAAGTAAACAGAATAGAGTTAAAGAACTTGCTTTGTGGTTGAAAAGATTGAGTTCTTGTTTTCAAAGTCTATTTCCTCCCAAATTCGAGTTTAATTCAATAAAAATGAGAGATTTGAAATTGTTGGTAGCTTAATCAAGTTGAATACACATTGGTTTTGCATATTAAAGTTTGAAATTAGAGTGAGAAACGATGTGGGTATCATTTCCTCCCAAATGAAAGTTTGCATATTAAGTAAGGTTCATCCAAAAAATTTCCTTACCTCATGTATGAACTTCTTTCTTTGCTGATATGAAAGGTCTCATAGGACTAGATCACTGGCTGAGTAATTCGTGGATAGCTTTCATTGATTTCCAACCCATTAGCAACCTTCTGGATAGCTTCCTCCTCAAGTGTAGACAAGTGATTAGCAACTTGATTTTCTGTGCCTTTTTTGTCCTTCACCTCAAAGTCAAATTCTTGCAACAACAACACCAACTGAATAAGCCTAGGCTTTGCATCTTTCTTATCCAATAGGTACCATAATGCTGCATGATCAGTTTGCATAATCACCCAGTTTGCATAATCACCTTTGTCCCAATCAAGTAAGATCTAAACTTTTCAAAGCCAAAAATCACGACCAATAACTCTTGATCTGTCACGGTATAGTTCTTTTGAGCAGTATTTAGTGCCTTAATAGCATAGTAGATGGGATAAGGGATCTTTTATTTCTGCTGGACTAGTATAGCCCCTAAGGCGACTCCACTAGCATAACACATAATCTCAAAAGGTGAAGTCCAATTAGGGGACAAAATGATTAGAGAAGTCACCAACTTCTCTTTAAAGCATTCAAAAGCCTTATTAAAGGCGTCATCGAAATTAAATTTTACGTTCTTCTCCAGAAGCTTGCAAAGAGGATTAACAATCTTTGAGAAATCCTTGATATATTGCCTATAAAAACCTGCATGCCCTAGAAAACTTTGAATCCCCTTCACAGAAATTGGGTAGGGTAATTTCTCAATCACCTCAATCCCTATTTGAAATCTTACGCCTAAGAACAATTTCTTCTTTGATAATAAAATGGAACTTTTCCCAATTAAGTACCAAGTTGTATTCTTCACACCTTTTTAGATCCTTTGCTAAGTGAATGAGATAGTCATTAATAGAGTCACCAACCACCAAAAAATCATCCATAAAAATTTTAATGGTGTCTTCGACCATATCAGAGAAAATAGACATCATACATCTCTAAAATATGGATGGGGCATTGCACAATCTAAATGGCATTTATTTGAATGCAAAGGTCCCATAAGGACATGTAAAAGTTGTCTTTTCTTGGTCCTCAGGAATGATAGTGGTCTGATTATAGCCTGAGTACCCATCAAACAAATAGTACAATCCTCTGTCTACTAACCTATCTAATATCTGATTCGTGAAAGGCATTGGAAAATGATCTCTCTGAGTCCATGCATTCAATTATCTATAATCCATGCACTGTCTATCCAGTGACTGGCCTCATAGGCACTATCTTGTTCTTCTTGTTAGGCAAAACTGTTATTCCACCTTTCTTCATAATGATTGTACCGGACTGACCCACTTGCTATCCGCTATGGGAAATACCATACTAGCATTCAACCACTTGATGATCTCTTTCTTAACCACCTTCTATAAAGGAGGATTAAGTCGACATTGATGTTTAATAGACGGAACACAATCCAATTCAAGTTTTATTATGTGAGTACACAAACTAGGTGGAATACCCATAATATCCGTAGTAGACTATCCAATGGATCTCTGGAAATTTTATGAAACTGATAATTATGATTCTACTTCTAACTATCTCAGATCTTCTACAATAATAAGTGGCAAAGTATTGTTTGCCCTTAAAAATTCATTTCGTAAGTTAGATGGGATGGACTTCAACTCTAATACGGGTGGTTCGTCAATGTATGGGTGAGAAAGTGGAGTTGTTCTATTCTTCAATTCTAAGTCAAGCTCTTTGGTGAAAAATTATAAGAATAACTCCCATACAGTGCAATTACTAACTCATCATACTCCTCGATACCATCAGAATCAAAATTCATGATCACAACTACAAGTGCTTTAACACCCAGTCTCTTTTCAATTGGAATGACCACATCAAAACCATTGTCTCACAGAGTCATTACATCAACATCATGGAATGAATCTTCCTCCTAATCATGCAAATTAATAACAGATATCACTCTCAATTCATCAGGCTATCTCATGGACTTACATACATTGAATATTACTTGTTCATCATTCGATATCAACATTAGATGTCCCAACTCTAGATCAATCAATGTCCTTCCCGTAGCCAACAATGGTCTTTCAAGAATAATTGGGACTTGGAAGTCCACTTCACAATCTAAGACCACAACATTAGCAGGGAAAATAAAAGAAGCCACCTTCACTAATACATCATATAGAATACCAACTGGATTTTTCATGATCTTTTCTTCCATTACTAGTATTATGGTGGTAGGTTTTAGAGATTCCAACCCCAATTACTTGAATACAGCAAATAGCATGAGGTTGATGCTAGCACCTGAGTCACAAAGAGCATGCATAAATTTGAAAGATCAAATGGTGCAATGTATAGTGGTATGTTAGAAGAGTGACATAGATAAAATGATGAACATTGTCAATGATCGAGTGGATAAAGAACTTCACCAATGATCGAGTGTCTACAACACTACAATGATGAACATTGTCAACTGTATCACAAATAATTGCTCCTTTTTTGGTGATCAGATCCTTCATAAATTTGCATATCCAAGCATTTTCTCTACTGCGTTTACTAGCGGTATGTTGATTGATAGTTCTTTTAGCATAGATAAAAAATTTTGGTACTCACCATCCTCTTATTTATTTTTCAACCTTTTTGGACAAGGTGGAAGAGGTTTTTGAATAGTCTTTAGCACAGACGCTATAGCATTCTCTTCTCCTTCATTCTGCTTGCTATTGGTCCCTACATCAACAGACTTATCATTATTCTTATATTCATCAATAGTAGGTCCAGGTGGATTTTTTTGTTACTTTACCACTCCGAGTGGTAATGAAATGGCATTAGCTATCATTTCTAGGGTTTTCCACTATATTTCTTGGAAGAGTGACATGTTGTCTTTGATTTTCTGTAGCTAGCATCTTAACAAATTTTTGCTCCAACTTCTTGATTGTTGTAGCATTTGACTCAACTTTCTAGTTTAATCCTGACAGATCATCTTTGATATCCTTAAGGCAATTCTCTTGACTTTCTTGTACCTTGTCCATCTTAGACAAAAAAGCCTCCATTATAGACTCTGTATATCGACTACCTGGTGGAATATACTTGTTAGTTTTCTCCTTATAGTCATCTTTGTGCCACCAATCATCATCTCTGTCTCTACTCTTTTTTTGTATCTATTTTTATAATAGTTCTAACCTTGATTTCCTTTACCTTGGGCTAAAAAATCTGCCAATCTATGATCAAGATACATTGCTCTTTATCAAATTTGATGTCCAATGGTTTTGAAATAGACCCTTGTGCTACAACTGCATTTACCTTCTCAGCACGCATTGGCACAAATTGCTTTATAAGCAACCCAATATCTGTACGAAGCTGTGGAGCCTCTTCCGCTACCATATCATTAGCTATTCCATAAGTATTTGTTGCTCTAATAGCAAATGTACCACCACTATGTTTAAAATCTCCAGTATGTCATCCTTTGTTGTCCACAATGATATCATCTAGCATTTCCTACGCAACATCCAAAAGAAGATGCATAAATGCTTCTCTTGAAATAGTATCCACCATAGTTCTAGAACTATTATTCAATGATCTATAGAAGATTTTGTGAAAAGTTAGATCCTATGATTCTGTGATTTGGTACCACACTCAGCTTCTTCTTGAATAGAAACCATGCCTCATACATAGACTCTACAGGTAACTATCTAAAATTGTAAAGTTTGTCCTTCAACTATAGTATTTGCGTAGGAGGAAAGAATCTACTCAGAAACTGTGTCTCCAATTCGTGCCAAGTAGTGATTGATCCTCTTGGAAGTTCCCCTAACCATAGTCATGCTTCACCTGTCAAAGAGAATGGGAACAACCTCAATCTCAATGCTTCCTGATTAACCACTGGAATAGTATAAGATCTGCAGATCCCAAGAAAATTTGCCAGGTGCATGTTTGCATAATCCTTCAGTGCACCCAAAAATACACCCTTCAGATTCAACAATTAGATCATAGCACTCGTGATATCAAACTTCACATTAGGGCCTAAGGCATGATAAACAATGGCTCTAGACTCTGTAGGCTTAACATAACCCAGATCTTTGTCATCCTCCTCATATGGGTCTAAGTGTTGATATTCTTTAATAAATAGAGCTCTACCTCTCTAAACTCGATGATCAACAACCTGTCTAGGACTGACTAGTCCACCTTGCTGAGCTAACTCTGCCTCTGCAGCTAGTCTAGCCTCTTTGGCTTATTTATGTTCTCGTTCTATCATTACTTATGTCTGTAAGTCAGCTATATTCTGTGGATCTAATGGAGCATGTAGGAGTTCCATGTTTAAATCCATAGGCGGGGGATCTTGAACCCCTTCAAAAACTTGTCCATACACCCTTCTTAGTGTTTAAAGGATTCTCTCAAGTTCTGGATCAAAAGAGAGTAAGGGATTGCCTTTACTCCTAGTATTTGGCATAAACCGATGTATTCCAAATAAAAAATAGAAACTAAAAACCCGTAAACTTTACTAATTCAATTTACAACTCAAACCGTCATCCCTGGCAGTGCAGCCAAAATTTGATGTCGCCCAAAATACACTCTAATTAGAAGTATCATGTGGTAGATTGAAAATATAATAACCCAACTAGGTTGGGGTCAATCCTACTAAGAAAATGTGAATAGTTGCTTGACTTTGGTGTAATCCACGAGCAGTACAGGAAAGTAAATGAGGGAATTTCAGTATCAATTTCAAAAAGTAACCAAATCTTAAGTGTTTTTGTGATGTAGACAATATGAGACAAACACTAGGCTTATGTCCCCCCTGACTTCTCAAATTCATAAATTTCTTACGATTAACCCAACTCTTCTATTATTTTGCATGCAAAGTCTACAATATAGGTATTATCAGCCATCTTGTGGGCATAAAGATAAATCTCACCCTTTACTGATTAAGTCTCAGGGTGTCGCCTTGTTTCTCTTTGCCACGACCTTGGTTTACTAACACCTTTTGGGCTCAAGTGATTAGATGAGATGGTGGGGACTAAAAGGTTGAGGTGAATCCCAAATTACTGTCCTAATCTTCTTTTCCCAATCACAAACTCCCATGTGTGGAGGATGTGAATACAGGCTATCTCAAGATACTTGAGATTAATTATTGCGTAGAAGATTAAGATGCATGCCGAAACTCTAGAACAAATGATTCTTACATTTCCTCTATGTAGATAGTCTTCCAGGGTCCCCACAACCCTAGTTAAGGAGATTAGATACTCATGTTTAAGCAATAAACCGTGATTATCAATGAAGAACACATAAAATCAATTGCACAAGAATAAGATGAATAAACCGAAGTCCGTAATGTAATGAACCCTAAAATCTCAAGAACAATTCTAAAAGTATTGTAAAGCATTGTAATAATATGTAAAGAGTGTAACCTAATAGAAGATAAGCCCTAGGGTATTTATAGAATCTTAAAATAACATAAAAATCCTAGTAAAAATGAGAGTGGTAAGGTTAAGTTAGAAGTCGGTACCACTCGTTCTTCACTTATACCAGCATCATACGAGTCGTACTCTACCTTCTCATATCCGTTCTAGTGTTTGTTCCCCCAATGCTTCAACTTTTTATTCAACATACAACTTCTTCTTATGAGTCATAACTGAGTGTATGACTAGTGTCCTTCACTCATAACTTATTGGGACTTTAGTATTTCCAAGTTTTAAAAATATATTTGTGTACCACTTCCCTATACGAGTCGTAATCAGACTTTCGACACATATACTTTTGAGATTTCAACTCCTAGATGGTAGCTTGGGTTCTATTGTTCTTATGAATACTTTGTACGACTCGTATCCTAGCTTATGAAGGATACTTGAGTCATATCTTCCCCAAACTTAGCTCCTCAGTTGGATTTTGGTTCTCTTTTTGCATACGATTAAGGTATCAGATATTCATGACTCATGAGATAACTGTATCCTTATTAGAGTAGGTCTTTTTCTTCTCTGTTCATTCAAACACGATTGTAAACCTATTTTACTTGCATTATACACCAAAGTGCATCATATCTAACAATGTATCCTAAGTTCACGTAGAAATTCATGGTGTTAAACATTAAAAGTGTCGTGTTGCCATGCCACATAAATACACTCAGGACTAAAACCAAAATGAACAGCTACAATTGCTGTCACATAAGAAAGAGTAGATCATGGATCAATAAAGCAATACACATCCCAAGAAAATTGTCGTAACTTACCAGAGATAAAATCAAGAGATTCCTCAGACCTGGCGGGTAACAAGAGCATACAAGCGATTTCGGCCAATGCCGGTACTAGAAGTTGATGCATCACCCTTTGGTGCAGGAGCTTATGAAATGGAAACAAGAAACTTATTTTCCCTTGAAGTAACGTTAGAAGGAAGATCCCTCTACAACTGACCAATCTGCCCATATTTAAAACACTTATTCCTCACTTCTTCATAAAATCCACAATGTACCTACCCGCAGAATCAACATGGAGGATATGATGAAGCGGACTGAGACCCACTAGCCTTAGGTTTGATGACCTATGCCCTAAATCCACAATTATACTGAGAATAAAGAACACCCGCCGACTTTGGATAAGGAGCACTAGCCGTAGAGTAGGAACCAGAACTCCCCCACTTCTTTTTAGACCACTTTTCACCATCTCTACAACTCTGCTATTGACGTCCACCCTGATCAGAAAATCTAAACTTCTTATTCTGTCTTTCTCCTATCTCTATATATTTATTCTTCTAATCTTAAAACTGCTGCATATACTAACCAATCTAGAGATGTCCATATCCTTTTTCAGCAAGGCAACCTTACTCTCTAGAATCAAATTACGAGACAATCTAGAGACAAATTTCCTTATTCTAGCTCTCATGCTAGACACTAACTCGAAGCATAACGGGATAACTAATGGAATTTCAAGGCATATTCCTTGACTATCATACTACCTTGATTCAGATAAACAAATTCTTCCGCTTTTGCCTCCCTCATCTCTTGGGTAAAGAAGCGGTCTAGAAAAGGACTAGAGAAATCATCCCATAGTGTGGATTCAGCATTATCTCCCCTAGACTATTCCCATTCCATAATGAAACCTTAAGGATACTCCTCAACCTTAACATCAGTGAACACAGGAGGGCTCAACCTCATCAAGTGGCCAACCCTTGCCGCCTAATAAGACGGATCAACAAAAGCTACACACTCAGACTGAGAAGCTACCAACTGAGCCATCATATGAATGGACTGACAAAATTCCGCATTCGACACATCAGCCTGAGGATCTGAAGGAGGAATAGAAGGGAACAGTGGAACTCTGCGAGAGAAATCAGGAACTGGACCCCTAGACCGGGTCTATACCCCATAAGCAGGGCGTGTCCCATTAGGATTTTCCTCAAGTGGGATAGAGGAGTTTGCATGAGTTCCAGATCATCTGGGAGGCATGATCTGAAAAGTGAACAAACTAAAATTTGAGCGACTTAAGACCTTAAACTCTATAGCTTGAAATAGAACAACAAAAAAGGGGAACATTCCTAAATATCTCTAAGCCTCTCCCTTATGACTATGGTGCGCTATATACCCATAAAAGAGACCACTCAATACGGCTTTTGTTAGACACCGAATGACACCAAACATAGGCTTTGATAACATCTTTTTAATGACTCGAACCAAGGCCTGGCTGCGATGGGTGTTTTAAGTGCCACGGGGACCAGAGATCACACCCTGTACCTAACTAACCAAACACTCCAAACCCCAAGGTTGGCTAAATTTCAAGCATATTAAGAGATATGAGAATATCAATTTAGTTACACTATAATAAGTCTATAACTGATACCAGTATCAATGCCAATACCAATACCAATGTTAGTACTGATTCCAATGTTAGTACCAATGCCGACACTGCCCATGCCCATAGTAGTCCAACAAAGCCTTTAACAAAAACCAAAGAATATCTGGCTGGGACATGCCCTGGACCATGGAAAAAACCAAGACCAAAGGAATAGTAAAGTCATAAAGAAATCCATAGTATGAAATAGAGTCATCTGAAGTATGGAAGCACACCACTTCAGTCTAACTCCAAAGTTGTCCCTGGATCACCTAGTCACTAAGCAAATAGAGTGGAAGGATGACCAATTCCTGCATTGCGTGGTGATACAACATCCAAAGATGGTTAGCAGGGTGAACTTTAGCATGTAACTCGGGAATAAGGATAACATAATAATATGATCAACAGTTTATAATCATTCAAAAGCTAACGCACATAATCAGATGCATATACATAAATGTATACCAGATGCCTGGATAAGAAACCAGGCCTAACATGCTTTTGAAAACTATAGGCTGGATTGTGAAGCTCAACCATCATATAATATTACCCACGAGATATATGGGCCCCAACTTTCACCCCTTGGTTGGGTCCCAGTGCATGCAACTGCATGAACTAGAGAATAATATGATATATATACACATGGGAGACTCAAAACCTCCAATATATACCAAGGTGACTTAAGGACCCAATTACACAATGATTTACGGGGGACTCGAAGCTCCCTAATCATGAAATAATAGTAATAAGGGGGACTCAAACCTCCCTGGTCACTTTTACCGTCGCACCGACAAATGTTATTTTCAGTATCTTTTACTCGTACCTCCACTTTCACAACTCAGCTACACAACCCTTATTAGGGCCCAATTAAAATAGTTGTTACACATTTCCATTAAATGATCCAAAATACACCTTTGGGCATACATTGATGGTATCGTCATACAATTATACTTGCAAGGTAATAACAACATGCCAAAAAAAATTCCATTAACTTGGGGAAAACAACTCCCTTTGTTCATTAATACAAAGTGGGGAAACACTGACTCTCTTTGTTCATTAAATCAGGCGACTGTGTTACAAATACCTCTTTATATCAAGCAATAGTTCAAGACTAGTTCAATTTTACAAATTCCTCTATCTCTCATAATTAAAAACCAATTTTGCATTATAGGGTAGGGGTCATAACCACTTTAAAAGTCACAAACTTGGGAAAATTACAATTCCCTAGTTAATTCACCATACCCATGCACCCACGAGTTCAAAACCATATTAAAAGCATGAAAATCATATATACAAACCATAATAAACATTGTTTAATTCATAACACTCAAAAAAACCCAACCTTGATTTTCAAAACTAAACAATAATCTTATGAACAATACGTTAAATCGCATTCCTTTGCAAAATTAACAATGAGGGAAGAGTAACATTCCTTAATCACCAATAAGTATGGAGAGAAATTACCCTCGAAAGCCCTAATTGATTAGCTTGATGAAAACCCTGAGTGTTCTTGACCTTGAGAATTTGGGAGTGTTCTGAGAGGTAAGTTAATATGTTGTTGATAGCTAATGACTCCCTAAAGAAGTTATAAGATGAGGGTTTTAAGTTGGGAAAGAGTGGAAATGTCCAGAATGCCCTCAATTGAAAAGCTGGAAAAAGCCGCCTTTGGTTACAAGTCAACCCCTTAACTCGTACCCATATATTTTGACTCTTGACCACGAGTCATAACCAAGACAGTGACTAGGACCTCCATACACTTCCTATCTTATGACTCCACTAACCCACTCATAATGAGATCTTACGACTCATAAGGTCTTGTTGTGAGTAACACAAAACACAAAATAAATGAACACTGGAAACCTACGATTTGAACCTATTACTCATGACATATCCTCACGGCTTAAAGTGAGCCACTCATCCTTATAGCAGAACTTTTCCACTAATTTTCTGATTTGGTTACGAGCAGGGTCCTATGACCCATAACCACATCCTCACGACTCATCACCATGAGTCATGACCAAGGAAGTGAGCCCAAAGCTCAAGAATTTTAAAGGGCCAAAAATCTGGGGAGTTATATTCTCCCCCACTTAGATCATTCATCCTTGAATGATGGGAAAAGACAATTGCTAGCACGATTTGACTCTATATTCCCCTACTCTTACCTTTAACAAATTCAGAAAATAAAGATACTAAGAAATCATTTGTTCCCTTAACAAAGTCAGAAAATAAAGATGTTAAGAATAACACAACCTTACGCATGATTTCTAGAGTGGGAAACAAGAACGGATACTTAGACTTCATCTCCTCTTCGAATTCCTAAGTAACCCCTTTAACCTTGTGGTTCCTCTAAAAAACCTTTACCGAAGCCACATCCTTTGACCGCAACGAATGAACTTGCCATTACAAAATTTCAACTGGGACTTTCTCATAAGAAAAGGAATCTGAAATATCAATATCCTTGAAAGGCATAATCAGCGACAAATCACCCAGACACTTTCTCAACATCAAACCATGAAATAAAGGATAAATAGAGCTCAAAAAAGGAGGAAACTCCAACCATTATGCATCATTAACAACCCTCTTCAAAACCAAGTATGAGCCAATACACCAAGGACTGAACTTTCCCTTCTTACCTAACCACATTACACCCATCGTGGGGGATACCTTTAAGAACACCTAATTGCCAACCTCAAACTCTAACTATATACACTTCACATCCGTATAGGACTTTTGGTACTTTGGGAAGATTTAAGCCTATCTTGAATCACCTTCAACTTCTCCATCGCTTGGTGAACCAAATTCGAGCCAAATATATCAGCCTCACTAACCTCGAACAACCCAATAAGAGAGCAACACCTCCTACCCTATAATACCTCAAAAGGAGCCATACTAACGCTAGAGTGATAACTATTATAATACAAAAACACTATAAGAACTAAATGATCAACCCAACTACCACTATAGTTAATCACCCTAGCTCGACACATATCTTCCAATACCTAAACCATCCTTTCCTGTTGCCCATCTATCTGCGGGTGAAATAAAGTACTAAGTCACACCTTAGTTCCCAAACCTCTCTAAAATAAATGCCAAAAATGCTATGAGAACTGAGTATCATGATCTGATATGATAGAAATAGGTTCCCCATGCAACTTCAAAATCTCTCTGAGGAACAACTTCGCATAGTCCTTGCCTAATAGTTAGTCCTCACTGGTAAGAAGTGAGCAAACTTTATTATTCTATCCACGATGACCCAAATCAAATCAAACTGATTCTGAGAGCGCCAAAGACTGGTAATGAAATCCATATTAATTACTTCACACTTTCACACAGGCAACACAATATCTTGTGCCAATCCATCAGGCATCAAATGCTCAACCTTCACTTATTGAGACAGCAAGCATTTAGCCACAAAACTGGCCATATCTTACTTCATATTGTTCCACTAGTAAATCTCCTTAAGATCGTGATACATCTTTTTGAACCAGGATGAATACTATAAAAAAAATCATGAGCATCAACCAACATCCTCACTCTCAAGCCATTGACATCAGGAACACATAACTTGCCTCGATACCTCAAGATACCATCGCCACCAATCTCAAAAGCTACAACCTTTTGCTGACTCACATCTCTCTTAATCTTTATTAAGATATGATCCAGTACTTGATTCTTCTTTATCAAAGCAACTAGGGATGACTTTGCCGAATCTTGCACAAACGCACTACCATCCTCAGAGTCCGAGAGATGAACTCCAATGTTAGCCAAACGGTGAATATCTTTAGCAATTCCAACTTATCCTCATCCAAAAGAGCTAGACTTCCCATAGATAACCTGCTTAGAGCATCAACAACTATTTAATCTTTACCTGGGTGGTAATAGAGACTCATGTCATAATCTTTTAGCAACTCAAGCCACCTCTTCTGCCTAAGATTCATCTCCTTCTATGTGAATACATATTGCAGAATTTTGTGATCAGAAAAGATATCTGCATAGACTCCATACAAATAGTGATGCTAGATCTTTAATGCGAATACCATAAGTAATGAGTTGGGTAATTCTTCTTATGAACTTTAAACTGCCTCGAAGCATAGCCCACCACCCTACCATGCTGTATCAAAACATAACAAAGTCCCACACGGGACACATCATAATAGACAACAAAAGCATTAGTGACTTTAGGTAGAGAAAAGCTATAGATGAAGTCAACTTAACTTCCAACGTTTCAAAACTACCCTCACAAGTGTCAGACCATAAAATCTTTATATTTTTTTGGGTTAAATTTATCAGTGAGGAAGCTATAGTTGAGAAACTCTCAACAAATCTCCTATAGTAATCGGCTAAACCCACGAAGCTCTGAATATTAGTTGGAGTAGTGGTTCTAGTCCACTTCTTAACAACTAAAACTTTCTACGGATCCACCATGATCCCTACTCAAGAAATTACATCACTCAAAAAAGTAACAGCCTTAAACCAAAACGTACTTTGAAAACTTAGCATACAAATGTTAATATTTTAAAGTTTGCAACATCATACAAAGGTGATCGGCATGATCCGACTAACTCTTGGAATACATCAGAATATCATCTATAAATATGATGATAAACAAATCCTGAAACTAACAAAAGACTCTATTCATCAAGTCCATGAATGTCACTGGGGCATTAGTCAAACCAAAAGATATGACTAAGAACTCATAATGACCATACCGCATTCGAAAGACAGTCTTAGGGATATCCACTTCCCTAATCTTTAGCTCATGATAACCGGACCTAAGATCAATCTTAAAGAAATACTTAGCACCCTGAAGCTAATCAAACAAATTGTCAATTTGAGAAAGAGAATCATTATTCCTTACCTTAACCTTATTAAACAAATGGTAATCGATACACATTCAAAGGAAACCATCCTTCTTAGATCAAAAAAAATAGAAGCACCCCACCGAGATACAGTATGATGAATAAAACCTTTGTCAAGAAGGTTTTTCAACTGTTTCTTAAGATCTCTCCACTTAACTGGAGCCATTCTATGAAGAGAGATAGAGATTAGATGAGTGTCCATAACAAGGTCAATCGCAAAGTCAGTCTACCTATCGGGAGGGATACAAGGAATACGATCAGGAAAAACCTCAATAAATTCATTAACCACGAGAATGAATGTAAATGAAGGACCCTCCGAGTTTAAATCTTCAACTCCTAAATAAAAACATATTCAGAGAAATCATTCCACATTACAGATTGGGTATCATCTCCCCTAGACTATTACCATTCCTCATACTATTGGTACACTTATCCTTAAGTTGATAGGCAACGAATACTACACCCTTTACGTTAGTGGCATTCATAACATAAAAAATCTTCTCCATCTCATTAATGAACCCTGAGGATCCATCTCAACAATAACACCAGTGAACATAGGAGAACTCAACCTCATAAACTGGCCAAACCTTATGGCCTCAGAATATAGATAAATAGAAGCTATATGCTTAAAATAAGAAGCAACCAACTAAGACAACATATGAATAGACTGACTAAATTCTGCATTCGACATATCAGCCTGAGGAGCTCGATGATGACTAGAAGAGACCGGTGGAACTCCATAAGGGCAATCAGGATCTGGACCCCTAAACCGGGTCTATACCACACAAGCAAGGAATGTACTATCAATATTGTCCTCTAGTAGGAAAGAGGAGTTTCCATGAGCTTAAGATCATCTGGGAGGCATACTCTAAAAAGTGAACAAATAGGAATTTGAGAGACTAAAGACCTAAGACTCTATACTGAGATTTGTAATGGACTGAGAGTACTACTGATCGTGACATGAATGATAGTATTCTGTAACTGACACTGGCTCTAAATAAACACTAAGTTTTTGAGTATAAAATACCCCAGGACTCGATAGTATGAAAAGTAAAGAAAAGTATAATCTTGAATAGCATAACAATGTTCACTTGGTCATAATTTATTCATCGAGACATTTCATCAAACACTTGTGATGCATTAACTTGTACATGAATGAGGATTACATGTTAGTATGCTATAATGGCATTGTGTCATTCTCATAGACAATTTATCAAACACATGGGAAGCATACTTGGTTCATTAAATTGTAAACACTAAGGGTTACCATGGATACAACAAGCAACTTGTAAATTGAAGGGTTTATCATGAATACCATGTAATTCAACACATACTAGAATCAATTCTTGGAACTTGCAATCTAAGTCATGGATTAAAACTCAAACAATACCATAAACATGAATTCAATCTAATTCAAACATAGAAATCATAAATCATAAATCTTGTATTTTGAAAAAAGATTGTTGGGTTCCATGAAAGGTAAGGATCCATGGATAAATATCTAACATATCTTAATTCGTAAGATTCTTGAAATTCTTAGAGAGATTCTTCGGATTGACCTTGATTCTTGAGAGCTAGGGTATGTTTTCTTGAGAGAGAAATACCTTTTAATTCTGGGGGAAAGTGAATAATGAAGGGTTTTAAACATTTTTAGGGCTTAAATTCCATATCTGGGCGAAATAAAATCATGTGAAAAGACTGGTTTAACCCTGGGCACAACTTTAGTGTTTTGTGAAATTTTCCCTATCTGGACCCTTAGTGCGATACGACTCTATCGCGACGTGTCACTGAAAAATGACTACTGGGAAATCGCATAGTGGTACGACACTGTGGTATCGCGTTGCCACTTTGTTTATGAACTGGAAGTGCACCGCGACGCAGTGGTATCGCATTAGAACACTGGAAAAGGATAATTGTGAAATGGGTCTATGGTGCGATGTGTCAATATCGTGGAGCAACCCTGAAAATTGACAAACGCTATTTTGACACACTCCGTGATGTGCTATTGTCCTGAATGACGATGTTTAACGACTGAAACTTAAAATTGCCAAAACTTCTTACCCGGTTGTCGAATTTAGGTGAATTTTATATCCTTGGAAAGCTAATTGAATTTCCTATGCAATAGAAGGCTCTAATCTAGAAATTAATAAGTATTTCAAAAATTATATCTAGAATAACCCATGTACTAAGGGTTAATCTAGGCTAGGGAAATATGGTGTATTACAACATTAAACAAAGTTTTTCATAGAGAAGACTCATCAAACTCACCCCTTGCCTACTCTCATTTCTCGTACCACTGGTATGCCACATCCTTTAGCTGATAGGCAGCAAAATTCACCCCTTTCACATTCGTATTTTACATCATCCTGAAGATCTATTCTATCTCATATAGAAAACCTCTAGGATCCTCCTCTACTTTACATTGGTAAAGTTGAAGGACTAAACCTCATAAACTAGCCAACCCCTGTGGCCTCAGAAAATATAATACCAGATGCACCACGCTCAGCCAGAGAAGCTACAAACTGTGCATTCATATGAATCGATTGACAAAACACAACATTCATCAAATTAGCCTAAGAAGCTTAAGAAGGACTAGAAGGAACCAGTGGAACTCTAAAGAAATTAGGGATCAGACCCCTCGACCGAGTATGGATCACATAAGTAAAATATGTTCCATTAACATCATCCCCAGTCGGGAAAAAGGAGTTTAGATCATCGAGGTATGATTTAAAAAGCAAATAAATAAAATTAGAATAGATTCCAGGACTTAGACTCCAAGCTTGAATATAGAATACAAAGAAGAGAAATATTTCCTAAATGCCTCGTAGCCTCTCCCGTATGAGTGTGGCGCATTGTACGCCCTTAAAAGAGACTCTAATCGACATATGTTCATAGACTCCCAATTGACCATGAACCTAAAGATCTGATACCAACTTAACATAACCCAAACCGAGGCCTCATCATAATAGGAATCCCAAGTCCAACCTAGACCGGGACCTTCCCTGTTACCCAACCCAATCTCCAAATACATATACTCTAAGTCGAATGAACTTTGAATGTATAACAAGATAGCATTTATTACAATTCAAGATTTTGGAATAGGTCTATAATCGTGACCAAACCAAACAAGTTCAATCATCAGATACCCAATCAATAACCATACCAAAACCAAAACAAAACTATAAACCAATCAATACATCCCATACCAAATATGTTCCATTATAAATATATTTATAGTCCTAAAATATAAAAAGATGAAATAATCATAAGTACAGTCCAATGATATCATCCCCAATACCAATGCCAATATTAAGGCAGACACCACTATTGACGCCATTTATTTCAACCCATAGTAGTTCAACAAATCCTCTAATCTAAAGTAATAAGATATCTGGTTGGGGTATGCCCCTAAATATATCCAAACCAAAGTTTTTGAAATAACCATAGTAAGTAAAGACTTCCATAACATGAAATAGAGCCTTCAGGTATATGGAAGCTCACAACTTTGATCATACATAAATAATCCCCAATTTGATCACTAAGTAGGAGGAGTAGAACGGTCAGTTCCTACATCGTGTATGATACAACCGCTTGAAGATATGTTAGTGGGTGGACGCTACCAAGTACAATAGATAAGGATAAAATAATTCCAATCTTTAAAACCAAGTAAACCAACCATATGCATTCACAACCATACATATATATATATATAACCATGCTGGGAAAAGTAATCGAGGTTAGCATGTCTTTAAAACCATTAACCTGGGTATGTGTAGCTTAACCATCCTAGAACTACTAATGGGCTATATGGGTCCAGTTTAACCCCTTAAACAAGCCTCAATATGTGTAGCCACATAGACTAGAGATACGATAGGATTAGGGGATTCTCGATTATCCTTTGCTCTCCATGATACATATGTATAAGTGTACTTAAGGGGTTCTTGATTATCCTTTGCTCTCCATTATACGTATGTATAAAGATACTTAGGTGATTCTCAGGTACCCCATAAGTATAATATAAGGCCACCATGACCAATCCTCATGTTGGCAAACATGAGTTTCTACTGTTCGTCCATTAGACTCATACCTTCACGGTTAGCTATCACACCCCACAACTATTGCCCAATCAAAAACCATTTCCACACAACCAACCTACTATTCCATTTGTTATTAACCAAGGATTGGATTAGTGGTAACATCATACCAACTATAGATTATAAGAAATGTCCTTAGCCAAACTTTTAGAGATTAAGGGATTCCCTAGTACCGATAGATTACATTATTGAGTTAACTTGGAGAATTTCCATATACCCCACAAGTCGTTCATTATTAAGTTTTCTTGGGGGATAACCTTATACCACATAAGACTTTTAATTAGACAAAAAATAACCACTAAAACCTTACCAATAAAACATTCCAAATCATTTAAACCATTTAGGGTTCCATTACTAGGTTATACCATGCTATAGTTCCATTAAAAGTCCAAAAATGTAGTAAAACCATTCTCATAGGCATTTTATCAAACAAATTGGGTGCATAGTGTTTACAAAACTAATACTAAGTACCAATTAACCATTTTCATGCAACCAAATATCCAAACCACCATTAAAATATGTAAATCTATAATTAAAACATGTGAAAACCATAACTAAGCATTTAAAACCAAAACCTCAATATATATTCAAAAAACCAGAACCACACAATATTCATGTCATGAAAAAATTCATAAAAACATGCCTTTAGTTGAACTAACAATGACGGGGAGTAACATACCTTAGATTATAAAGAAGATTATAAGCAATCACCCCTACGAGCCTCAATTGACAACATTGAAGAAAACCCTAGCTTTTGCTTAACCTAAGAGCCTTGAAAGATTTCAAGAGAGGTTTGAGTTTTTGATTTTCTTAGAATATTAGGTTAAATGAAGACCCAAAAGAGCTATAAGTCATTGGGTCCCAAGGAGTTATTAGGGGAAATGTCCATAATATCCCCAGTTAAACTATATTATTAATTTCTCACAAGAGGGTACCACTACCACCCCCTATCTATACCTTAGGGTACAAGTGGTACCCACCACTCATATCCTAAGTAGAATCTCAACCCCCACTCTGACCAACCTATGACTCCTATGTCCTACTCGTACCCAGTCATACAATCAGTACCCATAAATTGTACCCTAGGCAGAATAGAATCTCCTAGGTTGAGATATAGGATATCACACGACTCATACCTTATAATAAAACCCTTATAAAGAATTATTACCTTATATATTATCCAACCTAACTACAATGATCAATATACGATTGATGAACCTTAAATCATACCCCAATATAGGACTAGTACCTTTAGTCGTATGATGTCTAGAGAGTTCAAAATGTAGGAATTTTATAAGGACCAAAATCTAGGGTGTTTCATATTTATATAGGGTGTAGGTGGATAGATTTTTTAGTCATAAGAGCCTAGAATATGTGTTTACTTAGAAAGAACCTAACCTCAGGCAAAGGAGATGGCTAAAGCTGCTCAAAGATTATAACATGAGTCTTTACTACCATCTAGGTAAAGTTAATATGGTTGTGCTCTTAGCAGGTTATCCATGAGATTTCTAGATCATAAGGATAAAGGTAAGTAGGAGTTAGTAAAAAATATTCATCATTTGGTTAACCTTAGAGTTTGTCGCTTGGAATCTAGAATGGTGATGTGGTTGTGTAGGAGGTGGCAGAGTCATGTATTGGTGTTGAAGTAAAGGAGAAGTAAGTATTAGATCTTGTCTTAATGAGGATCAAATGTGATGGCCTTTGAGATTAGTGGGGATAGTACTTTGTAATACAAGGGAGGTTTTATGTTCCTGATATAAATGGTTTGTGAGAGAGGATCTTGGTTGAGGTGCATTAGTAACATTAATCTATTCATCCTATTTTGACAAAAATGTATCATGACCTTAAGAAAATATATTGGTGGAATAATATAAAGTAAGATGTGGCTAATTTTGTGGCTTAGTGCACGATGTTCCAACAAGTAAAGTTTGAGCATATGAGGCCCAGAGGATTGTATCAAGAGATTGAGTTGCCTATTTGGAAATGGGAAGTGATCAACTTGGATTTCATCATCGATCTTCCTCAGTCTCAGAATTAGTTTGATTTAGTTTGGGTCTTCGTAGATAGGATGACACAGTGTGTTTACTTTTTACCAGTGAGGAGTAACTTCTCTACTCTCCAAAAGATTGTGAAGTTGCATGGGTTACCTATTTATATCATCTCAGATTGTGGAACACATTTTTCATCTCTCTATTGGAGGTTATTTTAGAAAAGTTTAGGGACCAACGTGAGTCTTAGTATGGCTTTCCACCCACAATCGTATGGGAAAGAGAAAAGACTATTTAGATGTTGGAGGACATACTTAAGTCTTGCATGATTGACTATGATTATTGTTGGGTTGAGCACCTACCTCTTGTAGAGTTTGCGTGCAATAATAGCTACCACTCTACCATTGGGATAGATTCATTTGAAGCCTTGTTTGGTATGAGGTATAGGTCTATGATTGGATAGTTTATGGTTGGTAAGGTGGGTATGTTTGGCCTAAATTTGGTTCACCAAGCTATGAAGAAGGTTAAGTGATTTGGGATAGGCTTAAATCCGCCTAAAGTCACCAAAAGTCCTATGTGGATGTAAGGCATAGGAAGTTGGAGTTTGAGGTTAGGGTTAAGGAGTTCTTGAAAGTGTCTCCCATTAAGGGAGTGATGTGGTTTAGGAAAAAGAGGAATATTGTTTCATACTTGATTTTTAGAAGGACTGGAAATATTGTGTATGAGTTGGAGATGCCTTCTAGTTTGATTTATATTCATCCGGTATTCAATGATTCTATTTTAAAAGAGTATGTGGATGATTTGTCACAAATTATGCCTATCAAGGATATTGGTATTTTGTATTCTCTGTCTCACAAAAAGGTCTCGGTTGAGATCTTGGATTGGTAGGTTCATCGGTTGTGGACAAAGGATGTAGATTCTGTAAAGGTTCTATGGAGGAATTACAAGGTGGAAGAGGCTACTTGGGAAGTGAAAGAGGACATGAAGTCCAAGTATCCATTCATGTTTCCTTCTCCATAAATTCGTGTGTAAGGTTTGTGTTACTTTTAGAATCTTTGTTTCTAAATTTGTTAAAGGAAAGATTGATTCCTTAGTATCTCTATTTTGTATCTTAAAGGTAAAAGTATATACGTTTGGGGGTTTAATCGTGCAAGTCACTACCTTGTCCTATGATTAAGGATGAATGACCTAAGCGGGGAAGAACTGAAACACCCTGGGTTTTGACACTTGGAAATTTCCTGAGTTTTGGATTCACTATTTTGTAACAACCTATCATACGAGTCGTATGGTGTGGGTACGGTTCAAGGGACCCCAGTCATATGTTACATAGTGTGTTGCTAACCAAATTTGGTCCTTGGTGTGGTAGACCATACGAGTCATATGGTCTTGTGGCGAGAGATTTAGGGTTCTATCATATGTTTCGAATGTCTAGCCATTGATGATCATTTTAGGGTACGACTAGATGGCACTAGTCATATGGTAATGCGATGGTTGTGCAAGTGAGTCGTATGTTGGACAAAATGTGGTGTCCAACTTTCTGACCTAGTGACAACTTAAGGGTGCCACTCGTATGTTGAGGTGATAAGTTGGAAGGTCCACTCGTACCCACCTGTGAGTTTTCAACAGTTTTAAGTTAGGGGTATTTTGGACATTTCCTCTCTTTACTCTTTTTGACCCCATGACATAAAACACCTTTTGGAACCTCATTTACCTAATATTGTAAATCAAACATTCTTAAAATCTATTAAAATCTCTCTCAAGATTTTGGGTCAAGAAAAGGCTAGGGTTTCTACAAAGCAACCAATTAGGGACTCTCAAGAGTGAATCTCTTTGTCTTCCTTGGTGTCTAAGGGATGTTACTCCTCCCTCATTGTTAGTTCAACAAAAATCATGTTTTAATGTATGGTTTTCATGGTATCACCGTGGATTTTTTTTTGTTTTAAATCGATGTTAGGGGTTCTTGTTTTTTATGGTTGGATAATGTTTTCCTATGCTTTAATTATGGTTTTTCATGTTACAATTGTGATTTAAACATATGGTTTCATGGGATTGGTCAATTGATACTTGTTTTTTCTTTTGGAAACTATATGCCCTCAACATGTTGGTTAAAATGACAATAAGAATGATTTTTTCACATTGTTCGACTACTCTTGACATTCTTGCATTGCATAAATGGTAATGGAACTTGAAGTGGTTTGGTTAGTTTTAAATGTTTCAAAAAGGCCTTGATGGCCATGGTTTTAGTTCAATTGAAAACTTGGGAGTCAACTTGGTTTAATTGTTTTGGTATGGTATAAAAGGATAGACTTACAAACCCTAATTTTGGTATGATGATACCAATGGTTAATGCCTGATTAAAATACTCCTTGGTAAATGGTTTGGTTATTTCATAAAGGTTTAATTGGGCTTAAAGGGGGTTGAGTAAAAACTCGTGGAGGTGGGGGTACCAAGGTGATCAACATTGGAAACTCATGTTTGCCTATGTGAGGGTGGTCTTGGTAACCGTATGCATTATGTCACACTTTATATTTTGGGGGATGTACCTGTCATCCTAAGTTTCTATTTTTTTGGTCTTACGGCTAACATGCACTGGGGTCCTTTCAGCAGAGGGAGCTGAACCCATATAGCCCGTGGGTGGTTATAGGATGGCCAAGCTTCACATCATAGGTTAAGGTTATAAGTGCATGCTAAACTCGTTTATATATATGTATGTATGTATGTATCTATGTGATTATTACATGCCCCAAACTTTGGGCCATGTCTTATGGAACCTCAAGCACACATGTACCGGAAGTCGCGCCGTAACCTAAGCTAAACACTTCATCATATCATAGGAGTAGAAGGAACTCCAATTCACAAGTTAAGATTGCGGAATAATATCATTAATCAATGTTATAATCATTATAATAACTATGCCCAAGTTTACACTTATTCGTAATACCTCTATAAAAAATCAAAGTCAATAAGTATATATGTCAGGAAAGCCTCTGACTATAGCCAAACCAAGTCTTAAAGAGACTAAGTCTAAATATATGGACTAAGAGATAAATGTCTTCTGGATATAAGGAAGCTCACCCCTCCAAGTAAATGCACGAATTGTTTGATCGTCTAATCACTGCTCAGGTAAAGAAGAAGATGCTCCAGCCCCTATGTCGCATGGGGACATAGCATTCGGAGACGGTTAATGGTTGGAATGCTAGCATGTAACTTAAGGGTAAGGATAAAATAACATCATCATTTAACAACAAGTCAATATACCATCATCTCTCAACAACAAGTCAATATAGATATGTCATCATTCATATTCATATACTTATTTTTACACTTAGGTATTCCAAATGCTAATCAAGAGACCAAGGCTCAATATCATTCTTGAACATATAGTCAAACACATGGATATACACATGATGATCATATTATGACACAAGGAAAACAACTTAGCATGTATTCTCAAATAATTCATTCATAAGACATAGAGTTGAGAACTTTCAACCAAGTTAACCTATTCGAACAACCTCAATTCCATCTCCCTTGACTAGGAACTAGAATCGCTAGTCGTCTCACCGGTCTAGGAACTAGAATCGCTAGTCATATAACTGGTCTAGGAACTCGAATCCCTAGTCATATCACCAGTCTAGGAACTCAAATCACTGGCCACTACTTTAGACGAGGTATTCTAACCTCAAGAGATCTCTTCTAACTAGGAACTCAAATCACTAGCCGTGTAATTGACATGGAACTTAAATCACTCATTGTTTCATGGGACTAGGTACTCGAATTAATATTCATATCATTAGATGAGGAACTAGAATCACTCGTTGTTTCATTGGCATAATTGGTTGACATTGAACTCTTGACCTATTAGCTTGTGCATTCACATTCATACAATGTATGTCTCATGTAAGAACTTTGTCTCATTTATCCAATTCAACTATCATACATGACCATATGGTGCTTATGGGATCCATCATTTATCAACCATCTCAATAGACCAATGCCTTAATTTAATTCATCATACTTGTGTTCCTCAAGACCCACACAAACCATGCACATATCAGTAACAATATTAAATTACATTTTTACCACACTTGGTTCCATACACTATTCAAGTTCATTTTCATGTCTAAAGATTAACCCTTGCATTAGACATCACCCAATAAGGTTATCAATTATACAATACATGGCTCATAATACCTTAAAAATATCATTCAAAAATCATTTATACTTATTTGGGACATTACCCCAGCTCAACACATTGTCAACATACAACTAGTTAGTTCTCTTAGACATTTTTCCAAACACCTTGGGTGCGTACCTCTAACAAGGCTATATTCAAAGCAAAAATCATACAAATTAGGGTTTCTCAAGACTCATTATTTAAAATACAAACAAAACAGCACCCACATGTTCAAAACATCAACAATAACATGTATATACAAAAGTTTAAGAAATAGTGAACATTGTTCATCATTAGGCAACAAAACCTTTATGATTTAATTTCAAAACCATCATGTACACTTACAAACCCACACGTGAAATACAGGTATAGAGTTATTTAGATAGAGGAAGAGGCACATGCCTTAAAAAAAGATGACACACCAACAATCTTAGCTCTTCCTTGGCACTAGATTAATACCTCAAAACCCTAGCCGCCAATCTTTCTCTAGGGAGCCTTTAGAGTGTTTTGGAATGTTTAAGTCTTATAAATGAAGACTTAGAAGGATACAATACCTTATATACTGAAAGAGTTTAGGGTTTTAGACATGGGAAATGACAAAAATGTCCTTATTTAATAACTGAAAAGCTCACTTGTGTAGGGCTATGACTCCCCTTATAGTTCTTTTAGAAATCGTACCCTAGGGTATGAGTGGTACCCTAACTCGTACCCTAGGCCTCTCCTAGGTCAACCACACTGTTATGGGTACGATTTGGAACCCTTGAGTTGTAATCAAGGGTACGACTCATGCCCCAATCATGAGATCCATCCGTTTCAAAAATAGTCCACTCAGTTTGTAGACTCGACTCTATACGGTTGAGTAGTGTACGACTCGTATGAATGGTTACGACCAAGGAATGGCCTTGTCATATGAAGGATAATATACTAACCTAACATGCTGCCTAAGAAATGAAAGGGGAGGGGGATAAGGGTATGAATCGTGACCAAGGGTACAACTCAATGCACCAAGTCGTACCTAACTCAGAGACACCAAAGGTTGTTGTTTTTCAATTTTTCAAAGTCTAGGAGTTTCAATTCTCCTATACTTGAGATAATTCATCCGCTAATGAAGGGTAAGATAAGCATAAACACAAGTTAACACATGTATCAAACCATCCCTTAAATAAGTTAGAAAAAACACACAACAAGGATACAATACAACACGTATAATGATCATTATTAATTAACTACTTCCTTTCAATCACTAAGGAATCCAATCCCATTATTTATCAAGGCCGCTTGGGTCCTTCAAAGTTTAGGGACTCGAACCCATTATCAATCCAAGAAAAAATTCGAATCAAGAAGGTTAACACATACTTAAATCAAAAGTATCTGGAATGGAACACAAATGTAGATACTTGGACTTCATGTCCTCCTCCACCCCCAAGTAGCTTCCTCGGACTTTTGGTTCCTCCATAGAACCTTTACCAAAGACACTTCATTTTTTTTAAACCGTTGAACTTACTGATACAAGATCCTCACTGGGATCTCCTCATAGGTCAAAGATTCTGAGATACTAACATCTTCCGAGGGGACAACCAAGGAAGAAGCACCCACACATTTCCGCAACATAGACACATGGAAAACTGGGTGACTATAGTCCATCCTAGGTGGAAACTCCAAATCATAGGCAACATTGCCAGTCCTCTTCACATTCAAGTATGGTCCAACATAGCGGGGACTAATCTTTCCCTTTTTACCAAACTGCATCACTCCCTTCATGAGAGAGACTTTCAAGAATACCTAATCGCAGACACTAAACTCCAAGTACATATGCCTCATATCTGCATAAGACTTTTAGCAACTTTGAGCGGTTTTCAATCTATCGTAAATCACCTTCACCTTATCTAAATCTTGGTGACCTAAATCGGGCCCAAGCAACTTACCCTCGCTAAGTTCATACCACCCAATAGGAGATCGACATCTCCTAGCATAACATTCTTCTAAAGAATCCATGCCAATACTAGAGTGGTAACTATTTTTATAGCCTAACTCAATCAAAGGGAAATGGTAATACAAACTACCACCATAATCAATTACACAAGTCTACAACATATCTTCCAATGTTTGGATAGTTATCTTCGCTTGACCATCCATTTCGGGTGCAAAGTGGTACTAATGCATACCTTTGTTCCCAAACCTCCTCGGAACGACTTCCGAAATTGGGATGAAAATGAAGGAACAGAATCCGAGATAATAGACACTGAAGCACCGTGCAACTTCACAATCTCCACAATATATAACTTAGCATAATCTTTCACAAAGTAATTAGTTCTAACGGGCAAGAAATGGGTGGAATTGGTCATTCTATCAATAATGAACCAAATTGAATCAAATCAATTCCGAGATCTAGGGAGATCGATAATGAAATCCATACTAATCGCCTCCCACTTCTACTCAGGAAACACAACCTCTCGGTAATAACCATCAAGGCTCATGTGCTGAACTTTCAATTGTTGACACACCATAAACTTAGCCACATAGCTAGCAACATTGCATTTCATATTATTCCAAAAATAGAACTCCCTAAGGTCATGATACATATTAGTGGAACCGAGATGAAAAGCATAACGGGATCCATGAGCCTCGGCCATGACTCTTTCCCTCAATCCATCGATGTTGGGAACACATAGCCTACCTTGGTACCTCAAGATACCATCACCACCAATCACAAAGTCTGTGGCTTTGTCTTGACCCACATTACCCTTGAACTTCATTAAGTTAGGGTCCAATACTTGCTTTTTCTTTATCTCAACAACAAGAGACACTTGAGATATCGGGTGCACAAACACACCCCTATTCTTAGAGTCTATAAGTCAAACTCCAAGATTCACCAAATGGAAAATATCTTTCATGAACTTTTGCTTATCCTCATCAACATAGGCAATACTCCTCATAGACAATCTACTAAGAGCATCGACGACTTTATTCGATTTACTGGAATGGTAATGAAGACTCATATCATAGTCTTTCAATAGCTCGAGCCACCTTCTTTGTCGAAGATTCAACTCCTTTTGGGTAAACACATATTGGAGGCTCTTATGATCAGAAAAGATATCAACATGAACACTATAGAGGAAATGCCACCAAATTCTCTAAGCAAAGACCATGGCTAACAATTCTAAGTCATGGGTGGGGAATTTATTTTTGTGAACTTTCAATTGTCTAGAAACATAGGCCACCACCCTACCATGTTGTATCAACATGTAACAAAGTTCGACACGAGAAGCATCACAATAAACCACAAAACCATCACTACCCTCGGGCAAGGTTAAAACCAAAACCGAAGTCAATTTGTCTTTCAACTTCTTAAAACTATCCTCACACGTATTGAACCATACGAACTGGCTTTCCTTTTTGAAAAATTGTTCAATGGGGAAGCTATAGTGAAAAAATCTCCACAAACCTTCTATAATAACCGGCTAGACCCAAGAATCTTCGAATATCGGTTGGAGTCATAGGTCTAGGCAACTTCTTAACCACTTTAATCTTTTAGGGATCTATAATAATCCCTTCACTAGAGATGACATGACCAAGAAAAGCTACAGCTTTCAACCAAAACTCACACTTGGAAAACTTAACATACAAACGATGATCCATCAAAGTTCAAAACATGGTATGGAGGTGATCTACATGATCTGCCTCACTCTTAGAATAGACTAAGATATTATCAATGAAGACAATGAAAAACATATCCATGAACGATTAGAAAACCCTATTCATCAAATCCGTGAATGCCGCCGGGGCATTGGTCAACACAAAGGACATGATGAGAAACTCATAGTGACCATACCGAGTTTTAAATGCAATCTTAGGGATATCCACATCCCTAATTTTAAGCTGATGATAACCCGATCTAAGGTAAATCTTAGAAAAATACTTCGCCCCTTAAAGTTGATAAAACAAATCATTGATCCTAGGAAGAGGATACTTATTTTTAATGGTCTCTTTGTTCAACTGACAATAATCAATTCCCATACAAAGGGAACCATTCTTCTTGCCCATGAACAACATGAAAGAATCCCATAGAGACACACTAGTTCGAATAAAACCTTTTTCTAATAGGTTTAATTGCTCCTTAAGTTCTTTTAGCTCCACCAAAGCCATTCTGTAAGGAGGAATAGAGATCGTACGAGTGTCCAAAACAAGATCAATCCTAAAATAAATTTTCCTATAGGGAGGAATATTGGGAAGATCATTGGGAAACTTTTTCACCACAGGAATGGACTTTAGAGAAGGCTCTTCCGAATTAAGATCCTTAACTCAGAACAAATGATACAAGCAACCCTTTACAATTAACTTTCAGGCTTTAGGATAGGAAAAAAACCTTCTCTTCAGCACTAAGGAACCACATTCCTATTCAAAAATTGGCTCATTAGGGAATCAAAACATGAGCCCACAAGTTTGAAAATATAAGAAAGCATAGCATGAGTGTAACTAATACATTCCTAAATGACATCAAAATCGACAATGTCTAACTCTATCAAATCAACAAGAGTATCCCTACCACCAACAGATTTCACATATCCCCTGTAGACTCTTCTAACAATCACAGGGTCTCTGACCAGGGTAGAGATAGAAAATGGAACCGATAGACTCTTAGGACCACAATCAAGAAGCATAACAACATATAGGGTAACATAAGAAAGAGTAGACCCTGGATCAAGCAAATAATACACATCACAAGAGAAAAGTCTCAACATACCCGTGACAATATCGGGAGATCCCACAAAATCCTATCAACTAGCAAGTGCATATAAGAAATTTCGGGCAGCACCCGTGCCAAAAATAGAAGCAGAAGCTAATATAGAACTTTTTGGTGCTAGAAGAGTAGTAGCAATAGGGTCCTTGTTGGCCGAAGTAGCCATCTAAGAGGGGTACTCTCACTGCATGTTCCCGATTTAACAATAATTAAAACATCTATCTCTCTCTTTATCACACTTACTATGATGGGTCTGACCATAGAATCTACAAGGAGGGTGGGGTAGAGCTGACTAGGTACTACTATTAGGAAATTAGGCATCTAATGCCCAGGACCCACCACTGAACTAAGACTGACGACCACTCGAAAGCTCAGGAAAGGAGAGCGAATACTAGCCGAGGAGAACGAACCTGAACTACTCTACTTCTTCATGGTTATTTGCCACCACCCCCACCATTACTCTCAAAAGGTCTAAAACTCCTCATTTGCCTCTTACTAAGTTTATCTTACCTCTTCTTATCATCCTCTACTTGTTGCATATACATAATCAACCTAGAGATATCCATGTTGTTAATCAACAATGCCACCTTACTCTCAAGGACTAACTCACGGGACAATCCTGAGACAAACTTGTGTATTCTATCCCTCATTCTAGAAACCATCTCAGGTGCATACCTTGACTATTCATGGAATTTCAAGGCATACTCTCGAATGAACATTCTTCCTTGCTTTAGGGTCACAAACTCTTCCATCTTAGCATCCCTCAACTCTTGAGGGAAAAAATGGTTGAGGAAAGCCTCGGAGAAATCTTCCCATAAAGTGGGACTAGAATCAACACCTCTGCACAACTCCCAACTTTCATACCAAAGGTATGTAACATCCTTTAATTGGTAGGATGCAAACTCTATGATGTTAATTTCTAAAGCATACATGATGTGGAATATCTTCTCCATTTCATCAACGAAGCCTTGAGGATCTTCCTCAACCTTTGTACTAGAGAAAAAAAGAGGGATCAACCTCATAAATTGGCCAATTTTTGTGTCCTTAAAAGAAACAGCAGCAGGAGCAAAATGCTTCGCTTGAAAGTATACAAATTAAGTCAAAAGGTTGATAGAGCAACAAAACATTGCATTAGTAGCATCCCTTTGAGAAAACTAGGGAGGAATGTTACTCTCATAAGTAGGGTTAGTGGGTGGAATCCCATAAGGATGGATAGATACCACAGCCCTAGCCGGGTCTAAACTCAAGAATTAGGACGAGCTTCATCCATAGAACCCTTATTTGGGGATAAATTACTTGCCAGTCTCAGATCTCTTGTGACGCATGATATAAAAGATAGAAAATGGAATCAGATGAATTAAGGACCTTAGACTTTATAGCTTGAGATTGAAACAAAATAAAGGGAAAAAATTTCCTAAAATGTCTCATAGCTTTTCTTTTATATGTGTGGCACGCTTCATACCCAAAAATGAGGCTCTACTTGACACGGTATTATGAACACCTAATAGACCATGAACTTAGGCTATGATACCAACTTGACAGGCCTTAAACTTTGGGCCATGTCATATGGGGACCTCAAGCACACATGCACCATAGTTCACCCCGTAATCCAACCTAAACACTTTATCATATCATAGGAGTCAAAGGAACTCTAATTCAAAAGTTAAGATCGCAGAATAATATTATAATTCAACATTAGATTCATTACAATAACTATACCAAGCTTAAAGTTGTTCACAATACCTCTATACAAAATCAAAGTCACTAATTATATATGTCGAGACAAGCCCCCAACTATAGCCAAACCAAGTTTTAAAGAGACTAAGTCTAAAGATGAGGACTAAGAGATGAATGTCTTCTAGATGTAAGAAAGCTCACCCCTCCTAGTAAATGCACGAAACTATTTATTGTCTAATCACTGTGCAGTTAAAAAAGAAGATGCTCCATCCCCTACATCGCATGGGGATGTAGCATGCAGAGATGGTTAACGGTTGGAATGCTAGCATGTAACTCAAGGGTAATCATAAAGTAACACCATCATTTAACAAGTCAATATATCATCATCTCTCAACAATGTGTCAATATAGATATATCATCAGTCATATTCATATACTTATCTTTACACTTAGGTATTCCATATGCTAATCAAGAGACCAAGGCTCAACATCATTCTTGAAAATATGCTCATATAGAATGATATACACATCATTATCATAATATGCAATAAGGGAAATTGACTTTTGAATAGACCTTCTTCCAGATACTCAATCCATCTTTATTTTGCCATACAGAATGGCTCTAGAAAGACTTAGAGAATTAAAAGAATAGTTGAAGGATATCTTAGATAAGTGATTCATTAGATCTAGTGTATTCTCATGGAGTGCACCAGTCCTATTTGTGTTCAAAAAAGATAATTCCCTCAGAATGTGTATTGACTACCATCAGTTAAATAAAGTCACGATAAAAAACAAGTATCCACTTCCCAGAATTGATGACTTATTTGACCAACTTCAGGGTGCCAGTTACATTTCTAAGATAGACCTCAGATTAGGCTATCATCAGCTCAGAGTTAGAGAATGTTACATTTCAAAGATAGATTTTAGGACTCGATATGGTCACTTCAAATTCTTAGTCATGTCATTTGGTCTTACCAATGCCCCAACTGCTTTCATAGACTTGATGAACCGTGTGTTCAAGCAGTACTTGGACATGTTCATCATAGACTTCATAGATGATATTCTTTTCTACTCTCACAGTGAGCATGATCATAGATACCATCTCAGAATAGTATTGTAGACTCTCAGAAACCATCAGTTGTTCGCTAAATTTAGCCAGTGTGAATTTTGTCTAAGGTTAGTATCTTTCCTTGGTCATATTATTTCCAATAATGGCATTAGATTTGATCCCCACAAAACCAAAGTAGTGAGAAATTGTCCCAGACCCATCTATGCTCAGATATCAAGAGTTTCTTGGGATTGGACGGCTATTACTAATGGTTTGTTAAGGTATTTTCATCTATTTTATCCCCTATGTCTAGATTGACTCAGAGAAAAGTCAAATTCTAGTGCTTATATTTTTGTAAGAAGATTTTTCAGGAGTTGAAGACTTGACTCACTACAGCTCCAGTCTTGACTCTGCCAAATGGTTTAGACGGGTTTGTGGTATATTGTGATGCTTCCAGAGTTGGTTTGGGGTATGTTTTGATGCAGAGAGGTAAGGTCATAGCCTATGCCTCTAGACATCTTAAGCCTCACGAGAAGAACTATCCTATCCATTATCTTGAGTTAGCAGCTGTGGTTTTTGCCTTAAAGATTTAGAGACATTCCTTATATGGGGTGAAAATTGATGTATTCACAGACCATAAGAGCCTACAGTATGTGTTATCTCAGAAAGACCTAAACCTCTATCAGAGAAGGTGGTTGGAGTTGCTGAAAGACTACGACATGAGTGTTCTGTATTATTCGAGCAAGGCCAATATAGTGGTTGATGCTCTCAATAGAGTGTATATGGGTAGTATTGCTCATGTGGAAGGTGATAAGAATAAGCTAGCTCAAGAAGTTCATCAGCTTGCCTGACTGGGTATCCACTTAGTAGATTTAGTAGAAGGTAGTGTATGGGTCCAGAGCAGTTCAGAATCATCTCTGGTCTTCAAGATGAAAGAAAAGAAGGATAGGGATCATAGCCTAGTTAAGTTGAAAGAATCATTCAGAGATCAAAAAGTAGAGGTTTTCTCCGAAGGAAGAGATAATGTATTGTGTTGTCTAGATCAGCTATGTGTACCAAGTGTAGATGACCTGAGACAGCGGATTCTTACAGAAGCGCATGGTGCACATTACTCTATTTATCCAGGAGCCACTAAGATATACCATAATTTGTGGGAGATCTATTAATAGAGTGGGATGAACAGAGACATTGCAAAGTTTGTAGATAAGTGCTCAACATGTCATCAAGTTAAGATCGTGCATCCAAAACCTAGTGGGTCTATGCAGGAGTTCAGTATCTCCACTTGGAAGTAGGAGGACGTGAACATGGATTTTGTGATGGGCTTACCTCGTACCCGTTGTCAGCATGATTCAATTTGGGTCATTGTAGATAGGATGACCAAATTAGCTCATTTATTTCTAGTCCATACCTCTTATTTAGACTGGGACTATTCCAAGCTCAATGTCAGATAATTGGTCAGATTGCACGGAGTTCCATTATCCATTATTTCAGATAGAGGTACTCAATTTACCTCTTATTTCAGGAAAGCATTATAGAAGGGTCTTGGTACCCAAGTTCACCTCAGTACAGCCTTTCACCCTTAGATAGATGGTCAAGCAGAAAGTACCATTCAAACTTTAGAAGATATTCTACAAGCATGTGAGATTGACTTTTGAGGTATTTGGGATGACCACTTTCCATTGATTGAGTTCGCATATAATAACATCTATCATTCCAGCATTCAAATGGCTTTATTTGAGGCACTTTATGGGAGGAGATATAGGTCTCCCATTGATTGGTTTAAAGTAGGTGAGGCCACAGTAGTAGGGCCTTACCTGGTATTTGATACCTTAGAAAAAGTTCTGTTGATCAAGAAAAGGCTTAAGACAGCTCAAAGCCAGTAGAAAAAGTGCACTTGGCTTTTGTACTCGAGGTTGTTTTGACCAAATATGTGTCCCACACCCAAATTTCTAATTTTCTCAAATTTCTGACTAATAAGTCAAAATGAGCCTGGGTACCTCAAGACCCAAACCAAAGGTCTACTAGAAGTTTTGTTTCGACACCAAATCCTAAATATTGAAAGCTCCAAAATAGGGAAATGAACCTAAAATCCAAATGAACTTTTTGATCACCAAACCAATAGTTTCGGCAAGTCATAAATGATCTATAATATTTGTGGGAAGGCTCAAAATTCTATAATTGTACAAAAATCAACAAAAAATCCTAGAGGATCATTACATGAAAGTTCTAAGAGTCAAAACCAATAATCCAAGCCATACAAGTCGGGACATGCTCCTGACTATGACCTAACAGAATCCCAAAGTAATATGACAATAAAGAAATAATAATGAAATGACAAAGACTTCTAAAGTATGGAGGCTCAACACTTCACAACAACTCAACCACCAAACGCTGCACATAAGAAATAGAAAACCCTTTGGAACCTACACTGTGAACTGATGTAGTATCTAAAAATGGTCTGTGGGATAAAAACTGGCACATAACATAGGGAATAAGTATAAAATAAAGCAATTACCAAAATATAATAATAAACCACATGCACCATATTCATCTGTATATATATAAGATGTTGGGATAGGGACAAGGGTCATGAACAAGACTATTTAAAGATTAAACCTGAATTGTGTAGTTTGACCCATAGGCACCCATGAGCTATATGGGTTCAGATTTCCTACTAAAAGGCCCCCAATGCGTGTTAACCACACAAACTAAGGGAAAACTAAGGCCATCAAGTGTGCACCAATCACACGATAATATAAACCCCTAACACCTATAAATATGGCATCCAATGTGTAACACCCCGTAAAAGTCGTACATGGATTATCCTTTAATAGAGTGCCCTTAGACTTAAAAACTTGAAATTTTTTGTGAGTGTAATGGGGACTTAGTGTCATTTTAGCTGTCAATCTTCGGGATACAACTTTTCAACCTTTTCGATATTCGTTTTTAGATTTTCAAGTTGCATTACGATCGGGCAAGCTCATAGTACATCTCGGATAAGTTTTGAAATTTTTAGGAATGCATAAGGCTGCGTTTGGATTTCAAAACAGTAGCAAAACGCATAGCCTATTGCCCAGTTTTCAGTATTTCTAGGTCAATTTCAAACAATCATAACTCCCTGTATATAATGAACTGTGTGAGATATAATATATAAAACGAAAGCTATTTGAGTCCCCTTTAAAATGAAGTCGGTTTCATCCAATTTGAATATATGAGTAAAAAGTTATAATCGATTTACTCCAGCCTATCAAACTGTCAATTGAGGGACAGATTTGACCTTAATTGTTCCTTAGGGGTATTTTGGTCATCCTCCACCCTTATATATACCACCAACACGGGATTTAATCCCTCAAACACCATAATACACATACTTTTCCAAGATTGCTCAAGAATTCTCCTTAGGGTTTCAAAATAAAAACCAAAATAGTTCAAGATTCGACTGTAGGTTTTCGAAGATAATTACATATTCGAAATCACCAATCCGCAAGCTTCAAGAAACATCTATTATCCTTGGAAATAAAGGTACGTGGGGTGTTTCATAAATTCTCATGGGCATAAAAAAAATCATGTTTTAGAATGGGGTTTTAAATTATGTGTATATATTTATGTATATGATGTTTTAACATCATTGTTTTGGTGTTTTGACCATCTCCAAAGCGATTTGACAGTTTATATACATGTATGAATTAATGTGTTTTAATTTTGAATACATGAACTTGCTAAATACATTTGACCACCAGGTTTTTGATGAAATTTCTGCATGAATTGAACTTTAAGTTTTGGAATATGAAATCCTTTACATCAGTTACATGTTTTGGTGGTCTAAACTATGTTTTGAATGAAAGCTCTTGCGTAATACATTATGGCTCAGAAAAATCATGACTTGCAATGTCTTGGTATGACGATACCAATTAAGACTAACGCCATATTAGACTCAGACTAACAGACATTTCAAACTTTCATGATTTTAGACATTCAGAATGTTGCACGTACAGAAAAGGTTAAAAATGGGCATACAAAGATGTTAGGTGGTTCCCCGAAGAGGGCTTGAGTTCAAGCTACTCATTGCCTAAAACCGTGGTTTGCCGACCCGGGTATACTATTATGCGCTGACTTAAATGTCTTGTGGCGTATCAGACTCAGACACTCCAACCCTTGCGGCACACTTGGGTTGGGGGTTTCCCCGCCGAGTCAATGGCGGATTCCATACAGCCCGTGGAATATCAGACTTGTAGGGGAATACCACCTAACTCAGAAGTAAAACACAGATCTTGATTTGAAATGAACAGGCAGGTTACATGTTTTCAGAAAGTGTCCATGTATTTTTCGAAAACAGTTTTATAGATGATGTCTTGATGAAAAATTGCTTTCACTTAATATATATATATATATATATATGTATGTTCCATTATACTATTTTTGGATTGCTTCGCGTGCTAGTACTTTTCTGCTAACCCCCCCTCCTTCCAAGTCCTGAGGCATAGTCTAGGGGTCCAGCTACTCAGTAGACATTCTCAGATTTGTAGACTTGATCTCGCAGTGGTGAGCCGTCTATTATTTGAAAGGCCTAATTATGTCCGACATTATCTTATTTATTATGTTTTTGGTTTACTGGGGGCCTTGTCCCAGTTTTTATTCAGACAGATGTTTGTGTTCTGAGTAGAGATTTCGCAGACTGATGTCAGATAGTATTATTCAGAAATGTTGCAGAACTTGACCATGTATTCCGTACTCAATTTCAGTTCCGCATTTTATTATGATTACGAACGTTGTGCATGATAACCAGATAGAGAATGCGTGTTCCAGGCCTTCATGGTTCGGGATGCTCGTCACGGCTAGGGCCTAGGCTCGGGTCGTGACAAACTTGGTATCAAATCACGGTTCATGGTCCTAGGGTGTCTGCGAAATCGCGTTGGGTAGAGTCTTATTTATGGGTGTGTAACGCGCCACACTTATAAGCAGGAGTCTACAAGACATTTACGAATGTCTCTCTTTCTTCATGTTCTAGTTCATGAAACAGAGTCAGAATGTTCCTCCTTCATACTCTAATTCATGCTATGGTGACGTCCATACAAAAGTAAAATCATCCCAAATTCTTTCCTTACTCTGATGTTCTCAGACCCATCACATTTCTAGGGTGAATCAAGTGCAGAAGTTTAGAGTCTAAATGGTATTGTCCCTTCGGATCGTGTCATATAAGATCTTAAAATTGTGCAAGGACTTGAAAAGAGTCCGTTATTGCTTCAGAGTGTATGGGTTCTAGTGTGAACCTTGATTTTAACGAAATCGTGCTTTTCAGCCTTCTGTATTGAGTATATTTGGCCCTTTTTAGAAATTTATGTTGCAGATGTCATGCTTAAGGGAAAAGATGTGTAGTAGAAGTGTTGGAATTGTATTTCCACCCAGATAGTAGTATAAGTTAAAGTGTCGGTGTCATGACCTATTGGTAGCAAGTAGCGTGTGTGGATTGTATGCTAATCTGTGGGGGAAATATTTGACTCAGATTTTTTTTATCTATACAAAGTAAGATGTGTATTCTCAGATTATGGAATGTTGTGTGACAAGTTTCTATCTTTTGAAAATATTTTATCATCGTGTTGGTGAAACTAAAAAGTCTAGTGAAGCCGTGTGGGGCTCTTTCGATTCACTAGCATAGTTGCCTTGTCATTCTTATTATTTTCTTGTTCAAACTACAAAAAAATCAAAGTCTAGTGAAGCCGTGTGAGGCCTATTTTGATTCACTAGCAATTTGTCATTCAACGTGTGGTTCTTGTGTTGGTTGAATATATGTATAGCTGAATCTTTTTGCATGAGATAGAGTTGGTAATGAAGCAATTCGTCCTTGTGTGTTAGTTTATTAGTAGAAGACAGAGAAGGAGTTATTAGGCGAGGTGAATTGTCCTTGCTTGAAGTATGAAAATGGCTAGATTAGCCAGTAGGTTATAAGTATAGACTCATGGTCGTTGTGGATTTTGAAGGTAGTGTAAATGTAAGCTTGGGTAAGTAATTGTGGTGTGAGAAAGAAGTATAAGTAGATACGATTGTACGGGGTTATAATATAAGGATAAAGTTGACCATGTCTATTATGAGGCTTTACCCCCCTTGACCCTCTTTTCATTGGTAGTTGTAAACTAGTGCTACTTGTGAGAAGGTATGTAGTAGATTTTTGAGATATTTCGGTTCAATATCCCAATTTGATGGATTAGTATATTTATATTATGTTGCATTCTTCATTGGTGGTAAATGATTGATACTAAACTATAGGCTTGAATTTAAATGGTGTGGTGGTAAATAGTGGCACGAGTTTGATGATGCATGTTTTGTGGGATTAAATTAGCAGGCTTGATGTGCTGAAATAGTACATGCTAATGGATTATGATAAGAAAAACCGTTAGGTCATGATCGATTATTGTGGTTATGAAGTTCTAGTGCACTAGTGTTTCGTGATGTTTATTTCATAGTTTCCAAGTGAAAATTTCGTGTAAGGTTGGGTTGTAAATCATGCATAGCACTAGATATTAAGTTTGAACAGTTGATGTCCATGAAGGTGGATATGAAGATTTCTTGGTTAATGAATACTAGTTGTATAGAAGTGATCTAATAGACTTAAATGGTGCATGCAATAGAGTAAGTTTATTTGATTCGTAGTGGTGTATGATATTGCATGTATGATGTAGAAGTATGCCTAAGGTGACATGAGGTTGTGGCATTTTTCTAAGGCTATTACTTGTTGTGTGTGGCTAGTGGTACCATTGAATTGTTAAGTGGAGAAAGACTAATTAGATGGTACATGGTGATCTAAATAGCCACGTTAAGGTGTTTTGATTGATAGTGTTGGGCCTTTTGAGGTGATCTTGATTCTCATAGTAGAGGGATATAAATTTGGAGTCGCAATAGTGGTATTCTCTATCGAAAGAGATATGTTTCATCAAAGGCTTGGTGATATCCATGTTAAGTGTTAGCATCTAAGCTTCACTTTTGAAGGTTAAACCGATAGAATAAGTGTGCAAGCATTATACTAAGACTATTGGTGGCTAGAGAAAGATAGAGTGTATCCCGGAAGGTAGTCATTCGGGCTAAGTTCTATGATATGCATGTATTGTTATTTTTTTCATACCCTAGAGTGTAGTAAGTGTAGTTCAGTTAGAATATGGTAAAGGATCTCCCAAACTCTAGATGATGACTTGAAGGTAAGGGGGAGATGACAGAACGAATGACCAAGTAAGGCTCTCAGATTCTAGTAGTGATGCAGTATGATTTAGAACATTAGAAAATGAGGGTGAGACTCAACCCATTCTTATCTTAGTATTTCTCAGTGATCCCAATGCCTACTCAAGCTTTACGTTTCATTTCCGTGATCATAGTTTGTGATTCCTGTATATGATAGAGAGTCACGTACTCTTCCAGTTCCAAGATAATGAGTTCTAGTTCATTCAAGTAGTCGAAATTACATTCCTTATGTTAGGAACTCTAGTTGAGGTCATGCAACTCATAACGCATGTACTCACTCTTTATAATGTGTTCAGTCCCATATAAAAATCTTCTCATGCTTCAGGGTCTTATGTTTTAACCTTTTAGTGTCCTCCCTATGCAATGATAGTGGTGATGAAGTAAATGTTCTTGTTGATGGAAGATCATAGTACGTTTGTTTAGTTAAGGCCATAAGTATGAGGTGAGATTTTGGGCCAATCTTTGATACATGTGACGTTTAGTGGAAAAGTTTGTGTGTGTATGTTTTTAGGATAGTGCGTGGGAGTTATATTGATAATAGTTTAGAAACCATGTGAAGTATGTATTTATGGGTGTTTGCCTTGAAGTTAACATGTGGTTATAAATTAGGCTTGAATGACATTTTGGGATTGTAGTGGAAGGTTGCAATATGCATTAGCGACTTCATATTAAGAGTTCAGAGTAGTCATTAAAGTGGTAAGGCATGTTATGCTTAGAATGTGATCTTTAAAAGAGGTACAGAAGGTGGCATCATATGGTTTAGAATAATAGCGTGGTGTAGCATGTTGTATTTTTGTGACTTAGAGTTAGGCTTGATCGCGGGGTAAGGATTAAGCTATTTTAGACATTAGTAGAAAAATTTGTCAATGCTCATATGAGAAATTTAAGCTGAATTGAATGAATATCATATTTATAGGGAATAGTACAGTTAAGGGATATTCAGGAAGTGCGTTAAGCCTGAAAGTAAGAAGTCGTATTGCCAAAGGTCTGAAAATTCTATCCTAATTTAGGAGTTATATGTCTATATTTCAGACTGCAGAGTAGAGTTAATGTTGTGATTTCCTCAGTTGCATGTCTTGTGTAATCCATACCCAAGATTCGTGGCTCCCTATTACTGTTAGAACTTCTTTGGAGAGAGTGTTGAAGAGATACTCGAGTTAAGTATGAAAGTCCAGCATAATTCAATCTGTATAGTCAATAAGTCAGTTTAACAGGCAGATTTGCATGACTTATTTTCTCGTCTTTTCATTTATTCATGCTACCCGAAATCTCAGACATGCTACTATTCCAAGATAGAGTATACCAGTAGTCGCGAGTATAGTTCAGTTCATGTGTCATGCATTAGATTCAGATTCCAGATGTTCAGTTATGATTCAATTTGTAGGTGCCTAGTGCATCACCTCAATTTTTTTTTCCTAGTATCTTAATGAATTGAGCATTCATAGAGGGACATAGTGTCCCAAGGGGGAGATACCTCATTCAGTTGCATGTATAGATTCTTATTACAAGCCTTGCACCAGTTATCATTGCGTAATCAGTCATACATTCATACATTAGTCCTGTCAGATATGCGTGTATTAAAAATGCATGTTTAATAGAAAATGTTCAGCTTATCAGTGTATTTAGTCCTGCATTCATGAGAACAACTCAAGGACAGATCCATGCATCAGATATGCATGTTCATTGTGAGAATTCAGCTTATGAATAGCTTCAGTCGTGTATTCCATTCATCAGATATGCGTGTCCGATATAAGAATTCAAAATATCAGTAGTTCCAGCCATATGGTCATGTTTCAAATCAATGTATTCTTTATTAAAGGACATGTCGTGTCCGCGTTATTCTATATCTTTAAGGCTTCAACAAGTTCCTATCCATCATTCGAGGATGAATGATCCCAAGGGGGAGATAATGTAACACCCCGTAAAAGTCGTGCATGGATTAGCCTTTAATAGAGTGCCCTTAGACTTAAAAACTTGAAATTTTTTGTGAGTGTAATGAGGACTTAGTGTCATTTTAGCTGGCAATCTTCGGGATACAACTTCTCAACCTTTACGATATTCGTTTTTAGATTTTCAAGTTGTGTTACGATCGGGCAAGCTCATAGTACATCACGGATAAGTTTTGAAATTTTTCGGAATGCATAAGGCTGCGTTTGGATTTCAAAACTGTAGCAAAACGCAGAGTCTATTGCCCAGTTTTCAGTATTTCTTGGTCAATTTCAAACGATCATAACTCCCTGTATATAATGAACTGTGTGAGCTATAATATATAAAACGAAAGCTGTTTGAGTCCTCTTTAAAATGAAGTTTGTTTCATCCAATTTTAATATATGAGTAAAAAGTTATAATCAATTTACTCCAGCCTATCAAACTGCCAACTGAGGGACAGATTTGACCTTAATTGTTCCTTAGGGGTATTTTGGTCATCCTCCACCCCTATATATACCACCAACACGGGATTTAATCCCTCAAACACCATAATACACATACTTTTCCAAAATTGCTCAAGAATTCTCCTTAGGGTTTCAAAATAAAAACCCAAATAGTTCAAGATTCGACCATAGGTTTTCGAAGATAATTACATATTTGGAATCACCAATCCGCAAGCTTCAAGAAACATCTATTATCCTTGGAAATAGAGGTACGCGGGGTTTTTCCTAAATTCTCATGGTGCATAAAAAAAATCATGTTTTAGAATGGGGTTTTAAATTATGTATATATATATTTATGTGTAAGATGTTTTATCATTGTTTTGGTCTTTTGACCATCTCCAAAGTGATTTGATAGTTTATATACATATATGAATGAATGTGTTTCAATTTTGAATACATGAACTTGCTAAAGACATTTGACCACCAGGTGTTTGATGAAATTTCTTCATGAATTGAACTTTAAGTTTCGGAATATGAAATCCTTTACATCAGTTACATGTTTTGGTGGTCTAAACTATATTTTGAATGAAAGCTCTTGCTTAATACATTATGGCTCAGAAAAATCATGACTTGCAATGTCTTGGTATGACGATACCAATTCAGACTAACGCCATATTAGACTCAGACTAACAGACATTTCAAACTTTCATGATTTTAGACATTCAGAATGTTGCATGTACAGAAAAGGTTAAAAATGGGCATACAGAGATGTTAGGTGGTTCCTCGAAGAGGGCTTGAGTTCAAGCTACTCATTGCCTAAAACCGTGGTTTGCCGACCCGGGTATACTATTATGTGCTGACTTAAATGTCCTGTAGAGTATCAGACTCAGACACTCCAACCCTTGCGGCACACTTGGGTTGGGGACTTCCCCGCCGAGTCAATGGCGGATTCCATACAGCCCATGGAATATCAGACTTGTAGGGTAATACCACCTAACTCAGAAGTAAAACACAGATCTTGATTTGAAATGAACAGGCAGGTTACATGTTTTCAGAAAGTGCCCATGTATTTTTCGAAAACAGTTTTATACATGATGTCTTGATGAAAAATTGCTTTCACTTAATATATATATATATATATATGTATGTATATGTTCCATTATACTATTTCTGGATTACTTCGCGTGCCAATACTTTTGTGCTGACCCCCCCTCCTTCCAGGTCCTGAGGCATAGTCTAGGGGTCCAGCTACTCAGTAGACATTCTTGGATTTGTAGACTTGATCTCGCAGTGGTGAGCCTTCTATAATTCAGAAGGCCTAATTATGTCAGATATTATCTTATTTATTATGTTTTTGGTTTACTGGGGGCCTTGTCCTAGTTTCTTTTCAGACAGATGTTTGTGTTCTGAGTAGAGATTTAGCAGACTGATGTCAGATAGTATTATTCAGAAATGTTGCAGAACTTGACCATGTATTCCGTACTCAGTTTCAATTCCGCATTTTATTATTATTACGAATGTTGTGCATGATAACTAGATAGAGAATGGGTGTTTCGGGCCTTCATGGTTTGGGATGCTCGTCACGGCTAGGGCCTAGGCTCGGGTCATGACACAATGTTTGTCCCCACTATGCTTACAACTTCACAATGAGCTATACAATTCCCTTTAAGCCCAAATTAAAATAATTTGCACTAAAATGAACCGTTATCCCAGGAGCTATTCATCAAGGCATTTACCACTTGGTATCGTCATACTAATATGTTTGCAAGCTAAATTAATTATGCCAAATAAAATCAACATAACCAAATTGGACTCCCAAGTTTCATTTAAAATCTAAAACCAAGATCACTAAGGCCATCCAAAACTATTTTCATTCATCCTTCAATGTAATTCATTGGGTTCAAATAAGTTAAACCATGCAATTTTCCATGTTCAAAATCAAGTTTATAAAGTGGATTGCGGTTAATACAATTATCAAGCAAAAATTCCATTAACTTGGGGAAACCCATGTCCCCCATTCCAACCATTTATACCATGCACAAATTCTATTTCAAAAGCATTAATTTAACGAATGAATAATCTATTTAGAATATGGCATAAGTAATTCAATTAGTAACAACCAAATCCCTTAAACCCAATACCAAAATCCATAATTAAATCACATAAAAATCCATTCAATTAATGCCATAATGCAAAATTAAATTTAGGGAAAGAAAAACAATCCTAAAATATACAAGGGATTGAAAACAATTTGAAATTTGGAGCCCAGATGGTGTATTCTCTATGAAACCCTTGAATGCTCTTGGGTTTTGAGTTTGAGAGAGAAGAGAATGATATGATCTTTGAAAAATGATGGGAATGGGGTTATTTTATGTTTAAAGGTTGTAAAAGGTTAAAATACCAAAATCCCCTTACTTCAAGTGTAAAAATAGAAAACTGGATGAATTTAAAACAACATCATGGCATGCCAATATAACACAGGTTATCCTTCGTTCCCTCCAATAGCATAAAGGTTAACCTCCGTAATACTGCCTTATCACAGAGACTTTCTACCTTGGGGTCCCAAAATGACCCCGAACCCCTAATTAAAAATTCAACACTTTTCCAAAACAACATTTTGACATCCCTAAACATAATTTAAGTCAAAAATCGACATTACGCATGCGGGAGCATCAAAATAAAAAAGTCAAAATTTTAAGGTGTCTTACATTATCACCCCTTAGGATCATTCGTCTCCAAGTAATGAGTTAGGACACTTTTAGCATGAGAATAGAAAGAATACATCAGAATCAAATGAAAATTTTGAATTTTGAAAGCAGGGAAAGGAGACTCATACCTTATGCACTCTCATTCAACACGGGGAAAAAGAATAGATACTTAGCCTTCATATCTTCCTCATCTTCCCATGTAGCCTCTTCTACCTTTTGATTTCTCTAAAGAACCTTCACTGAGGCTACATCATTGGTCCTCAACCTATTAATTTGCCTATCAAATATTTAAATCAGGACTTTCTCATAAGACAAGGAATTTGTAACACCAACATCCTTAACAGGCACTATCAAGGAAGGATTACCTGCATTTTTTTAAACATAGACACATAAAAATAGAATTGTCAAAGCTAAACGTTTAGACAAATCTAACTTATATCTGATATTCTCGATCCTCCTCAAAATCTGATATGGACCAACATAATGGGGATAGAGCTTTCCTTTCTTCCCAAACCTCATGACTCCTTTCATAGCAGACATCTTCAAGAATAACCAATCATTTACTTCAAACTCTAAATCCCACCGCCTCACATCCGTATAAGACTTCTGGAGACTCTAAGCAGTCTTAAGTCTTTCTCTAATTACTTTTACCTTTTCCATGACATAGTGAACAAGTCAAGAAAAAATAGACTAGTCTCACCTACCCCAAACCACCAAACAAGGGACCTATACTTCCCACCATAAAGAGTCTCAAAAGGAGCCATTTGAGTACTAGAATGGTCACTATTATTTTAAGCAAACTCAATATGAGGAAAATGATCAACCCAATTATCTTTAAAGTCAATCACACATTCTTTTATCATATCCTCCAAAGTTTGAATAGTATACTTTACTTGCCTATCGATTTGATGGGGGAAAATGGTGATAAGGCTTACCCATGTACCCAAACGTTTCTAAAATGAATGCCATAAGTGAGAAGAAAACTACATACCTCAATTTAAAATTATGGACACTGGCACACTATGCAACTTTAGAATCTCTAGAATGAACAACTTAGCATAATTCCGTATTAAGTAGTTAGTCCTAAGAGGCAAAAAGTAAGCAAACATAGCTATTCTATCCATAATGACCTAAACAGAATCATACTGATTGCGAGACCATGGAATACCCAAAATGAAATCCATATTGATTATCTCCTACTTTCACATGGGCAACTTTATCTCTTAAGATATGCCACTAGGCCTCAAATGCTCAACTTTAACTTGCAAAAAAACCATACATTTGGCAATAAAATTTTCCATATCTCTCTTCATATTGTTACACCAGTAGATTTCTTTCAAGTTATGATATATCTTAGTTAAACCCAGATGAACTATATTTCATAAATGATGAGCCAGAGTCAAAATCCTTTCCTACAGCCCATTAACATCAGGAACACACAACCTACCTTGATAACTCAAGATGTCATCTCCCCCGATCTTGAATGCCATAAACTTTTATCGGGTCTCTTCATCCTTAATGTTTCTAAGTATGGGATCAAAAGCCTATTTCTCCTTTACCTCAACACCAAGAGATGATTTAACCACTTTTTGAACAATCGCCCCTCCATCCTTAGTGTCCAAAAGATGAACTCCCATATTAGCCAACTTATGATATCCTTCACCAACCCTCTTTTCTCCTCATCCATGTAAATTAAGTTCTCCTTAGACAACGTGCTAAGAGCATTAAGAATAACATTAACTTTACTTAGATGGTAGTGAAAACTAATGTCATAATCTTTAAATAATTTGAGCCACCGCCTCTAATCTTTAAATAATTTAAGCCACCGCCTCTGCCTGAGATTTAACTCCTTCTACCTAAACACAGACAACAAGCTCTTTTGGTCTAAATAAATATCCATGTGCACTCCATACAGATTATGACATCAAATTTTCAATGCAAAAACCAAAGCCCCTAACTCTAAATCATGAAGGGTAATTCCTTTTACGAACCTTAAGCTTCTTGGAAGCATAGGATACTACCTTTCTATGCTCCATCAAAGCAAAACTTATCCCTACACGGGATGCATCACAATACAAAACAAAACCCTTAATACCCTCGGGTAGTGTCAAAACTACAGAAGAAGTCAACTTATCCTTCAACTTCTCAAAACTACCCTCATAGGCATCAAACCACAAAAACATACCTTCTTTTAAGTTAACCTTGTCAACAAATTAGTAATAGAAGAAAAACTCTCCACAAACCTCTTATAACATTGATCCTAGCCCATGAATCTCCTAATGTCGATTGGAGTCATGGATCTTGGCTATTTCTTAACTACCTCAACTTTCTATGGATCCAATACAAATAATATACGCCAAAAATTTCACAGCATTAAGCCAAAACGCACACTTATAAAATTGAAATATAATTTCTAGTTCTTAAGATTCTGCAGTATAATTCAAAGGTGATTGGTATAATCCTCCTCACTCTTAGAGTACACCAAGATGTCATCAATGAAAACTATCACAAAAAAATCTTGAAACTACTTGAAAACCTATTTTATAAGATCCATGAACACAGCGAAGCATTAGTCAACCTAAAAGATATGACCAAAAATTCATAGTGACCATACCGTGTTTGGAAAGCAGTCTTGGAAGTATTAACCTCCCTAATCTTCAACCGATGATAACCAATATAAAAATCAATCTTAGAGAAACACCTAGCACCCTGAAGCTGAGCAAAAATATCATCAATCCTAGGAAGAGGGTACTTATTTTTCATGGTAACCATATTCAGATGACAATAGTCTATATACATTTGAAGGGATTCATCTTTTTTCACAAAAAAAATCATAGAAGCACCCCACGGAGAGACACTAGGATGAGTGAACCCTATATCATAAAGATCTTTCAATTGCTCTTTTAGCTTCTTTAATTTATCCGAATCCATTCTATTAGGAGAAATGGAAATAGGACAAGTATCTAATAGAAGATCAATCCCAAAATCTATTTCTCTATTGGAAGGAATTTTGGAAAGGTAATCAAAAAACACTTCAGGAAATTCATTGACCACAGGGATAGATTGCAAAGAATGACTTTCAAAGTCAAAATACTTCACATTAACTAGATGATAAAGAAATCGTTTGAAATTACTTTCTGAGCTCTAAGATAGGAAATAACTCCCCCCAGGGTACTATGGAACTCCCCACCCATTCTAATACTAGTTTTTTAGGAATGTGAAACTGACCCTTCGGGTCCTACAATCCATAGGAGCATAGCACAAATGAATCCAATCCATCCCCAAGATAACATCAATATCCACATATCAAGATATATAAATCTACCATTGTCTCCCTATGAAAGATGGACACCACACAACCCTTATAGATTTTTTAAGCAACTATAGAATTGCCTACTGGATTAGAAATAGAAAAGGGGTAGGAAATATTTTCAAGATCAAAATTAAAATGCACAACCACATAAAGGGTCACATATGATAGGGTAGAACCTAGATAAAGTAAATAGTGAACATCAAAATAAAAATAGTTATAACATACCAGTAACACCTTTTGGGATGCCTCAGATTCTTGACAAGTAGAAAGTTCATAAAGAAAATTCTGGACAACACTGGTGCTAGAATTAGAGCCCTTAGGGGTAGGAGCTGAACAAGCTAGAATTAAAACTTTATTTGTCCTAGTGGCAACCCTGGATAAAAGACAATATCTATACATTAGACCAAGATGACCATAATTAGAGCATCGATTTATCCATTCCTTAAAATACCCATGATGAAGTTGCCCACAAAAATAACAAGGAGGATAACATGGGGCTGAATGAGCTCCACTACCCTAAGACTAGGAACCTTTTGCCTTAGGGCCACTGCTAGAGTAAAAACAATGATCATCTAAAGGCCTAGGATAAGAAACACTGGAAGATGAATATGAATTTCCTAAATTCCTCTTCTTAGTCCACTATCTACCATATTTCTCTTAATTCTATTTGCTTTTATTTTCACATTCTCTACCTACTACATATAAACTACAAACCTAGAGATTTTTATATCATTATTCAACATAGTAGCCTTATATTCTGGCACCAAATCATTAGATGAATCAGAAGAAAACTTTCTCATTCAAGACCTCATATTAGGCCACAACTCTGGAGAATAACAAGCTAACTTTTGAAACTTTAGAGCATACTTCTTGACAGTCATCTTACTAGCCATATGTTAGGGTACAAAAAGTATGATTTAAGGTCCTTATATCATATGATAATCACTGCAGATTGGTTGTTCACTGTCTAAGATATGAGAAGGCATCATACTAGTCATATGTTAGGGTACAAAAAGTATAGTGTTAAACCATATGATATCCTATGTCTAGCCTAGATGATTCTACCTAGGGTACTGTTTAAGGGTACCAATTGTATCTTATGGATACTAGTTGGACTTTGTGGTCATATGCTAGATGGTGTTGGGGTCCAAGTTTCTTCCTAGGGTATGAGTAGTAGGTACCACTTGTATGTTGTGGGTACGGTTTGGGTGTTGTAGTTGTACCATCCTGCACACTATTTTTCATCTCTTAAGAGAGGGGTATTTCAAATATTTCCCACCTTAAAACCCCCAAGTCCCCATATCTTATAACACTTTGTGGCCTCTCATAACATACTTTGAAATATCAAAACACACCTAAAACTCTCTCTAAACTCTCTCCAGAAGATTGGGCTAGGATTTTCTTCAAGTGTTCATCTAGAGGCTTAAAGACCAAATTCTCTCCATTAATCTTTATGAATAAGGAATGTTACTCCTCCCTTGTTGTTATTTCAAACAAAAAGAATGTTTTACTTAAAGGTTTTCATGGCATAATTGTGATATTATTTTGGGATTTTAAATATGTGTTGGGGGTTTTGGTTGTTCTTGGTTGGATAATATTTTCCCATTTTTTATTTTTTTTTTTAAGTTATAATTATGGCTTGAACTTATGGTTGCATGGGGATGGTAAATTGGTACTTTGTTTTGGTTTTGGAAACTATATGCCCTCAAAATATTTGATAAAATGCCAATGAGAATATTTTTGTCACATAGTTTGACTATTATTTAAATCTTTGCATTGCATAATATGGTAATGGAACCTAAATTGGTATGTTTGGTTTCAAATGGTTGGAAAATCCTTGGTGTACATACCACACAAATTGATTAATTTGGGATATTAATTTGTAATAAACTCAACTCACTTGTATAATTGTTTTGGTTTTATGCATTACTACTTGGTTTGGTTTGTTTCTTGAGACTAACGCATGGTAAAAATGGTTAATTGTTTAAGGATGGTATTCAAAACCTTGTAGGGTACAGAGGAATCCCCTAAGTGAACTTATAACAAAAACCTTGTGGGTACACGAAAATCCCCTAGTGATTTTTATAATAGAGTTTTGGGGATACACGGGAATCCCTTTAATTGTTAGCTAATAACATTGCTTCCAAGATATAGTCGGTATGATGATACCACTAATAAAGGCCTTAATAATCGACTCTTTGAATTAGTGATTTGGTAATGTTTGAAATGTTTTAATTGGGCAATAATGGGGGTTGTGATAGCTAGCTATAAAGGTGTGCGTCCAAAAAGTTAACACTAGAAACTTATGTTTGCCAAAATGAGGATTAGTCTTAATGACCACGTACTTGTGGGGAACATGGTAATCCCTCAAGTATATACACATAAATATGTATCATAGAGGGAAAACATTATATAGGAATCCCCGTCCACCTATGGTATCTTTAATTCATATGACTATACATACTGCGGCCTATTCAGGAGGTAACACTGGACCTATATGGCCCGTGAGTGGATTATGATGGCAAATATACTCAACTAAGTTAAGATTTCAAATGCATGCTAAACCCAATTCCCATTCCCAACATGGTATATATGTATATATGTATGTGATTGCATATGGCTATTTACTTTGGTTTAAAATAAATAAATTACTTTATCCTTATTCTTGAGTGCATGCTAGTGTTCATCACTCTAACCGTCTTTGGGCGTCGTATCCACACGTGATGTAGGAATCAGCCATACTATCATTCCTTCTACTCATTGACTTGGATTTAAGGAAATCTTTGAGTCAGACTGAAATGGTGAGCTTTCATTCTTTGGAAGACCCATTTAATGTTATTGTTTATATTATTCCTTTACTATTCTTTTGACATTTGATTTTTTAGCTATGGTCGGGGGCATATACCAATTATATATTCTTGGATATTGTTTAAAGATTTTGTATGGACAACTGTGGACTTGGGTATAGCATGGATATGGTTTTGATATTTGTTCGATTTGGGTTGCTATTATCAGATTTGAACTTTTAGGTTGATTTTTGTTATAGACCTATCCCAAAGTAATTACATTTTGAATTACTCTATCGTGTTATATTTTGGAATTTATATGACTTGGGGTATATGTTGGTTGGTTGGATTGGGTATCGGGGGTGATTTTCAGTCCTTGTTGGACTTAAGTTGCCCATTATGACAAAGCCCTGATTTGGGTCATGTTAAGTTGGTAGCAAAGCCTAGTTTTTAGTGTCATAGTGTGTCCACAAAGCTGTATCAAGTAGAGTCTCTTTTATGGATGTGTGGAGCGCCACACTTATAAGGAAGAGGCTAGAGGCATCTAGGAATATTTCACCATCTTATTGTTTTAATTTTGGGCTACAGTGTCTACGGTATTGAAAGCTCCCCTAAATCTTTTTTTCATTTGCTTTTCAGATTATGCCCCTCGAATAATCTGAAGCTCATGGGAACTCACATGTCCCAATCAAGGATGACATGGATAGATCTCTCCCAACTCATGGGGTATAGACCTGGTCAAGGTTTGCCTTTTTTTATTTCCCCCATGGAGTTCCATAGGTCTCCACTAACTTAAATTTAAAAAGTGACACTCATTCACAGTCGCCCCAAAGAGATAGTACCAATACTGAGTTTTGTTGTTCCATTAAACTATTGACCTATATAGTGACATCTTTGTCACAATAGTCTAGTCCTATTTGTTGAGAAAGAATAAGGCAAGGTCGAGCAATAGGTAGAGCAAGAAGTCTCAATATTCATACTAGGGGAGGGGTCTGAGAAACAATGGTAGGGTAGGAGACAATGTTCTAAGAAATGATATTCGGGATGTCCCCAGGTGGTTTATAGTGTCCCTTATCCTCAATTTTCTAGTGACTGTCATATTTTGGATAGTGGATCCTAGTCAGCCCCACCCAATCATTCCTACTAATTTTATGGCCTGTTGCACCATGGATATTGCTATAAGGGGTGGAATCGCTATTTTAGTTATGTTCAGTTGGTCATATATAGTGGAAGTGTCCCACAAGGATTGCCATTAGTAAAACAAGGATTCTGGTTGTAACTTCTCTATCTCTTACACCAAGGGGTGTAACTTTAGGCCTCAGCACTAGCCAGGACCATCCTGATCATCTCACTTTCCCTCAAAAGTTTGAGACATCTCTTGATGTTATTACTGGTATGTTAAAAGTGTTTTCCCATGATGTGTATTATTAACTTAATTTGGGGTCCACTCTTTCTTATGTGACCTCCCCTGTGGCTGTGCATCTTGGTTTTGATCCCGAGTGTGCTTCAAACCCTTTTTTTATTTCTACCCTAGTAGGTGACTTTGTAATTGCTAGAAGAGACTATAGAGGGATGTGGTATCTATAGATAGTAAAGAAACTTTGGTGGATTTGTTTGAATTAGATATGGTTGATTTAAATGTCATATTATGGATGGATTGGTTGCACTTATTCTATATGTTTCTATTTTGTTGTACCCATAAAGTCATCTCTAAATTCCCTAGCAAGACAATTATTTACCTAGCTCTTAAGTGGAGTTTCATGTCCTATTTTAGAGCCCAAAAATAAATTTCCAATGGGTTTCTTTATCATTTGATCAAAGTTAAAGATTCCAACTCGAAAGGTCCTTCGTTGTATTTTGTTCTCGTGGTTAGTGGATTTCCTAAAGGTTTCCTTGATGACCTTCCTAGTATCCCACCGGATGGGAAAATTGATTTTTAGACTGACCTCTATTCTGACCATATTCTGTCCCTATCCCTCTTTATGGAATGACTCCAATTAAGTTAAAAGTTCTTACAAATGAGCCTGAGTATCCTTTTATATAGGCTTGTCCTTCCTAGTATTTCTCTGTAGGGTTCTTTAGTTTTTTATACATAAGAGGGATGGTTTTCTAAAGGTATGTATAGGTTACTAGAAGGTGGACAAAGAATTTATGGTGACCTCCTCGTAGGGTGGACCATATATGTATATTCTATATGGGGTGCTCAGCTGGTAGTGCATGATGGTTGATTGATAATATGTTTGAACCTTAGATGTTGATTTTGGTGAATGGAGTATGTTAGTTCAAGGATAGCAAGGTAAGAGTTATAGGGGTTGATTTTTAGGCGTGGTTGGGTGTTCGAAAGAGACAAGGTTGATGAATCAAAGGATATAGGAGTGGGAAAGTTTAAACATAAAGGTCGGAGGTCCAGGTTCAACTAGGGCTAAGTTATTGAATGGGTTAGGGCATGGGGTTTGTGAGGTTATGCTGGACCCTAGGTAGAATCTGGATTGATAAGGTTTTAAGTATAAAAGAGACAAGTGTCCCAAGTACATGTCCGTAGTAATAACCCTTAGAGTAGGGTTTTGTGCTTGTAGACGTATTAAGATGGAGTTCAAAGGGGTAATCTTAAATTTTTTGCTAGCAGTATACTTCTAAGAAAAGTCGGGGTGAATTTACTCCTATTCTAGTAATTCTCTCTTATTTTGATTAAGAGGGCACTCTACTAGTGTTTCATAAATTCTAATAGTGCTTATGTCTATGGTTCGCATTCTATGTGTCGCATATGCCCATACTCCATCCCCTGAATCAAAGGAAATAATAGTCCTTAGAAATTGAGCTTCCAGGTATTCAAGCTCAATGCAATGATACTCAGGATTTGTATTTTAATGTCTTACATCATACCTGGTTCCAAGAAATAGTAGTTTAAAGTGGAAATCCTCACTTTGTTCCTTGAATAAGAATCTTGGCTTTAAGTTACACTACCTATGATGTATGCAGTGGTGTTTCTTCCCGTGACCAGTCCTAAGGACTCGTACAAAGATGTATTTAAATCGGAGTAATTCTTCATTTATAACATGGGTAGTTTCTTTTGGAGTACCTCATGCCTATAGTAGTGTATCTTATTTTGGAGGTCTTGCCTTAGGTAGGACGCCAGATAGGGATCATAATTGAGAAGTACCCCCCCTCCTTCTAGATGCTTATACTCTAGATCCTCAATGACCTTTCTTATGTTAGGATGGTGTAACCTTGGAGGCATATTGATATTTTGGATGAGAGAGTAAATGTCCTTTGTTGTAAAATTCTAGGGTGACTACTAGAGCTAAGGTTATGAGTGTAGATGGAAAAGGGAGATGAATGTTGTCATGTGAAATAATTGCAGAGGGGAGGCATGGTAAAAACCTTTGTTATACTGATTAAGGGCGTTAATTTTTGTAAGGAAATCCTTACAGTGGATGTAGTAAAGGTAGGATAGAGCTTGGTGATTGGTAGGTACCCAATCATTGTATTTTGAGGCTAAAACTCTTTAGTTAATACTTGAGGTTTCTTGATTATTGTAATAGACGGGGTGGTATTATCGAAATAGTGTAAAGTAAATGTTCCCATGTCTTCCACTAGCACCTTTAAATCCCAATTAGTAGCTAATACTGGATGGATATGTAGTTATACTAGAGCCCTCTAGTTATGTATTTATGGGGGAGTTGGGAGGTTGAAATGGACCAGTGTTGTCTTTATATTGAAAGATTGGTAGAGGGTGTGGCTTTATTTAGATTATATTAGATTCATGGGTTATAGAGGATTAGGCTACCCAAGCAGCGGAAGAGGACATGAAGTCCAAGTATCCATATTTATTCTCTATTAAGATAATCGTGCATAAAGTGTGTATGTATTCTTAACATCTCTATTATCAAACTTTGTTAAAGGAAATAGTTGTTCCTTAGTGTCTTTGTTGTCTAACTTCATTAAAGGGGATTTTGATGGGTAGTATTGTGCTGAAATTATGCTTGTTCTTACCTTTACCCGTCATTCGAGGATGAATGATCCTAGTGGGGAATAATTAAAACACCCTAGTTTTTACTGTAGAAAATTTCTTGAGTTTGAGCTTCTGGACATCATATGACTTCAGGGTAGTTATCATATATTTTGGGTATTGTTTAGGGTCCTCAACTCATAAGATAATCAGTGTGGTTTGGTTGTTCACTGTCCAAGTTACAAGAAGGAATCAGACTAGTCATATGTTAGGGTACGAGAAGTATAGTACCAGAAACTATGATGACCTATATCTAGCCTAGTTGATTCTGCATAAGGTATGGTATAAGGGTACTAATCAAATGTTATAGATACGAGTTGGCCCTTGTGGTCGTATATTTGACAGTGTTTGGGTCCAATTTGCTGCCTAGGGTACGAGTGGGAGGTATAACTCGTATGTCGTGGGTATGATTTGTACCCTCCTTCACACCATTTCTTAGCTTTTGATATGAGCGTATTTTTGACATTTCCCACCTAAAAACCCTTAAGTCCCCACATCTCATAACACTTTGTGTCCTCTCATAAAACACTTTGAAAGATTAAAACACTCTTAAATCTCTTTCTAAACTCTCTCAAGAAGAATGGGCTTGGGTTTTCTTCAATTGTTCATCTAGAGGCTTAATGACCAAATTCTCTCTGTGAATCTTCGAAAATAAGGGATGTTACCCGTCCCTCGTTGTTATTTCAAACTAAAATCGTGTTTTACTAAATGGTTTTCATGGCATAATTGTGATATTATTTTGGATTTTTAAATATGTGTTGGGGGTTTTAGTTATTCTTGGTTGGATAATGTTTTCCCATGTTTTTCTTTTATTTATTAAGTTATAATTGTGGCTTGAACATGTGGTTGCATGGGGATGGTAAATTGGTACTTTGTTTTGGTTTTGGAAACTATATGCCCTCAAAATGTATGATAAAATACCAATGAGAATGTTTTTGTCACATAGTTTGACTATTATTAAAATCTTTGCATTGTATAATATGGTAATGGAACCTAAATTGGTTTGGTTGGTTTTAAGTTGTTGGAAAAAGCCTTGGTGGCCATACTAGCCAAATTGATTTATTTGGAATAGTAATTTGTAAAAAACTCAACCCACTTCTATAATTGTTTTTTGTTTATGCATTACTACTTGTTTTGGTTTGTTTCCTAAGACTAACGCCTGGTAAAAATAGTTAATTGGTTAAGGACGGTATTGAAAACCTTTTAGGGTAAACGAGAATCCCCCTAGTGAACTTATAACAAAAACCTTGTGGGGTACACGAGAATCCCCCTAGTGATTTTTATAATGGAGTTTTCGGGGTACATAGGAATTCCCTTAATTATTAGCTAATAACATTGCTTCCAAGCTATAGTTGGTACGATGATACCACTAATAAAGGCTTTAATAATTAACTCTTGGAATTAGTGGTTTGGTTAGGTGTCAAATGTTTTAATTGGGAAATAATGGGGGCTGTGATAGCTATCCGTGAAGGTGTGAGTACAAAAAGTTGACACTAGAAACTAATGTTTGCCAACATGAGGATTGGTCTTGATGCCTACATACTTGTGTGGAACATGGTAATCCCTCAAGTATATACACATAAATTTGTATCATAGAGGGAGAATGTTATAAGGGAATCCTCGGCCACCTATGGTATCTTTAATTCATGCGGCTACACGCACTACATCCTATGCAGGGGGTAACACTGGACCAATATGACCCTTAGGTGGATTATGATGGCAAAGATACTCAACTAGGTTAAGATTTCAAATGCATGCTTGATAACGCTCAACTTACACATCAATTTAGCGCAAGGAAGTCGTCGTCAATATATTTACCCAACTTTATAGTAGGGGTCGAATCCACGAGGAATAATTTGAGTGGTGATTAAACAAATTTAAAATTATAGATACAGGTTAAATTCAAACAAATAATACGAAAATATAAAATGGGGGTTTTTAATGATTGAACAAAAGTTATTAACACTTCAATTCGCCTATAAACTCAAAGCTTAAACTGCAATATTTCAAATCAATGATATAGAGAAACTAGAGTTGTGATCACTATGATAAGTAATCCTCCATTGAATAATAGTTGCAGTATTGGATTCTCGTGACTTATGGGAAACACCAAATTATCATTATCAACAGTTCATCTAAGTATTTCTCAACCTACCTAGATGTTGAGTTCCTTAATTCTCTTGAACATAGGAACCTTCTATTAACACTAATTTTATTTCGAGTTGATTAATCTTGTTACAGCATTAATCATTAGATAGGAACTTAATCTTCCCAAATCCTCATTGATAATTCACTACCTTTAGTTTATTTCTCAGTTCGACCAAATAAAAATAAGGCGAGATCTATTGTTTGCAACCAAAAAAAAATAATTAATACAAAAGAATTATCAAGATGTTCCCACAATCACACGAACCCTAACCAACTATTATGATAATACAGGAGTAATAATAGATCCCACAATCCTAGTTGTGGGTTTTAGTTCTACATGAAAGAGAAAGCGATAACAATAACTGAATTCATAATTCAAAGTGATTAAACTTTCTAAAGATGTAGTCAGAAATTGATTCTCTTCCCAAATTCAAGAAGAATATCCCACAACTAAATCAAAGAATTAAAAATTGAATCCAAGTTTAGAGACCAAAGAGAAGTAAAATAGTCTTTAGAATAAGTTCAAGATGTTAAGCCTCATGCTCAATGAATCCCTAAAAACTGCTATTTATATCCGTAACTTAAGAAAAAATTGAAATTAAAAATTCAGATTTTTCTCCTTAGCTGACAACATGTCTGAGGGCTTATTAGAGATCTGATAGCTTATCAGACCATGTCTTCAGACATGATTCCCATTTCTTGCCTTCTGCTTATGTGTGAAAAAATGTCTGACGGCTTATCAGAGTTCTGATAGATTATCAAAACATGTCATCAGGCATTCTTCAAAATTTTACCTTTTGCTTCTGAGTGACGGCATTCTTGGTGGCTTATCAGAAACCTTACGGCTTATCAAGGGATGTTATCAGCTCCCCCTCCAAGTTTTATGATTTCTGCCTTAGGCTGACGGCAAATCCAGACAGCTTATCAGGGCTTTGACGACATATCAAACAATGTCATCACTTTCTTACCTCAAATCTCATGTACTGCATTAGGCTGACGGCATTCTCTATGGCTTATCAGAATTGTGATGACTTATCAGAGATGTCGTCACACTTCTGCTTCAACTTCCTTACACTATCTATAGCTGACTAGTACTCTGATAACATATCACAAATTTGACAACTTATCAGACAAGTCATCAACTACACTTTCATGGCCTCTTGTTCCAAATTCACCTCTTTTGCTCTTATCATCTTTGGTTTTCTTACATCTTGACTTTTCTGCATTATCAAAGAGAAAGCAATAAAAAATGACAAAATTTGTGTAAGACTTTACAATTATTTCTATCTAAAAGCCTCAAATGTGTTAGCATTAGCTCATGCATCAACACCCTCAACTTAAAATAATTGCTTGTCATTACGCAACTTGAACATAACTTAAGAGGATACAAAGCACATTTGGCAGTCAGTCATCCATTTTAGCTTAAAATATATTTACCATCTCCAAGGTTAATCATCTCAAACTCAACTGTGTATTTTACTGAAAAGCTACAATGCAACACAAAGGAATCAAGCTATGGCATCAACTTAGCAACAATAACCATGCATGTACTAATATTACATTACCCAAACAAGTTATAAACTAGTAACATAAACAGTGTGCCCTTACTACAAAGAAGTCCCTCCTCACTTATACGTGAACTAAAGCATGGCAATGCGGGGATGGTCAAGAGACACACACTCTTAGAAAGAAGTTCCAGTCAATGTATTCCAAATACCATAAGCTTTCCCTTATTTTCATTACCGAAGCATTCAGATAGTTAAGTTACGATCACTATAGGACTTTTCTTTAGATTGTAATATAGGCTTGGGGATGGTATGATACACAAGGATATTTAAAGTAACTAAGCCTTCTTGGTACTACACTATTTTTGGGGTCTCACTTATCAACCTATACCTTATTTCTCCCTTTATTGATTAAAGCACATTCAAGCTGGGTGCAGTTTTTATTCATTCATTTTCTTTTTTTCACAACTTTTTTTTATTATTCTTTTTCTACCACACCCAGCCTTATATATTTTTATTACCCTTTTTCATACTCACTTTACATCACGCACTCCTATGATTGCCACCCTCAACTTAGGCTATTTTCCTAAGTCAAAGTACACAATGTCAAGGGAAGACCCGGTCCAAAACAGGTTCATTGTGATACAACTGGGAAGGTGATAGGTATAATAAAAAGAATAGGTATTCAGGCTCAAAATTTGGATCAAGGGATATTATTCACACATGGAAGGTCATTTAGGCTAAAAGTGGACTAATATCAATAATGGTCTATGATCATTTCCTAACCGCTATCCTACAACTAAGGAAAGACCAACCGGGTAAGTTCTGGATTTAACACACAATGAGAACTGGGTAGTATCTCACACACACATGGCATAAAGGTGCATCACAAGCTACTACCCATTCAGTTATGCAATTGTTTACCAATGGTTATCATATCACTAGTACTAATGTCATAACAAGATGCACAGTAGTCACACATAAATGCATATTACACAGTTATAAAATTGACCATTGGAGAGGTGTTCAAAAATCAACAAAAACATGTTAACTGCTTAAGGTACTTGTATTTCTCCTAGTCAACTACAACATTTTATAAAAAATCACAATACGCCAAAACATGCCAGCTCTACTATGAACAAGACTCCGGGGGAAAAGAGGCATGGAAACAAAAACCCCAAGAGGACATCAACACCCACAAGTAGCCCCACCCTTAACTTAAAATCATGCAATGTCCCCAATGCATCAAACCAAAATAAGAGAGTTAGAAACATACATGAGGCACCATGGGTGCGAAGATCTAATGTCAATCACATAATACAAATACAAATAACAAACTACCTTGGGTTTCCTCCCAAGAAGCGCCTAATTTAGTTTTGCCGCACGACTAAGTTATCTTAACTACTCAGAATTCATCAAGATACCTTAAAAGTGCTTCATCCTTTATCCCTCCACTTAGATGATTTGAATTATCGGCCCATCTTTTGATCCTTACATATTTTAGGTGCTTTGGGAAAATGTGAGAGAATAATAAGGAAAGTTCTATCACACCACTTTGAAGACTTGAACCACTTGCCTAATTTTGCATCGAACTTTCATGTGGGCTCATTTGGCAATGGTGAAAACATTAAAAATCCACTAAATGGACATCGATCTTTAAGCTTCTTGGCCTTTAAGATTAGGGTTGTATTATACCATTTCGGAAAGACAAACTCCAAAATATAGGAATTTTCCTCCTTATTTCCAAAATTCAGCATTTGCTTGGGTAATTCAAATTTCATCACATCCACCAAGCATAATGTTGAAAAGTGATTCAAGTGAGGTATTCTCCCTAATTTTGAATTTGCATCCATCTCGACCTCTTTACCCAGAATTTTGCTAGAGTATTTATAAGAGATTGTCTTGGTTTCTTCTTTTAGCTCTAACACCATTTCCTCAATCTTGGTATCATCTCTCATGGTTGGTTCGGTTGGTTCTGAAATCACTGAGGGTTTCTAAACATCAAGCTCAACATCAATATAGGGTTCTTTCTCCTCATTTTCACACTCTTCCATTATTTTAAATGATTCAACAGACAATATATCATCTAAATATAATATAGAAGCATGCTTTGAATGATTGACCTCTATATCCATATCCTCATGAATGATTGGCTTCATATCTTGACACATATCACATACGATATCATACGTTTCTTTCTGTATATCCAACATTCGTTGAAACATAGCTTCAATGCCACTCTTTTCGGCTCTTTGTTCTTTCCTTTCTTGACCATAAGACCTATCAAACTCATAACAAGAACTAGAATTTGGGTTAGCACAACGGGGGGAGGGGGCATTTTGGAAATCACTCCAATTTCCATCTTGTCCACCACATAAAGAACAACCATACTCCCGGTAGGATGGAGATGGTGCACACATCTCTCTCCATGGAGCATATCTACAATCTTGCCAAAAGTGAGGTCCATCGCAATATGGACATGGATCATCAAGATAAGATTTCCAAACACCAAGCTCATGTTCTTTCCACGATGTCATAGTAATAAGTAAACTAAAATAAAAATATACCTAATAAAAGAAAACTAAAAATAAATATTTATAGGTTTGAATTCAAGAAAGTAGGTTTAAATGCCAAACCAACTCAATACGCCAAATTGTTCCTCGACAACGACACTATTTTTAATAACTCTCAACTTACACGTCAATTTAGTGCAAGGCGGTCATCGACAATAGATTTACCCAACTTTAGAGTCGGGGTCAAATCCACGAGGAACAATGTGGGTGGTGATTAAACTAATTTAAAGCTATAGCTACAAGTTAAATTCAAACAAATGATACAGAAATATAAAATAGGGGTTTTTAATGATTGAACAAAAGTTATTAACACTTCAATTCACCTTAGAACTCAATGCTTAAACTGCAATATTTTAAATCAATGATATAGACAAACTAGAGTTGTGATCGCTATGATTAGTAATCCTCCATTGAATAATAGTTGTAGTATTGGATTCTCGTGACTTATGGAAAACACTAAATTATCAGTATCGACAGTTCATCTAAGTGTTTCTCGACCTACCTAGATGTTGAGTTCCCTAATTCTTTCAAACTTATGAACCTTCTATTCACACTGATTTTATTTCGAGTTGATTAATCTTGTTACAACATTGATCAATAGATGGGAACTTAACCTTCCCAAATCCTTATTGATAATTCACTACCTTTAGTTTATTTCTCAGTCTGAGAGAATCAACATAAGGTGAGATCTATTGTTTGCAACCAACAAAATATAATTAATACAAGAGAATTATCAAGATATTCCGATAACCACTTAAACCATAACCAACTATTAAGACAATACAGGAGTAATCATAGATCCGACAACCCTAGTGTGGGTTTTTGTTCCATATGAAAGAGAAAGCAATAACAATAACTGAATTCATAATTCAAAGTGATTAAACTTACAAAAGATGTAGTCAGAAATTGATTCTCTTCCCAAATTCAAGAAGAATATCCCACAACTAAAGAAAAGAATTAAAAATTGAAATCCAAGTTTAGAGACCAAAGAGAAGTAAAATAGTCTTTGGAATAAGTTCAAGATGTTAAGCCTCATGCTCAATGAAACCCTAAAAGTTGTTATTTATATCCGTAACTTAAGAAAAATTTGAAGTAAAAAATTTAGAATTTTCTTCTTAGCTGACAACATATCTGACGGCTTATCAGAGATTTGATAGCTTATCATACCATGTCGTCAAACATGATTCCCATTTCTTGCCTTCTGATTATGTGTGATGACATTCTTGATGGATTATCAGAACATGTCGTCAGGCATGCTTTAAATTTTTGCCTTCTGCTTTTGAGTGATGGCATTATTGATGTCTTATTAGATACCTAATGACTTATCAGGGGATGCCGTCAGCTCCTCCTCCGATTTTGATGATTTCTTCCATAGGCTGACAAAAACTCCTGATGGCTTATCAGGGCTTTGATGATATATCATACAATGTTGTTATTTCTTCACTTCAAATCTCATGTACTAACTTAGGATAACGGCATTCTTGATAGCTTATCAGAATTGTGATGACTTATCAGAGATATCATCACACTTCTGCTCTAACTTCCTCACATGGTCTACAGTTGATAATGACTCTGATAAGTTATCACAAATTTGATGACTTAACAGAAAAGTCGTCAACTACACTTTCATGGCCACTTGTTCTAAATTTACCTCTTTTGGTCTTATTGTCTTTGGTTTTATTGTATCTTGACTTTCCTACACTATCAAAGAGAAGGCAATCAAAACTGACAAAAGTTTCTTAAGGCTTTTTAATTATTTCTAGTTAAAATCCTCAAATGTGTTCGCATTAGCTCACATATCAATGCTAAACCTGATTCCCATTCCCAACATGGTATATATGTATATAGTATGTGATTGCATATAGTTATTTACTTTGGTTTTGAATAATGGAATTAATTTACCCGTATTACTTAGTGCATGCTAGAATTCATCATGCTAACCATCTGCGGGCATTATATCCCCATGCGATGCAGGAACCAGCCATACTGCCATTCTTTCTACTCAGTGACTTGGATTTAGGGACAGCTTTGATTCAGACTGAAGTGGTGATCTTCAATTCTTTGAAAGGCCCATCTAATGTTATAGTTAATCTTATGCCTTTACTATTCTTTTTATATTTGATTTTTTAGCTATGGTTGGGAGAATATACCGGTTATATTATTGGATATTGTTTAAAAGTTTTGTATGGACAACTGTGGACTTGGGTATGTAATAGATATGGTTTTGATTTTTGTTGGTTTTTGGTTGCTATTGGTTGATTTTACATGTTTGGGTTGGTCTCGATTATAGATCTATCCCAAAGTAGTTACATTTTGAATTACTCTATCTTGTTATATATTTGAAATTCATCTAACTTAGAGTTTATGTTGGTTTTTTGTATTAGGTATCTGGGGTGATCTCCGATCCGTATTGGACTTGAGTTGCTCATTATGACAAGGCCCTAGTTTGGGTCATGTCAAGTTGGTGTCAGAGCCTAGGTTTTGGTGTCATGGGGAGTCCACAAAGCCTTGTCAAGTTGAGTCTCTTTAATGGATGTGTAGAGCGACATAATTATAAGTGAGAGGCTATGAGAAATCTATGAATATTTAACCATCTTATTGTTCTATTTTTGTGCTACAGTGTCTAGGGTATTGAACTATCCCTTAAATTTGTTTCCATTTGTTTTTTATCATGCCCTTCTGATGATTTAAGGCTTATGGGAACTCACATGTCCCAATCGAGGATGACATAGATAGATCTCTCCCAACTCATGGGGTATAAACCTAGTCAAGGGTCGACATTTTTTATTTCCCCTAGTGAAGTTCCATAGGTCTCCACTAAGCTAAATTTAAAAGGTGATACTCATTCTCAGTCACCCTAAAGAGATAGTACGAATGCCGAGTTTTGATGTTCCATTAAACTATTGACCCATATAGTGACATCTTTGTCATGATAGTCTGGTTTTATTAGTGTGAGAAATAATAAGGCAAGGTCTAGAAATAGGTGGAGCAAGAAGTCTTAATATTCATACTAGGGGAGGGGTCTGAGAAATAGTGGTAGGGGTAGGAGACTATGGTCTGAGCAAGGGTATTCAGGACGTCCCCAGGTAGTTTATAGTGTCTCTTATCCTCGATTTTCTAGTGATATCATTTTTTGGATGGTGGATCTTAGTCAGCCCCACCCAATCCTTCCTGCCAATTTTGTGGCCTGTTGCACCATGGATATTGCTATAAGGGGTGGAATCTCTATTTAGTTATTGTCAGTAGGTTCACATGCAGTAGGAGTGTCTCATAAGGACTGCCACTAGGAAAAATAGGATTCTGGTTTCCACTTCTCTAGTTCCTGCACCAAGGGTGCTACTTTTAGCCACAACACTGGTCGGGACCATCCTAATAATATCACTATCTCTCAAAAGTCTGAGGCATCTTTTGATGTTGTTAATTGTATGTTAAAACACTTTTCCCATGATGTGTATTATTAACTTGATTTGGGGTCCACTCTTTCTTATGTGACCCCCTCTGTGGCTGTACATCTTGGTTTTGATCCCGAGTGTGCTTCAAACCCTTTTTGTATTTCTACCCTAGTAGGTGACTTTGTGATTGCTAGAAAATAATATAGAGGGGTGTGATATCTATCGATAGTAAAGAAACTTTGGTGGATTTGTTTGAATTAGATATGGTTGATTTCAATGTCAAATTAACGATGGATTGGCTGCACTCATTCTATATGTTTCTAGTCTGTTGTACCCGTAAAGTCATCTCTAAATTCCCTAGAAAGACAATTATTGAGTAGAAGGGTGGTTCACTAGCTCTTAAGGGGAGTTTTATGTCCTATTTTAGAGCCCAAAAATAAATTTCCAATGGGTGTCTTTACCATTTGATCAAAGTTAAAGATTCCAACTCGAAAGGTCTTTCATTGTATTTTGTTCCCGTGGTTAGTGGATTTCCTAAGGTTTCCTTGATGACCTTCCTAGTATCCCACCGGATGGGAAAATTGATTTTGAGACTGACCTCTATTCCGACCACATTCTTTCCCTATCCCTTTTTATGGTATGACTCCAGTTAAGTTAAAAGTTATTATAGAATAGCCTGAGTATCCCTTTTTAAAAGGTTTGTCCTTCCTAGTATTTCTCTGTGGGGCACTTTAGTTTCTTGTACATAAGAGGGATGGTTTCCTATGGGTATGTATAGGTTACAAGTGAGTGGACAAAGAATTTGGGGTGACCTCCTCGTAGGGTGGACCATATATGTATATTCTATATGGGGTACTCAGTTGGTAGTGCATGATGGTTGATAGACACTATGTTTGAACCTTAGATGTTGATTTTCGTAAAGAGAGTATATTAGTTCAAGGATAGCTAGGTGAGAGTTATAGGGGTCGATTTTTAGGCTTGGTTAGGTGTGCGAAAGAGACAAGGTTGATAACTCAAGGGATACAAGAGTGGGAAAGTTTTGACATAAAGGTCAGAGGTCCAGGTTCAACTGGTGGATTGGGGCTAAGTCATTGAATGGGTTAGGGCATGGGGTGTAACACCCCAATTTTTTGAACCATAATGCTATATGGTGCTCATGACCCCGAAGCACCACAAGCTAATCCATGAGTGATATCTGTACCTAAATACTGCATACTATAGCATGAAAATGCATAAAACATATACTACAAGGCCGTAAGGTTCAACTGAATAAATATCTAATAAGAATAATATCTAAAAACAATATAACAATACCAAAAAAAAAATATAATAACTGTCTTATATGCAGTAGTCTAAAAGCCTCTAAACTGTCTGAATAAGGAGTTAAAGGAACATATCTCAAACTAACTCCATCTAGCAACTAAATAGTAATTTTAGTAATAATCATATTGTCCTCCAATGAGAAGGACTCACTGCAAACTCTGAACACTGAAATGGTACTGCTGATCTGGAGCTCGTGCCTCTAAACCTATGGTGTAAAATAAGAGAAAGCACCACATTTCAAATGCATTAGTACGTCTGAATGTACTGAGTATACGAGTGAGGTAGGCAAAATGCAAAGGGTTATATACATGAACAATGCTGACTAATATGAACGTCAGAATACATACATGCATACATAATTGTAACTGAACTCATGGAGATACTGACTACTCATTATGAATACTGATAACATGAGTGTACTGATACTGATATAATGAATATATGAATGACTAATTGCGACAGTTTGAATAATGAAGAACTGTCTGGTTGACTATGTCTGACAGTCCTGAAGCTGAATACTGGTATCATGAATTCTAATAACTGATATGATGGATATAACTGTGATGATTAGCCTAACCGATATAACTGCTACTGAGCGACTATATCTGACAGTCTAAGTTCTGATGGAACTATCTGAGATCCGTTCTACTTAGAGTAACTAAATTTGAGATCAGTCCTATCTAGCGGGTGATCATAAGTATACTGATAATAAGAATGATTTGAATTAGTCTGAGATCAGTCCTATCTAGTGGGTGATTTTTAAATCTAAGAATTCTGATACTGATTAATCATAATTGAGATCAGTCCTAGCTAATGGGTGATCTTGAAGTCTATTTATAATGATAAGCATTGACTATATCTAACAGTACTGAATCTGTACTACTAAGCTGAGTTGACTGTGTCTGAAAGCACTGATTCTATAACTGAAATTGTGGGATATGTTTATCTAACCGATATGCCCTAAGCTAAGCAGACTAGGGTCCAATCTCTGCCCTGACTGGAAGGGTGTCAGTACCGTACCACCAGTAAAGACATCTGTTGTGGAGTCAGTCCTAATTTAGCGGGTGACTCTTGGGATTAGTCCTGTACATATAAATATGCTAACGGGTGACCCCTGAGTATGTCAATCATATCTAATAGGTGACATCTCATACCTACGTTGTCTATGTAGTTTTAGAACTTAGGGATTGCTTCTAAAGATCTCATTCCTAATCTAGCGGGTGAGTCCCCATCCCTAGGCTTACTCGGTGCTGAATCCTACTCCTATCTGAAAGACACTGGACTAAATAACTGGTTGAACTGAATAACTGAACTAAAATGATTAGCTAAACTGATACTGATTAACTAGACTGATACTAGTGGTATTAATTAGCAGAGCTAAACTAAGTTTACTGAGTTCTGAGTACTGGTTGAGAGTACTAAAATTACTGAGATTGAATTTAAATACTGAGCTAACAAATACTACTGAGTACTGAGAACACTAAGATTACTGAGGTTACTGGATTTTCCTGAGTCACATAACTAACTGAATTCTATAGATCATGGCTTGACTGAGAGTATCGTGATAACATAACATGGCTCTAGGAACACAACTATATTTTCGAGTATGAATACCCCCAGGACTCGATGGAAGGAAACTAACACTACATGACTGACTTGACCATAAGATTGGAGTCGATAATTCACATTATCATAAGTAGAGGATATTATACTTCATGTATTTATTCAACATCTCAAACATGGTAGGGGAAAGCATGGATATATTTCAGGTACATAACTCATATCTCCATTATCATACATGCTTCATGCCACAACAATAACAACACATAAATAGCATGGAAATCCATATTAAAGTGTATAGCTAACATGGACTTGTCATTTAGATATCATGGAATCATGTAACTATGAATTTCTGGCATCCTAGGCATTTTATCAAACACCTTGCATGCATTCTTTAAGGCATAGGTGGATTTCATACTTGCATCATATCAAACCACCTGAAGTTCATGTTTTTCAACTAACAACCACATGTATTCCATGAAAACACCTTTAGATATCATCTTGAAACTTAAACAACAATCATCAACAAGTACATGCTCATATCACCACAAAAAGTTTACAAAATAACAGCTAACATGGACTTGTCATTTAGATATCATGGAATCATGTAACTATGAATTTCTGGCATCCTAGGCATTTTATCAAACACCTTGCATGCATTCTTTAAGGCATAGGTGGATTTCATACTTGCATCATATCAAACCACCTGAAGTTCATGTTTTTCAACTAACAACCACATGTATTCCATGAAAACACCTTTAGATATCATCTTGAAACTTAAACAACAATCATCAACAAGTACATGCTCATATCACCACAAAAAGTTTACAAAATAACATTTAAAAGCATGATTCTTGAGCTCTATGAACGAATTGAATCCATAGATGACCAATACACATACCTTAGATTAAGAATTAGTGAAGATTGATGGTTAAATTTCCTTGAAATATACTCTTCTATGAAAACCCTAGGGCTTGTTCTTGAGATTTTTGATCTTGAGAGAAAACCCTAATCTTGTGGTTGAGAGTGTATGAGAGAACTTTTTGAGATTTTTAACTAAAGAAAATGGAAGATAATATGTTCCTTAAAGGTTATAAGTCATGAGAAGTGAAGGAAAAAGACCAAAAATACCCTTACTAAAATAAATTCCCAGTTGCTAAAAATCATAGCTGACGACGTTTGTGACAAGGCGTCAAAAATATGACAAGCCATCAAAAATGTCATCACACAGGAGCTGAAATTGATGGTTTCTTCCTAAGTCTGACGATATTTGTGATAAGTCATCAAAAATATGACAGACCATCAAAAATATTGTCACACAGGAGCTGGAATTGATGGTTTCTGCCTAAGTCTAATGACATTTTTGACAACGCATCACAAATATGGTAAGCTTCCACGAATGTCGTCACTTAGGAGCTGGTTTCTGCCTAAGGATGATGACCTTCATGATACGACATCACAAATATGGTAAGCTACCACGAATATTGTCACTTAGAAGCTGGTTTCTGCCTAAGGCTGATGACCTTCGTGATAGAGCATCACAATTGTGGTAAGCTACCATGAATGTCATCACTAAGGAGCTTGTTTCTGCCTAACGATGACGACCTTTGTGATAGGGCATCACAAATGTGGTAAGCTACCACGAATGCCATCACTTAGGAGCTGGTTTCTACCTAAGGCTAACGACCTTCGTGATAGGGCGTCACAAATATGGTAAGCTACCACGAATGTCGTCATACTATTTCCAGCCTAACATACTGGAGTAAAATACGAAAAACTCTTTGCTCCAATATCGGATTTAGGTAAAATTTATATCGTTGGAAATCTAATTCAAAGAGATTTCATTTGATATATATTAAACCACCTAGTTCGTCATATACAACGAGTTATGGTTGATTGAAGTTGACCAAAGTTTTGACGCTCACTAAAACTTGAACAATAGGAAAGTTTTCAACTTGTACTTGCGTTAGGTGACAAATAGATTTCCAAACTACATAATTGGTAAACACACTAAATTTACATATGATTCGAGGCTTTTAAAACGTCTACGCATAGGAATGATGGATTTTTATCCTAGTCCAAAATATGGGGTATTACATAGGGTTTGTGGGATTATGCTGGACCCCAGGTAGAATCTAGATTGATTAGGTTTTAAGTATAAAAGAGATGAGTGTCCCAAGTACATATCCATAGTAATACCTCTTAGAGTAGAGTGTTGTGCTTGTAGGTGTATTAAGATGGATATCAAAGGGCTAATAATATATTTTTTGCTAGCGGTATAGTTCCAGGGAAAGTCGGAGTGACTTTACACCTATTCTAGTGATTCCCTATGATTTTGATTAAAAGGGTACTCTACTAGTGTTTCAAAAATTCTAATAGTGCTTATACCTAAGGTCCTCATTCTATGTGTCGTATATGCTCATACTCCAGCCCCTGAATCAAAGGCAATAACTGTCCTCAGAAATTTAGATTCCAGGTGTTCATGATCTATGCCATGATACTCAGGATTTGTATATTCTTATTTTACGTCATACCTGGTTCCATTAAACAATAATTTAAAGTGGCATTCCTTGTTTTATTCCCTGGATATGAATCGGAGCTTTATGTTACACTAGCTATGATGTAGGCTGTGGTGTTTCTTCTGGTTCCTAGTTCTAAGGAATCATATTAGTATGTATTTCTGTTGAAGTAATTCTTCATTTATAACATGGGTGGTTTCTTTTAGAGTTACTCATGTCTATAGTACTGTATCTCATTTCACAGGTCTCGCCTTAGGCAGGACTCTAGATAGGGATCATAATTGGGAAGTAACCCTCCTTCTTCTTGATGCTTATACTCTAGATCCTCAATGACCCTTTTTATGTTAGGATGGTGTAACCTTTGAGGCATATAGATTTTTTGGATGAGAGAGTAAATGTCCTTTGTTGTGAAATTCTATGGTGACTACTAGAGCTAAGGTTATGAGTGTAGAGGCAAGAAGGAGATGAATGTTGTCATGTGAAATAATTGCAGAGGAGAGGCATGGTAAAAACCTTTGTGATACTGCTTAAGGGTGTTAATTTTGGTAAGGAAATCCATACAGTGGGTGTAGTAAAGATAGGATGGAGCGTGGTGATTGGCATGTACCCAACCATTATTTTTACGGATAAAGCTCTTTGGTTAAGACTTGAGATTTCTTAAATATAGTGATAGACAAGGTGGTATTATTGGAATGGTGTAAAGCATATGGTCCCATGTCTTCCACTAGCACCTTTAACTCCCAATTAGTTGTTAACACTGGGTGGATATGCGGTTCTACTAGAGCCCCCTAGTTATGTATTTGTGGGGAGAGTTGGGAGGTTGAAATTGGGTAGTGTTGTCTTCATATTGAAAGCTTGGTAGAGGGTGTGGATTTATTTGGGGGATATTAGATTAGATGCATGGGTTATGGAGGATGAAGCTACCTAAGCACAGAAGAGGACATGAAGTCCTAGTATCCATATTTGTTCTTTGTCAGGATAATCGTTCTTAAAGTGTGTATGTATTCTTAACATCTCTATTGTCGAACTTAGTTAAGGAAAATGGTGATTCCTTGATGTCTTTGTTTTCTAACTTTGTAGAAGGAGAGTTTTATTGGTAGTATTGTGTTGAAATTGTGTGTGTTCTTACCCTTACCCGTCCTTCAAGGATGAATGATCCTAGTGGGTAAGAATTGAAACACCTTAGTTTTTACCTTAGAAAAATTCTAGAGTTTGAGCTTTTCGACATCATATTACTTGAGGGTAGTTGTCATATATTGTGGGTATGGTTTAGGGTCCTCAAATCATATGATAATCAGTGTGGTTTGGTTGTTCACTGTCCAAGTTACAAGAAGGAATCAGACTAGTGATATGTTAGGGTACGAGAAGTATAGTATCAAACACTATGATAACCTATGTCTAGCCTAGATAATTCCGCATAAGGTAAGGTATAAGGGTACCTATCATATGTTATGGATACGAGTTGGCCTTTGTGGTCATATGTTGGACAGTGTGGGGGTCCAAGTTACTGTCTAGGGTATGAATGGTGGGTATAACTCATATGTCATGGGTACGATTTGGGTGATGTGGTTGACCCTCCTGCACACCATTTTTTAGCTTTTGATATGAGGGTATTTTGGATTTTTCCCACCCAAAAACCCTTAAGTCCCAAAATCTTATAACACTTTGTGGCCTCTCATAACATAATTTGAAAGATTATAACACTCCTAAAACTCTCTCTAAACTCTCTCAAGAAGAATAGGCTAGGGTTTTCTTCAAGTGTTCATCTAGAGGATTAATGACCAAACTCTCTCCATGAATCTTTGTAAATAAGAAATGTTACTCCTCCCTCGTTGGTGGTTCAAACTAAAAGCATACTTTACTTAATAGTTTTCATGGCATAATTGTGATATTGTTATGGGTTTTTAAATATGTGTTGGGGGTTTTGGTTGTTCTTGGTTGGATAATGTTTTCCCATGTTTTTCTTTTATTTTTTAAGTTATTATTGTGGCTTCAGCATGTGATTGCAATGGGGATGGTAAATGTAATTCCTCGAGTCTGTACCCCAAACGCTACACGGTGCTCATTATCCCGAGGGACCACAAGCTAACCCATGACTGGTACTTGCTGTAATAACTAAATAATAACACTGTAATGATGGGGAAATTAGGCAAAAACTTGCCATAAGGTTCAAGACTGTAAATAAATACTGAATAGGGTACATCAATACCAAAAATTGAACATCTTTCTATAAATACTCTAGTCTGAAAAGCCTTTACTATCTGAACTAGGAGTTGATGGGATAAGTCCCCAACTAACTCCGTCTACAGAAATAAGCTGAATACTGAAATGCTGAAATAATAAGTCTATCATTGAACTATGATGATTAACCACTAAGTCTGCTGCTGATAGATCGGGCTGCTAAGTATGATCAGGAGCCCGTGCATCCGAACCTATAATATAAGACATCATAGCACAAAAGAAAGGTATGCGTCAGTACTTTGAATGTAGTGGTATTCTAAGTGAGGTAGGATAAGATGCATGGTTTATATGCATGAACAATACTGACTGGATAACTTGAGAAGAATTAAATGAGAGTACATGCATGAACACATAAACTGTAACTGAGGTCGTGATAACACTGATATTGAGTTCTGAATTACTGATTTACTGATACCTGAATTTACTAATACTATGTAATTGATAACTGAGTGATTATATCTAATAGTCCTAATTCTATAGAATAGATCTAAGTTCTATACTGAGCTCAGTGACTGTATCTGACAGTACTGAATTTGTAAAACTGAACTAAGTTCTATACTGAGACTGAATTTGAAACTAAAACTGTAGGAGGTAATCATCTAACTGGCATGCCTCTCTCTGAACTGATTGGGTTCAAACCTGTAACCGTAGCTTAAAAGATGTTAGTATCATGCCATGGGTAAAGACAAGCTAAGTCACCCTCATCTGTCAGGTGCTTTGAATGAGAACGATGGTACCCTCAATTGATAGGTTAAAACACCTCATCAACCCTCAACTGGCAGGTTGATGTCTCAACCTACGTTGGTTACATAGTTCTGGAATGCAAGGATTGCATCAAAGGATCACACCCTCTACAGAAAGGTGAATCCCCATCCTTGTGTTCACTCGGTTCTGAATTCTACTCCCAACTGAATAGATACTAGATTGATTTCTAAATTATTCTAGGTGGGACTGAATTTTTACTGATCGTACTGTCTGACTAAACTGAACTGAGTTCACTGAGTATTGAATTGATTACTGACTGGATTTTATGAACTGACTAAGTTTACTGCGTTTTGGACTGAATACTTCTGAATTCTGAACTGAAGGCTGAACTAAGACTGATTACTGAGTACTACTAAAACTACTCTATAACTACTATAGCTCTAGTAAATAGATAGGTTTTTTGGGTATTAACTACCCCCAGGACTTGGTAGCATGAAAAGTAAAACACTGTGTGAATTTAGTAGCATACACTTGCTCACCAACAATGCATTCATCTATACATTTTATCAAACACTTGATATACATGATCTTGTTCATGATTGAATCACATAATAACATGTTATTCTTGGACTAGTCAATTCACATAAGCATTTTTACAAACACTTGGGGAGCATGGGAATTTCATATATCAATAAAAATATAGTAATATCATGAATTCTACATTCAACTTGCAATTCAAGAGTTCAACATGAAGTTCACTAAATTCAATTCACAATTAATTAATTTGCATGAAACTTGTGACAAAACATGGAACTAGATCACTATTAATATCACAATCATGAATACATTCAAGATCCAACTTGCAATTCATGAAATCAATTAACTTGTATCTTAAAAAGGGTTTCTAGAACTCCAAGGGTGGAAGGAAACCCTTGGATGACCACTTCACATACCTTGATACTTGAATATGTAGATACTAATAGTTTGTTCTTGAAGATTTGCTCTTGAAATTAAAAGCCCTAGAGTTAGTTCTTGAGTAACTTTGAGATAATTTGAAAGAAATGGGCAGTTTAGCCTCTAGGGTCGACTGATTTTATGTATTGGGGGATGAAAATGGGTGAGATAATGACCCAAATACCATGCTAGGCATGGACTTTTAATGACTGAAAATGTGCCCAGTGATGCCCAGCCCGACGTGCAACGTCGATGGGATCGATGCTATAGTCAACATGTCGCATCGAGTCTGCGTCGGCTCACTGGAATTTGACACTGAGAGATGGGAAAGCATTTATTAATGCAATAGGCGATGCGGCGAATCAAGATCACGTTGATTCACTAGTTTGGGCTTCCAAATATGCCTTAAACGAAGTCCGAAAATCCAAAACTTGTCCGGGAGCACCTAACGACATTCCTGATCTTGAATCAACTCAAAAATCTACATTTAAAGGTCGTATGTATCATGAAATAAGATTGCCAACTTATGAAGGCTAAAATAATTCTAAGTGTAAACACTTAGCTGAAATTTCTAAGTTCGGGACCTCTTTTCAGCTTTAACGGACTGAGTTAAGCTTAGAATTTTTGTGCGGTCTTACAATATCTCCCTCTTGGGAACATTCATTCTCAAATGAGACTGACTAAGATGAGAAACACTGATAATGGAACACTTGATTGAAACTATTGATAAGCTGAATTTTCAAACTGAACGTGCATATCTGATGCATGAGTACATGACTGAACTGATTCGTGAATACATAAATTAATATGCAACGGTAATAGATACCAATTTTATAACTGTAACTGAACATGGACTAAGACAATCTAAGAAAGACTATTACCTTAGTCTAAGAATACTGATAAACCTGAGATCAGTTACTAAACATGCATGAACGGGGAACATGAGAACATAACTGAGACTAAAATGTGATACATGGACTGAATTGAGCCCCTGAATACATGGCTTATGGCTGAGATTAGAACTTGAGGATCCACCTATGAGTACCCACTGCTCCAAACTGGATTCATTACATAAAGAGAAGATGAAAGATTTAGGTCCAAAAACTGAATTGTGACTGTATATTAGGGATCTAAAACTGAGATATGACACCTGAACTGAGCTAAAGTCATAATCACATGGTTGCTTGATCTTGGAATAGTTACATTCCTAAGACTTTAGATAGTGCGAATAAATGGAAAAATGGGAAACCAAACCATACGAATTTGTCCGCCTGAATGCTTAACTAAATTTTTGGGTTTGTAGACTATCTTATGCTGAAAACTTATGCTCAGCTGAAGCCTCTCTTTAATACTCTTTCTATAGAATTTTAATGACTTTAGGGAGCAAGGAATCTTGACATGGTCTGAATAAAATAGCTAACAAAGAAAATCACATCCTGGCTAATATTCTGCAATATGAGTCGAGGCTTACAAAACATCATCTAAGATGGAGTGACTAAGTCTTATGCACTACAACTATAAATTTTCAATCTTAGATATATTCCTTGAATAATCTCTCAACTATACTCTCCGCCTTAGTACAACACATCACCTGAGACTACTAAAAATATTCACATAGGTGCTGAGCAAGAGTGCATAAACATACTAATTTGAATAGGTGATAGTTAAATAATTGGTCGTAGAATATTGAAATGTCCTTAGTCTGAATAACTGGACTGGAATTGTAGAGTATGATGTTTATAAGGTAAGGTCTGACTGGGTAACATGAGATAACTAAGCATAAATTTGTGAAAACTATATTATTTGAGAAGGCAAGACCAAGTGTATAACATGATTCTAAAATAGTATTTAAATTGATGTACTGAAATACTGATAACTAAAAATTAATAACTATACGCTATGGTCAAGCAAAACTAAAACTGAACTGAGTTACTAATCTAATTAGTGGAATATGACTGAGACTATAACTAGGACTAAATACTGGGCTCTGATAGCTACATGACAGGGATTGGCATAAACCAAGGATCTGAATAGACACTCACACTCTGTATTTTCTCAGCTTCTTCTCTGAGGAAAAATTTGGATTTCCCCCCTTCAGCAACTGCATATAACTTCTTGCTAGCTATTTACTGGCACACTAACCTGATATTCAAGTATATCTTTATAGATATAGCCTCATGTAAGACAAGAATTCAAAAATCTCTCCTTTAACCTGAAATATTTACTCACTCTCACCTAAGCAATCGCTCATCACTACATCATTTTGTAAGGAGAGTCCACTGAAGGGTTAAAACATGAGGACCTAATGTATACATGAATACTAAACCAAACATGACACTTAATTGAGGCTTGAGGAATAGAATATCAATACCATGGATTTATTAAAAGATCTAAACTGAGGATATGCATGACGTAATCTAAATTTAGCCGATCGCTAGAAGTGTCGCATGGGTCATGAAAACCGAGCATACTATACAGCATGACATAATTACCTAAGTCTTGAGCTTCATAACTTGAGTTTGGAGCTTCTATATTCATAGAACATGGTTCGTAACACTGGGTGAACTAAAATTCCTTATACTCAGAACTGTAAGAGTACATGATTTTTGCTAATGTGCTCGAATATGATCCATGATCATAAAGCTGACATATAAGACATAAATAGATAGCATGATAACTGTTGGCTTTCGAGAGTCTAAAATATGATTCGGAGATGATCTATGTGAACATTCTCACTATAGGAATAGACAAGAATGTCATCGATAAAGAAAATAATGAGCATGTACAAGTACTTCTTGAACATGCAACTCATTAAGCCCATGAAAGCTGTTGGGCATTAGTAAGACCAAAGGATATGACTAGAAACTCGAAGTGACCATACCGAGTTCTAAAAGCTATTTTCAAAATGTCACATTTCCTGACTCTGAGCTAATGATAGCCGGATCTGAGGTCTGTCTTAGAGAAGTAACTGGTACCCTAAATTTGGTCAAACAAGTCATCAATTCTGGGAAGTAGATACTTGTTCTTGATCGTGACTTTATTTAGCTGATGGTAGTCTATGCACATTCTAAGAGAACCACCTTTCTTTCGCACGAATAAAATTGGTGCACCCGATGGGGGCATGTTGGGTCTGATGAATCCCTTGTCTAAGAGATCCTTCAACTGTTCTTTTAACTCCTTGAGTTCTATGGGAGCCATTCTGTATGGCAGAATAGAGACAGGTTGACTATCTGGAAGAATGTCTATTCTAAAGTCAATTTTCCTTTCGGGGGGAACTCTGGGGAGATCTTTGAGAAATACATCTGGGAATTTATATGATATTGACACTGATTTAAAATTAGGGGTTTCTAAAGTAAAGTCTTGGACCAAAACGAGATGGTAGACACATCCCATAGATATTATTTTTATTTTCCTTAAATAGGAAACAAGCTAACCCATAAAGCATAATAGGAATGAAGCCAATCCATGCCAAGAATGACATAAAAATAAGTCATCTCTAATCTGACTAAGTATGTTGATATGACTTTCTAAGATACCATAATCTGGTAGTTCCATTATACCCACATGGCTATGATGGATTTACCTATTAGGTTAGAGACTGAGAAAGGCTCTACTAGAACTTTGAGACTAACTCCAAAGTTGACATCTATATATGAGGTTACAAAGGATAAAAAAGCTCCTAGATCTTGCAAAGCATAAACATGTAAATGATAAAGTTGTAACATACCAGTGACCACATAAGGAAAACTTTCTTGATCCTATCGGGACTGAAAGGCATAGAGTTTGTTTGGGAGTTGCCCACTGGTGGAACTAGAAGTGCCACCCTGCTGATTTAGGCGACCAGACTGAGCTAAGGAATGGTTATGCTGACCCTAGGAACCTAACTGGAGACAATCTATGACTTGGTGACCTGGCTTGCCACACCCAAAAAATATATCACTACCAGCACTGCAGATACCATAGTGGTTTCTTCCATATTTATGGCAATGGGGGTTGGTTCGGGTGCTGTTTGGTCTTGACATTATGGCCCTCTTATTTTTTTCCCTTTTTCCTATGCCTCTCCTCCTCACTCCTTGGAGCATGAGCCATAACCCTGGATAGTATAACATCCAGCTGATCATTCTGAGCAACTATTAAATGATCTAAGACAGTGAAAGCAGCTCTAAATTTAGTATGAGAAATATGCTCATACAGGGGATCTGCCTGAACGGGCGGAGGGTCTGACTGGTTTTCATTACTTATTTCGTAGCTTCTCTATAGCACATGTTTTGAAAGCATAAGGAAGAGATAAATTATACTGAGAGTTTAACTTAAGCTCATTCTCACTAGCACGACATGAATGCTGAAAGAAGGGAAACTATTCCTAAAACATCTAATAGCCCCTTGTTCATAAGTGTGGCGCTCTACACCTATGCACAAGACTCTAGTAGATATGTCTTTCAGACTTCCTAGGACTGTGTTGGACTTTAGGCTCTGATACCAACTTTTTAACTCCCTAAATTTGTACCTCAAACACTACATGGTGCTCATAATCTAGAGGGACCACAAGCTAACCCATGACTGGTACCGGCTGCAATAACTGAATAATAATACTGTAATGATGGGAAAATTAGGTAGAAACTTACCATAAGGTTCAAGACTATAAATAAATACTGAATATGGTACATCAATACCAAAAACTGAATATCTATCTATAAATACGCTAGTCTAAAAAGCCTCTACTATCTGAATAAGGAGTTAATGGGACAAGTCCTCAACTAACTCCATCTACAAAAATATGAAATAATAAGTTTGTCCTCAAACTATTAGGACTCACTACTAAGTCTACTGTTGATAGATCAGGCTACTAAGTATGACTGGGTGCCTGTTCGTCTGAACCTATGATATAAGACATCATAGCACAAAAGAAAGATATGTGTTAGTACTTTGAATGTACTGGTATACTAAGTGAGGGAGGATGAGATACATGGGTTCATATACATGAACAATACTGATTGGATGACATGAGTAGAACTGAATGAGAGTACATGCATGAATGCATAAACTATAACTAAGGACATGATAACATTAGATACTGAGTTCTAAATTACTGACACCTAAGTTTACTGATACTATGTAATTGGTAACTGAGTAAATATATCTAACAATCCTGACTCTGTAGAATTGATATGAGTTTTATACTTAGTTGGGTGAGTGTGTCTGTCATTCCTGAATTTGTAGAACTGAATTGAGTTCTATACTGAGACTGAATCTAAAACTAAAACTGTGAGAGGTAATCATCTAACCGACATACCCCTCTTTGAACTGATTGGGATCCAACCTATAACCCCAGCTGGAAGGGTGTCAGTACCGTTTCAGGGTAGACACAAGCTGAGTCACCCTTATCTAGCAGGTGCTCTGAATGAGAATGGTGGTACCCTCAACTGGTAGGTTAAAATACCTCATCAACCCTCAACTGGCAGGTTGATGGCTACGTAGTTTTGGAATGCAAGAACTACATCTAAAGATCACGCCCTCTAATAGCAGGTGTGTACCCATCCTTGGGTTCACTCGGTGCTAAATCCAAATCCCGACTAATAGACACTAGACTGATTTCCAAATAGTTCTAGGCTGGACTGAATTGTTACTGATCGTAGTATATGACTTAACGGAACTGAGTTCACTAGTACTAAAATGATTACTGATTAAATTTTGTGAACTGATTTCATTTACTAAGTTCTGGACTGAATACTACTGAGTTCTGAACTAAAGGCTAAACAAAGACTGATTACTGAAACTACTCTGTAACTACTATAGCTCAAGTAACAACTAGGTTTTTCAGGTATTAAATACCTCCAGTACTCGATAGCATGAAAAGTAAAATATTGCATGAATTTAGTAGCATACAATACTTGCTCACTAACAAAGCATTCATCTAGACAATTTATCAAACCCTTGATATACATGAGCTTGTGCATGATTGAAATCACATAATAACATGTTATGCTTGGACTAGTCAATTCACATAAGAATTTTGACAAACACTTGGGGAGCATGGGAATTTCATATATCAATAAAAATGTAGTAATATCATGGATTCTACATTCAACTGTCAATTCAAGATTTCGACATGAAGTTCACTAAATTCAATTCACAATTAATTAATTTGCATGAAATTTGTAACAAATCATGAAATTAGATCACCACTAACATCACAATTATGAATACATTCATGATCTAATATGCAATCCATAAAATCAATTAGCTTGTATCTTAAAAAGAGTTTCTTGAACTCCAAGGGTGGAAGGATACCCTTGGATGAACACTTTACATACATTGATACTTGAATATGTAGAGACTGATAGTTTGTTCTTGAAGATTTTCTCTTGAAATAAAAATCCCTAGGGTTTATTCTTCAGTAACTTTAAGAGAATTTGAAAGAAAACGGGCAATTTAGCCTCTAGAGTTGACTGATTTTAAGTTTTGGGGGCTGAAAATAGGTGAGATAATGACCCAAATACCGTACAGGGCGTGGGCTTTTAATGACTAAAAATGTGCCTAGTGACGTGTAGCCCGACATGCTACGTCGATGGGATCAATGCTGCAGCTGACATGTCACATCGAGTCCATATTAGCTCATAGGAATTTGGAATTGAGAGCTAGTAAAATATTTATCAACATGATAGGCGATGCAGCACATTGAGATCACATTGGTTCGCTAGTTTGGACTTCCAAATATGCCTTAAATAAAGTCCAAAAAATTTAAAACTTGTGTGGGAGCAGCTTTCGACATTCTTGATCATGAATCAACTTAAAAATAAATATTTAAAGGTCCTATGGATCGTGAAATAATATTGCCAACTTATGAAGCATAAAATTATTCTAAGTGTAAATACTTAGCTGAAATTTCTAAGTCTGGGACCTCTTTTCAAGCTTTAACGGACTGATTTAAGCTTAGAATTTTTGGGTCTTACAGTAAATTGGTACTTTGTCTTGGTTTGAAATGGCCCTCAAAATGTTTGATAAAATACAAATGAGAATGTTTTTGTCACATGGTTTGACTATTATTGAAATTTTTGCATTGCACAATATGGTAATGGAACCTAGATTGGTTTGATTAGTTTTAAATGGTTCGAAAAGGCCTTGGTGGCCATATCACCTAAATTGATTATTTTGGAGTAGTATATTTAATAAACTCAGTTAACTTGTATAATTATTTTTGGTTTATCAGTTACTACTTGGTTTTGTTTGTTACTTAAGACTAACGCGTAGTAAAAATGGCTAATTATTTAAGGATGATACTGAAAACCTTGTGGCATACAACAAAATCCCCAAAGTGAACTTATAACAAAAATCTTGTGGGGTATACGGGAATCCCCTTAGTTATTTTTATAATGGAGTTTGTGGGGTACATTGGAATCCCCTTAATTGTTAGCTAATAACATTGCTTCCAAGCTATAGTAGGTAGGATGATACCACTAATAAAGGCCTTAATATTTGACTCTTGGAATTAGTGATTTGGTTATGTGTCAAATGTTTTAATTGGCAATAATGGGGGTATTGATAGCTAGCCATGAAGGTGTGAGTCTAAAACGTTGACAGTAGAAACTCATGTTTGATGACATGAGGATTGGTCTTGAGGACTACGTACTTGTGGGGAACATGGGAATCCCCTAAGTATATACATATTTATATGTATCATAGAGGCCGAACGTTATCAGGGAATCCCCATCCACCTATGGTATTTTTAATTCATGCGGCTACATGCCCTGCAGCCTATTCAGAGGGTAACACTAGACCCATATGGCCCGTGGGTGGATTATGATGGCAAAGTTACTCAACCCAAGTTAATATTTCAAATGCATGCTAAACTTGATTCCCATTCCTGACATGGTATATGTGTATATATGTATATGATTTTATATGGTTATTTACTTTGATTTTGAAAAATGGCATTAGATTGTCCTTATTCCTGAGTGCATGCTAGCATTCATCACACTAACCGTCTTCGAGCGCTCTATTCCCACACGATGCAGGAACCAACCATACTATCATTCCTCCTACTCAATGACTTGGATTCGGGAACAACTTTAAGTCAGACTAAAATGGTGAGCTTCCATTCTTTAGAAAGATCATTTTTAATGTTATGGTTTATCATATGCCCATACTATTCTTTTGATATTTGTTTTTTTAATCTATGGTCGGGGGCATGTCCTGACTAGATTTTCTTTGATATTGTTTAGAAGCTTTCTATAGACAACTGTGGACTTAGTTATGGAATAACTATGGTTTTGGTTATTATTGGGTTTGGGTTGCTATTGGTTGATTTGGCTTGTTTGGGTTGGTCTCGGTTATAGACCTATCGAAAAGTCATTATATTTTAAATTAATCTATCTTGTTATATGTTCAAAATTCTTTTGACTCGAGGTATATTTTTGTGTATTGAATTGGGTATCAAGAGTGGTCTCCGATCTTTGTTGGTCGTGTGATTCCCATCTCAACAAGGCCTTGGTTCGATTCATGTCAAAATTGTATAAAATCCTATATTTTAGTGTCATGGGTTTTCATAAATCCATGTCAAGTAGAGTCTCTTTTATGGGTGTGTAGCACACCACACTTATAAGGGAGAGACTACGAGGCATCCAGGAATGTTTCACCTTCTTGTTGTTCTATTTTTAGGCTTTAAAGTCTAGGGTCTTAAACTCTCCCCTTAATTTTTTTCTATTTTTTTTTCAGATCATGCCATTCAACCAATCTGAAGCTCCTGGAAACTCACCTATCCTAGTCGAGGATGACATGGACAGATCTCACCCAACTCATTGGGTACTAACCCGGTCAAGGGTCACAATTTTTTATTTCCCCCATAGATTTCCACTAGTCTCCACTAACGTTACTCTGAACGGTGAAACTAATGCTCAGTCACCCCAACGAGATGATACTAATGTCAAATTTTAACGTTTTATTCAATTGTTGACCTATATAGTGTCCGATCCTATTAGTGTGACAAATAATATACCAAGGCCGACAAATAGGCAGAGCAAAAAGTATCAATATTTAGACTGGAGAAGGGTCTAAGAAATAGTGGTAGAGGTGGCTGATAGTGGTCTGAATAAGGGAATCCAGGAAGCCCCCATGTGGTTATCAGTGTCCCTTATCCTTAGTTTTTTGGTGATTATCATTTTTAGGTCATGGAGCCTAGTCAGTCCGACCCTATCTTCCCTACTAATTTTGTGGCCTGTTGCATCATGGTTTTTGTTATAAGTAAAGGAATCAGTGTTTTAGTTATGTTCAGTTGGGTCATATGCAGTGGGAAGTACCACAAGGATTGCCACTAGGAAAAATAGGATTCTATTTTCCACTTATCTAGCTCCTACACCAATGGGTGCTACTTCGGGCCAAGACCATCCTGATGATCTCACTATCCCTCAAGAGTTCAAGGAATATCCTGATGTCATTACTGGTATGTTGAAACTCTTTTCGCATGATGTATATTGTGTACTTGATTTGGGTTCCATTTTCTTTTATGTGACCCTTTTTATGGATGTGAATCTTGGTTTTGGTCTCGAATATGTTACAGACCCCTTTTTTGTTTCTACCCCAGTAGGTGACTCTATTATTGCTACAAGAGTCTATAGGGGTTATGTGGTATCTATTGGTAGTAAAGAAACTATTGTGGATTTAATTGAATTAGATATAGTTGATTTCAATGTCCTAATGGGGATGGATTGGTTACATTTGTACTATCCATCTCTTAACTATTGGATCTATAAGGTCATCTCTATATTCCCTAGAAAGCTGGTTATTAATTGGAAGGGTAGTTCGCTAGTTCTTAAGGGGTGAATCATGTAATTTTTTAGGGCCTAGAAATAAATTTCCAAAGGGTGTCTTTACCATTTGATCCAAGTTAAAAATTCCAACTTGGAAAGTCCTTCATTACATTTCTTTCCTGCGGTTAATGGATTTTTTCAGATCTTTCCTGATGACCATCCTGGTATTCTACCTAATGGGGAAATTGATTTTGGGATTCACATCCTTTTTGAACACTCGTTTTGTCCATATCCCTCTTTATACAATGACTTCAATTAAGTTAAAGAAGCTTACAGAATAGACTAAATTTCCTTTGATAAAGGTTTCTCCTCCTTAGTATTCCTCCATGGGGTGCTTTTGTTCTTTTGTCCATAAGGGAAATGGTTTCTGCTAGGTATGTATAGGTTACTGGTAGGTAGATATAGAATTTGAGGTGACCTCCTCATGGGGGGACCATATATGTATCTTCTATATAGGGTACTCGGCTGGTAGTTGATGTGTGAGCCGATGCAAACACATTTGAAGCTTTTAACTCTTAATAATTGCAAATCCTAAGAACCTTTTGTTAGTTTTGATCGTTTTTGTGGAAATAAGCTGAAATATATCTGACGATCATTTTGAAGCACCGTCATACATGGGACAGGCTGTCAAAGTCACTGTCAAGATTAGATAGAACCTGAGAAGATTACATGAACTGTGACGATGATTGGGAAGGGTCGTCAAATATTTGACATATCATTAAAATCGCCATCAACCAGAGGGAAGAGTATGCTGATTTCCAGTGAAGTGTGATGCCAGTTTGCAAGTGCCGTCAAAATATTTGACACGCCATCATGATTACCGTCTGAAGAGTCAGAAGATAACAATTCACTGAAATCTTTGATAACATCTCGCACACATTGTCAGGTCTGACGCGCCGTCAACAGCATCGTCATCTAATCCAAAGAGAAAATTGAAACTTTATTGTTGTTTCCTTATTTAGGGTTGACTATTTAAACACTTGTTTTAGGATTTTTAAGGAGGATTGGTCATTATCTATGAGACATTAACTCTAAGAAGAGAGGGACATAAATTGCTCTTTTTCATCAATTATTCTTCTTGCTTCTTATCAACTATTTTTGGTCTTCCACCTTGTGATTAAATTGAAGAAACTACTTGTTGTTTTTCATCCATTCGTAAGTTGATACTTATCGTCATGAATTCAACTTTTTATTTCGCTCATCAAATCATGAGCGGCTAATTCCATTAGTTTGAGTTATGGGATCCATAGATTAAAGTTTGATATGATGCTAGGTGTTTAACGGATTCAAAGAGTAGTAGAACATCTTGAAATTCTATTGTTTTAACTTAAATCTAGTGGTTCCAAACATTAGATTATGCCTTAGGTTTTATTTACTTCTAACGAAGAAATAGACTAGAGGTCGTGAATTATCAACAGGGACTCGGAAGCTACCAACCTTCTATTTAATGATTGACGCCGTAACTGGATTAATCTACCTATCTGGTGAAGTCGAGAGATAAGTCAGAAAGTATCATAGTCAAGGATAGTCTTCTGTTCGAAGTACTTCAATAATCCCAATCATTACCTAGTTTTTGTCAACTCCCAAAAACCATGGTGAACATAACTCTGGTTTCCTATTTATCTTGATTACAAACACTGAAGTATTGAAAGTGACATTTGTCTTTTTGTGAAACTTAAACCCCCATCTTTCGGAAATATTAAACTCTCAGTAAAGCATTTCATAAACAAATCAATGTTCACACCCTATTTCCTGTGGGAATCGACCCCAACCTAGTTGGGTTTTATATTGACAATGATCACTTACACCCATTCAAGAGTGTAATTTGAGCATTGTCAAAAATGGCGACATTGCCGGGGAATACGGTTGTAGACCTAAAATTTGTACGCGAAAATTTGTTGATAGTTAAGTTTCCTTGATTTACGTTTATTTGTTGTTTTTGTTTATTGTAGGTACTGTGTTTTTTATGCTAAACACAAGAAGTTTTAGAGAACCACTATTACCAATTAATCTGGAGCCTCAACTGATAGGAAGAATAGCTGAACAACAGGAAGCAGAAAGACTAGCTGTTATGGCCAGGGCTCAGGTGAACTTGTAAAATTTGGGTCAACAAGCACGTCACCAGAACCCTGGTGATGAAGACTTGGGTGATGAGAAATTGCTGAATCCTCAAAACCCAAGGCGAGTTGAGCTAGTTGCTGCACCACTGCAGCAAAACGTCAATAGAAATCGTCCATTCTGAGAAAGATATGGGCAAAAACCTATGTAATATGAGGCTGATGAAGATTATGAAGGAATGGATAGAGAAAGTGCAATGGGTGCTATCATTCTTCCACCGTTGGAACCAGGTGAAAAATTCAGAATAACAAGTACCATGATCCAACTCTTGAATCTGAAGGGGTTATTTGGAGGCTTTCCTGGTGATGATACTAACATGGATTTGGTGAACTTCATCACTATTTTCAAATTCTTTGAAAATCCAGGAGTGAGCCAAAATGCGATCAGGTTGAGATTGTTTCCTTTGTCACTGTCTGGAGAGGAAACAATGTAGTTGAATGTGTTAGAGCCCGATTCTATAACCAACTGGAGACAGTTGAAAGACGCATTACTAGAATGGTTATTTCCACCCTCCAAAAGGGTATAGTTGAGGGACAAAATTAGCAACTTCAGACAGCTTCCGACTGAAGCACTGCACGAAACCTGGGAAAAATTTAAGAAAAAACATGCACAATCTCCGAACCACAATATGACGGACCGGCATTTGATGGAGACTTTGTACAGAGGTTTCAACTCTGTGATGAAGCCTATTGTTGACAACGCTGTAGGTGGTTCGTTCATTGACCTCTCTTTTCTAGATGCTTCTAACATGCTGAATAGAATGACCAAGCAGAGTCGGGCTTGGCACACTAGGGATTATATAGTAGCTAGCCCGACTGTTGCTGGTGGTATTACTTTGGAGAAGTATAGAAGGGATGAGAAGAGAGATCAGGACATGGACCACTTAAAGACGCAGATAGACTTGCTGGCCAAGCACTTGCTATCCAGTAAGCCTGAAATAGTTAAGGCTGTGAAATCTCAGGGTACTGTGTCTACAGGTGCTGATGCTGCGGCAAACTATGTGAGTAATTAGGGGTTTCTGAGGCAATAGCCAAGGGAACCAAGGTCGGATTTTCTATGACAATCCTGATTATAAAGATAAGGAGTAGGGACATCAGAGAAATAATAATGATAGGAGTGGTTTGTATATTCCTCCTGGAAGTCTGGATGCTGCGACAACTAGTTTTGGCAAGATATCTAGAGGACATGATAGAAAAGTTGTTAAAGGGAGTTGAAGCTACCAACTTAGGGGTAACTACTATGAAAAGTGAATTTTCTACCCTCAGTCAGTTGGTTAGCTCACACTCTGGTTATATTAAGCTGTTGGAGCATCTACTCTAACCAGAGAAAAGCTGGTACTTTACCCCGTGATATGGTTTAAAACTAGCGGACAGATGGCTCTTGTTTGGAAATTACCACTCGAAGTTGAAAGATATTATCTGGCCCTTCTATGGTCAAAGCTATAGAGAAGGAGATAAATGTTGATGAATCAAAAGGAAGCAATCTAGTGGAGTCCAAGAAGATGGATGGTTTTGTTGATATTTTAGAGAAAGAAGATGAAAAGAAAGGGGAAGTCGTATTGAAAGAAATGCCAAGACCACACCTCTTTTTCCTCAGAGATTGAAGAAGAAAGTAGACAACAAAAAATTTAGCAAGTTCATGGCAATAATGAAACAACTGACAGTGAATGTGCCATTGATGGAGGAACTTGAGCAAATGCCAAACTATGCTAAATTTATGAAGGAATTGCTAACAAAGAAGCGGAAGGTAAGCTATGAGATGGTGGAAAACATCCACCACTGTAGAGCTATTTCTTTACAGTCCTTAGTGCAGAAAAAGCCAGACCCTGCAGCATTTACCATACCGTGCACAGTTGGGTCCATGAACTTTACCAAAGCTTTATGTGACTTAGGAGCAAGTATTAATCTAATTCCCCTTGATATCTACAAGAAACTTGGATTGTGGGAACATACCCATACAACGATGTGTCTTGTAATGGCAGACAGGTCGATGAAACGACCAGTTGGTATATTGTACGATGTGTCGGTGAAGGTGGATGACTTTATTCTTCTTGCAGACTTCATGATATTGGATTGTGATGTTGATTTTGAGGTACCCATCATCTTGGTTAGACCATTATTAGCCACGGGAAGAGTGTTGGTTGATATGGAGCTCAATGAGCTAAAGTTCAGGTATGGAAAAAGAGAGGCCAGATTTAAAATACATCCTCCTATGAAGCAGTTGGAAGAGATGAATATCTTTTTGGATGTCGATGTATTCCAGGAAGATGTTAATAAGGTAGTGATACGATATCTTGACAAAATCTGAGTAGTCGAGATAACCCAGTCCTGCCGGATATCAAATCAGGCGTTGTTTGGGAGGCAACCCAATGTTTTAATTTTATTGCACTTGTGTTTTTAATATTTGTATCTAAGAGTCATACAAAGAAGGTGAATTGGTTTCAATCAACATGAGGAGGATTGATGTCAATTTTGATGGGCTTCACAAGTATGACAAGCCATGAGAAATAGCGTCAAAATACTTAAGTCAAAGCCCTATTCTGGTAAGGCTAATGATACTTTTGAGGCACCGTCAGGTATCTGATGCGCCGTCAAAAATGTCATCAAAGGAGTTGAGGCCAGCTTAAAAATTTTGGGCTAACCCGGCCCAGCCACAGTTGTTCACATTCCCACATACCATAGGTCTTTTCCTATTATTTTTAATTTTCTTCCTTAGTGAGTTATTTACTTTTCTTTGTCAAATTTATTTCCATTTAAGGAAAAAATTTTAAAACTTTTCTTGTTGAAGCCTAAGGATTAAGTCAAGAAACCTTCTCTCTCTCTCATCTCAGTTTTCTTTCACTCGAAATTCTAAGTGCTCAAAGTGCATCAACTAAGTGTCAACACTCAGGTATGAGAAAAACATTAACTTTATTTTTTTTACATCAATTGTGAACTATAAGAGACCTTGGTTTCGAAAGAGTGGAATGAACCCATTGACATTCTTCAAGCTCCTTCGAAAACTAGGTTTTTAGGAGAATGCGGTATAATTTCATGGAAATCTCAGTGAAGAACATGACCTAACTTGAAATTAAGAATAATGGTAGAAGAAACATTAAGTAAAAAGAAGTTAGAAGTTATAATGTTGTCTGACGGCAATGTTCACGGCCTTTCACCTGTGTGACGGCCATTCAAAAATGCCGTCAAAAGCTAAGAAAATTTTATAGATTCTGGAAAAGGTTGCCGACTCTTTTGAATCACCGTCACACTTGTGACGGCAAATCAAAAAGGTCGTTTAAACCTGGGAACTAAAAACAGTGTTGATGTTAAACTGAGGTGATCCTTCTTCTTTTCTTGTTTGATTATAAGTTCTAATTGAGGATTTCTCCATTGTATAGAACTGAGCATGGCACCCAAGAGGAATAATCCAACCATACCAAAGAAAGTATCTAAAGAGAGTGTACTTCGACAACTTGTCAATGAGGACTCTGATTATGAAGATGAGGAGCCTTTGCTCAGATGGAAAAGAAAGAGGACTAGTACAAAGACTCCGCCTCCACCTAAGAATATTGAGGTGGAGGATATTGATGATACTGAGGTGACAACCTCATCTAAGCAAGCTTCAGAGAAACAAGGATCAGAACACACTGAGCAGGGGTCTGAGAGCACTGAACAAGAAGTTGAAACTGAAGATTCTGAGAGGCCTGCAGGTGAAAAAAATGAGTCTGAATCACTATCTTTAGAGAAACAAGGTGATAAGGATTCTCCAGTAAGGGGAAATTTGGTGAAATGCACAAACCTCAAGGTTAGGAAAAATGTGAGATGGCAAATCCCTGGGGCTAAAACGATCTATTTGGATGGATTTCACAGAACAGATCGATGAAGTTCCAGAAGGCCAATTCTAGAGGAGAAGAAGATTATCACTACAAGGTTGATCAGATGCCCCGAGGTAATACATAAACACAAGGAGTATGGTTTTGAGTGGACTACTAGGGAAAGTGGTGTTTACTGTCCTTCGTTGGTCTGGGAGTTCTACGCGAACAACCAGGATATAGTGAAAAATATGTGTAAAGAAGGGGATAGAACTTTAGACAAGCCTTTTCTGACCAAAGTTGCAGTACGTGGAGTGAGGGTGGATGTATCAGATGCCACCATAAAAAGGTTTCTTCATGGTCCAGCATTCATCCCATAAGCCATCTCACCTCATTCTATGCTCGATTGAAGCATGGGAAAATTAGCACAAGTGGCTAGAGACTCTCATAGCAGATGGGGAACCAGAGTAGTTGAATAATCTAGCAGAAAATATTACCGAAACGTTTCTAAATTTAGAGGCAAGGTTTTGGTGGGGTTTAATACGGATTCATCTGATAGCCATTGAGGGAGACAACATATTAGGGGATGATCGAGCAATATTGGTTGTAAGCTTGATAGATAAAACCCCCTTGGATTTCAGAGAAATTATAGCGGAACAGATCAAGATTCGACTCGCAAGACCCAATGCTGCAAATCTATTCTCATGTCTTATTACTATGTTGTGTGAAGCAGATCATGTACCTTAGATTTCAAATATTGATAATGAGATACATGCCAAGAAGACTCATACCCTGTCAGCAAAAATGAAAATCAGTTGGGCTTGCGACTTGATCAAGATGCAGTTGGTGCAGCAGATCCTCCAGTCACTGAGACTGTTGCAACACCAAATGTGTGGGTGCGCAACCCCAAAACTGTACCACCACCACCACCAGTATATTCATCTCAGGAATGTTCAGTTCCTTAAAGTGACCCGACTGCTTCAATTCCTCCAACAGTAATAAGGTCGACATTTCAGCCGATTGATATTAGGAAGGTGGCCAGGAAAGTGAATTGGTGCGAGGTGCAACTACAGGCCTTCGCCAAACAATTTGTTGTTGTTGTAGACAAAAGAGTCAAAGTTGCACTCGATGCTGCACTAGAACCTTTCATGACCTTGCCTGGGTGGGTGACAGATCTTGAGAATAGATTTGATGCTCAGGTAAGAGAGATGACAGATGCCGATCTCACTACTTTCAGGGTTGCATTGGACAAGGTAAAGGCTGAGGTTGGGATGCTACAGCATCACCAAATTATGGTGCCAACAAGATCAGTCATGCATGATGTAAAGGAAGATATTCCTATACTTGATCTTGCTGCAGATTGCCCAAAGAAAGAGAAGAAAAAGGGGGAAAAGAAAGGCAAAAGCAAAAGAGATAAGCTTGATAGTGAAGAAGAGAGAAAGGCTAAAAAAAAGCAAAGAAGAAGGCAGAGAAGGAGAACTTGAAAAGGGAAAGACTGGAGTCTCTGGCTGACACAGAGAAATAGGAAGCAGCCATCAAAGCTAGAGCTGCAGGTGCTTTATCGAGCCAGGCTCCAACTACTGCAAAGGCAGATGCTACGAGTGGGGGAAAAGATAGCTGATGATGCGATGGTAGGGTCGGAGACCCAGGATCCACAGGCTTGACTACTTTCAGGTATATCCTAACCCTTGGTGCTTTTTATTTCTTGATTTTAAGTTGAGGGTATAGGAAAAATGTTGTTGTAACACGTTCTGTGGATAATTAGGAGTATTGCAAATACTTAAGGCAGTTAGCTCGTTTTGTGAATTTTGAGTACCTCTCCAGTGGTCTGATATGATGTGAATTGTGTGAAGTGTATCTAGTGTGACCACTGTGTATCTATTTGTGGCACTAGTGTGGCAAATAAATAACCTATAGTAAACAAATGCATGAAATAGATGAGTAGTGATATGCTATATACTTGTGTTTCATGTGCGTGTAAGGTCTTACTTAGTTCCCATTATGCGTTGAATCTAGAACTTGACCAGTTAGTCATGCCATAGTCATAGGATAGGCGTTTAGGAAAGGATCATAGGCCGTTTTTTCATGTTAACCCATTTTATCTTAAATGACCATCCAAGTGTGAACAATATCCCTTGATCCCTTTTTGAACCTAAATAGCCTAATTATTTCTTGTACACCTTTCACCTTCCCATTATATCATAATGAACCTATTTTGGCCATAGTCCTCCTTGGACACTGTGCACCTTGACTTAGGCAAATAGCCTAAGTTAAGGGTGGCTACTATAGGGGTACGTGATGCATTATGAGTATGAAGAGAGGTAAAATAAGGAAAATGAATAACAAGGTGCGTGTAGTGAAAAACAAAATTGAAAAGAGAAAACTGAAACTTTAATTTTGTTTCCTTATTTAGGGTTGACTATTTAAACACTTGTTTTAGAGTTTTTAAAGATGATTGGTCATTATCTATGAGACATTAACTCTGAGAAGAGAGGGACCTACATTGCTCTTTTTCATCAATTATTCTTCTTGTTTCTTATCAACTATTTTTGGTCGCCCACCTTGTGATTAAATTGATGGAACTACTTGTTGTTTTTCATCCATTCGTAAGTTGATCCTTATCATCATGAATTTAACTTGTTATTTCATTCATCAAATCATGAGCAGCTAATTCCATTAGCCGGAGTTATGGGATCCATGGATTAGGGTTTGATATGATGCTAGGTGTTTAACGGATTCAAAGAGTAGTAGAACATCTTGAAATTCTTTTGTTTTAACTGAAATATAGGGGTTTTAAACATTAGACTATGAATTAGGCTTTATATAATTCTAACGGAGAAATAGACTAGAGGTTGATAATTATCAACAGGGACTCGGAAGCAACCAACCTTCTGTTTAATGATTGATGTCGTAACTGGATTAATCTACCTGATATAACATCCTATTGGAAATAGATAAATTATCTAAGTTTGATAGAATTATATAATAAATTGTCTGGTGAGGTCGAGAGATAAGTCAGAAAGTATCATAGTCAAGGATAGTCTGTTGTTCTACATACTTCAAAAATCCCAATCATTACCTAGTATCTGTCAACTCCCAAAAGCCATGGTGAACATAACTCTGGTTTCCCATTTATCTTGATTACAAATACTGAAGTATTAAAAGTGACATTTGAATTTCTGTGAAACTTAAACCCCCATCTTTCGGAAATAGTAAACTATCAGTAAAGCATTTCGTAAACAAATTAAAGTTCACACCATATTCCCTTTGGGATTCAACCCCAATCTAGTTGGGTTTTATATTGACAACGATTGATTACACCCATTCAAGAGTGTAATTTGAGGATTATCAGTAGTGCATGATCATTGATAGACACTAAGTTTGAACCTTAGATATTGATTTTGGGGAAAGAAGTATGTTAGTTTAAGGATAGTTATGTGAGAGTTATGGGGGTAGATTGTTAGGCTTGGTGGGGTATGCAGAAGAGACGAGGTTGATGACTCAGGAGATATAGGAGTGTAAAAGTTATTACATAAGGGCCGGAGTTCTAAGTTGAGCTGATGGATTAGGGCTAAGTCATTGAATAGGCTAGGGCATGAGGTTTGGGGCTATGATGGACCCCAGGTAGAATCTGTATTGGTGATGTTTTAAGTCTAAAAGAGCCAAGTGTCCTTAGTACATATCTATAGTAATTACCCTTAGAGCAAAGTATTGTTCTTGTAGGTGTATTAAGATGGAGATCAAAGAGCTAATCTTAAATTTCTGCTAGCAGTATACTTCTAGGGAAAGTCGGGGTAAATATACTCCAGGTTTAGCGACTCCATCCTATTTCCATTAAAAGGGAACTCTACTAGTATTACACGCATTCTAGTAGTGCTTATGCCTAAAGTCTGCATTCTATGTGTCGCGTATATTCATACTCCAACCCCTGAATCAAATGCAATAATGGTCCTTAGAAATACGAGCTTCCAGGTGTTCAAAATCTATGCCATGATACTCAGGATTCACATATTCATGTGTTAGTCATGCCTGGTTCTAAGAAATAGTAGTTTCAAGTCGCAATCCTCACTTTATTCTCAGAATATAAATCTCGGCTTTATGTTACACTACCCATGATGTATGCATTCAAGTTTCTTTTGGAGCCCAGTCCTAAGGACTCATATTATGATTTGCTTATGTCAGAGTATTTCTTAATTTATAACCTGGGTGGTTTCTTTGAAGTACTTCGAGCTTATAGTATTGTATATTATTTCGTAGGTCTCGCTTTCGGTAATATGATAGATAGGGATTGTAATTGGGAAGTAAACCCTCTCCCCCTCCTTCTTGATATTTAAACTTTAGATCCTCAGTAACCCTTCTTATGTTAGGATAGTGTAACCTTATTGGCATAGTGATGTTTTGGATGAGAGATTAAATATCCTTTGTTGTGAAATTCTAAGGTGACTACTAGAGCTAAGGTTAAGAGTGTAGATGGAAGAATGAGATAAATATTGTCATGTGAAATAATTATGGAGTGGAGGTGTGGTGAAAACCTTTGTGATAGTTATTAAGGGTGTCAGTTTTGGTAAGGAAATCCATATAGTGGGTGTAGTAATGATAGGCTGGAGCATGGTGATTTGTAGGTACCCAACCATTGTGTTGTTTGGGTTGGTCTTGATTATAGACTTATCCTAAATTCATTACAATTTGAATTACTCTATGTTGTTATATGTTTGGAGATCATCTGACTTGGGGTATGTGTTGGTTGATTGGATTGTATATCGTTGGTGGTCTCCTATCCTTGTTGGACTTGAGATGCCCTTTTACGACAAGGACCTGGTTCAAGTCATGTCAAATATCCTCAACATTAGAGCCTATAAAGGTTAGGGGATTCAACCTCATAAACTTTCCAACCTAAGTGACCTCAAATGAATGAGCAACAGAACCAACATAATCAAACCGGTGAGATTGTGATGCCACAAATTGAGTAAGCATATGAATAGACTAACGGAACATTGCATTAGAGATATCCCCCTGAATTGACTGAGCATAAGTATCACCAACCTGAGAAGCTCATGGAGGACTCTTAAGTACTGGTGGAACTCTACGTGAGGCAGCACAGTTAGTTGCAAGGACCTTAGATAGGGTCTGCACTCCATAAATAGGGTGAGTGCCCTCCATATTTTCCTCAGGTGGAACAAAGCTTCCATCAAGTTTCTTCGACCGTCAGATCTTTGGGAAGGCATGATCTGAAACACATTGAAGTGGGGAGTTTGAGAAGTTCCATAACACCAGACTCTGTAACCCAAAATACAACACAAGAACTGGAAACATTCCTAAATGCCTTATAGCATCCCCTTATAAGTATGGCGCGCTACACACCTATAATAGGGACTCTACTCAACACATCTTTATGGGCACCCTACAACCTTGAACCATGCTCGGATACCAAGCTTGTCATTCCTAAACTAGAGCCTAGTCATGAAGGGTATCTCAAGCCCACCTTGGACCGGAGATGGGCCCCTGAGTCTAACCTTAAGAGCTTGTTAATCTTAATAGAGTAGAAGCCAATTAAGACAATAATAAAAGATAAATAAGTCAAAATTAATGTTCAAAGAGTCAAAACCAATAATCCAACCCACACTTGTCCATGAAAGCCCCAAAAACCAGAATAACATCTAAGTTAGGACATGACCCAGACTATGACCAAAAAGAATCAAAAAGTACTATGACAATAAAGAAAGAATAATGAAATGACAAGGCCCTTCTAAAGGATGGAGGCTCACCACTTCACAAAAACTCAATAGACGATCTTAACCACCTAACTATGCACTAGAGCAACAGAAAATCCTTCGAACGCTACATCATAAATGATGTAGCATCCAGGGAAGTTCAATAGGATAAGCACTGGTATGTAACTCAGATAATAAGGATAATATAATGCAATTACTAAAATGCATTTATAAACCATATGCACCACATTCATATACATATATATAGGATGCCAGGATAGGGCCAAGGGGCATGAACATGAGAGTTTAAAGAATGGCGCTAAACTGTGTAGCTCGATTCGTCCTAAAGGAACCCAGGGGTTGTATGGGTTTATCTCCCCTTACTAGAAGGGCCTTAGTGCATGTTTATCGCACAAACCAAGGAAAATCAAAGGAAAACTAAATTCGTCAAGGCAACAGCCATCCCAATACATACATATTTATATATATATATATATATATATATGTATATATGGTCATATAAAACCCCTAATACCGGTAAATTTTGTTTTTAGTGTTCATTTCTCTGTTACTTAAACCTTCACGGTAAGCTACACAATTCCCTTTAAGACTAAATTAAAACAATTTGCAAATAAAACAACCATTAACCCAGGAGTCATTCATTAAGGAATTTAACACTTTGTATCGTCATACCAATATGCTTCAAGGTAAATTAATTATACCAAACCAAATTCACATAACCAACTAGGAAACCCAAGTTCCATTTAAAATCCAAAACCAAGGCCACTAAAGTCATCGAAAATTATTTCATTCATTTATCCTTTAATGCGATGCATTGGGATCAAAACAAGTTAAATCACACAATTTTTCATATTCAAAATCAAGTTTACAAAGTAGGTTGAGGTTAATGCAATTATCAAGCCAAAATTCCATCAACTTAGGGAAATTTCTGTTCCCCATTCCAACCATGTATACCATAGATCAATTTAGTCCCAAAAATATCAATTTAAAGCATGAATAATTAATTTAGAACATGGAATAAGTAATTCAATCAGTAACAACTAATACCCCTCAAATCAATTTCAAAATCCACAATTAAATCACATGAAAATTCATTTAATCAATTCCACATTGTAAAATTAAAATTAGGGAAAGAGAAATATGCCTGAACTATACAAGGAATTCAAAACAATTCAAACTTTGGAGCTTGAATAGTGAATTCTATGTAAAACCCTTAAATGTTATTGGGTTTTATGTTTTATAGGGAAAGAGAATGATTTTATCATTGAAAACTGAAGGAAATAGGGTTATTTTATGTTTAAAGGTCGTAAAAGGAATAAAAAGACCAAAATCCCCTCACCCCAAATGAAAAAATAAAAAACAAAATGAATTTAAAATAGCATTGTGGCATGCCAATATGATGGAGATTAGGCTCTATGCCATGCCAATATCATGGACGTTAATCTCTGAGGCACGGACTTAATGTGGGAGGCTTACTGTCTCGGGATCCCAAAATTTAAAAAATATAATGAATATGACAAATGGACACCAAAACAAATAGTTAATAAAAATTATAACTTTTAGACCTAGACTTTGTAATAGATACAGAGAAAACAATAGAATTATGGATAAGATATATGACAAAACAATTACTAGATAATAATATAAACATAACAAAAGAACTACAAATGTTAAATGATTTGTATGAACAAAGACAAAAAGAAAAAGAAGAAAAAGATAGAGAACAAAAATTACTAAATGAGATAAATCAATTTAAGGAAAAATTAGAAATAAATAATATAGACGTTGAAGAGACAGATAATTATGATTCAAAAAATAGTGAAACATATACAAAAATATTAACAAATACAAAAAATTTAGAAATCAATGAAAAACAAGAAATAATTAATGAAGAAAACTTAGAAAATACCAACACAGAAATAAATACTCTTGATAAAGAAGAAGATGAAAATATAATACCTAAAACAATAGAAATAAGAAAACCTATATAATAACTATAGGGGGATTAAGTTATTGAGTCACTCTATGAAGATTTGGGAGAGAGTGGTCGAGGTGAGGTTGAGACAGATAGTGTCTATTTCGTAAAACCAGTTTGGATTTATGCCTGGCCGCTCGACGACGGAGGCAATCCACCTGGTACGGAGGCTGGTTGAAAAGTATAGGGAAAGGAAGAAGGACCTGCATATGGTGTTTATTGACCTGGAGAAGGCATACGACAAAGTCCCCAGGGAGGTGCTTTGGAGATGGTTGGAGGTGAGTGGAGTCCCGCTGGCATATATCAGAGCAATTAAGGACATGTATGATGGAGCAAAAACTCAGGTGAGGACGGCGGAAGGAGACTTAGAGCATTTCACTGTCTTGACAGGATTGCATCAGGGATCTACTCTTAGTCCCTTTTTGTTTGCTTTGGTGATGGATGTGTTGACGCGGTGTATTCAAGGGGAGGTGCCTTAGTGTATACTTTTTGCAGATGATGTAGTTTTGATTGATGAGACACGAGGGGGTGTGAATGAAAAATTAGAGGTGTGGCGACAAACTCTTGAGTCTAAAGGGTTCAGGTTGAGCAGAAGTAAGACAGAGTATTTGAAATGCAAGTTTGATGACGTGAGACTGGAGAATGAGGTGGTAGTGAAGTTAGAATCACAGGAGGTATGTAAGAGGGATAGTTTCAAGTATCTCGGGTCCGTGATTCAGGGTAACGGTGAGATTGACGATGATGTCTTGCACCGTATTGGGGCGAAATGGATGAAGTGGAAGCTCGCGTCGGGGGTGTTGTGTGATAAAAAGGTGCCGCCCAAGCTTAAAGGAAAATTCTATAGGGTGGTAGTCCGTCCGGCCATGTTGTATAGAGCGGAGTGTTGGCCAGTTAAGAACTCCCACATTCAAAAAATGAAGGTGGCAGAAATGCGGATGTTGCATTGGATGTGTGGGTTGACTAGAGGGGATAGAGTTCGGAATGAGACTATCAGGGAGAAGGTTGGTGTGACTTCAGTGGAGTATAAGATGCGGGAAGTCCGATTGAGATGGTTCAGACACGTGATGAGGAGGGGCATGGATGCCCCGGTTCGTAGGTGTGAGAGGCTAGCTTTAGATGGTTTTAGGCGGGGTAGGGGTAGGCCGAAGAAGTACTGGGGTGAGGTGATTAGGAGGGACATGGAGCAGTTATAGCTCACCGAGGACATGATCCTAGATAGGAAGATCTGGAGGACGTGAATTAGGGCAGAAGGCTAGGGCCAGTTTGGGTCGCTAGTGTAGGGAATAACTTGGTGGGGGTATTATTCTTGTTATGATACCTTGTTCCATGTTTTATTACGAATCTGTTTGCTTTTCTCTGTTTTTATTACTTATGGGTGTCGTATTTATGTTATGACATCTTGTTCTATGCTTTACTATGTATTTGTGTAGTATCTCATGTCTCGAGCCGGGGGTCTATCGAAAACAGTCTTTCTACTTCTTTAGAGGTAGAGGTATGGACTGCGTACATCTTACCCCCCCCCCCCCCAGACCCCACTATGTGGGAATACACTGGGTTTGTTGTTGTTGTTGTTGTTGTATATATTATAAAAGTAAATTTAAAAAATATAATGAATATGACAAATGGACACCAAAACAAATAGTTAATAAAAATTATAACTTTTTAGACCTAGACTGTGTAATAGATACAGAGAAAACAATACAATTATGGATATGATATATGACAAAACAATTATTAGATAATAATATAAACATAACAGATGCACCAGAATATATAGAAAGAACACTAATAGGATCAGTAAAACTATGATTTTCAAATTTAACTGAAAATAGTAAGAAAGTATTAAGAGCTAATAAACCTATGGAAGGAACATCATCATCAACAACTAGACTAACACCTATAGAATTATTAAAAAAATATGAAACAGCTATAAAAGATGAATTTGGTAGTATGACAACAATAGAAGAAGAACAAGATGAAGAAAGAGATACAAATAGGAATTTAATGTTAAAATTAACAATATGTAATATGTGTTATATAGACGAATATACTTGCGCATTTAAAGAATATTATTATAAAGGAGCATATAGTATAGAAGAAAGTAAGGAAATAAGAAAATTATATTTTAATAAATTACCCGAACCATTTAGTTCAAAGATAATAAAAAGTTGGGAAGAAGCAAAAATAGTAGATACGTTAGGAGCAAGAATAAAATTTTTACAACAATGGTATAGAAACTTATGTGAAAAATATAGAGAAGAATTAAAAATGGAAAAAACATTAATAAGAAATTTAGCATATTGCAAAAATAAAATAGCACCCCAATTTGGATGTGAAGAAAGATATTATAAGAAAAGGAAAAGACATAAGAAATATAAAAAATCAAAATATAAATACAAGAAACCAAGAAAAAGATATTATGTGAAAAATTATAAATACAAAAAATCATACAGAAAAAAGAAATATATAAAAGAATGTATTTGTTATAATTGTGGAAAGTTAGGACATTTAGCTAGAGATTGGAAATTACCTAAAAATCCAAAAAAATAAATAAATATCAGAAATAAAAATAGATAATACAGAATATATGCAAATAGATTATATAGATTATGAATTAGAAAGTGAAGATAGTATATATGAAATTTCAGAAAATGAAACAGATACTGAAATAGATAGTGAAATAGATGAATCAAATGACTGAAGAAGATATAAAAATAATAACAAAGGAAGAATATTTAAATGATGAAGGAACGGAACAAAAAATAATATTTGACAGTAGCACATTTGATGAAATAAAAGGAAAAGAATTAGATTTAAATGTAGAAAAATATTTAAAGTACCAACAATAAAAAATATGTTTACTAGGAAAAAAGACGAATATTATGTAGTATGCCAAAAAGAACACGTAATAGACTGTAGATATGCAAAAGGCAAAGCTAGCATACCACTAGTAACAAAAAGAATAATTAATAAAGAGATAAATGATATAAAAAGTAAAGGAGATCCAATAAAATATGTACACCTTGTAGGTACAGAAATATTAATAAAAGCATGTTTTAAAAAAGGAATAGATACACCAATAGAATTATATTTAGCAGATGATAGAATTATAAAACCTATAGAAAAAAGCATAATAACTGCCGTAAAAGGAAATTTAATATACCAAAAATTTAAATTTATAATAAGTGCAAATTATTCAGTAGCGGTAACAGATAAAAATATAGATAAGTCACTAGTATTATATTGGAAAATATCAAGAATAGTATTAACTCCAGGAAGTAAAATATTTACAGCAAGATGCAAAAATTTATATGTATTAACAACACAGCATAAAATAACAGGAAAAAATAAGATTAACAAGATACGAATAGAAAGCCCATTTGAACAAATGGTAAAATCAATAGATTATAATGATTATAGCTATAGAGACATAGATATAGAAGTAAATTTAGAAATAGTAAACGATAGAATAAGCACAACAAAAAGAATAGCTGATGAAAAACCAGAATCATCAAGCTCATCAAAAAGAACAAGTTATGAAACAAATTAAATGAGTAATTTAAACCAATATTACATAACAGAAAAAATAAATGAAAAAGAATATTTAATACTCTTAAATACAGGACAAGAAGAAAATTATATAGCAAAATATTTAGTAAAGAATGAAGAAATAAAAACTGATAATGATATGTGCCCAGATCTACCAATAAGTTTAATAAATAATAAAAATATAGCAGAAAAAGAAATAATAATAGGAGTTAGAAAAATAAAAATAGAATTTGAAGTAAAGGAAGAAATGCAAAAAATAGATATAATATTAGGAATAAAATGGTTAGAACAAGTAAAACCATATAATATAGAGCATACACAATTAACCTTAACATATAATAAAGAGAAATTATTCTTAAAAAGAGCCTTAACATAAAATGAACATATATGTATTAATGAAAATAATAGTAGAAGAATATTACAGTAGATATTATACGCCTATGATAGATACAGGTGCAGAAGCTAATTTATGTAGATATAATTGCTTACCATAAAGTAAATGGGATAAATTAAAACACCAATAATAGTTAAAGGATTTAATAATGAAGGAAGCTTAATTACTTATAAAGCTAGGAATGTAAAAGTACAAATATGGGATAAAATATTAACAATAGAAGAAATTTATAATTATGAACTAACGTCAAAAGATATACTTTTAGGAATGCCATTTTTAGATAAATTATACCCACATATAATAACTAGAAACGACTGGTGGTTTACAACACCATGCAAACAAAAAGTAAGAGCAAAAAGAGTTAATAATAAAATAAGAAAGAAAACTGATTGGATAAAAGGAAGTGAAAAAATTACACAAAAATTAGAAAATATAAAAAATACTGAAGATACAATAGAACTAGTAGTATTTTCGATAAATAAAACAGAAATAACTATATTTTCAATAAATAAGATAGAAATAATTAAGAAAAAATTAGAACAATTATATAGTGAAGATCCATTAAAAGGATGAAAAAAACATAAAACTCTCATAAAAATTAAATTAATAGAAAAAAGTAGTATAATAACAGAAAAACCATTAACATATAATTTTGACGATTTAAAAGAATTTAAAATGCATATAGATGAATTATTAGAAAAACAATATATACAAAAAAGTAATAGTAAACATAATAGTCCAGCATTTATAGTAAATAAAACATAGTGAATAAAAAAAGAGGAAAAAGTAGGATGGTTATTGATTATAGAAATTTAAATGCAAAAAATATAACGTATAATTATCCAATACCAAATAAGATATTAAAAATAATTCAAATACAAATGGTAGTAGGATGGTTATTGATTATAGAAATTTAAATGCAAAAACTATAACATATAATTATCCAATACCAAATAAGATATTAAAAATAAGGCAAATACAAGGATATAATTATTTTAGTAAATTCGATTGTAAATCAGAATTTTACCATCTAAAGTTAGAAGAAGAGTCTAAAGAATTAACCACATTTACGGTACCACAAGGATTTTATGAATGGAATGTATTACCATTTGGATATAAAAATGCACCAGGTAGATATCAACATTTTATGGATAATTATTTTAAACAATTATCTAATTGTATAGTATACATAGATGATATATTATTATATACAAAGACTAAAGAAGAACATTTAAAATTATTGGAACAGTTTACAGATATAATATAAAAATCGGGAATAAGTCTAAGCGAAAAGAAAGTTGAAATTATGAAAAATCAGATAGAATTTTTAGGAATACAAATAGATAAAAGTGGAGTAAAAATGCAACAACATATAGTACAAAAAATAACAAATTCAAATGAAGAATTAGATACAAAAAAGAAATGACAATCATTTTTAGGATTAGTAAACCAAGTAAGAGAATATATTCCAAAATTAGCAGAAACTTTAAAACCACTACAGAAAAAATTTAAAAAGGATATAGAATATAACTACAATGAAGAATATAAAAAACAAGTTCAAAAAATAAAATTACTTTGCAAAGAATTACCAAAATTACAATTTCCAGATGAAAATAGAAAATTTATATATATAGTAGAAGCCGATGCTAGTGAATATAGTTATGGAGGAGTACTTAAATATCGATATGAAGCAAAAAAAATAGAACACCATTGTAGATACTACTCAGGTACGTTCAATGAGACAGAAATAAAATGGGAAATAAATAGGAAAGAATTATGTTCATTATATAAATGTTTGTTAGCATTTGAACCATATATTGTATATAACAAATTTATAGTACGAACAGATAATACACAGGTACGTTGGTGGCTAACAAAGAAAATACAAAATTCAGTTACAACGAAAGAGATTCGGAGACTAGTTTTAAATATATTAAATTTCACATTTATAATTGAAGTGATCAGTACTAACAAAAATGTTATTGCAGATTGCATATCAAGACAAAGCTACACAGACTGAAATTATAGAAGAAGATACTCTAGAAAAAATACTCAACACCCTAACTACGCTTTCATTGAAAGTGGACAGTATGGGTACTGAGATAGAAAAGCTAAAAACTAATGAAGATAAACTGAAGTCTATAGCTATAAATCAGCTAACTCAGCAGTGTGCAGAGCTATGTCGATCGAAAGACAATAAAATTCTAGAGCTAGAAGGAGACGTTGGGACACTCCATAAAACCCATAACATTTATCAATCTATTTCTGCAGGTATAAGCAAAAGAGTTAGTCGACCAAGATACCAAAACATGAACATGAATAAAATATTTGAAAAATCATTTACACCAAAAACACAAAAAGACCATTTATTCATACCCCCACAAATTACCACATATCGAGATAGCCTAAACCAAGACAAAAAAGTTTATAATTATACAACCCAGAAATATATAGAAAACATCTATAGAGTACAAACTTTTCTAAACCATAACCCCAGAGCTACAAACATTAAAGAACCAAACACCAACTATATAACCCAAAAATTACAAGGATATAACAAGCTAATCGCACTACCGAAAACTAACCCAAGGCTAGTAAAAACTTGTTTTGACTACGGACTACTGAACACCATATACACCCAAGACGGAGAAGAATTAACAACTATGGAAGAATTATACAAGATATTCACTACCTATAAAAGAATAACGAAAGGCAATCTATTTTATATAAAGTGTTATACTGCACCCGCAGAGATATTATATGACGAGATAAAACCAGTTATACAAGTTATAAAGATAGGACTAACTAGAGATATGATCATACCAGAAGATATTACTCAGCAACCGAAGATACCCAGAATCGAGATACCCGAGTTCTACGTAAATAAAAGACTTATTGGACTAGCTACGATTATACAAGAACTAACAAATAATTATACTAATGGAAACCCAATATGGAGCTACTATTCGAGAGATCATCAAATGATTTACTCAAATTCAAAAGAGCTACGACCAACAGATATGGAGGATGTCAAAAAATGGATAATGACACTACTCAACCCAGAGAAACAATCTACCGCAAGAGCTATTAAAAAAGGATTTATTTTTGACGGACTACTAACAAGATATTGTAAAATAATTGGACATAAATATCCAGATCACCAATGTTCGAGATGTAATGGATAAGATAATATTATTCCAGAAGTACATCTAGAATAAAAATAAAGAAGACAAAATGTCAACTGAAAAGATAAGATAAGAAGCAATAATGGAGATATAGCAGATAAGACAACACCAATGGGAGACAAGATATCAAGATATTTGGCCATATATTGTATAGATTTGTATAAATTTTCAAGTATTTACAAAGTTGGATAAGATAATAGGTTAGCATTAAATGTAGTTTGGACTTTGTAGACTTTTTAGGCCCTAGATAGCTTTTTAGGCCTTATAGGCTTTTTGACTTTTTTTTCTCTATTTTAGCATTTAGTAGACATTTAAAAATAGTGTAAACAAATGTAGAGTTCTTTCTTTCGTTCTATAAATAAAGAAAGCAGAAGGCATTGCAAAGCAAGCCTTCTCACGTTTAAGCAAATACTCTCTCCATTCCAAATATTTTGCCTAGTTAATTAAAAACATACATACTTCAATGGAAAAAGCTATGGCGGAACAAACTTCAGAAATATCAAAGCTACCCGTACAGGTATATTTATTTATGATTATGAACAGCTAAATTCATAATTCCCAACAATCATGATATGATAAAATAAATTCATATTAGTTACTTTATAGTAGAATTATTCGAAGAATAATATGTTAAGAAGTTTATTAGCAAAGTGGAAACAGAGAAAAATCCCTAAGAACTATGCCATCCTAAAGGTGAAATCAATGAGGCAAGAAGCCGTGGCGGGGAGTAACCAGAGTAGAGGTGTTGTTTAAGGGAAAAAGTATCCAAATTACCATGCTAATAGCGACCGAAGAACATGTTATTTAAGAATAATCTAGTATATAGTAATCTAAGATGACCATATTTTGTTATGTACATGGTTGAAGGGAATATTTTGAAAAAAGCAATTTTATGAAAATGAAAGATAATTTATCTGATGCGATGGTAGATAAATTTAAAATACTTATTTTGTATGCACTTAAAGATATAAAAGTAGCAGATATAAGAAAAATCATATTAGAAAAAGCATTTGGTGAATATTACATGACTAGAGTAAATTATATACCATGCCTACCTAGCTACTCTTACAAATACGTATCATCATAAATTACATAAAATTTTTAGAAAAAGATATAGAAACATACAGTCACAAGAAAAAACAGATGAAAATAAATATAAACAAATACATGGAAAATAAAGATATAAAATATATATTTTCCATGTATTTGTTTATATTTATTTTCATCTGTTTTTTCTTGTGACTGTATGTTTCTATATCTTTTTCTAAAAATTTTATGTAATTTATCATGATAGGTATTTGTAAGAGTAGCTAGGTAGGCATAGTATATAATTTATTCTAGTCATGTAATATTCACCAAATGCTTTTTCTAAAATGATTTTTCTTATATCTGCTACTTTTATATTTTAAGTGCATACAAAATAAGTATCTTAAATTTATCTACCATCACATCAGATAAATTATCATTCATTTTCATAAAATTGTTTTTTTCAAAATATTCCCTTCAACGATGTACATAACAAAATATGGTCATCTTAGATTACTATATACTAGATTATTCTTAAATAACATGTTCTTCGGTCACTATTAGCATGGTAATTTGGATACTTTTTCCCTTAAACAGCGCCTCTACTCTGGTTACTCCCCGCCACGGCTTCTTGCCTCATTGGTTTCACCTTTAGGATGGCATAGTTCTTAGGGATTTTTCTCCGTTTCCACTTTGCTAATAAACTTCTTAACATATTATTCTTTGAATAATTCTACTATAAAGTAACTAATATGAATTTATTTTATCATATCATGATTGTTGGGAACTATGAATTTAGCTATTCATAATCATAAATAAATATACCTGTTCGGGTATCTTTGATATTTCTGAAGTTTGTTCCTCCATAGCTTTTTCCATTGAAGTATGTATATTTTTTAATTAACTGAGCAAAATATTTGTTATGGAAAGGAGAGAGTATTTGCTTTAACGTGAGAAGGCTTTCCTTGCAATGCCTTCAGCTCTCTTTATTTACAAAACGAAAGAAAGAATCTTTACATTTGTTTACACGTTTTTTAAATGTCTACTAAATGTTAAAAAAGAACTAAAAAAGTCAAAAAGCCTATAAACTACCTAGGCCTAAAAAGTCTACATAGCCTTTAAAGGCTAAGAAAATTTCAAACTACATTTAATACTTTACAATAATGCTAGTCTACTATCTTATCAAACTTTACGTAAATATTACAAGTCTATACAATATATGGTCCAATATCTTGATATCTTGTCTCCCGTTGGTGTTGTCGTATCTGCTATATCTCCATTATTGCTTTTTATCTTATCTTTCCAGCTGGCATTTTGTCTTCTTGATTTTTATTCTAGATGTACTTCTGGAATAATATTATCTTCTCAATTACACCTTGAACATTGGTGATCTGGATATTTATGTCCAATTTTTTTTACAATATCTTGTTAGTAGTCCGTCTGAAATAAATCCTTTTCTAATAGCCCTTGCGGTAGAAATGTTTCTCTGGGTTGAGTAGTGTCATTATCCATTGTCTGACATCCTCCATATCTGTTGGTCGTAGCTCTTTTGAATTTGAGTAAATCATTTGATGATCTCTCGAATAGTAGCTCCATATTGGGTTTCCATTAGTATAATTATTTGCTAGTTCTTGTATAATCCTAGCTAGTCCAATAAGTCTTTTATTTGCGTAGAACTCGGGTATCCCGATTCTGGGTATCTCCGGTTGCTGCATAATATCTTCTGGTATGATCATGTCTCTAGTTAGTCCTATCTTTACAACTTGTATAACTGGTTTTATCTCGTCATATAATATCTCTGCGGGTGCAGTATAACACTTTATATAAAATAGATTGCCTTTCGTTATTCTTTTATAGGTAGTGAATATCTTGTATAATTCTTCCATGGCTGTTAATTCTTCTCCGTCTTGGGTGTATATGGTGTTCAGTAGTCCGTAGTCAAAACAAGTTTTTACTAGCCTTGGGTTAGTTTTCGGTAGTGCGATTAGCTTGTTATATTCTTGTAATTTTTGGGTTATATAGTTGGTGTTTGGTTCTTTAATGCTTGTAGCTCTGGGGTTATGGTTTAGAAAAGTTTGTACTCTATAGATGTTTTCTATATATTTCTGGGTTGTATCATTATAAACTTTTTTGTCTTGGTTTAGGCTATCTCGGTATGGGGTAATTTGTGGGGGTATGAATAAATGGTCTTTTTGTGTTTTTGGTGTAAATGGTTTTTCAAATATTTTATTCATGTTCATGTTTTGGTATCGTGGTCGACTAACTCCTTTGCTTGTACCTGCAGAAGTAGATTGATAAATGTTATGGGTTTTATGGAGTGTCCCAACATCACTTTCTAGCTCTAGAATTTTACTGTCTTTCGATCGACATAGCTCTGCACACTGCCGAGTTAGCTGATTTATAGCTATAGACATCAGTTTATCTTCATTAGTCTTTAGCTTTTCTATCTCAGTACCCATACTGTCCACTTTCAATGAAAGCGTAGTTAGGGTGTTGAGTATTTTTTCTAGAGTATCTTCTTCTATAATTTCAGTCTCTGTAGCTTTGTCTTGATATGTAATCTGCAATAACATTTTTGTTAGTACTGATCACTTCAATTATAAATGTGAAATTTAATATATTTAAAACTAGTCTCCGAATCTCTTTTGTTGTAACTGAATTTTGTATTTTCTTTGTTAGCCACCAGCGTACCTGTGTATTAACTGTTCGTACTATAAATTTGTTATATACAATATATGGTTCAAATGCTAACAAACATTTATATAATGAACATAATTCTTTCCTATTTATTTCCCATTTTATTTCTGTCTCATTGAACGTACCTGAGTAGTATCTACAATGGTGTTCTATTTTTTCTGCTTCATATCGATATTTAAGTACTCCTCCATAACTATATTCACTAGCATCGGCTTCTACTATATATATAAATTTTCTATTTTCATCTGGAAATTGTAATTTGGGTAATTCTTTGCAAAGTAATTTTATTTTTTGAACTTGTTTTTTATCTTCTTCATTGTAGTTATATTCTATATCCTTTTTTAATTTTTTCTGTAGTGGTTTCAAAGTTTCTGCTAATTTTGGAATATATTCTCTTACTTGGTTTACTAATCCTAAAAATGATTGTAATTTCATTTTTGTATCTAATTCTTCTTTTGAATTTGTTATTTTTTGTACTATATGTTGTTGCATTTTTACTCCACTTTTATCTATTTGTATTCCTAAAAATTCTATCTGATTTTTCATAATTTCAGCTTTCTTTTATCTTAGACTTATTCCCGATTTTTCTACTGTATCTGTAAACTGTTCCAATAATTTTAAATGTTCTTTTTTAGTCTTTGTATATAATAATATATCATCTATGTATACTATACCATTAGATAATTGTTTCAAATAATTATCCATAAAATATTGATATCTACCTGGTGCATTTTTATATCCAAATGGTAATACATTCCATTCATAAAATCCTTGTGGTACCGTAAATGCGGTTAATTCTTTAGATTCTTCTTCTAACTTTAGATGGTAAAATCCTGATTTACAATCAAATTTACTAAAATAATTATATCCTTGTATTTGTCTTATTTTTAATATCTTATTTGGTATTGGATAATTATATGTTATAGGTTTTGCATTGAAATTTCTATAATCAATAACCATCCTACTTTTTCCTCTTTTTTGTTCACTATGTTTATTTACTATAAATGCGGGACTATTATGTTTACTATTACTTTTTTGTATATATTGTTTTTCTAATAATTCATCTATATGCATTTTAAATTCTTTTAAATCGTCAAAATTATATGTTAATGGTTTTTGTGTTATTATACTATTTTTATCTATTAATTCAATTTTTATGGTAGTTTTATGTTTTTTCCATCCTTTTAATGGATCTTCACTATATAATTGTTCTAATTTTTTCTTAATTATTTCTATCTTATTTATTGAAAATATAGTTATTTCTGTTTTATTTATCGGAAATACTACTAGTTCTATTGTATCTTCAGTATATTTTATATTTTCTAATTTTTGTGTAATTTTTTCACTTCCTTTTATCCAATCAGTTTTCTTTCTTATTTTATTATTAACTTTTTTTGCTCTTACTTTTTGTTTGCATGGTGTTGTAAACCACCAGTCGTTTCTAGTTATTATATGTGGGTATAATTTATCTAAAAATGGCATTCCTAAAAGTATATCTTTTGACGTTAGTTCATAATTATAAATTTCTTCTATTGTTAATATCTTATCCCATATTTGTACTTACATTCCTAGCTTTATAAGTAATTAAGCTTCCTTCATTATTAAATCCTTTAACTATTATTGGTGTTTTTAATTTATCTCATTTACTTTCTGGTAAGCAATTATATCTACATAAATTAGCTTCTGCTCCTGTATCTATCATAGGCGTATAATATCTACTGTAATATCCTTCTACTACTATCTTCATTAATACATATATTTTCATTTTATGTTAATGCTCTTTTTAAGAATAATTTCTCTTTATTATATGTTAAGGTTAATTGTGTATGTTCTATATTATATGGTTTTACTTGTTCTAACCATTTTATTCCTAATATTATATCTGTTTTTTGCATTTCTTCCTTTACTTCAAATTCTATTTTTATTTTTCTAACTCCTATTATTATTTCTTTTTCTGCTATATTTTTATTATTTATTAAACTTCTTGGTAAATCTGGGCATATATCATTATCAGTTTTTATTTCTTCATTCTTTACTAGATATTTTGCTATATAATTTTCTTCTTGTCCTGTATTTAAGAGTATTAAATATTCTTTTTCATTTATTTTTCCTGTTATGTAATATTGGTTTAAATTACTCATTGAATTTGTTTCGTAACTTGTTCTTTTTTATGAGCTTGATGATTCTGGTTTTTCATTAGCTATTCTTTTTGTTGTGCTTATTCTATCATTTACTATTTCTAAATTTTCTTCTATATCTATGTCTCTATAGCTATAATCATTATAATCTATTGTTTTTACAATTTGTTTAAATGGGCTTTCTATTCGTATCTTGTTAATCTTATTTTTTCCTGTTATTTTATGTTTTGTTGTTAATACATATAAATTTTTGCATCTTGCTGTAAATATTTTACTTCCTGGAGTTAATTCTATTCCTGATATTTTCCAATATAATACTAGTGACTTATCTATATTTTTATCTGTTACTGCTACTGAATAATTTGCACTTATTATAAATTAAAATTTTTGGTATATTAAATTTCCATTTACGGCAGTTATTATGCTTTTTTCTATAGGTTTTATAATTCTATCATCTGCTAAATATAATTCTATTGGTGTATCTATTCCTTCTCTAAAACATGCTTTTATTAATTTTTCTGTATCTCCAAGGTGTACATATTTTATTGGATCTCCTTTACTTTTTATAGCATTTATCTCTTTATTAATTATTCTTTTTGTTACTAGTGGTGTACTAACTTTGCCTTTTGCATATCTACAGTCTATTACGTGTTCTTTTTGGCATACTACATAATATTCGTCTTTTTTTCTAGTAAACATATTTTTTATTGTTGGTATTTTAAATATTTTTTCTACACTTAAATCTAATTCTTTTCCTTTTATTTCATCAAATATGTTACTGTCAAATATTATTTGTTGTTCCGTTCCTTCATCATTTAAATATTCTTCCTTTGTTATTATTTTTATATCTTCTTCAGTCATTTGATTCATCTATTTCACTATCTATTTCAGTATCTGTTTCGTTTTCTGAAATTTCATATATACTATCTTCACTTTCTAATTCATAATCTATATAATTTATTTGCATATATTCTGTATTATCTATTTTTATTTCTGATATTTGTTTATTTTTTGGATTTTTAGGTAATTTGCAATCTCTAGCTAAATGTCCTAACTTTCCACAATTATAACAAGTACATTCTTTTATAGATTTCTTCTTTCTATATGGTTTTTTGTATTTATAATTTTTCACATAATATCTTTTTCTTGGTTTCTTGTATTTATATTTTGATTTTTTATATTTCTTATATTTCTTATGTCTTTTCCTTTTCTTATAATATCTTTCTTCACATCCAAATTGGGGTGCTATTTTATTTTTGCAACATGCTAAATTTCTTATTAATATTTTTTCCATTTTTAATTCTTCTCTATATTTTTCACATAAGTTTCTATACCATTGTTGTAAAAATTTTATTCTTGCTCCTAACGTATCTACTATTTTTGCTTCTTCCCAACTTTTTATTATTTTTGAACTAAATGGTTCGGATAATTTATTAAAATATAATTTTCTTATTTCCTTACTTTCTTCTATACTATATGCTACTTTATAATAATATTCTTTAAATGCGCAAGTATATTCGTCTATATAACACATATTACATATTGTTAATTTTAACATTAAATTCCTATTTGTATCTCTTTCTTCATCTTGTTCTTCTTCTATTGTTGTCATACTACCAAATTCATCTTTTATAGCTGTTTCATATTTTTTTAATAATTCTATAGGTGTTAGTCTAGTTGTTGATGAGGATGTTCTTCCATAGGTTTATTAGCTCTTAATACTTTCTTACTATTTTCAGTTAAATTTGAAAACCATAGTTTTACTGATCCTATTAGTGTTCTTTCTATATATTCTGGTGCATCTGTTATGTTTATATTATTATCTAATAATTGTTTTGTCATATATCCTATCCATAATTGTATTGTTTTCTCTGTATCTATTAAACAGTCTAGGTCTAAAAAGTTAGAATTTTTATTAACTACTTGTTTTGGTGTCCATTTGTCATATTCATTATATTTTTAAAATTTACTTTTATAATATATAGGTTTTCTTATTTCTGTTGTTTTAGGTATTATATTTTCATCTTCTTTTTTATCAAGAGTATTTATTTTTGTGTTGGTATTTTCTAAGTTTTCTTCATTAATTATTTCTTGTTTTTCATTGATTTCTAAATTTTTTGTATTTGTTAATATTTCTGCATATGTTTCACTATTTTCTGAACCATAATTATCTGTCTCTTCAACGTCTATATTATTTATTTCTAATTTTTCCTTAAATTGATTAATCTCATTTAGTAATTTTTGTTCTCTATCTTTTTCTTCTTTTTCTTTTGGTCTTTGTTCATACAAATCTTTTAACATTTGTAGTTCTTCTGTTATGTTTATATTATTATCTAATAATTGTTTTGTCATATATCCTATCCATAATTGTATTGTTTTCTCTGTATCTATTACACAGTCTAGGTCTAAAAAGTTATAATTTTTATTAACTATTTGTTTTGGTGTCCATTTGTCATATTCATTATATTTTTTAAATTTTGGGATCCTGAGACAGTAAGCCTCCCACATTAAGTCCGTGTCTCGGAGGTTAACGTCCATGATATTGGCATGGCACAGAGCCTAATCTCCATCATATTGGCATGCCACAATGCTATTTTAAATTTATTTTGTTTTTTATTTTTTTCATTTGGGGTGAGGGGATTTTGGTCTTTTTATTCCTTGTACAACCTTTAAACATAAAATAACCCTATTTCCTTCAGTTTTCAAAGATAAAATCATTCTCTTTCCCTATAAAACTTAAAACCCAATAACAGTTAAGGGTTTTACATAGAATTCACTAATCAAGCTCCAAAGTTTGAATTGTTTTGAATTCCTTGTATAGTTCAGGCATATTTCTCTTTCCCTAATTTTAATTTTACAATGTGGAATTGATTAAATGAATTTTCATGTGATTTAATTGTGTATTTTGAAATTGATTTGAGGGGTATTAGTTGTTACTGATTGAATTACTTATTCCATGTTCTAAATTAATTATTCATGCTTTAAATTGATGTTTTGGGACTAAATTGGTGTATGCTATACATGGTTGGAATGGGGGACAGAACTTTCCCTAAGTTGATGGAATTTTTGCTTGATAATTGCATTAACCTCAACCTACTTTGTAAACTTGATTTTGAATATGAAAAATTGTGTGATTTAACTTGTTTTGATCCCAATGCATCGCATTAAAGGATAAATGAATGAAATAATTTTCGATGACTTTAGTGGCCTTGGTTTTGGATTTTAAATGGAACTTGGGTTTCCTAGTTGGTTGTGTGAATTTGGTTTGGTATAATTAATTTAGCTTGAAGCATATTGGTATGACGATACAAAGTGTTAAATGCCTTAATGAATGACTCCTGGGTTAATGGTTTTTTTATTTGCAAATTGTTTTAATTTAGTCTTAAAGGGAATTGTGTAGCTTACCGTGAACGTTTAAGTAATAGAGAAATGAACACTAAAAACAAAATTTACCGGTATTGGGGGTTTTATATGACCATATATATATATATATATATATAAATATGTATGTATTGGGATGGCTGTTGCCTTGACGAATTTAGTTTTCCTTTGATTTTCCTTGGTTCGCGCGATAAATATGCACTAAGGGCCTTGTAGTAGGGGGAGATAAACCCATACAACCCCTGGGTTCCTTTAGGACGAATCGAGCTATACAGTTTAGCACCATTCTTTAAACTCTCATGTTCATGCCCCTTGGGCCTATCCTGGCATCCTATATATATGTATACGAATGTGGTGCATATGGTTTATGACTGCATTTTAGTAATTGCATTATATTATCCTTATTATTTGAGTTACATACCAGTGCTTATCCTATTGAACTTCCCTGGATGCTACATCATAAAATGATGTAGCGTTCGAAGGATTTTCTGTTGCTCCAGTGCATAGTTAGGTGGTTAAGATCGTCTATTGAGTTTTTGTGAAGTGGTGGGCCTCCATCCTTTAGAAGGCCTTGTCATTTCATTATTCTTTCTTTATTGTCATAGTACTTTTTGATTCGTTTTGGTCATAGTCTGGGTCATGTCCTGACTTAGATGTTATTCTGGTTTTTGGGGCTTTCATGGACAAGTGTGTGTTGGATTATTGGTTTTGACTCTTTGAACATTAATTTTGACTTATTTATCTTTTATTATTTTCTTGATTGGCTTCTACTCTATTAAGATTAATAAGCTCTTAAGGTTAGACTCAGGGGCCCATCTCCGGTCCAAGGTGAGCTTCAGATACCCTTCATGACTAGGCTCTAGTTTAGGAATGACAAGCTTGGTATCCGAGCATGGTTCAAGGTTGTAGGGTTCCCATAAAGACGTGTTGAGTAGAGTCCCTATTATAGGTGTGTAGCGCGCCATACTTATAAGGGGATGCTATAAAGCATTTAGGAATATTTCCAGTTCTTGTGTTGTATTTTGGGTTACAGAGTCTGGTGTTATGTAACTTCTCGAACTCCCCACTTCAATGTGTTTCAAATCATGCCTTCCCAAAGATCTGACGGTCGAATAAACTTGATGGAAGCTTTGTTCCACCTGAGGAAAATATGGAGGGCACTCACCCTATTTATGGAGTACAGACCCTATCTAAGGTCCTTGCAACTAACTGTGCTGCCTCACGTAGAGTTCCACCAGTACTTAAGAGTCCTCCATGAGCTTCTCAGGTTGGTGATACTTATCCTCAGTCAATTCAGGGAGATATCTCTAATGCAATGTTCCGTTAGTCTATTCATATGCTTACTTAGTTTGTGGCATCACAATCTCACCGGTCTGATTATGTTGGTTCTGTTGCTCATTCATTTGAGGTCACTTAGGTTGGAAAGTTTATGAGGTTGAACCCCCTAACCTTTATAGGCTCTAATGTTGAGGATATTTGACATGACTTGAACCAGGGCCTTGTCATAAAGGGCATCTGAAGTCCGACAAGGATTGGAGACCACCAACGATACACAATCCAATCAACCAACAAATACCCCAAGTCAGATGATCTCCAAACATATAACAAGATAGAGTAATTCAAATTGTAATGAATTTAGGATAAGTCTATAATCAAGACCAACCCAAACAACACAATGGTTGGGTACCTACAAATCACCATGCTCCAGCCTATCATTACTACACCCATTATATGGATTTCCTTACCAAAACTGACACCCTTAATCACTGATCACAAAGGTTTTCACCACACCTCCACTCCATAATTATTTCACATGACAATACTTATCTCATTCTTCCATCTACACTCTTAACCTTAGCTCTAGTAGTCACCCTAGAATTTCACAACAAAGGATATTTAATCTCTCATCCAAAACATCACTATGCTAATAAGGTTACACTATCCTAACATAAGAAGGGTTACTGAGGATCTAAAGTTTAAATATCAAGAAGGAGGGGGAGAGGGTTTACTTCAAAATTACAATCCCTATCTATCATACTACCGAAAGCGAGACCTACGAAATAATATACAGTACTATAAGCATGAAGTACTTCAAAGAAACCACCCAGGTTATAAATTAAGAATTACTCTGACATAAGAAAATCATAATATGAGTCCTTAGGACTGGGCTCCAAAAGAAACATGAATGCATACATCATAGGTAGTGTAACATAAAGCCGAGATTCATATTCTGAGAATAAAGTGAGGATTGCGACTTGAAACTACTATTTCTTAGAACCAGGCATGACTAACACATGAATATGTGAATCCTGAGTATCATGGCATAGATTTTGAACACCTGGAAGCTCGTATTTCTAAGGACCATTATTGCATTTGATTCAGGGGTTGGAGTATGAATATACGCGACACATAGAATGCAGAATTTAGGCATAAGCACTACTAGAATGCGTGTAATACTAGTAGAGTTCCCTTTTAATGGAAATGACATGGAGTCTCTAAACCTGGAGTATATTCACCCCGACTTTCCCTAGAAGTATACTGCTAGCAGAAATTTATGATTAGCTCTTTGATCTCCATCTTAATACACCTACAAGAACAACACTTTGCTCTAAGGGTAATTACTATAGACATGTACTAAGGACACTTGGCTCTTTTAGACTTAAAACATCACCAATACAGATTCTACCTGGGGTCCATCATAGCCCCAAACCTCATGCCCTAGCCTATTCAATGACTTAGCCCTAATCCATCAGCTCAACCTAGAACTCCGGACCTTATGTAATAACTTTTACACTCCTATATCTCCTGAGTCATCAACCTCGTCTCTTCTGCATACCCCACCAAGCCTAACAATCTACCCCCATAACTCTCACATAGCTATCCTTGAACTAACATACTCCCTTCCCCAAAATCAATATCTAAGGTTCAAACTTAGTATCTATCAATGATCATGCACTACTGATAATCCTCAAATTACACTCTTGAATGGGTGTAATCAATCGTTGTCAATATAAAACCCAACTAGGTTGGGGTTGAATCCCACAGGGAATAGGGTGTGAACTTTAATTTGTTTATGAAATGCTTTACTGATAGTTTACTGTTTCCAAAAGATGGGGGTTTAAGTTTCACAGAAATTCAAATGTTCACTTTTAATACTTCAGTATTTGTAATCAAGATAAATGGAAAACCAGAGTTATGTTCACCATGGATTTTGGGAGTTGACAGATACTAGGTAATGAATGGGATTCTTGAAGTACGTAGAACAACAGACTATCTTTGACTATGATACTTTCTGACTTATCTCTCGACCTCACCAGACAATTTATTATCTAATTCTATCAAACTTAGATAACTTATCTATTTCCAATATGATGTTATCTCAGGTAGATTAATCCAGTTATGACATCAATCATTAAACAGAAGGTTGGTTGCTTCCGAGTCCCTGTTGATAATTCACGACCTCTAGTCTATTTCTCCGTTAGAATTATATAAAGCCTAAGGCATAATCTAATGTTTGCAACCCCTATATTTCAGTTAAAACAACAGAATTTCAAGATGTTCTACTACTCTTTGAATCCGTTAAACACCTAGCATCATATCAAACCCTAATCCATGGATCCCATAACTCCGGCTAATGGAATTAGCCGCTCATGATTTGATGAATGAAATAACAAGTTAAATTCATTATGATAAGGATCAACTTGTGAATGGATGAAAAACAACAAGTAGTTCCATCAATTTAATCACAAGGTGGGCGACCAAAAATAGTTGATAAGAAACAAGAAGAATAATTAATGAAAAAGAGCAATGTACGTCCCTCTCTTCTCAGAGTTAATGTCTCATAGATAATGACCAATCCTCTTTAAAAACTCTAAAATAAGTGTTTAAATAGTCAACCCTAAATAAGGAAACAAAATTAAAGTTTTATTTTTCTCTTCGGATTAGACGATGATGCTTTTGACTGTGCGTCAGACACCTGACGACGTGTGCGAGATGTCGTCAAAGATTTCAGTGAATTGTTATCTTCTGACTCTTCAGCTGGTAATCTTGATGGAGTATCAAATATCTTGACGGCGCTTTCAAACTTGCATCACACTTTATGGGCAATCAACATACTCTGTCCTCTGGTTGACGGCAACTTTGACGAGATGTCAAATATTTTACGGCCCTTCTAATCTTCTTAGGTGTTGTCTAGTCTTGACGGTGACTTTGACAGCCTATCCATTGTATGATGACGCTTCAAAATGATCGTCAGATATATTTCAGCTTATTTCCACCAGATTTCAACTATTTTATTCTTTTTTCCTTTGGTTTCCTCCCCGATTACTTGTATCTGCATTAACACATAAAAACGATGAAAAACAACAAAAGATGCTTAAGACTTCACAATTATTCAGAGTTAAAATCTTCAAATGTGTTAGCATCATATCACACTTCATCGCCCTCAACTTAAACAATTGCTTATCCTCAAGCAACCAAAACATAACTAGGAGTAAACAAAGTACAATTCGGCAGCTAACTACACTTATCAGTTCAAAATACATTCACCATCTCCATGATCAATCAGAATAAAATCAACTGTGTTTAATATTTAAAAACAACCATGTAACTCACAAGCATCTAGATATGGCGAAAATCTCAGCAATAATAACCTAGCATATACCCAAATTACATTCTCCGAACAAAGTAGTTAATAGCAACATACCTGGTGTGCCCCCACAACAAAGAAATCAATTTTTGAATTAGATTTACATGTATTAAAATAGGGATGAATGTAAGACACTCTCAGAATGAAGTTCCAATATTGCGCATTGAATGCCATAGGCTTTCCCTTATAGTTAGTACCAAAGTTTTCAGATAAGTCAGTTAGGATCACTATATGGCTTTTCTAAGCTTGTAACGTAGGATAGGGGCTGGTATGACATTCCAGGGTATTTCATAGTGACTACACCTCCTTGGCACTACATTTACTCACGGGGTTTCAACTTTTGACCTTCTTTTCTTCCCTCTTTTATTTGTCAAGTATTCTCAAGATGGGTGTTGTCTGATCAAGCATTAGATCAACTTTTTCAGTTTTCTCTTTTCAATTTTGTTTTTCACTACACGCAACTTGTTATTCATTTTCCTTATTTTACCTCTCTTCATACTCATAATGCATCACGTACCCCTATAGTAGCCACCCTTAACTTAGGCTATTTGCCTAAGTCAAGGTGCACAGTGTCCAAGGAGGACCAGGGCCAAAATAGGTTCATTATGATGTAATGGGAAGGTGAAAGGTGTACAAGAAATAATTAGGCTATTTAGGCTCAAAAAGGGATCAAGGGATATAGTTCACACTTGGATGGTCATTTAAGATAAAATGGGTTAACATGAAAAAACGGCCTATGATCCTTTCCTAAACGCCTATCCTATGACTATGGGATGACTAACTAGGCAAGTTCTAGATTCAATGCATAATGGGAACTAAGTAAGACCTTACACACACATGGAACACAAGTATATAGCACATCACTACTCATCTATTTCATGCATTTGTTTTCTATAGGTTATTTATTTTCCACGCTAGTGCCACAAATAGATGCACAATGGTCACACTAGATACAGTTCACACAATTCACAGCATATCAGACCACTGGAGAGGTACTCAAAATTCACAAAACGAGCTAACTGCCTTAAGTATTTGCAATACTCCTAATTATCCACAGAACGTGTTACAACAACATTTTTCCTATACCCTCAACTTAAAATCAAGAAATAAAAAGCACCAAGGGTTAGGATATACCTGAAAGTAGTCAAGCCTGTGGATCCTGGGTCTCCAACCCTACCATCGTATCATCAGCTGTCTTTTCCCCCACTCATAGCATCTGCCTTTGCAGTAGTTGGAGCCTGGCTCGATAAAGCACCTGCAGCTCTAGCTTTGATGGCTGCTTCCTATTTCTCTGTGTCATCCAGAGACTCCAGTCTTGCCCTTTTTAAATTCTCCTTCTCTTCCTTCTTCTTTGCTTTTTTTTTAGCCTTTCTCTCTTCTTGACTATCAAGCTTATCTCTTTTGCTTTTGCCTTTCTTTTCCCCCTTTTTCTTCTCTTTCTTTGGAGAATCCGCAGCAAGATCAAGTATAGGAATATCTTCCTCTACATTATGCATGACTGATCTTGTTGGCACCATAATTTGGTGATGCTGTAGCATCCCAACCCCAGCCTTTACCTTGTCCAATGCAACCCTGAAAGTAGCAAGATCAGCATCTGTTATCTCTCTTACCCAAGCATCAAATCTATTCTCAAGATCTGTCACCCACACAGGCAAGGTCATGAAAGGTTCTAGTGCATCATCGAGTGCAGCTTTGACTCTTTTGTCTAAAACAACAGCAAATTGTTTGGCGAAGGCCTGTAGTTGCACCTCGCACCAATTCACTTGCCTGGCCACCTTCTTGATATCAATCGGCTGAAATGCTGACCTTATTACTGTTGGAGGAATTGAAGCAGTCGGGTTACTTTGAGGCACTGAACATGCCTGAGATGAATATGCTGGTGGTGGTGGTACAGTTTTGGGGCTTTCCACCCCCACATCTGGTGTTGCAACAGTCTCAGTGACTGGAGGATCTGCTGCACCAACTGCATCTTGATCAAGTCGCAAGCCCAACTGATTTTTATTTTTGCTGGCAGGGTTATGAGTCTTCTTGGCATGTATCTCATCATCAATATTTGAAATCTAAGTTACATGATCTGCTTCACACAACCTAGTAATTAGACATGAGAATAGATATGCAGCATCGGTCTTGGGAGTCGAATCTTGATCTCTTCCGCTATAATTTCTCTGAAATCCAAGGGGGTTTTATCTATCAAGCTTACAACCAATATTGCTCGATCATCACCTAATATGTTGTCTCCCTCAATGGCTATCAGATGAATCTGTATTAAACCCCACCAAAACCTTGCCTCAGAATTTAGAGACGCTTTGGTAATATTTTCTTCCAGATTATTCAACCACTCTGGTTCCCCATCTGCTATGAGAGTCGCTAGCCACTTGTGCTAATTTTCCCAATGCTTCAACCGAGCATAGAATGAGGTGAGATGGCTTATGGAATGAATTTTGGACCATGAAGAAACCTTTTCATGGTGGCATCTGATACATCCACCCTCACTCCACATACTGCAACTTTGGTCAGAAGAGGCTTGTCTAAAGTTCTATCCCCTTCTTTGCACATATTTTCCACCATATCCTGGTAGTTCGCGTAGAACTCCCAGACCAACGAAGGACAGTAAACACTACTTCCCCTAGTAGTCCACTCCAAACCATACTCCTTGTGTTTATGAATTATCTCAGGGCATCTGATCAACCCTGTGGTGATAATCTTCTTCTCCTCTAGAATTGGCCTTCTGGCACTTCATCGATCTGTTCTGTGAAGTCCATCCAAATAGATCATTTTAGCCCCAGGGATTTGCCATCTCACATTGTTCCTAACCTTTAGGTTTGTGCATTTTACCAAATTTCCCCTTACTGGAGAATCCTTATCACCTTGTTGCTCTGAATATAGTAATTCAGACTCATTTTTTCCACCTGCAGGCCTCTCAGAATATTCAGTTTCAACTTCTTGTTCAGTGATCTCAGACCCCTGCTCAGTGTGTTCTGATCCTTGTTTCTCTGAAGCTTGCTTAGATGAGGTTGTCACCTCAGTATCATCAATATCCTTCACCTCAATAGTCTTAGGTGGAGGCGGAGTCTTTGTACTAGTCCTCTTTCTTTTCCATCTGAGCAAAGGCTCCTCATCTTCATAATCAGAGTCCTCATTGACAAGTTGTCGAAGTACACTCTCTTTAGCTACTTTTTTTGGTATGGTTGGATTCTTCCTCTTGGGTGCCATGCTCAGTTCTATACAATGGAGAAATCCTCAACTATTACTTATAATCAAACAGAAAAGATGAAGGATCACCTCAGTTTAACATCAACACTATTTTTAGTTCCCAGGTTTTAACGGCCTTTTTGATTTGCCGTCACAAGTGTGACGGTGCTTCAAAAGAGTCGGCAACCTTTTCCAGAATCTATAAAATTTTCTTAGATTTTGACGGAATTTTTGAATGGCCGTCACACAGGTGAAAGGCCGTGAACATTGCCGTCAGACAACATTATAACTTCTAACTTCTTTTTACTTAATTTTTCTTCTACCATTATTCTTAATTTCAACTTAGGTCATGTTCTTCACTGAGATTTCCATAAAATTATACCGCATTCTCCTACAAACCTAGTTTTTGAAGGAGCTTGAAGAATGTCAATGGGTTCATTCCACTCTTTCGAAACCAAGGTCTCTTATAGTTCACAATTGATCTAAAAAAAATAAAGTTGATGTTTTTCTCATACATGAGTGTTGACACTTAGTTGATGCACTTTGAGCACTTAGAATTTCGAGTGAAAGAAAATTGAGATGAGAGAGAGAGAAGGTTTCTTGACTTAATCCTTAGGCTTCAACAAGGAAAGTTTTAAAAAATTTTCCTTAAATGGGAATAAATTTGACAAAGAAAGGTAAATAACTCACTAAGGAAGAAAATTAAAACTAATAGGGAAAGACCTATGGTACGTGGGAATGTGAACAGTTGTGGCTGGGTCGGGTTAGCCCAAAATTTTTAAGCTGGCCTCAACTCCTTTAATGACATTTTTGACGGCGCATCAGATACCTGACGGTGCCTTAAAATTATCGTCAGCCTTACCAGAATAGGGCTTTGACTTGAGTATTTTGATGCTATTTCCCACGGCTTGTCATACTTGTGAAGCCCATCAAAATTGACATCAATCCTCCTCATGTTAATTGAAACCAATTCACCTTCTTTGTATGACTCTTAGCTACAAATATTAAAAACACAAGTGCAATAAAATTAAAACATTGGGTTTCCTCCCAAACAGCGCTTGATTTGATATACGGCACGACTGGGTTATCTCGACTACTCAGATTTGTTATGGAATGGAGAGAGTATTTGCTTTAACGTGAGAAGGCTTGCCTTGCAATGCCTTCAGCACTCTTTAGTTATAAAACGAAAGAAAGAATCTTTACATTTATTTACACGTTTTTTAAATGTCTACTAAATGTTAAAAAAGAACTAAAAAAGTCAAAAAGCCTATAAACTACCTAGGCCTAAAAAGTCTACATAGCCTTTAAAGGCGAAGAAAAGTTCAAACTACATTTAATACTTTACAATAATGCTAGTCTACTATCTTATCAAACTTTACGTAAATATTACAAGTCTATACAATATATGGTCCAATATCTTGATATCTTATCTCCCCTTGGTGTTGTCGTATCTGCTATATCTCCATTATTGTTTCTTATCTTATCTTTCCAGCTGGCATTTTGTCTTCTTGATTTTTATTCTAGATGTACTTCTGGAATAATATTATCTTATCCATTACACCTTGAACATTGGTGATCTGGATATTTATGTCCAATTTTTTTACAATATCTTGTTAGTAGTCCGTCTGAAATAAATCCTTTTCTAATAGCCCTTGCGGTAGATTGTTTCTCTGGGTTGAGTAGTGTCATTATCCATTGTCTGACATCCTCCATATCTATTGGTCGTAGCTCTTTTGAATTTGAGTAAATCATTTGATGATCTCTCGAATAGTAGCTCCATATTGGGTTTCCATTAGTATAATTATTTGCTAGTTCTTGTATAATCCTAGCTAGTCCAATAAGTCTTTTATTTGCGTAGAACTCGGGTATCTCGATTCTGGGTATCTCCTGTTGCTACGTAATATCTTCTGGTATGATCATGTCTCTAGTTAGTCCTATCTTTACAACTTGTATAACTGGTTTTATCTCGTCATATAATATCTCTGCGGGTGCAGTATAACACTTTATATAAAATAGATTGCCTTTCATTATTCTTTTATAGGTAGTGAATATCTTGTATAATTCTTCCATAGCTGTTAATTCTTCTCCGTCTTGGGTGTATATGGTGTTCAGTAGTCCGTAGTCAAAACAAGTTTTTACTAGGCTTGGGTTAGTTTTTGGTAGTGCGATTAGCTTGTTATATCCTTGTAATTTTGGGGTTATATAGTTGGTGTTTGGTTCTTTAATGTTTGTAGCTCTGGGGTTATGGTTTAGAAAAGTTTGTACTCTATAGATGTTTTCTATATATTTTTGGGTTGTATAATTATAAACTTTTTTGTCTTGGTTTAGGCTATCTCGGTATGTGGTAATTTGTGGGGGTATGAATAAATGGTCTTTTTTTGTTTTTGGTGTAAATGGTTTTTCAAATATTTTATTCATGTTCATGTTTTGGTATCTTGGTCGACTAACTCCTTTGCTTGTACCTGCAAAAGTAGATTGATAAATGTTATGGGTTTTATGGAGTGTCCCAACGTCTCCTTCTAGCTTTGGAATTTTATTGTCTTCCGATCGACATAGCTCTGCACACTGCTGAGTTAGCTAATTTATAGCTATAGACTTCAGTTTATTTTCATTAGTCTTTAGCTTTTCTATCTCAGTACCCATACTGTCCACTTTCAATGAAAGCGTAGTTAGGGTGTTGAGTATTTTTTCTAGAGTATCTTCTTCTATAATTTCAGTCTGTGTAGCTTTTTCTTGATATGTAATCTGCAATAACATTTTTGTTAGTACTGATCACTTCAATTATAAATGTGAAATTTAATATATTTAAAACTAATCTCCGAATCTTTTTCGTTGTAACTGAATTTTGTATTTTCTTTGTTAGCCACCAGCGTACCTGTGTATTATCTGTTCGTACTATAAATTTGTTATATACAATATATGGTTCAAATGCTAACAAACATTTATATAATGAACATAATTCTTTCCTATTTATTTCCCATTTTATTTCTGTCTCATTGAACGTACCTGAGTAGTATCTACAATGGTCTTCTATTTTTTCTGCTTCATATCGATATTTAAGTACTCCTCCATAACTATATTCACTAGCATCGGCTTCTACTATATATATAAATTTTCTATTTTCATCTGGAAATTGTAATTTTGGTAATTCTTTGCAAAGTAATTTTATTTTTTGAACTTGTTTTTTATCTTCTTCATTGTAGTTATATTTTATATCCTTTTTTAATTTTTTTCTGTAGTGGTTTTAAAGTTTCTGCTAATTTTGGAATATATTCTCTTACTTGGTTTACTAATCCTAAAAATGATTGCAATTTCTTTTTTGTATCTAATTCTTCTTTTGAATTTGTTATTTTTTGTACTATATGTTGTTGTATTTTTATTCCACTTTTATCTATTTGTATTCCTAAAAATTTTATCTGGTTTTTCATAATTTCAACTTTCTTTTGGCTTAGACTTATTCCCGATTTTTCTACTGTATCTGTAAACTGTTCCAATAATTTTAAATGTTCTTCTTTAGTCTTGTATATAATAATATATCATTTATGTATACTATACAATTAGATAATTGTTTAAAATAATTATCCATAAAATGTTGATATCTACCTGGTGCATTTTTATATCCAAATGGTAATAGAAAGAACACTAATAGGATCAGTAAAACTATGGTTTTCAATATAAGAAAATTATATTTTAATAAATTACCCGAACCATTTAGTTCAAAGATAATAAGAAGTTCGGAAGAAGCAAAAATAGTAGATACGTTAGGAGCAAGAATAAAATTTTTACAACAATGGTATAGAAACTTATGTGAAAAATATATAGAAGAATTAAAAATGGAAAAAACATTAATAAGAAATTTAGCATGTTGCAAAAATAAAATAGCACCCCAATTTGGATGTGAAGAAAGATATTATAAGAAAAGGACACTAATAGGATCAGTAAAACTATGGTTTTCAATATAAGAAAATTATATTTTAATAAATTACCCAAACCATTTAGTTCAAAGATAATAAAAAGTTCGGAAGAAGCAAAAATAGTAGATACGTTAGGAGCAAGAATAAAATTTTTACAACAATGGTATAGAAACTTATGTGAAAAATATAGAGAAGAATTAAAAATGGAAAAAACATTAATAAGAAATTTAGCATGTTGCAAAAATAAAATAACACCCCAATTTGGATGTGAAGAAAGATATTATAAGAAAAGAAAAAGACATAAGAAATATAAGAAATATAAAAAATCAAAATATAAATACAAGAAACCAAGAAAAAGATATTATGTGAAAAATTATAAATACAAAAACCATATAGAAAGAAGAAATCTATAAAAGAATGTACTTGTTATAATTGTGGAAAGTTAGGACATTTAGCTAGAGATTACAAATTACCTAAAGATCCAAAAAATAAACAAATATCAGAAATAAAAATAGATAATACAGAATATATACAAATAGATTATATAAATTATGAATTAGAAAGTGGAGATAGTATATATGAAATTTCAGAAAACGAAACAGATACTGAAATAGATAGTGAAATAGATGAATCAAATGACTGAAGAAGATATAAAAATAATAACAAAGGAAGAATATTTAAATGATGAAGGAACGGAACAAAAAATAATATTTGACAGTAACATATTTGATGAAATAAAAGGAAAAGAATTAGATTTAAGTGTAGAAAAAATATTTAAAATACCAACAATAAAAAATATGTTTACTAGGAAAAAAGACGAATATTATGTAGTATGCCAAAAAGAACACGTAATAGACTGTAGATATGCAAAAGGCAAAGCTAGTATACCACTAGTAACAAAAAGAATAATTAATAAAGAGATAAATGATATAAAAAATAAAGGAGATCCAATAAAATATGTACACCTTGAAGGTACAGAAATATTAATAAAAGCATGTTTTAGAGAAGGAATAGATACACCAATAGAATTATATTTAGCAGATGATAAAATTATAAAAACTATAGAAAAAAGCATAATAACTTCCGTAAAAGGAAATTTAATATACCAAAAATTTTAATTTATAATAAATGCAAATTATTCAGAAGCGGTAACAGATAAAAATATAGATAAGTCACTAGTATTATATTGGAAAATATCAGGAATAGAATTAACTCAAGGAAGTAAAATATTTACAGCAAGATGCAAAAATATATATGTATTAACAACAAAACATAAAATAATAGGAAAAAATAAGATTAACAAGATACGAATAGAAAGCCCATTTGAACAAATTGTAAAAACAATAGATTATAATGATTATAGCTATAGAGACATAGATATAGAAGAAAATTTAGAAATAGTAAACGATAGAATAAGCACAACAAAAAGAATAGCTGATGAAAAACCAGAATCATCAAGCTCATCAAAAAGAACAAGTTACGAAACAAATTCAATGAGTAATTTAAACCAATATTACATAACAGGAAAAATAAATGAAAAAGAAGAAATTTAACAATAGAAGAAATTTATAATTATGAACTAACGTCAAAAGATATACTTTTAGGAATGCCATTTTTAGATAAATTATACCCACATATAATAACTAGAAACGACTGGTGGTTTACAACACCATGCAAACAAAAAGTAAGAGCAAAAAAAGTTAATAATAAAATAAGAAAGAAAACTGATTGGATAAAAGGAAGTGAAAAAATTACACAAAAATTAGAAAATATAAAAAATACTGAAGATACAATAGAACTAGTAGTATTCTCGATAAATAAAACAGAAATAACTATATTTTCAATAAATAAGATAGAAATAATTAAGAAAAAATTAGAACAATTATATAGTGAAGATCCATTAAAAGGATGGGAAAAACATAAAACTACCATAAAAATTGAATTAATAGATAAAAATAGTATAATAACACAAAAACCATTAACATATAATTTTGACGATTTAAAAGAATTTAAAATGCATATAGATGAATTATTAGAAAAACAATATATACAAAAAAGTAATAGTAAACATAATAGTCCAGCATTTATAGTAAATAAACATAGTGAACAAAAAAGAGGAAAAAGTAGGATGGTTATTGATTATATAAATTTAAATGCAAAAACTATAGCATATAATTATTCAATACCAAATAAGATATTAAAAATAAGACAAATACAAGGATATAATTATTTTAGTAAATTCGATTGTAAATCATGATTTTACCATCTAAAGTTAGAAGAAGAATCTAAAGAATTAACCGCATTTACGGTACCACAAGGATTTTATGAATGAAATGTATTACCATTTGGATATTAAAAATGCACCAGATGGATATCAACATTTTATGGATAATTATTTTAAACAATTATCTAATTGTATAGTATACATAGATGATATATTATTATATACAAAGACTAAAGAAGAACATTTAAATTTATTGGAACAGTTTACAGATATAGTAGAAAAATCGGGAATAAGTCTAAGCGAAAAGAAAGCTGAAACTATGAAAAACCAGATAAAATTTTTAGGAATACAAATAGATAAAAGTGGAATAAAAATGCAACAACATATAGTACAAAAAATAACAAATTCAAAAGAAGAATTACATACAAAAAAGAAATTACAATTATTTTTAGGATTAGTAAACCAAGTAAGAGAATATATTCCAAAATTAGCAGAAAGTTTAAAACCACTACAGAAAAAATTAAAAAAGGATATAGAATATAACTACAATGAAGAATATAAAAAACAAGTTCCAAAAATAAAATTACTTTGCAAAGAATTACCAAAATTACAATTTCCAGATGAAAATAGAAAATTTATATATATAGTAGAAGCTGATGCTAGTGAATATAGTTATGGAGGAGTACTTAAATATCGATATGAAGCAGAAAAAATAGAACACCATTGTAGATACTACTCAGGTACGTTCAATGAGACAGAAATAAAATGAGAAATAAATAGGAAAGAATTATGTTCATTATATAAATGTTTGTTAGCATTTGAACCATATATTGTATATAACAAATTTATAGTACGAACAGATAATACACAGGTACGCTGGTGGCTAACAAAGAAAATACAAAATTCAGTTACAACGAAAGAGATTCGGAGACTAGTTTTAAATATATTAAATTTCACATTTATAATTGAAGTGATCAGTACTAACAAAAATGTTATTGCAGATTGCATACCAAGACAAAGCTACACAGACTGAAATTATAGAAGAAGATACTCTAGAAAAAATACTCAACACCCTAACTACGCTTTGATTGAAAGTGGACAGTATGGGTACTGAGATAGAAAAGCTAAAGACTAATGAAGATAAACTGAAGTCTATAGCTATAAATCAGCTAACTCAGCAGTGTGCAGAGATATATCGATCGGAAGACAATAAAATTCCAGAGCTAGAAGGAGACGTTGGGACACTCCATAAAACCCATAACATTTATCAATCTACTTCTGCAGGTACAAGCAAAGGAGTTAGTCGACCAAGATACCAAAACATGAACATGAATAAAATATTTGAAAAACCATTTACACCAAAAACACATAAAGACCATTTATTCATACCCCCACAAATTACCACATACCGAGATAGCCTAAACCAAGACAAAAAAGTTTATAATTATACAGCCCAGAAATATATAAAAAACATCTATAGAGTAAAAACTTTTCTAAACCATAACCCCAGAGCTACAAACATTAAAGAGACAAACACCAACTATATAACCCAAAAATTACAAGGATATAACAAGCTAATCGCACTGCCGAAAACTAACCCAAGCCTAGTAAAAACTTGTTTTGACTACGGACTACTGAACACCATATACACCCAAGACGGAGAAGAATTAACAACTATGGAAGAATTATACAAGATATTCACTACCTATAAAAGATAACGAAAGGCAATCTATTTTATATAAAGTGTTATACTGCACCCGCAGAGATATTATATGACGAGATAAAACCAGTTATACAAGTTGTAAAGATAGGACTAACTAAAGACATGATCATACCAGAAGATATTACGTAGCAACAGGAGATACCCAGAATCGAGATACCCGAGTTCTACGCAAATAAAAGACTTATTGGACTAGCTACGATTATATAAGAACTAGCAAATAATTATACTAATGGAAACCCAATATGGAGCTACTATTCGAGAGATCATCAAATGATTTACTCAAATTCAAAAGATCTACGACCAACAGATATGGAGGATGTCAGACAATGGATAATGACACTACTCAACCCAGAGAAACAATCTACCACAAGAGTTATTAAAAAAGGATTTATTTCTGACGGACTACTAACAAGATATTGTAAAATAATTGGACATAAATATCCAGATCACCAATGCTCGAGATGTAATGGAGAAGATAATATTATTCTAGAATTACATCTAGAATAAAAATCAAGAAGACAAAATGCCAGCTGGAAAGATAAGATAAGAAGCAATAATGGAGATATAGCAGATACGACAACACCAACGGGAGACAAGATATCAAGATATTTGGCCATATATTGTATAGATTTGTATAAATTTTCAAGTATTTACGTAAAGTTTGATAAGATAATAGTTTAGAATTAAATGTAGTTTGGACTTTGTAG